>CM048751.1:116019112-117219112 GCA_026315105.1 Locusta migratoria
TGGTACAAGGCCGTCAATAGGAACATAGTCATCAACTCTAAGTTACACCGCATTCACCACAGAGATTCACCTAACTGTCCCACTTGCAATTTAGTTGACACTGAAGAGCATTGTTTGGTGTGTGCTGATGTATACGAAATATGGCAAATTAGGCAAATTTTAGCCAAAGTAACTCAAACAGCTCCACTTACCATAACACCAGCGGTCCTTCTAAATCCGAGAAAGTGCCTCACTCAGCCATGAAAAGAAATGCTGACAGCTGGATTAAAGGACAAGCAATACACTAAATTATGACGGAAGGTGTCAAAAGCAAGGAAGACTTCCAGGTGTATCTCAACATACAGCACCTTTTCAAGCGAAAAACTACAAGAAGCTCTTCGCCAACTTCCTTCGACACACTGTTCAATGACGTCCCGATAAGACAACTCACTGCATGCACTGAATTAAGTGAAGAATCTACTTTTTGTATAGATATATTCCACTCAAATTTAAAAATGAGTTTTTTTATCATCGGGTTGCAGAAGAGCATATGTTTCCTTTCCATAACAATATGAAGGACATCGGTGTGTAATAAATGCTCGCAAAAAGCTGTGTAAAAGATTTTAAGTAATTGCACATCTTAAGTACATAAATTATGTATTTTTATAGTAATTGTATGTGTAAAAGAAGTTGTTGAATAAATAATTTTTCTATTAAAAAAGTGGTGTATTGGTCAGCGCAACTGCCTAGAAAGCAGGCGAACAAGTTAGAACCCCGGCTGGGTACACATTTTCAAATTTGCAGTTGATGTTATCTATTCTGTGAATATAAAAGAATAACAACTGCAGCATCAGAAGTCACGTCTGTTCTTTCGGAATAGACGCCACAAGTACATTAAGGCGAAAACCTTCGCTGGAACATGATATTAATTTAACATGGTATAAATACTCAACCAAATAGACCGCCAATATAATCACATACTATGCAGTCTGAGATATGCTGAAAGTAGTAATTTTCTAGAAGTTATATTACCATATCTGTCACAATTCCTCCCAAGAATATACCTGTGCCCATTACAGCCGATGTAAAAGCAGGGAAGTGGTGGTATGCCTCCATATTTTGCCACGAAGTTCGAGGTGTACACTAAAATGTTTTAATAAAATCCGTTTTGTTTGTGTAAATTACAGTAAAATCAACATCTACAATAAGGCAAAGCAGTGAACAATCCGATTATTGGCTTGAACACTACAGTGCTTTAATAGGCATGGTCCTGTTTGTAGGTGGTATGCCGTTGCTTTCCTCCGACCTTCGAACTGACATAGTGACAGACAAAAATCCCAGCACCTGACTGGGATAGAACCCGCGATCTTTGGATTAATAGTCTGGCACTCTACCACTGTGCTACCGAACCGCATTGTTTCCATAAAATGTGATGTAATAACCATAACCGATGTATTTACACATTACGCAGTCCAATGTCTGCAAACGATTGAGTTTTACATAAAGTAATGCGTTTGTCGAGGTATGTGATCAGAAATACCTCATCTTGACCCAATAATACAGCAGTGTCAATAAACAAATTTGACTACATGTATCTTATGGTAAATATAATCTAAAAAAATATATCTTCTCACAATAAATGTAATATTGACATATGTGTAAGGTGCTCGTTGGTCGAGGATTGTAGTAATGTTTCATACTGTGCAAACACGTATTTCTGTTTTATAAAGCGTTCACAGCTCTAGAATTAAACATGTATATTTCTGAAGGTGGTACTGCAGCATGTAATAAAATATATGAGGTTTGAATGTAGATTATATGAACAATGTGGCAATACCTAGCTTTACATTTATTCTGTACACCTACTCCATCATATTATCTCTATCCTGTACATGTGTTTCATGTTACAGGTTGGGGAATTCCTTTAAAGCTTGAAGGTGACATGGTGGAAGGGTTCTTTCTTTTCCGAATATTTCTGATTTTGGATTCTTGCGATGAAAATCTGATGTCATCACCGATGGTAAAAAGTTTAATACAATATTTTTCTGGTTTCTTTTTATGATTACCGTAAAGATTAATCTTTGCTCTTGCATTCAGTTTCTGTGCTTTCTATAATTTGAAGTGTTCTTTCAATTTTATATTCAGCCCAAATGTGATACAAAACCTGCGTTAATCCGTATATATGTATGCTCTCTAAACCTCATTTAAGGGCAGTGGCAGATTGCCCTGTTAGAAACATTCACAAACTGTACGGTGCAACTTGTACACTTATGTACGAAATAAGAAATCCTTGATGCGTACATTGTTTCTCCGCTTGTTTTTAAACTATTATTTGTTCTAAAACCCAATTTCATGTAATGCTTCTGAAGAAGCCCATCTAATTTTCCACAAAATTTTCCTCTATCTACGGTTGGTGTATACATGTGTTCCGAATTACTTCCTTTATTAATTATTGCTTTTTCTTATCTATATGTTGGACTATGTTATTATGTCAACTATATTAGACTCTTACCAATTTGTGTTCCAGAAGATGTAGACAAACAACTGCAACCTCTTCTGCCGCAATATTCAGTTGATGTGTGGAATTCCATACCGATGGTAAAGGTTTTCTGTTGTTCTTCTTTGCCATTTACTTTCCATAGTATTTTTGACGGATCCAATATCTTCTGAAGTATCTTCCTCTCACCAGCACAGCCTACTTGTTCAGTTGATGCTGAAGTTGGCCAGGTTTCACAACAATATGAAAGTACTGACGATACTAACGTCATGTAAAGCCGAATATTGTTTCTGAGCGGTATTATCCAGGATTTAAATAGATTGTTTAGGCTGAAAGAAACGCGATTAACGTTTGTTATTCGTTGATGCACATCTTCACTTCACTTTTACTGGTCAGTATGGATTCCAAGTATCTGAATTGTGTTCGAAGGCATGCCCATCAACAATAATGGGGGAGGAGCTTTATGTCTCGAGACAACGAGATATTTTGTCTTACTCTCGTTCACTACCAGCCCTATTTGCTCCGTGTCGCAGAGGAATCGTGTGTCAGCACATACTTGTTCCCTGGTGTCTCCAACAATCACAACATCGTAGCAAATGCCAGGATTGTGTCGGTTTCCAACATCTACATTTCTCTGTTTCAACCATGTCACGGCTTATTTTTTCCTGTTGCCAAGTTGTATGGTACTGACACCGATGGACCTCCTTGCCGCAATCCACTTTAAATACCGAATAGCGATGATAGTTGGCTGCCGTATCTTACTTGGCAATTTCATTCCGAGTCTCAAGTTGCTGTTAGTCGGATGTATTTAGGTGATACTTCGAGTTTTTCAAATGTTTTTTATCCATCTACATGTCACAGACTTAAGGAATTTTTTAACCATTATTTGCATGAAATGTCATTGCATTAATTATTATATCACTATTCTGAGCGGTCTGTGGCGTGCTAGTCACGTTCTGCACGGCCACTACTGTCGGGTGTTCGAATCCTCCCTGGGGCATGGATATTTGCGCAGTCCTTAGTATTAGCTAATTCATAAGAAGTTTGTAAGTTTGGGGACTGCTGACCCGTAGTTAAGTCCCATAAGCTCTACAAACATTTGATTTGAGTATCACTGTTAGTAGGCTTCTTATTTGTCAAACTTTTGAATATTCATTAACTTTGATATTGTAAGACCTAAAAAACTGAGGGTTGAGAATAAAAACCACTAGCAGTCACATTAAAGATCGTATTATTTATTACACGTCCGGTTTCGGGCTTGTGCCCATCTTTAGGTGCTTAAAACTTTCAGAATTTGACATGCTTAGCATGTTGTTGGAGTTCACTGTTTGAAAACGTATTAATACCGAATAACAGATATAATTAATACCAAATAACACAACACCAATAATAATCGCTTCTCGGCTTTTGGCAAGATAAATTTTTTTTCGTCTTTATTATTATCATTATTTGTTTTGTTTATAAAGGAATAGGGTTCAAGGAAACATAATTTATTTAATTATGATAATAAACAATAACATCATCCTGTAAATTAATTTTATTTTCAAACGGACCGACGACCTTGACCCAAACATGAACTCCTTCAGCAGCAACATGTCTCTGATTCCTAGTCCTTACACAAAAGTGGCTTATTAGCAGTAATATACTAAGTACCAAAGGCTTTATTACGTACCGAATAAGTTCTTTTCAAACAGTTAACTCCAACAGCATGCTACATATGTAAGATTCTGAATGCTTTAAGCACCTAAAGATAGGCACAAGCCCGAAACCATCGTGTAATAAATAATACGATCTTTAATGTGACTGATAGTGGTTTTTATTCTCAACCCTGGATTAGGAACAGTCACGGAGTTCAAACACATCCATCATGGATAAAACACACACACGCACAAAATCAGTCCCAAAGTGAGACAAGCTATTTCTTTCCGTGAAAAACTGAATTCAGAGTATTCCTATCCCGCTCAGAGTGCGGTACCGTGTGTCCCACAAAAAGCCAATACGCCCCACTTTCTACTAAATTTGGGCACTACTTCCAGCATCTCTTGTGAAGAGGTAACATTTCTTCTTCATTTTTATTTTATTCTCATGGGACTTAACTACTGCGGCTGTCATCCCATATGCTTACAAACTGCTCAAGTTAAACTAACCTAAAAATAAACACAACAACCATGCCCGTGGGAGCACTCGAACCGAGCGTTCCGCAGCGAAGCGCCTTAGAACACTCGGCCATTCCACCGCTGCTGTACCGGTTTCTAACGTAGCTATTGTCTATTCCTTTTTAGTTGCTTCGTTGCTGCTGTTACAGTATATATTTTATTGTGTTTATTTCATTTTTGAATGAAGGTTTTCGCTCAATTGTATATATTTTATTGTGTTTATTTCATTTTTGAATGAAGGTTTTCGCTCAATTATGTGTACTGTATTTTTCCACTAAGATTACAAGAACTGCTCTGGAAAACTAAGATTTTTCAGTATGTGAAAAGTTATTGCATGGTACAACACTATCGTCAGTGACATTCTACTTGTGTACATCATTAACGTGGCTTTCATTATAGCTTGTCAGTTCACAGTGAACGTGATGTTTCCAAGTTCATTTCAGACGCACAGGGCAGTGACGAATGAAAACAGGCCTTTTCCGTCGTCCGCTGTCGCCCGTTGAGAGGCCGGAAATGCACGCGGAGGGCAAGCCTACTGTATATAGTGGACAGAGGGGACGAGAGCAGGGCAGAGCAGAGTGGAATCTGGGGTCGTTTGAGAGCGTCCGAGCCGCGCAGCACAGAGGGCCGAGGAATTCATCGCAGACGGAGGTAATCCGGCCGCCTCACGGCCAGCATTAATCCCCGAGGCGCGTGGGCATTACAGCTTAAAGAAGGCCGCCAGCAAAGTCGAATCTCTCTCTCTCTCTCTGACCGGTCCCCCCTCTCTCTTTGCACCAAGATTTTCGGAGTTTCGGCAACGAGCCTAAAACTTGGATAACAGTAAGTGCTTAGAGCTGCCTCAAGAACAAAGGAATACAGTTATTGATGTCTTAAAAACAATCTTATGTAACAACCTTTATAGGAAGAATGGTTTTGCGGTATTTCGCGAAGTGCTCTTTTTTACTTTTTTTTTCCGCGGCGGTGAAAATTTTTAGTCGGCCACGGTGGCCGAGGGGACTGAGGCGCTCAAGTCACGATCTGCACGGCCACTACGGTCTGGGGTTCGAATCCCCCCTCGGGCATGGATATTTGTGCCGTCCTTAGTATTAGCTAGTTCTTAAGGTTGTAAGTTTAGGGACTGATGACCCCGTAGTTAAGTCCCATAAGCTATACAAACAATTGAACATTTTGAAAATTTTTGCCTTAGAATTTGGAAAGTTGATTTCCTGCACGTGATGCAGCACCTATAGTCATCCTCATCGTAACATTGACGGTTCCACGACGTCCGATCCAACAGACTCATATCAAAAAAGGGGTTTGCCACCTTGGTTCAATGGTCAACTCAAAATTGACGTGGAATGTGCGAACCCATATATATATATATATATATATATATATATATATATATATATATATATATATATATATCAATGAAAGAAAGCCTTAAAAACAAATATAAAACACACACACTTCAGCCAAGATCGCTAGGTTTTTTTTTCTCTACCGGTTTCGATTAACTATGTCATCATGTTCGCAAAAAAATTATTTACAATGTTTACCTATTGTCAACAAAATGAAGTGTAAAAAGAACATTGTCAAACAATTAAAATTTACATCACCAAAGTGGATCGTAATTTGCATTGCACATTTAAAAATTGTGTGCGTTCTAGCCACTAGTAACAAGGAGACTAAAAAAAAAAGAAAAAAAAAAAGAAAGAATAAAAATCACCACCTAAAAACTTAATGAAGATAAAATTCTCATTAAAATAATTCTTGCATACTCAAGAAAAAAAAAAGTAAAACCCCAGCGATTGTGTGAATAACGTAGTTCTTTAGATTTCCCATGTCATTTAACACACATAAAGACGTAAAAAACCACGCATGCGCAATGCCAATGTTTCAGGAATACATTCGCCGGCTGCAGTGACCGAGCGGTCTGCGGCGTGCCAGCCTCGGTCTGCACGGTCGCTGCGGCCGGGGTTTCGAATTCCTCCTGGGTCATGGATATTTGTTCCGTCTTTAGTATAATCTAGTCGATGTAATAAGCAATTCTGTTGAAATTAACTTCTTGTCTTTAACCCTTTGTTTAGCACACCTAGAAATCATGGAAAGAAAAAGTATTATGTTACTTAAATTAAATATGCGGGGCCATGTGAACAGATTTATACCATTGTTTTCAAAATATAGTTTCTGGTTTGTAAGTAACTTTGCCCAAAAATTTCGCAAGGTGGTACCACATTTTATAGCTAAGTATATCGGAAGACAAAATTTACAAATTCCTTTTGATCTGCCAAGTGACAATATATTGCTGTTTTATTCTTCTGTTGGACTTATTGCCCATTTTGTAGTGGTCTACCAGGCCTCCTCATCCCAATGAATATGTGTCCATTTTCAGTCTCCCATATAAGAAATCTTTAACAATTTTCTATAATAATTGAACTTCAAGGCTACCTCTTTCCATTTTATTGGCCGTTTTCCATGCATTACGAGAAATAGCGTCACAACATTGCAACATACATGTACCTCGGTAACTTATGCTTTGAGTGTCCGCAAAAGATTCAGTTTATTGCCAAACTTTTCGCAAAAGACAACGAAACATCACCTTATTGGAGAGCTTAAATGTTAGCACTTTTGCCCAACCAAGGATGAAACGTCAAATATGTTTCAGAAAACCACAACCAATTTTGATGTTGCTTGAGAGCAATATTGCCAAATAAATGGTTAATAACACATAGGAAAGTGAATAGTTAAGTTCACTAATGTCAACTTGTCATTGAATAATGCAGTTGAATACAGAACCTTCATAGCCGAGCTTGATAGCTCCACTTTATTGCACATCACTTCACACGCTACATTTCGTAGTCCTATTGGATGAAGCGGTGTGTGTGTTCCTTTGAAGTCGCTACCGCTCATGGCTGTCGGCTGCTTTCAAGTCGCTCGCGCCGGCGGCTGACCGCGCGACGCAATTGTTGCCTCTGGTAGCGGCTGCCGCTGGCGGCACGTCTAATGTCCAAGAGCGCATTGTCGCCGCTCCGCAGGCCCGCATACCAAGCTCTCATCCACTTGTTTTGTTTATTGTGTGCTAACCTGCAAACGGGGCTTAGCTTCAGTCTTTCATCTCGCATTCACATACACAGTAATTAAAACAAATGATAAGTTACACAATACATTAATATTTACAAGTCATGTTCATCGCATCAGTCTTTCGGTTGTAGTGTAGTTCCCCTTACAATATTTTGATTACAAATTGCATATTAATAATAGAATTTTTTAATGTCACATACGTGTCTGAGTCCTACATTTTTGTTGTTCTTTATGGACACCAGTTCCATAGCATTAGCATGTTTGACTTTATTTACACGGTAGGGTCCCGAATACCACCGGTAAGACTTCTTGCATCCGTTATCATGTGGTTTACCAGCTTTTTGTTTCGTAGTAAGACAAGGTCTCCTTCTTCAAATTTTCTTTCTGGATATCTATTATTGTGGATTACTTTCTGACGAATCCTTTGTCTTATCACTTCCTCTTCAACAGTAGAATGATTTACGTCATAATAATTAGTCTCCTCTTCTTCGTTTAGGTACACAGAGTCAACGTAATGTTGCATCTCTGCGTTTGTTTTCTCTTTCTCTTCGAATAAGTTCCATTTCGTCTTGATTCCACCCACATTCCATTCTATATATTTTTCATAATAAATAATCTTCATTTCTAACTTCCGCATCGTGTCCGCACCAATCACGACGTCGGTCTTTAATCCTCTGACAACTAAAAATTCTGCCACTATGGCCTGTTCACATACAATAATCTCTAGCATTACTCGTTTCCGTACTTGCACGCTTTGCTTTGGTATAATATATGAAGTGTTTCAATTACAATAGTCTTATTTGATAATTAGCTTCTGCTTGCGACTAATTAAATACAAATCCTTTTCGATTGCATTGTACTGGCTTCCGGTGTCCGGTTCACAGTAACAATCCGTTCTCCTACAAATCCGGTAATCATCAAGTTCATTTCGGTGTCCTCTTGGGTGTCGTCTTCTTCGAGTAAAAAAATGTGTCCTTTCTTTGTGTGTCAATCCAAATAAGGATTCATTTTGCTGTACCCCACTTCTTCGTCCGCTGCAATGCTCTTGATTCACATAACTACAGTCAGACGGTTCATTTACAGTTAAGTGTTTCATTTTCACGCGTCGTCTTCTCCAGTACTCTGTGCTGGCTCGCGGCGCATCACGCCTTATTGTTGTCGGCACGTTGCTTATACCGTTAAGATCTTCAAATTGTTCGTCCCTCTCTTTTAACCTTTCTCTTTGCCTTTGTTTATCATGACTTGTTTTTATGTCTTCCTGGCTGCATCTGATATTAAATGTCTTTACTGGATGTTCCACTTGCTGTAATAATGCGGTGGTGTACTGGTTTCCTTCGTCTTCAACAGTCAGCATATTTATTTTCAGGTCCACGACCGCTTTAACTTTCTGTAGCCAATCAGCTCCAATTATCAACGGAATATTTATTTCTTCCACTAATACAAACTCATGGTAAAATAGTTGGTTAAGCTGATTGATTTTAAACGGCAAGAAAATCTTCTTCTTTGATTCCACAAATTTAGAATTGAAAGCTCCATATATTTTCAATCTAGTTGCTGGAAGTTCCTCCATTGTATGCAAGCTTTTCTTAACATCCTCATAAATCGATCGTGTCAAAATCGAAATCATCGACGCAGTATCAATTAATGCTTCATAATCCTTGCTTCCGATTACCAGTTTTAGTTTCGGACATGTATTGCTTTCGCTCTGTTTGACGTCTCTCAATACTCGTATTTCAGTTCTAAGCACATCTGCTTCTTCCGTTGATAACCTTTGTTGTTTATCTGACTTTCGGATGTCATTGCATTGTCTCATCTGCGGTGCTGTTGTTGCAACGTCGTGGTGGCTCCAAATTTCGATATGCTCGATGATGTCAGGGAACTCATTCTGCAATGAATCATAATTTTTTGCTACTTCTTCCGTACAGGTGGTTAAGGTATCTGCTGCTTTGTTGTCTGGTTCTTCCTGCTCATCTTCTGTCGTATCCGATTCGTCACTGTCTTCCGTCTCTTCCACGTCAGTATCTTCTTCCAGTTGAACACAACAAGTTTTCTTATCTTGGTCATTGTTGTCCAGTAACGCATCTATTGCTTCGACGAACATTCTTTCATGGTATTCTTGTTCTGTTTCTGGCCCAACTGTTGCTTTATCTATTTGCGCTGATGCGTCAATAACTTTGTTTATTTGCGCGCCCTCAAGCTTCTTTGCTTTTACAGTTGTTGTTCGTTCATTCTTGTCATGTTCAATTACGTTCGTAGTCTTGTATATAACGTCAGATTCTTCTTCATCATCTGTCGTTATCCATTCATTATCGGAGTCTACTTTCTTTGCATTTTCGTCTGAGCTCTTCGGTCCTTCAGTCCCCTTCAAAGGCTTTGCGGCCTCGCCGCGGGGCAAAGCAGGCCGCTCAATTAGTTTAAACAACGTGTGTTTTCTTCATGATTGTTCGTACTTTGATTACGTATTTCGTGGTTGGTGTCTCCATTATCTACTGTGCGTGCTTCTAACGCATAAACCTGTTTGTCGCGAGGTCCCGGTTTCTCGTAAACTGTTCTTCCGTCTCCTCTACTTCTGTCTACATTACGTGACTGATTGTATTCTTTGGGCCTAGCTCCGGTGTTTTGCCAATCATTTCTATTATTCCTCTCTCTATTACGATTTTCCTGTCGGTCTTGTCTCGGTTCTTCTTCTCTCTGATGACGTTTCCGTCGATCATCTTGTCGGCCGTTATTGGTATCACCTCCTCGTGACCTGTATTCCCGTGTATCCGCTTGTCGGTGCCCGTATCCGTTATCTTCACGGCGAGTACCTTCGTCCCTCCGATAATGTCGATCATCTGTTCCATTCCTATTCCCTCTGTCCTGCCGGTTGGGTCGGTCTCCATTTTCCCAGCTTCGATCACATCTTTCCAAGATTTCCATAAATTTTTCTATAGATAAAACTGGTTGTACAATAAAAAGATCTCGCACACGTCTGGGCAATTTTGCTAACATTACTGAAATGAAAGCTCACTCCGGTATTGGATAGCTAAGATACCTATTCTTATTCCAGTAATGTTTCACATATTTCTCCATCGTACTGAATTTATTTGCGTTAAAGATCGGTGCTGTGTGAATATCTTCATACACTTCATCCTGCTTTGCTGATGACCAATATTTGCGTATTAGTTGATCCTTAAATTCGCGGCAGCTTCTGCTCTCGCTACTCATGTCCATAACGTCATTATGAATACTTTCATGCACGTTGGACAGAATATAATTTATACACATGCGATCCGACCAATCTCGCGGTAAAGTTTGTTCGATATGATTCAAAAATTTCATTATATGTATGTCGCCATCTGCTTTGAATAGTGGCGGTCTGATACTACGCAAATACTTTTCCATTCGTCTATCATTTTCGGTGCGCCTTGCCTCCTCATTGTTGTCAACTCAAGGCAATGGCGCAACATTTCTTTGCTCCGGTACAGTTCCGTTCAAATTTATTTTGTAATGCAAATTCCCGTTACTGGTTTCGGTGACAGATTTTGTCGTTTCAAAGCTGACGTTTCCTGCAGCAGGCTGCCTCACGAGATGATAACAATTATCTGTTGCGTCATCATTGTGACTGCCAACTTGCGCTTCTGCACTAGGCGGGGTCCACGTATTGTTTTCATGTTCCACAACACGCTGGATTTCTCTTTGCATCTGAACAATTCTTTCCCCAGTGTGTTTTAATCCCTGTTCGAGTCCCGCGACTTTGTCTTTGGTTCTGTTTAATGATTTTTTTAACCAAAGTGACTTCGTTACTGCACTCGGTGTGACGCTCCTCACAAATTTTTTGCGCCTGCGTAATCTGTTGTTCCGTTTGCGTGGCTAAATCATCTATCCTTTTGTCCTGTTTACTTATTTGCTTCCTGACGTGTTCATTTTTCTTTCTTATTTCTTCGATTTTTATATCTATTTTCTTTATGTCCTGTCCAAGTTTTCGTCTCGTTTCTAACTGTGATTTTTAGATTTTTTTAAATTTATTTCTAACTGTGATTTTTCGATTTTTTGATCAATTTTATTTATTTCATGTCCAAGATTCCGGCTCATTTCTAACTGTGTCTTTTCAAAATTCTGGCTCATTTCTAACTGTGATTTTTCAAAATTCTGGCTCATATTTTGCATAAATTGCATTAACGCACTTATGTCTGCATTTCCTTGAGGCACAGCATCCCTCATTTTTGTCCTTCGCCTATCCTTTTTATTTCTGTTGATTTTCCGTTCCTCCTCACTACTTGATGACAGATCATCTGATGAACATTTAGCCTCCGATTCGTTCTGATGTTCGTCAATTACCTTCTGCTGATCACTAACATTGTCCGCGACCTCATCCACGTTAGTTTTCTCTCCATTAATTACGTGACCCACGTTTATCGCTAACCTGCGATCGTTTGAGTGTCTCAAATCCGTACTACTTCTTCGAACCTCATTTTGATCACGCGTAATTTCTTGTCGATCTACGCTCAAATTTGCATGTTGCATTTTCGGTACGTTTTCCATTTCGGTTACCTTTTCTAATCTTGAATCCATTGTTGATGCCTGGCTTCTACGATGATCGCGTTCCTAGTAAGGACTCTACTTTTCTCTATTGTTGCGTCACGATGACGCTGCCCTACTGGTGCCATGTTTAAACTTTTCAACAATGTTTCAAAATCAACAAACGATATACCAATTTCAAATCCAATAATCAGTCAATCAATATACAAAACAAAATAATAAATCAAAATTTGATGATAACTTAATTACTATTACTTAATTAACAAATTTCTTGCCAAACCAGTTACAAACGTAGGCGCCCAAACTATCCTGGCAGGGTCGCCAATTGTAAGAAAATTGCCTGTTGGAGGTCGTCAAAAAAATCTCAAAATTCAGAATGCATAATGATATGCTCTAGTAATAATAATTTTGTTATTAAATGTTGTAGCAAGTCACAACTAATGGCTCGCAACAACACTTTCGCATTGTAAGTTAGAATTTTGAATAAATAAAAAAATTGATATTAATTAACTTAAAACAGTCACTGTAGTAATTAATTAAGCTTGGCCCTATCTGAGTTAGCATTGACTACAGCCTCCAACTAGCACTTCTTACGATTCACGAACAGCACAACTTCACTAATAAATGTGTCAGAATTCGTGTAGTGGTGATGGCGTGTTCGTGTTGTTATCAAAATTGTAATAGCAGATAGACTCTGATTGCAATGATAATAGCTCAGTACAGTGAAACTCCGTGGTGCAATGAGCTTCACAAATGCTACAGTTAAAGTTCCCAAATATTTTAATAATATATTTTAAAGCATTCAAGTTCCTTATAAAACTTTACGTAAACTATTATTATTATTATTATTATTATTATTTAATTTGTTCCAGGGCCTGGGTAGCGTACGCGTGTAACTGGCTGAGCAGAGTTTGGCATCTAACGTATTTCATAAAAAAATTACTTCAGTCAAGTCTGGTTAATCAACAATAATACTTCGACTACTGTTAGCCTGGTTACTTTCTACATAATTGAAACCAACTTTACTTTACTTGCAAACTCTCTTGCACTTTAATTACTAGTCTCTGTGGTTGTAACACGTTTAGCAATTCTTTAACTCGTCTAGCAATTTCTTTAAAACTGTTCGTAATTACTTTGAAAATGATTGAACTTGTTAGTCAATGTACAGGCTTGCATAATCAACATAATCTAATAATGGTGATAATGGGGTGACTACAACTACTTACAAAATTAAGACTGGTTTCAAAATAAGTCATGTATAATTGGACCAAAGTTCTGATTGGGTTGACACTACATTTACAAGCATACAAAATAAAATGTTACAAAAGTACTCATCTGCTTTCGTCGTCTTTGTCGTGAAGTCCAAACAAGACAGATATGATTACAATAGGTACTCTTACTACAACAACGATCACACTCGGTGACAATAGACTTGATACCAAACAATTACTTTTCTTGCACACATGAAAAAAGATTACACTGATCGAGTATAAATAAACTTATTTCGCACTTCCTTCAATACATTAAACAGTACACCTCTCAGGCTTATTGCAATTGCATAAAAGTCGCGCCACATTGCGCCTACCGTGCCTCTGCACCATCAACAAAAACATTTACGTGTTTACTATAGCGAGTCCACTCCGCGACTGCATTTATGTCTTTACTTTGGCGAGTCCGCACTGCGACTGCTTCAGCAGCGCGACACTCACAGCTACTACTTCTGTACCAAAGACAGTCTTTACAACAGGTTCAACATTTTCTCTGGCGCATTGCTAACTTACAGCATAAGAATTTCCGTGCATTCATGCGGGTTTACACATATACTACATGTTTACACTAAATGATTCAATATAGAAAATGACGTTACATAAGAAATATATCTAGCATACATGAAATGAAAAATACATGAAATAAACAAATTTAAGACAATATATACATTACGTTAAGTAAGATACAGCGACAGGTGTACTCTTACAGTAGTCTACCATGCAGGCGGCCCGGTATCGATTTCCGGATGTCAGAGATCTTCTTTACTCGTTTGTTGCGTCAACCTCATAGTAATTTCATAATAAACTACGCGCAAGACGCCCAAGTGGTGTCACCGAAAGACTTGGACGAGGCAGGCCTAACACGATAACAGGTGGGGTCTAACGGCCAAAAATGCCACACGTAATCATCTACACTGACAATGCCATAATCCTTTCAATGTGAGTAGTAATCGATTTTCTTAGTATCACTGTACACGATTAGACTAGCCTTGTAAATGTAACTTTCCTCACACTTACTTTTTTAGATTATGATGATCCCTAAAAAGGCGAAACGCTGTAAGAAATATAAATTATCAAAACCAAGACTCTGTTTCATTAGAAACAAGTTTGACATAAAAGGAAAACGCGAGGTTGGGCGCAACAAAATAAAACAAGGTATTAACGTTAAACCCTTTAAACCCCATCAAGGTGTTTAAAGTCCATCTGTTTGCTTACCCGAATTTGATGTGGAGAGAGTGCTGAATACTGATAAGAATGGTCCCACTCAGGTGCTATGATATAATACACAACTGGGGATTCCCAAACTGCCAGCCTGCGAATGTGGGGTCCAAGAGAAACCACTCAGCGTATTGTCGAATGCTCGTAAACAAACATTGTACATTTCACGATGGAAATATCTTTTACGATCCTCGAGAAATGTTCTCAGGAAGTGCCAGAGAGATAAATGGAAAGAAAGAAAGAAAGAAAGAAAGAGCGAGATAGAGAGAGAGAGACAGAATGTGAGAAGTAATTGAATGGCGCTTCATAAATCACTTGCTGACACGACAATGTGAACACATTTCCCCTCAGACTGGGCACGTCGAATTGAAATACACCTGTCAGACCTCCCGATTCCTTTTATTAGTTTTTTGTCCTCCTTTCCTTCCTTCCCTCTCTGCTTAACTTGGAATCGGCCCTTGGATTTACCACACACCTACGCTCTATGACAAAGCGTCACTAAAGTAATAAAAGAAGGGGTAAAACGTATTTACATGAAAACTAATTTTAAATATGTAGTCGACACACGATGCTACAATTGGCCATGAAAGAGAAACTGATATTTCATTAATAGTGAGATTTTTTATGCTCTGCCGACTAGTTCGTTTCCATAGATCATAATATTTCGACTACGGACTCATCCTCTTCTTCAGGTGTTAGGAGTTAAGTTATTTACATGAATTCGCTGTCTGGCCTCCAACCAGACTCTGAGCGATTAGTAGTCTTTTAATTTTACTTGCCAACTGTTTAATTTATTGATTAACAATGACGAAGGGGGAAAATTTGAAGTTGGAAGCCATACAAAAATTACTGTGAAAAAATCTGAAAAATTTGTAAAAAAATATTTAAGTGACAGATAACGGCTTAGCAGACTATTTAACTGTGTGAGGTAATGCAGGCAGTGTATTAAAAAGAATTCGGCGAATAGTTACCTATACAGTTCTGCATCGAAGATTCCTCTGGCAGGCTGAAAGTTAAACGTTTGATAAAAGTAACCATTCGCCGACAGTGGATGCTGTGTTTTGGTACTATTGAACAATTTCTCGTGCGCTGACCGCGTAAAATATTGTATTTTAAAAGAAATTTTGTAACACTCGTGAATCGGACCACGATAAAATTACGAAAAAATTATTTCAGGTTCTACCGACAATGGAAAAATACAGATCAAAAATGTGAATTTTGAAGAGAAGGGCTACACGAATTTATTTAACACGGTTTATTTAACACGACAACCAAACCATACACTGTTGGAGCAGACCAACATGGCTGAAAAAACATCACAGGTAGATGGGAGGAATATTCTAACTACAATTAAAACTCATAAAATGCATTTTAAAGAGAGAATAGGGGGATTAATTAATGAACAAAAGTATTCAAAGACACATACACTTTTATAACAAAAATAAAAAAGCAAGAGCTGCGTGATTACTGAGAGATATTAATTCGACCAGAAAGAACAGAGACTTCGTATTTCATATGTTTCTACACAGTTAATCGAAAAGGAAAATTGATTGTCAATATATGAATTGTATGACATTGCGGCACATCGCAGATAATTACATATTTTATGATGTATCGATACAATGTTCTCGGTAAGAGGGTACCGTATTATTACAGTCTCCAACCGCTACTTGACATCCACCACGATCTGTGATGTTTCTTTGTTTTTTTGTGTAACACTCTGATGCTACAAGAAACATAAATTCCTTAGTATTTTTCCAGCTGGTGAGATTTTAGTAACTTGAATAATGATTATGCTGATCAATAAACCTTGTGTTTCAACCACGAAATTGGTTTCATTGTTTTTCACTAAGTAATTATGGGAAAGGCAATTTAAGCAAGTACCTAATTTCCTCGATTGTTATTCAGGTGCGACACTGATATTGCTTTAATCTCTCTTGGACCGACCTGTTACTCTGTCAAATGTACGACAAGCTACATTCTCATGAACCGCAATAGACATCCATCCATCAGATGTACGTAGATCATCTGTACAGTTGCAAAGAAAACCATTTTTCGTAGTTGAAGGGAGAATGCGGAAACTTCTACAAACTGGTCCAGAACAAGGTAGATATTATACTAAAAAAAAAAAAATAAAAATAAAAATAAAAAAAATAAAAAAAATAATAATAATAAAATAAAAAAAATGGAAACAGAAAATGATTAAAAGAGAAAGTTTATTCGAAATTACTTTACCAATTAGGGGGTCTTCGTTGAATATTTACTTCTCTTTTCCAAACTAAAATGCCTCGCGCATACATACGTTACCATGGAGACATCAACGTCAACATTCTTTTTGCTTTTCCTCCAAAAAGAAGCACACACTATGTATCTCCACATTGCTGATAAAACCTCGCAAGAGAAGTCAAAGCCAAGATCGTAATTTATTGAAAAGTCCTTTACTTAAATGAATACCGGTTTCCACTGAAACCGGTATTCATTTAAGTAAAGGACTTTTTTTTAAGTGTACCAAATTTTCAGCCACCGGAACAAATAAAAGGTCACCAATTACCGAAAGGTGCAATATTTTCTCAAAAGAATAAAATATTAGTACAGAAAATCATGCAACAGGATCAATATAAATGTAACATACCTTGTACTTTGTTGTAAAATACATAAATTAAAAATATTTGTGTGTAAACAATGCATGATTTTGTAGAAACGTAGTGGCTGCATAACATGTGGTTAGTGACAATAATACGTGACAAATAAAAATTGGTTGCCACATGGTAGCATCATTTGTTACACATAACTGTGCTGACATTTTATTTTATGTGAATTGGTAATGGAAATAAGTTTCAGAGTTTTCTATTTACATATATTTCAGCACAGGTGAATGATCGTGGCGGGTGAAAGGGGGAATCAAAAGCTTATTGGCCTACTTTAGGTAACGATAGTAACACTAAAAGGGGGCCTTTGCGTTCGCCGTTTGACAGCTCGAAATTTAAATGGAAATAACGGCTTAACTGTTCATCTGTCACGAAAAATGAATAAATTAATGTGTAGAGGAGAAAATTATCTACAACTTTGCTCTCTCCAGTTTTTTTCATATCTCGCACCGTTTCAGAGATATTTGCCAAAATAACGGCGCATTGACACCGTCACTTGATTTTACTTATGCCAGGCGTTTGGAATGGCACGTGACAAATGTTCAAATGTTTGTTAAACGGTGTCATCAGTCCCTAAACGTACAAACTACTTATGAGCTACCTTATACTAAAGACGACACAAACATCCATGCCGGAGGGAGGATTCGAATCCCCGACCGTAGCGGGCGTGCAGTCTGTGACTGGCGCGCCGCAGACGGCTCGACAACTGCGCGACATTCCTCGCCCAGAACTCTGCCTGGCATATGCCATATTGCTTTCTGTATTTTACGATATTCTTATAATAACTTACGCGTTGTCATTGCAAAGCAATGACGCACTGAAGAATTAACAAAAACGTGTCGCTCTTAGTACGATAAATTATAGTGTCTAAAAAAGTCATAGTAGCAGTTAACAACTGCCATCAATAGTAAGAGCATTAAGCAAGACCTTCGTAACTGATCGCCGTAGTGTAGTACAACCACAGGACGACCTGTTTCGACTAAAACTGTTTAAGCTCTAGAACTTCCTCAGATCGGAAATATGGCTTTTTTCCCAATCACGGAATAACGAACTCTCCTAATTTGCGACATGTCTTTTGCTATGCTTGCCATTTTGGATCAAATATGAGAAACTGGAATTCTGTTCAAAATTTAATATGCTGTACGATCCTGTTTCATGTTTGTAGGTAATAATTTTTGCAACCGTTGACTCTTAATATTTCGGATTCTATGCACACGCCTTGCCCATTTAGCCACCGTGACATCACGGATAGCGATAATGCACAGAATAACTTAAGCACACCTACCTCTACAATAAAAAATCCAAATATGTTGCCGACAACGGCAAATATTTCAATTCAGCGTCTCGGCTCTTGATGAATATTATTGATACCTTCAAGTTAAATTAACCTCCGAAAAATGAAACTATTTAATATCGTAAAGAGCTTACGGAGGTATCAACAATGCGTATGGTTGATGTTATGCACTGCAGCTTATGAATTCTGTAGGTGATGTTCAAATTTAATTTAATAAAATAAAATAAAATACGCAGGACTATCTCACTTCCAGATCAAATTTTTCATATATTTGTAAATCTATTGGACTAAAGCTTACATACTATTTGAAGTAACCTAAGAAAAAGCACACACACCCATGCCCGAGTTGGGACTCGAAACTACGACGGACAGTTACCGCGAACAAGGCTTCTTAGTTTACCCATTCCATTGCAGCTCTCACTTCCACCCCAGCGGACATGATGGCCGTTAAAAAAGCTTTTCTGTGAAGAATTTGTGTTTGACTTCGTACAGAATATGCTAAATCAGAATGGAGTTTGTTATTCGTCATTCGCTCGATATAAATATGTCGAAGCATGTAAGTAATCAGATCTGTACAGATCTACAGTGGTCTCGTATTCAGGAGGATGGGAGTCAAAGCCACCTCCGTGCATTCAGATTTAGGTTTTCCCTGACTGCCCTGAATCGTACGAGGCAAATTCCGAAATGGTTCCTTTCAAGGGACCCGTCGATATATTTGTTTCAAAACATGCAAAGCTTGTGCTGTGTCTATAATACCCCATATTGTGAACGGAACGGAGATTAATCTTTGCTGCGGTAGAATGGCCGAGCGCTCTAAGGCTCGGTTGCTACCCGTGGGAATTTCGCGTCCTCCTTCGGGCAGGGGTGTGTGTGTGTGTTTTGCTTAGGTTAGTTTATGTCGTTTGTATGTCTAGGAACTGCTAATCACAGTAGTTAAGTCCCAATGATTCACAAACTTCTGAAGATTTGATTATTCTTCCTTCGTCCTTTCCAAGACGTATAGAAATTGTATTTTATAAGCAGCACATCTTGCTGTATCTACTTAAAAATATACAGATATTAATAAGCAATTTAAGACTAGGTTTCATGTAGGAAGGCACTTCCGCGCATAGAGGCGATAGGGCAAGCATGAAGGGGATGAGCTACGGCTGAGCACCAACAGTTGAGAATCAGTGGCTAACTCGCCTGAAGAATGAATATTATTGGCTGCCATGTCAGTAATGGAGAGAGATGCGTAGAACAGCTGCAAAATGGACCGCCTACCTACGTGACGTGAACTTTAGTCAACGAAGTGAACCAGCAGAAAAATCCCCTTATCGCCAGTACAAAAAAGGCAGATACTTTTCTGTTTGAAGGCCTCTGACAGAGAAGGGGACGGAGCTGCCTCGTTCCGCACACTACACCAAAAATTTTGGCATGCTGACGCAATCGCGTTTTTTGCGCTGAAAGTGAAGAGCAGAAAGTGACAATGAAAGAGGGTGAAGGCTTGCTAGTGCGAAAGAAAGTGAGAGAACATTGTCGCAGTGCGAAAGAGTGTTAGCAAAATAAAAAAAAGATAAATTGATGGAGATACTAGCAATGAGTGCCAATGGCCGTGCCACAGTGGATACCCGTTAGATAACCGAAGTAAAGCACTGTTTGCCTTGGCTAGCACTTGGATGGGTTACCGTCCGGTTCTGCCGAGTGCTGTTGGTAAGCGGGGTGCAGGACACAGCCCTTGTGAGGCCAACTAATTGATTGAGAAGTAGCGGCTCCGGTCACGAAGACTGACATAACGGCCGGGGGTGCGGGGCGCTGACCACGCCCCCCCCTCCATACCGCATCAGTCGAAGCTTTCGGGCAGAGGATGACACGGCGGCCGGTCGGTACTCAGTAGGCCCCCAGAGGCCTGTCGGACGAATTTTACAGTCTACTAATAATAAGAGAAGAAGAGAGAGGAGAGAATGGAAAGAGGAATATATATGACTGGACACCATACATAAGCGTATGAGGTCCGGATCCTCCAACCGCCGCGGTGGAGTAGCCGAGCGGCCTAAAGCGTCTCGCTGCGGAGCGCGCGGTTGCTCGCCGTGGAGGTTCGACGAGTCCTCCCTGGGGCATGGGTGTGTGTGTTGTCCTTACGTTAGTTTACATAGTTTGCTGATGACCACGCAGTTTGGTCCGATAGATTTACAAACATTTGATTTTTATTGATCCTCCAGCCAGGCGAGTTTTAACAAAAAAAATTGAGTCCACTTTTCCCCATTATCTACATCCAAGACTGTATTAATTGGTCTAGAGATTACATGCACAACTAATCGAACCGCAAAAATGTATAGCGACGAATAAATTATGTCTGAATAGTCAACAGACCGTGAGGAAGAAATGTGAGAGAAAGAGCATGGTACAAAGACAATGGTAGACACAGTAAAAATGTCAAATACAGTAATAAGGAATGTCAAGACAAGGGGATTCAGAATGTGACAGTGGAAGATGGGAGAAACGAGCTTACTGTGAAATAATGAACAAACCAGCTACCATTTATAATCATTAAAAAGAGATTGTAACACTTTATTCGATGTAAATATACAGCATCTTAGTAGTTAACTGTCAAAATACGTAACAATCAAAAAGTACGTAATTTGTCAAAATAAAAATAAAATTACCATCTTATAAAGTTTGACAGTTATATGACAGAATACTACAGATTTAATATGGGCGTCAGACCCATCTACACGTACTTGACAATGGCTATAAAATCCCAAACAGCTGTAGTACATTATAAATAAATATTTATAGCAGCAAACTGGACGAATTATTAATTTAAAATATCATTTATTGTTGCGGGTCCGAAAGAAATCACCTTTTTTGAGCTTTGTGAGGAAAAGAACTGTATTATTAAAATGTAAGGACTTTATTGTTATTATTATCTTACATACATAACTAATTGTAGAGTACTTGAAAATGGCAAAAATGCCGAAACCAGCTATTTATAAGCATTAAAAAGAGATTGTAACCCTTTATTCCAGTTCAAACGAATCTCTGTGACACGAAATATAAATGTTACGGCAATGTATTCAACAATGGAATTAAAAGAGATCCAGGAATAATATATTACGTTTCATCAGTCGTTTACAACGTCTGCTTCATTCCTGTAATATAATTTGAAAATTGTCACAGATCAATTTCAGTGAAAGTTCCGTCTCGTTCCTGAAGTTTCTCGCATTGTTTAGTACGCCTGATACTTTTTTCTTCCTCTCTGTATATATTTACTGCGCCTCGCAAAACATTCCGCGCGATTTTTGCCGCATATTTTTCGAAGTTATTCCGGTTACACGGATACAGGGAATGCAGATCCAGTGGAATGCAGACTGGATGATTTCACACCTGCCGTGTTAACTCGCGTTGTAGTAGCTGAGTATGTTGGCCCAAACCCCGGACATTAACCTAATGGACATACTATAATAACTTTTCCTAGATACAGGACGACAGCGGCGATCTCTATCAATTCTCATCCCAATATTAATGGATTATTCTGTAATGTTAGAAATAAACATTAATTAATTACAAATTTTTATATTTAATTTTATTGATTTTTCACTGCTTTCCTTATTCAAGCATCGAACAGGATCTGTACCAACATAAATTAGAAAAAAGGTCATTACTACCGAAGTATCCAAAATCAACAATGTAAATACCTGAGAAATCTAGGTAGACTGTAAACGGCGTCCTGACTATAAAAGGAAAGCAACACGTCACAGTGGATGCTATCTTACATTTTGATCTGCAGTGAAACTGCAAACATGCACAGTATCGCAGGAAACATTTGCGTAGCCCACAATTCCATACTGTGAACTCTAATAAAACTAATATGCAATCAACCTTTGGTATGATGTATGAGATGTACTGCTTCAAGTAGTGTAAATATTTGTAAATGTTGAAGGAAGGGAAGGAAGAAGGATGGAAAAGAAAGGATTGACAGTGGCCGCATTTGGGCATTGATATTAAGCAATGGCGACAAGTGAAAATGTGAGCCGGACCGGGAATCGAACCCGCGTCTCCCGCTTCGGGCCAGCGGTTCGATTCCCGGTCCGGCTCACATTTTCACTTGTCGCCATTGCTTAATATCAATGCCCAAATGCGGCCACTGTCAATCCTTTCTTTCCCATCCTTCTTCCTTCCCTTCCTTTAACATTTACAAATGCTATTTGGCTGCAAAGCAGTTGTGGTGTCTGTTCTTTCGGACGTCCAAAAGAACACACACCACACCAATACAATTAGTGTAAATATTCTTTTTGCTTATAATAATATTTCCTTAGAATTAGAAGTGAACGGTAAGGAATAAATAACATTCAAAATAACAGTGTTTGTTCTATTGTAAAATGTAAACATTCACGGCCGGAATGGTAAAAATTACTAAAAATTTCCGGGGTATTATACCGTGGTCTTGTGGATATACACTCGAAACCCAGCGTTTCGTCCCCGACTGCGGAGGACATTCTCAAAGGCGATCGTGGCAGTTTTGAATGTCCATTGCACACCTTGGCTCGCTACTGACGCTTCAGCCTTCCATGCCTCAGCCCATTGTTCAGAGATATGAATGATCAGGAAATAAATGTTTTAAATGGCGAATACAACTGATGTATGATGTAAGCTACATCATATTCCTGAAGATATCCCTATTTATAACACGTTTCGCAAACGTATTAAAAAGCAAAACCAAAATAAAAAATACTACTGACACATTTTCATGCCGTTTTCACAGGAAATTTGGGCTAAGATTGGGGCAAAATATAGACACGATTTCATCAAAATCAGATCACGGAAAAGAGATACATCGCAATATTAAGTGTTTCCAGTAACTTTCTGTTCATCTATTAGAAATACCTAATCTCCTAAACTATTTGCCGGAATTGCATGGAGCAAATTCCTTTCATAAGAGTGAAATCAGGGAAATTGTAGGTTATGCTTGCACTATGGATTGCGTGGTACAGCAAACCGACAAAGGCGCTGTAGTGCACCAAAGGACTAACAAACACCGCTGCTGCATAATAAGTACGTGGTAGATCAACAAGTAAGCGAACGTCTGTGTAAGATTAAGCAATCTTATGTCTACGAATACGAACAAACATTGGACATAGTGTTACTGATTTCGCTTTGTGTATTAAATACTTAAAGACATTTCTTTGATTATTTTTGACACGTTTCACTTTTTGTATCAAGTACTTTACATCGTTTGGAACTGTTACATTTGATATCTTGGCTAGGACAACTGTGTTTATTGACAGAGCGATCCAACAAGGATTCTATTTTTACTGACTGAGCTCAGGAACCCTAAAAAGCCATGATACACACAGGCTCTCCTTCAACGACCGTTGCGAAGCACGGGCATGTAAGCTAGTAGTGAATAAAAATGAGTGTTGTTTCCATTTTACATGACCATTATTGCAAGGTCGTCTAGTATTCACATACTAACAATGTTCCCAACTAAGGAGTTGGTCAGACGGCGACAGTATATACCCAGATCCGTCAAACAGCATTGGCTGTTTATGGAATGTGGCGATTTTGCTCTTTCGCTAGCATCTAAACCGCGCTAGAATCATGGCGGGATATTGCTCGGGGCCACGAATAATCTGCGATTTTAATATTCATTAATACGTAATTTCCGACAACAAAACACGGGTTACGCAATTAAAATTAATTATCTTGATGGAAACCCATTATTTTGATGAAAACCTAATCACGTTACGGGAACACTAGAGGCCCGGAAAAACGCGAAATTAACTTAGTTAATACCGCGATGCGGGCAGCGTCCGGGGCCCGCAGAGCCGTTAATAAGCGACTGACACTCATTCAGGGCTATTTACGCCGCCAACAGTGGCACGCCTGATACTCGCGGCCTGTAATGGCCGCCGCGCTCCGTAAAACACACCGTCCCAGCTACAATTAGACACGCCCCGTTTCAACTCGCCAGCTCCCTTTCCGTCATCATTATTGGTGTTCATTTAAGAGCTGCGCCGCAAATTCCAGGTAATAAGATGTATGAATAACAACATCGTCACCACTGGCGGACCGTTCTGTTTGTGGTCACTGATTCAATAAATCAGTGACCCCCGAAAAGAAGCTGATCGAGTAAACAAAAGAAAAAAATGTATATTCTATCATTCTCCATTACATTCTGCCTATTTAAAATATTTTTACCGGATCAGAAACTCTTAAGACGTGCAGATAGCACGCATATACGCATTGTGCTAAATGCCGTCCTCTTACATGACGTGGAAACGCACATGGAGAAATTGGTGACATCACGGCGTGGAATTCCACGTTCCACTACCCAGCGATTCCTGTCACGCAGAACCTGCCATGTCAGATTAAGCTGGTGAAGATGAAGGATTTACCATTGAATAAAATTCTTGAATATCCGTCTCCAGATCGCTTATATTTTCTAAAACATGTCCGGTTTCGGGACAGCTGCCCTGCTTCAGATCAAATGTTGAAGTTACAGAGTAACCTGTCCTGTGATGAACGAATGTTCACAGTCGTTATTCATATAACGATCGTAGTAACTCCCTGGAGACTAATAAGTCTTGCTTTGATATTTACCATTGATACTTTATTTTATAACTTTTGCCAAAAGTGATTTGTGGTACTATTCTTATGATTATGAACTGCTTTCAAACACCGTCTTTGTGTTTCTTGAAAACAATTATTTCTGGAAGTCATCCTGAAAGACAGAAGTGGTATCTGGCGTTCCCAGATAGGGGAATAGGGTTACCATACATCCTCTTTTTCAGGGACATGTCCTATTTTTGAGGCAAAAAACTGTGTCCGGCCGGAATTTATAAAATTCTACAATACGTCCTTTTTTTTGGGTTCCGAGAAAGAAAATTTATTTTTGTGTCAATGGCGACAGCATGTTCATTCGCCCTGCAGTTCCAAACTGTTCGCAACTATTACGCTCTTAGACAGAGTGAAATAGCCGTACACAATTTCGCACTCCGCATGGGTTTGACAGTTGCAAACGATTCGGAATTTCTCTGCGAAGGAACCCGGTTTTCTCTCCTGTATTCCACCAGTGCATTCTGTCTTCTACATTACGTTCTATGGCGTTGCTTTTGATGTACTTTGTGTTTTATGTTAAATCTGTATTGTGTGTTCGAGATCGTAGGTAGACTTTTGCTTCAGAATAAATTACGAACTTCAGTATAACATAATGCCGAAGAGAAAGTCAGTATTAAATATGTGCTCCTGGAGAAATACAAATCATTCAAGAGAATGATCAAACGAATGTAAGAATTAATGATACATTGTGCTCCGATCAGCTTTGTAATTTTATAAAATTTTTGAAAGATTATCAAAGGAAACAGAACATACCAGCAGATGAAGTGTGGCGTGCATATTTAAATCAGTCATCTAGTGTTGGTAGCTATTCTGAACTGCTGAAAATTGTATACTTCTTTTTTTCTTTAACTAGTCCTAATGCCGACACAGAACGTGTATTTTCTCTTGTGAACACACAGTGGACAAAAGACAGGTATAGATTTAAAATATACTGTAATTATATCGTATGTGTTCAGTATAGTTTGAAACATTAGAAATGCCTGAGCTTTTCTCAGTACTTGTTAAAAATAAAATTGAAAAAAAAAAAGAAGTGGGGGTTCTTGAGAGAGATTACGTCGTCCACCAAATATATTTGGTTCAAAAGTGACTAAGACAATCATGAGACAATTGAGAGTAGTGATGAGGAATAAACTATCAAGGTGCATAATATTACGTTTTACAACAACCACACAGGGTTACTGTTTTAGTTTGTAATAGTTTTACGTGGTTCATTAATAAAGTAAATTTCATTATGTTAAAGACAAAGTGTCCTCTTTTTTATATGAAATACATACATGGTGTCCCACTTAAAATTTTCAACCCAAATGTCTCTGGATCAACCATACTTTCACAGGCATGGAAAGAAAATATGTTATGAATGAAAATACTACAGACATTCGATAAGTATTATTTTCGCAGAATGTTTCTTATGGATACCCTATATTCCGCATATTTTGTAAGGTGGTTCAATAATGTAGCAGACGCGTAGCTTGGTAATATATGGAAGTGTTGCTCCTAGCTGCTGACTGAGAGCAAAACTTCCATATATAGGCATGAGTAATATTCGGGCCCAGAATGGGCCGAAAGGGTATAATATATGAAGTGATTAACAACTCGATTATTAAAAGGCATCCCTTTAAAATAACGTGTTGCGTACGTTCCGAAGTTAGGCTTTACCTCAGCTAACGCAGTTACAGCCATAGGCCACTTTTTACAGACCGGATCAAATATTATTCTATTTGAAAAAGGTTTCAATTTTAGTGTATTTTATAGATTTTGTGACACTTTTAACCTGTATTATCACGACAGAATTGCGTTGTCCTCGATTTATCCTCAACATATACAAGTTAATAATTAATTCAGTCAGGTCTTCCTCAGTTTTAAATTGCTTAATACTGTGACAGATTTTCACACTTTTTCCTTCTCCTTTTATTCGTATGGTTCACTTTTATTTTCATGTTTGACAGATACATCGACTGAGACGATTGTTGACTTGCACGCTCATTCAAATAAGGTGTTTAAGAATTGGTTGTGCATTATAGAAAGTTTAACGTATTACGTAATCTTGATCGATAGCGCTATGGTTGACACCAAAATAAACTTTTAATGACTCTACAAAATCTTAAAAGTGCCGAAAGAACCACAAAAGTTTATTTTGGTGCCAGCCCACATAAACAATGCAGTGACAGCAGAAGGAAATTGAAGAATCCTATGGAATGAAGTGGATTAAAAGTTGGTATTCCTGTATGGACAAGGTGTTGAAAGGAGCGTATAATGTGAACTTTAAACAGAGCATAACAGAGGTAATGGAAAGCAGTCTAAGAAAATTAGGCTATGATGAAGGAGTTAGATTGGGTAATGAAACATTAAAGGTGAAAACAGGTTTTTGAAAATGAGAAATTTGTTAACATCTAATATTAATTTAAGGGTAAGGAATTCTTTTCTGAAGACATTTGTGTGGCGTGTTGCCTTGTATAGGATTGAAACGGGGTCGACGAATAGTTCAGACAGGAAGAGGATAGAGGCTTTTGAGACGTGATGTTATAGAAGAATGCTGAAGATTAGATGGGTAGATAGCATGATTGACCAGGAGGTATGGAACAGAACTGTGAAAACACGAATTTCTGGCATACCATTTCTAAAGGAACGATCGATTGATTGGACTAATTTTTACACATCAAGGAATCGTGAATTTAGCATTGGAGGGAGGTTTGTTGGGAAAAAATTGGAGAGGGAGATCAAGAGACGAATACAGTAATCAGATTCAAATGGATGTTGCTTTGACACCATAAAAGAACTATATAAATACTTCCCACGCTCAAATCACACTTGACCATCCCCCCACATACAATCTCTCTCTCTCTCTCTCTCTCCCCCTCTCTCTCTCCCCCTCTCTCTCTCTGACACACACATACACCCACACACCCACCCACACATACATACATAAAAACACACAGGCATACAACAAAAACACGCACAGACAGACATATAAGTCATGGCCACTGCGAAAACTATAAAAAAAACACGCGCCATATCACAGACAAGCCACATATATAAATAAATAAGTTACAATCACAAAAAGAAGACAAATGGCGATATAAACAGGGTGACCGTTCCTAACAAAAAAGTGCCAGAAACAGAAAAAATATCACGAAACGTAATTACCCTCCACAAACAAGAAGGAGAAACATCACAGCACGAAAATAAGTAAGCAGATAACAGCCACATTGGACTATATTTCTTCACAATATCTAGACGAAAGTACGATAACTGGATTAATTTCGGAAATGAAAACATTTTGTTGTTGTAGATGACAAGCTGTGAAAGCTCGACATTGTTGAATAAGGGGAAGAAACAAATCATGCCAATGACATCATGTAGGTTTTGTAAACAAACGTAGGCCTAATATATTCAACATCATCTTATCATGTAACATGTAAAACAGTTTCATAAAATAAAAGGCAAAACTCACAGAAAATGGCACAAGTGTCAAAAAAGGCTGGGCAATATAAATAAAACAAGATGAATAAGGTGGTTTTCCTCACCAATCTCTTATAGAAAGCACTGAAGTAACAAGAGCTACATCATTACAAGATGATCACTTACAGTAGCTGTTTGTCCGGCCGCGGAACGTGAAGAAACGGAGACGTTATAGTAATAACGCTGAACAGCTGCCAGTGTGGAATAAACGGTCCACAAAAATTATTGTATACAGTCAATATATGATACATGACCTTTAACGTACTCTCCATTTCTTTTGTAGTTCTTCTCTCAACACACCCCAATGAGCCTACACTTGCTGCCGGGAGAGCAGCCTAAGCCCTTAACGGCTATGGAGTATCGGTAGGCTCAGCAGCCACGGCCACTTGTGGAGGAGTCGGCGCTCTCGTTTTATCTGGCCGCTTCACATTCGAGTGCACACGCGCGGCCGAGTGTTAACGGGGGCCGAGCCGCGCTCTGCTGGCCGGGGATTTATCGCCGCGGCAGGACACTTTAAATCAGCCGCCGACTGTGGGGGTGGGAGCCATCCATCGCGGTCACGTGACCCGGCCCTAGCCGCTCTGAGGCCGTCTCACACCCGACTAGCCCGTTTAAGCTCATTCCCGCTGTGGAACCATCTCAGGATTCCTATTCGGGGAATTTACTGCAAATGTGTAAAGGGGAAAAATAACTACCTGTGGTGTCGCACAAGTCCAAAGTGCGCGCCACCTACTTCCGCCGCGCGCCGCCATGCACGCACGGCGCGGCGTTCTTACGACGACAGCCACGAGCGCCCTCTACTACAACTCCACTCGTGGCCACCACTGAACGACGTCGTTCACTTGGGACTGAGATAGCAACCAGTTAACACTTCGGAATCAGATAGGCACCAGTGAAGACTTGGCTATACGATAGGCACTAGGCAGGCCTCTAGCTCAACTATGTATCAGCCTTCTGCAGTACTGAGCTATGTAAAAGTTAAGTATTACTAAGTCTCTAAGAAATATATATCTCGTACTAATTTAGTGTTTCTAGTTTCTGCTGTCCCACTGGCTGCTCACCTTCGTACCTGCACAAGCGTGCATCCTTAATTCCTGTGTCGGTCTCATTCTACTCGGCCACCGACACCTACGACGGAAACGAGACACAAAAGCGGCGACGAGGGTGGGACACAAAAGTGGCGACGAGGCTGAGACACAAAACTACCCAGACGGGATTCTAACCAGGGTCTCCTGCTTGCTAGGCAGTTTCCCTGTGCCGTACACCTCTGCGATCATCACTGCTACACGATGTCCTCTGGCTCGCCAACCGTCAGATACAATAACTCAACCTTTTGAATGCCCACTGTTAAACTTATATTTTTAATATTTTTTCCAACCTTTTTCTCGTTCCAAATAGCTCTCTCTTTCTATTTCGCCATGTTCCCACACATGCAGGGTCTGCATTGTTATTTGGATTTGGCGTGTTAATATTTTCAAGTTGGCCGGATGCCCTTTCCGGCGCCACCCCAAGCCTCCTGGGAGGAAATGTGTACCTCAAATGTCTGCATATATTGTTATAGGTGAGAAAGTGTTCAAATTCAAATGTTTGTAGAGGGACTTAACTACGGGGTCATCAGTCCCTTAGCTTACAAACTACTTATGAACTAGGTAAGACTAAGGACGGCACAAATATCCATGCGCGAAGGGGGATTCGAACCCCCGACCGCAGTGGCCGTGCAGACCGTGACTGAAGCGCCTCAGTCCCCTCGGCCACCGCGGCCAGCAAGGAATGTTTGCGAATCGTGTAACTGAGGCGGGACTTGGGTACCAGCCCGGTATTCACCCACGGGTATGTGGAAAACCACCTAAAAACAACATCCACACATGCCGGCACTCCGATGCCGTTGGTTAATCCGCCGGGTGGACTCGAACCGGGGCCGGTAAGCCTCCCCGTCTCAGAAAGCGGTGTGTTAGATGTTTGTATAGCTTATGGGACTTAACTACGGGGCATCAATCCATAAACTAACAAACTACTTATGAACTAGCTACAACTAGGGAGGACACAAATATCCATGCCCGAGGGGGGATTCGAACCTCCGACCGTAGTGGCCGTGCAGACCGTGACTGAAGCGCCTCAGTCCCCTCGGCCACCGCGACCGGCGGTGTGTTAGACCACACAGCTAACCGAGCGACTGATTCTCGTTCCAAAGAACATTCACCACATTAATAAATATACAGGGTGGTTCATTGATAGTGACCGAGCCAGATATCTCACGAAATAAGCATCAAACGAAAAAACTACAAAGAACAAAACTTTTCTAGCTTGAAGGGGGAAAACAGATGGCGCTATCGTTGGCCCACTATATGGCGCTGCCATATGTCAAACGCTTATCAACAGCATTTTTTTTAAATAGCTACACCAATTTTTATTACATATTCGTCTACAACGTAAATAAATATGAATGTTTTATTTGGAGCACTTTTGTCGCTTTGTGATAGATGGCGCTGTAATATTCACAAGTATATTGCTCATTATTTCAGACGAACAGTGGGGAACAGGTAGGTTTTTTAAATAATAACACAGAACGTAGGTACGTTTGAACTTTATTTCGGTTGTTCCAATGTGATACATGTACTTTTGTGGAATTATCATATATTATGAGAACGCATGCTGTTACTGCGTGATTACCTGTAATTACCTCATGACGTCAATAAATGCTCCAAATGTTGTCCTTCAACTTCAATGCATTTGGCAATACGCATAACAAAATTCCTCTCAACAGCGACTAGTTTCCCTTCGGTAATGTACTCAGTGCACTGACGCATGTTTTCAGGCGTTGGCGGTGAGTCACGATGACAAATATCCTTCAATTTTCCCCACAAAAAGAAATACTGAGGTGTAAGATCCGGTGAACGTGCGGGCTATAGTATGGTGCTTCTACAACCAATCCACCTGTCATTATAATTATTTTCCATTTAAGACCGCTTCAACTGCACGCGAGCCATGTGCCGAACATTAATCATGTTGAAAGTGCGTCGCTATTCTGTCATGCAGTCAAACATCTTGTAGTAAAATCGGTAGAACATTACCTAAGCTCCCAGCATACATTGCACCATTTAGATTCCCATTGATAAAATAGGGACCAATTATAGTTCCTCCCATAATGCCGCGCCATACATTAACCCGCCAAGGTTGCTGAAGTTCCACTTATTGCAGTCATCGTGGATTTTCCGTTGCCCAGTAGTGCATATTATGCCGATTTATGTTACCTCTGTTTGTAAATGACGCTTCGGCAATATACAGTACGCGTGAAAAAAAAGTGTGTTATCGTCCCGTTATTTATTTGTACCCAGTGGCAAAACTGTAACTGACGTTCAAAGTCTTTGCCATGCAAATCCTGGTGCATAGAATTATGGTACGGGTGAAATTTATGGTGATGTATAATTCTCAACACCGACGTTTTTGTCATTCCCGATTATCGCTCAATTTGTCTGCTACTGATGTACTGATTAGCCGTAACCGCAGCTAAGACACTTACTTGGGCATCGCCATTTGTTGCAGGTCGTGGTTGACGTTTCACTTATGGCTGAACACTTCCTGTCTCTTTAAATAACGTAACGAGTCCAGTGCCAGCTGTCACCAGTGTCGCGGCGTTAACAGCGCTAAGTATCTGAATTTAATTTGTGTCAAATTTAATTTGTCAGTCCAGTTCATTTTCGGTAGTACTGTTTTAAGAGGTTTATTCCCGTGTACTTGCAGATTTCGTTTGTACTACTGTTTTAATAGTTTATTCTATCGTATTTGATAAATACCGTTGTGTTTAGTCTTCGTCTTTGACCGGTGTATTTCAAAACAAGTCAGAGACCGTTACTAAGCTCGTTATCAGTCAGTCCAGTGCCAGCTGCCACGAGTGCCGCAGCGTTAACAGCGCTAAAGCTGCCGGACTCAGTTTTGTTGATTCGACAGTGTAGTTACCACTGACCACAGTTAAGTCAGCAGCCAGCCGCCTTCATTAGAGTACTAGGCTTCTTTAAAGTTGTTAATTGCTGTTAATTGTATCGATAGGATGGATAGGATGTGTGCCTGCTGTGTGCGGACGCAGGAGGAGTTGGCCGCGGTTCGCGAACAGCTGAGCGTTCTGTTGGCTACGGTCAGCCGTCTTCAGGCTGCTGTCTCGGAGTGCAGCGATGGTGGGGAGTCTGGTGCGTCGAGTGGGACACCTCAGGTGTCTCACGCTACGCTCTCTGTCCCTGCTACCGAGGCACCTTCAGGTGTACCGGACGTCGTCGAGCCGCCTTCTCCGCAAGGAGAGTGGCGGGTTGTACGGCGTTCGCGTCGCTCGAGGCGGAAGGCCAATGAGGAGGCTGGACGTCCGCCCGCGCCCGTTCGTCCTGTGAAAGTGTGGCCACTCGTTCAGCAGGGTCCGAGCAGGTGCACAGGGGGAGGGAGCTCCAATGTCAGGCGCCTGATGGAGCCCCTTAGGCAGATAGCGTCCAACGTGCACTCGGTGTGTTTGCCGGGGGGCCTCATCCGAGATGTGGAGGCGGCCTTGCCGGCGGCTATCGAGGGTGCGGGGTGCAGTCGACTGCAAGTCGTAGCTCACGTCGGCACCAATGACGCTTGTCGCTTGGGTTCTGAGGACATCCTCAGGTCCTACGAACGGATGGCGGAATTGGTGAAGGCTGCTGCCTTCGCACGTGGGGTGCAAGCATAGCTGTCGATTTGCAGCATTGTTCCCAGGGTTGATCGGGGTCCTTTGGTTTGGAGCCGAGTGGAGGGTCTGAACCAGAGGCTTCGCCGACTCTGTGACAGTCTTGGCTGCAGATTTCTGGATCTGCGTTATCGGGTGGGGAATTGTAGGGTGCCCCTAGATAGATCAGGGGTGCACTACACTAAGGAAGCGGCTACTCGGGTAGCAGAATACTTTTGGAGTGCACATGGGTTTTTTTTAGGCTAGGCGCTAACTCTGATGAGCACTCGCCTGTCAGCATTCAAACACCGAATTCAGGCCACGTTCGGAACAAAAATTCGAACATAAAAATATTAGCCGCGAACTTACAGAGTATTAGAAACAAAGTTCCCGAATTTGCAGCGCTGCATGGAAGTTATTGCGCTCAGATAGTTTTAGGTACCGAAAGCTGGCTAAATGATGATGTGGCAAGTTCAGAAATATTTAGCGAAGCGTGGAATGTATATCGGAAAGATAGATCTGATACAACTGGAGGAGGAGTGTTCATCGCTGTGGACAAAGATATTGTGATTCTTCAGTTTCTCCCGGCGTATTTGATAATCAAAATATCCACGGGTGTACTGCCGGTCTATAGTGTCCAACGGGCACAATATTTCGGCGATCATACATGTCGCCATCATCAGGTGAATTGACGGACTGAGCTCCTGGAAACGCGCCGGCACGGAGGTCCGCACGCTACGGCTGCTCGAAGGGAACTGGGTTCTAGCCCGCGGAGCGACCCCTCCGCGGTCCGCGCCCCGCGCCGCGGCCGCGCAGTGGAACCGATTGCGCCGGCATCTGAGAAGACGTCGGTGTGAGGGCTCTGTCCGCCGTGGTCGTCACTTCGTTACGTTTGCTAGATTTACTCTTAATTAACCCAATCGCTGGTTCCCAAGCTTTGCTAAGATTATAGCCAGAGTCACGGTTTATGAGGTCGTCACTTGTGCGAATTTCAATGGCCTCTCTAACGACGCAGTCCCAGTATCTCGACGTCTGTACCAGAATCCTAGTGTGTTCATACTCCATGGCGTGATTCTCCGACAAACAATGTTCAGCGACCGCCGACTTGCTCGGATACATCAATCGTGTGTGCCTCTGGTGTTCAACGCATCGATCCTCGACGGTACGCATCGTCTGTCCAATATATGACTTTCCACACTGACACGGAATCTGGTACACGCCCGCCTTCCTCAAACCGAGATCATCTTTAGCGCTCCCCACCAGTGCAGTACTCTTGCTTTTCTAAAGAGATGTCGTTCCGAGAATGTTGTTCCAAATTTTGCTAAGGTTACGCATCACATCGATTCTGCAGCAGCCAAGAGAATTAAAAAACGGGCCGGCCTCGCATTGCTTCGTGAGAGAGTGCATTTCACCCACCGTAGTCTTGAGTTCGTCTCTCTGGAACTATTCCATCTGCATTTGAAACTGGCTAGTCACTTCACGTCTTTTTCCTGGGATTGGATTGATGGTGTTACTTCGGTTGCAGCCGATTCCGCCCATAAGAAGGCAACGGGACGTCAAACAGCTAAGTTCTCACGCCCCCTTGACAAGCCACCTCTGCAGGTTCCGTGCAAGACCGTCATCAATCTGAGTGGCATGGAGTTGAGTGATGATGCGGTCTCAGTTTTAGAGAAAGGACTCAACTTTGCTCCTACCCCCAAGTTCACACCTGTCGCAGAAATTATTAGTGCTGTTGAACAGGTTGCAGCTCGACTTCCGTCTGATTCAGCTGAGGAAATACGTCGTGAAACTTGTCGTGCATTGACGAAATCCAAGCCCACGAAGTCAAACATCACTAGTAAAGAGAGGGCGGCCATTCGTGACCTGAGGGAGCGCCCTGATATTGTTTTCTTACCGGCTGACAAAGGCAATGCTACGGTTGTTGTCTCCCATAAGGACTACACTGAAAAGATGCAGAGCCTGCTAAATGACGATTCCTACCGGAAGATCAGCGTTGACCCCACAAAGAAGGTGGAAAACAAGACGAGGGCGCTTCTCAAGGATGCGGATTTACCGGAGGGTGTCGCCAAGAAACTTTTACCTCAAGGTCCGGTACCGCCAAGACTTTATGGACTCCCTAAGGTTCACAAAGATGGGGTGCCGTTACGTCCCATTGTCAGTAACATCAGGGCACCTACATATTTGTTGGCCAAATACTTGACGGGAATATTAAGTCCTTATGTGGGTAAATGCCCTCATCACATACGTAATTCCGTGGATTTTGTGAAACGCCTTAAGAACTTCAGGCTGGATGAGTCGGATATCATGGTAAGTTTTGACGTCGTTTCGTTGGTTACGAGGGTGCCCCTTCGAGAGTCACTAGATTTGATTGGTCAGAAATTTGACGAGAAGACCACCGAACTTTTTAGGCATGTCTTGACCTCCACGTATTTCAATGGCGAATACTACGAACAAACGGAGGGAGTCGCCATGGGTAGCCCACTCTCCCCTGTGGTCGCAAGTTTATACATGGAGAATTTCGAGGAGGAAGCCCTTGCATCATCTTTCTGGAAACCTACTTGCTTTTTCCGTTATGTGGACGACACTTTCGTCATCTGGCCACATGGTATGGATAAACTCCTTGACTTCCTTACACATCTGAACTCCATACACCCCAACATCAAATTCACTATGGAGACTGAAACGGAGGGTAAATTGCCATTCCTTGACGTCTTGGTCAAGAGAAGAGCTGACGGCACCCTGGGTCATAGTGTATATCGGAAGACAACGCACACTGATCTGTATTTACACGCAGACAGATGTCATCACCCTTCACAGAGGAATGGGGTACTTAAAACTCTAGTACATAGGGCGCGCACTATCTCCGACGCAGAGAGTCTACCCCAGGAATTGGAACACCTGAGAACTGTATTTCGAAAAAATGGGTACTCAGAGTGGCAGATTCAGCGGGCTCTCCGCCCAACCACTACAACACAACCTGTGGAAACGGATGAAAACGCAAGGGAGGATGTAGGCACTGCGTTCGTTCCATATACCGGCGCACTCTCAGGGAAGATCGCCCGCATTTTGAGAAAACACCAGGTTGGAACTGTTTTTTGTCCGCCGAATAAAATTCGTGCACTGGTGGGGAGCGCTAAAGATGATCTCGGTTTGAGGAAGGCGGGCGTGTACCAGATTCCGTGTCAGTGTGGAAAGTCATATATTGGACAGACGATGCGTACCGTCGAGGATCGATGCGTTGAACACCAGAGGCACACACGATTGATGTATCCGAGCAAGTCGGCGGTCGCTGAACATTGTTTGTCGGAGAATCACGCCATGGAGTATGAACACACTAGGATTCTGGTACAGACGTCGAGATACTGGGACTGCGTCGTTAGAGAGGCCATTGAAATTCGCACAAGTGACGACCTCATAAACCGTGACTCTGGCTATAATCTTAGCAAAGCTTGGGAACCAGCGATTGGGTTAATTAAGAGTAAATCTAGCAAACGTAACGAAGTGACGACCACGGCGGACAGAGCCCTCACACCGACGTCTTCTCAGATGCCGGCGCAATCGGTTCCACTGCGCGGCCGCGGCGCGGGGCGCGGACCGCGGAGGGGTCGCTCCGCCGGCCGCGGGTATTTAAATGGCCCGCTACCGGGCTAGAACCCAGTTCCCTTCGAGCAGCCGTAGCGTGCGGACCTCCGTGCCGGCGCGTTTCCAGGAGCTCAGTCCGTCAATTCACCTGATGATGGCGACATGTATGATCGCCGAAATATTGTGCCCGTTGGACACTATAGACCGGCAGTACACCCGTGGATATTTTGATCGACAAAGATATTGTTTCTACTGAGATCGAGGTTGAAAGTAACTGTGAAGTTATCTGGGCACGCATAACAGGTCTAAAAGAAGTAAAGTTAATAGTTGGGTGTTTTTACCGGCCCCCCAGTGCTGCTGTGGCAGTTTTAGAATCATTCAAGGAAAGTCTACACCAGGTAGTGCATAGGTATCCGGGCCATGCAATATTAGTCGGAGGTGACTTAAGAGTATAGATTGGGACCTCGCTAGTTACATTTCAGGCGGTACAGACAAGCAGTCTTGCGAGCTACTTTTGGACACATTCTCCGAAAACTGTCTTGAGCAGTTAAACCGGCAACCCACGCGCAATGGAAATATTCTAGACCTTATAGCCACAAACAGGCCTGACCTTATTAACGATGTCTGTGTAGAGACAGGAATTAGTGATCATGATATCGTCATAGCGTCGATGGTGACCAAAGTTCATAAACCAGTCAAGAAGGCTAGGAGCGTGTTTTTGTTGGGAAAAGCCGACAAGCAAATGTTACGATCGCACTTAGAAAACGAATGGGCATCGTTTAATTCTGTGACTATGGATGTAGAGGAATTGTGGACTAAATTTAAATGCCTTGTTAATGAAGGGTTAGAGAAATATGTGCCAGTAAAGACGATTAAGGATGGAAAAGATCCACCGTGGTATAATAATAATGTTAGAAAGCTGCTGAGAAAGCAAAGGCTGTTGCACTCTCGATTCAAAAAAGAACATGCAAATGATGACAGGCAAAAGTTAGTAGAGATTCGTGCGTCTATAAAAAGATCGATGCGTGAAGCATACAATAATTATCACAGCCATACCTTAGCAAAAGATCTTTCCGAGAACCCGAAAAAATTCTGGTCCTATGTAAAATCGATAAGCGGGTCAAAGCCCACTGTCCAGTCACTAGTTGATCATTCCGGGGCAGTAATAGAAGAAAGCAAACGGAAAGCTGAAGTTCTAAATTTAACCTTTAAGAAATCTTTCATGCAGGAGGACCGCACAAATATACCATCATTTGATCAACGTACTAATTCCGAAATGGGGGACATAGCAATAGGTATTTCCGGTGTAGAGAAGCAGCTGAGAGAGCTAAATAGGAAAAAGTCTGCTCGTCCGGATGGTATACCAGTTCGGTTTTACAAAGACTATTCTGCGACATTGGCCCCCTACTTAGCTTGCATTTATAGCGAATCTTTAATTCAGCGCAAAGTTCCTACTGATTGGAAAAAAGCGCAGGTGACTCCCGTGTATAAGAAAGGAAAGAGAACTGACCCATACAATTACAGGCCAATATCGTTGACATCGGTTTCATGTAGAATTTTGGAGCATATTTTCAGTTCGAATATAGTAAATTTCCTTGAAACGGAAAAGCTTCTTTCCATGAATCAGCACGGGTTTAGGAAACATCGTTCATGTGAAACTCAGCTTGCCCTTTTCTCACATGACATCTTGCGAGCCATGGACGAAGGGCAACAGGCGGATTGTGTTTTTCTCGACTTCAAAAAGGCGTTCGACACGGTGCCACACTGCAGACTGCTAACGAAGATACGAGCTTATGGAATAGGTTCACAGATTTGTGACTGGCTGGAAGACTTCCTAAGTAATAGAACGCAGTACGTTGTTCTCGACGGCGAGAGTTCATCAGAGACGAGTGTATCGTCAGGCGTGCCCCAGGGGAGTGTGATAGGACCGCTATTATTTTCTATCTATATAAATGATCTGATGGACAGAGTAAGTTGTAATTTGCGGCTGTTTGCTGATGACGCTGTGGTGTATGGGAGGGTGTCGTCTGTAACTGACTGTAATAGCATACAGGTTGACTTAGACAAAATTTCTAGTTGGCGCGAAGAATGGCAGCTAGCTCTCAATGTAGAAAAATGTAAGGTGATGCGCATGAGTAGAAAAAACAATCCTATAATGTTCGAATACAGCATCAGTAGTGAGCTTCTTGATGCGGTAGCGTCGTTCAAATATCTAGGCGTAACATTGCAGAGCGATATGAAATGGAACGAGCATGTAAGGACAGTTGTGAGTAAGGCAGACAGCCGACTTCGGTTTATTGGGAGAATTTTGGGAAGATGTACTTCACCTGTAAAGGAGACCGCGTATAAAACTCTTGTACGACCATGTCTTAAGTATTGCTCAAGTATTTGGGACCCGCAGCAGATCGGTTTGAAGGAAGACATAGAGGCGGTTCAGAGGCGAGCAGCTAGATTTGTTACCGGTAGGTTCGACCAATGCGCGAGTGTCACGGAAATGCTCCGGCAACTCAATTGGGGATCGCTGGAAGAAAGACGACGTTCTTTTCGTGAATTTCTGTTAAGTAAATTTAGAGGGCCGTAATTTGAAGCTGAGTGTAGTACGATCTTGCTGCCGCCTACTTACATTTAGCGTAAAGATCGCAAAGACAAGATAAGAGAAATTAGGGCTCGTACGGAGGCATATAGGCATTCTTTTTTTCCTCGTTCAATTTGGGAGTGGAATAGGAAAGGAAATGCCTAGTAGTGGTACAGTGTACCCTCCGCCACGCACCTTACGGTGAATTGCGGAGTATGTATGTAGATGTAGATGTAGATGTACCCCACGAAAGGTTCGGACACCGGACACTTGTTCTTCCATGATAACGATCAACATACATAGCACAGGCCCGTTTGGCATTTTGATAACAATAGCCATACATAAATACTATATCGACCTTCTATGCAATTAGTAAAAACGGTCCATTTTAACACGAGTAATGTATCACGAATCAAATACCTTCGGAACTGGCGAAATGTTATTTACTTATTAAATGAATATGTAATAAAAATATGGGTACCCATTTTAAAAAATGCAGTTGATATCAGTTTGAGCTATGGCAACGCCACCTGGCAGGCCAACCACAGCGTTTTTTCTTTTATTGCTTATTGCATGAGATATTTCCCCTGTCACTATCGATGGACCACCCTCAATAAATAATTTAATTAATGAGCTATGCAGTGCACTCCTGGGCCCTTACAAGAATCAGAAAAAAAAGACTCGAGGTTCTGTAAGAGTGGGCAGGAATATGTTGATAATTTGTATCTCACGGGAGGCGAGCTATAACAGACCGTACAGATGTGATGATCGCTGTGCCCCAGTGATGTGGGATTCATTGCAACTGCCTGGCAAGCAGGAGAATCCCGGCTGGGTATAGATTTTCAACTTTACCCATTCGCAGTAAACGCCGTAAATTCAGAAAATGTAAATTCCATGAATATGAACTAACTGCAGGATCAAAAGTGGTGGCTGCTCTTCCGTACATCTATGTAATTTATATCTTATGTGTTGGGACACTTGGTCAGAGTGACATTTGGATGGGGTGACGCTTGCACGGAGACCGGTACTCTCGCCGGGACAACCGGTTATTCACAGGTAGATGCACGATATGAAGTCTAGCAGTTCAGCACAGCCGCTTCTGTGAGATGGCTGGCGATCACACCAAAGCAGTAGGCAACTGTATATCGCTTGAAGCTGGCTTATTAAGGAAATCTGGATGTGTAAATTACTGAAAATTTTTTTAAAAAGTATTCCACCATCTGAAAGATGAATTTCTCAAAAAATTTCTTCGAAAAATGTTTGGTTTATTTATTTTAAAATATTATAGTCATAAAAGCTCTTTAAACAAATGTATGCACACTGCCCTCGCTAGTGGTTCAGGAAAGGAATATGACAACAGTCATGGAAGCAATAAAATAAGTATACAGGGACCTTTCAGATAAAAAATTACGTAGCAAATTTCTACATGGTCATATACAAAATCCTAATGACAGTTTCAACAGCTGCGTGTGGCAACGAGTACCGAATACAATGCTTGTTGGAGAGTACTCAAAATAGGTGTTATGGAAGCTATTATCTGTTTCGATTATGGTGTAATTAGCAGGACAAAAGTACTGGTTAAATTAGGCATCCAACCAGGAAATAATATAATAGCTGTTCTGAGAGCCATAGATCGTCAGCTACTAGTTGAAGCTGAAAGGACAGCCACCACAAAAGCGTCCAGAGTAAGGAAAAGACTCCTAAATATGTCTGTAGAGGATAAAGAAGCAGCTGGCCAGCACGATTGTGCCACTGGAATGTTCTGAAAGAGGCATAAGGTGAGTCAAAAACACTGTGAACATTTGTTTCTCATTTTCCCCGAACTACAGTTTGAGAACATTAGGTACATATATTTTCAGCTATGTTCACCAAATTTCTCCCCGTTGAAGAATTGGATAATATGTTTGCATTATGCCTAACACATTGCAAAAATCTATCGTTTTCATTCTGTATATAATTTTAACGGTGATTTTTAGACAAAATAGAAATGAAGTGTAATAAGGATTTTTCTATTTCCTCAGATATACTTTAACCTTCAACCCGTACACCCCCTTATGCCACACAAAGCGTACACTTGGTCTTTAAGACCGCAGTGTCGTTTCTTTCCGTTTCTTTCGGCCTTTTTTGCATCTAATTGTCTTAAAATGCATGTAGTGAACCATTCGGTCTCCACATTCGCCAGCATACACACCCCAATAGCTTTCTCACACAATTGATATGTAGATTGTTTCCAATTTTATCGACTTGCAGTTGATTGTGAAAGGTAAAACACGCAAGTTGAGGGTAAGTGGGGTACATTGGACCGGAGAAAATAAAAGACATTCAGTGAACACATCGGCCTTTTTTGACCGGGAGCGGAGAATGTAATTCGTTAATTACAGAACTTCGGACAGATGCACAACGAACAAAAGACTTACTTCGACTTCCTCTTCAACTGCCTTGAGGATACTGTGGAGGGCAGAGTGCTGACACGCACTCAGAGAGAAGGGGAGAGGGGGGGGGGGAAGGGCGTCGCCCCGATCCAAAAGACCGGTGTACTGGCTAAAGGATAAACTACAGAACAAGGGGCATTATGTGTTGCCACGAATGTCGACAGTAGCCGGCCAAAGTCTAAATGCTATTATACTTACGACGCACCAGAAAATGGTTCAGAATGCGAACGTGAATTATAAAAAGTCTATTAGGCAAAATATTGTCATTCTTAATCTGTCGTTGACATCCTGGTCTCCTTAACGCGTTTCGTGGAAATTTTATTTTTAAGACAGATGCACCAATGAGAACTGACAATGAAATTCACAATCTCTTCTCTCATATTTTGATGGCGTCCCGATCGGAAGGAGGGGGGGGGGGGGCAGCCAAATAAGAAACAACCTTACGATAATTGATGTTTTAGGATTAAATTAGAAAACTAGATCCAAGTATATAAAAATTAGTAGAACATTAATGTTTATAAGTTTTGATTGTAATTGTAGTAGAGTTGACAGTTAAGTAAGTTCAAAAAATGTTCAAATGTTTGTACAGCTTATGGGACTTAACTACGGGGTCATCAGTCCCTAAACTTACAAACTACTTATGAACTATTGTAAAAAGATATAAAATAGCCAAGATCGCTTATCATCAGTTTTTATTAATGACGACCGGTTTCACTGATCTATGTCAGCATCATCAGGTCAAATAAAAATATTTTACAAGGCCATGATCTTGTAATGTCAAATAGTTGTTATATAAAACGATTTACAGTGCATAAGTGCACTAAGTCATTATAATAAAACGTAATTAACACAGTGAGTGACAAAAGCAAACTCAGTTTGCAAACTGAGTTTGCTTTTGTCACTCACTGTGTTAATTACGTTTTATTATAATGACTTAGTGCACTTATGCAGTTTGCAAACTGAGTTTGCTTTTGTCGCTCACTGTGTTAATTACGTTTTATTATAATGACTTAGTGCACTTATGCACTGTAAATCGTTTTATATAACAACTATTTGACATTACAAGATCATGGCCTTGTAAAATATTTTTATTTGACCTGATGATGCTGACATAGATCAGTGAAACCGATCGTCATGAATAAAAACTGATGATAAGCGATCTTGGCTATTTTATATCTTTTTACAATAATATAAATAGATCGCCTCCTATAACGTAAACCTACTTATGAACTACTTACGAACTAGGACGGCACAAATATCCATGCCCGAGGGGGGATTCGAACACCCGACCGTAGTGGCCGTGCAGACCGTGACTGGAGCGCCTCAGTCTCCTCGGCCACCGCGGCCGGCAGTTAAGTAAGTACTATCGATCAATCTGTGCTTGCACCGCTCGTGGCGCTGTTTGATCTATCGCGCGTCGAATCTCTTCTGACAGGTGTTTTTCTTGCTGCGTGTGGCGCTACGGTGGCGCGCCGAGGCAGTGAGTTTGATACGATGCATGACATCGCCAGGGTTTTTTGGCCGTTTAAAGAGTGGAGCCCCTCCACGCTCGCACTAGCATGGTGACCAACTCAAGAGTTCTACTGTCACCTCTGCATGTGTTAGTAAGTTAATGAAGGCGTCACAGGAGCGGGTACTGTGATGTGTTCCGTACGTGTGGATAAGATTACCCATTAATACGGTCCATATCGGGAGATAGTATTGGTCGAAAACTTCGAAAGAAGAGCGGTTTTAAGGGCAGAGGGAAAAAAGTGCCAAGGCAAGCGCCAAGGGAAAAAAACCTCTGCGACAGTCAGGTGCGGGTAGTAATGGCAGTAGCGGATTCCTTGCTAGCTGCGATAGTTCATGCAAGGGTAGGTTAAGTTAGTAGCGGGTATCGTGCATCGATTACCGTGTCAGAGCTAAGGCCGTCATAAAGACATCAATCCGTTAGTGCTGCAGCAGAACCTGCTGCGTTGGGCTGCACTGCCACTCTCGACCGGCTGGTCAAGTGCGGCAGCGAGCCACGATGTTTCTGCGTCCTCTCTCCGGCGGTGGCGTCCATTCGTCACGGTACCTCTGCGCGCAAATGACTGCACGGAGAGGTTCCTGCCGCCGGTCGTCTGGGCCGCAACCTTACTGGGTGGCGCACGATTTCTTCAGCGTCTCCTCCAGTGATTGCCCCTCCAGTGAGGCCTTCAGTTTAGCGTTGAGCTGTTCAACCGCCCGCTGTTGGGCAGGCGTCCACTTCTGGGCAGCTGTCGACTGCGGTTGCAAAACCACAGGAGCGCCGGTCGTCACAGCAGTGGGCGCCCCAGAGCTCTGCGTCACAGGGGCGGGCTCTGTAGCGTCCTCAGCGTCGTCGTCGTCAGCGTCGTCGTCGTAGAGGTCGCGCGCCAGTTCGGCGTGCAGCTGCCGAATTTGTCGGCAGACCTCGTCCCTCTCCGCAGCAAGTTGGGCCTGGAAGGCCACCCTCTCTGCTGCCATGGCGGCTTTGAATGCCGCCGTTGCCTCCTCCGCGGCAGCGCGCAGGTCATCCCCGGGCCGCGTCGTCTTCTTTGGGGCGGATGGCGTCGGCCCCCTTTCCGCTCTCGGCCGGTCCGCGCCGCCGTTGGCGGTGTTTTCCGACCGGTCGCGGTCAGGGGGCGCGGCTGCCACGCCGTTCCCTCGTCGTCGTCGTCGCCGCCGTTTCCGCCGACCATGCGGCGCCGCCGCAGCGGCCGCCGCGCCACCTCCGGGTTGGCTCCGGCTTGAAAAAGCCGGGCAGCCTCGCCAGTTGGCAACGTGAGGACCGCCACAACGGGCGCAAGTCGGCGTCTCTTCCCTGCCGCGCACGCAGTCTCGTGTATCATGCTCGCCAGAGCATTTGACGCACCGCGCTGCGTTGCGGCAGTATTTGGCCACATGGCCTACCCCCTGGCATCTGAAGCACTGAGGGAGAGGGTCCATGTCGGCGGGGAGAGCTTCCACCGTCACTGGGAAGCCCAAGAGCTTCCGCAGGGCGAAGACGTCGCCTCCATCATCGACCGTTTGCACGGCGACAACGTAGAGCGGCGGCCTCGTCCTGTTGGTCCGGTTGTGCAACTTAGCAGTTACACCACCGAACCCTGCACGCCGCAGCCCTTCCCGCACTGCTGCCTCGTCGCAGCACCATGGCAGGCCCTTCAGGAGCGCCCTGGTGTACTTCGCACGCTTCCCTTCAGACGTCGTCTGCAAGGGAGGAGCGTCGACGATGAAGGCGGCCACAGCGCTCTTCAGTGCCCTGTGGTCCGACTTCGTTGCTGCTTGTAGCGAAATGGTCGCGTTCGAGTTGACCAGCTCGATGCCGACCTCTTTCTTGCAGCAGCCGACTATAATATCGTACACCTCGACCCACGCGCCACTGCACGAGATGTACAAGGGCGGGGGAGGTGTACGATCTTCTTCGGTCTTCTTACCGTGATCTGCAGCCTCGATGAGTTGCGTGACCGACGGCCCCTTCACTGCAGGTTTCTTCTGCTGCGCCGATTTCTTCACCATGCTGTGGTGCGGGAGGACACGACAATTTTGCAGCGTTGTTACAACAACGCAACGACAATTTGCTTCGTTCCCGCCACAGCACGGACTTCCTCACAGCTCTCCGGCAACTGGAACAGAGCGCGCTGCACCGACGATGCGCACGCCTCCGCTGCTCAGCTGCAACTCACATCGCCAGGGTCGAGTTATTTTGATTAAGGGGCTGTTTCTGGCCGGGCTAGGCGTGCGCATCGAAGTTGTTCTGGGTAGTTGTGTGTCCGTAGCCATGCATGCCATCAACTGAAGAGGTTGGTCCGGAGACGCCTTTCTGTCAAGTTATAACAACATCTCGGTGCAGACTGTTCACTTCGTCTCCCGGCTATGTATTCGCGATCCCAGCGGCCGTACGACACCGCGTCCGTCCCCCGCCAAGTGTCGGAGCTGTCAACAACTGCTAGAGTACTCCGCACTCAGCCCCGGCTGCGCCTCGCGTCGTTCCAGCCACGTTTCATCTGCGATGTATGAAATGTTTCCGGGCGTAGGTTGATACGCTCCTACTACACCATCGCGAGGGTGCCTGCACTTGTCCTGGAGGAAGAACTAAATAAGTCACTAATACAGACCTATTCCGCAAATTTGTGTGTCTGAATTTTTCAGGATCGGTGCTCATTCCCCAGGGGCCGTCGTTGCCTTTGTCGACGTCGATATTTGTTTATTCATGTGTTACACCCGCAGGTTGACTTGGTTAACGTAACTGGAGATTTTATCTGGTTTGTGCCCCTCTGCCGGCTCGCTTCTACACGGGTGGTAGTTGTATAGCTATGTTTTTCTTCTTTTTTTTATCTTCTCGTTGCAGAAATTTTTCCCTCCGTGAGGCATCGCCACCCCGTGGCTGTAATTTGGCGTTCTATTCGTTTCTGTAAGCCCCTTCGTGTCACAGTTGTAGTTCTTGCTGACCGTTGGACAACTGATTCCTCTCCTTCCTGTATTGAGTCAGCTCATCTGTATTAAATTAACGAGTAGCCAGCTCCCCACCTCAGTGTGATTTTTCTGTAGCTGAGCTGAACTACTGTCATTTAAATTGCTGGGCTCATTTTTAAATTTTATTACGTGTTGTTTTATTGGCCTTCTGCCTATTGATGTCATTGAGACAGTTTCCTGTTAGCAGCATCTATAATAAAACTCAGACTTTACTTCAACTTTGAGTTCGTCTTTAGTGTGTTTTGGTAATTGTATTTATAAAGAGCTGTGTTCACTTAAATTTTGGAGCACCACTTTAATGTGCTGAACTGTTGTCATTTAAATGGCAGGGGCATTTGTAAATATTATTGTATTTACAAGACTTGCATTTAATTTGTATATGTGTAATGTTCAAATGTTTGTATAGTCTATGGGACTCAACTACGGAGTCATCAGTCCCTAAACTTACAAACTACTTATGAACTACTTACGAACTAGGACGGCACAAATATCCATGCCCGAGGGGGGATTCGAACCCCCGACCATAGTGTCCGTGCAGACCATGACTGGAACGCCTCAGCCCCACGGCCACCGCGGCTGGCTATGTATAATGGAACCTGAACTATGCTTGCTTAACTTCACCCACAAACAACTACAAACCCCTCCCACAATCTAGCCTCTAAAATCCTTGTATATAAAGCGGAGTGACCGTGTGTTTGTGTATACGTTTTGTATACAAATCTACAGTTTCGTTCCAATCTTTATGAAATTTTGACACACGTAAGCTTCAATCCATGAAGACGGTCGCCGTAAGTGTAAGCATCAAGTACAATACATAGTTGACGATATATTACGTCATAAACAATGAGATCCCCAAAAACTGCTGCATTAAGCATCAGTGCTGCTCATTTTCTCACAAACCACTGGGCAGTTGTCCAAAACATTTGATACACACATTCCTTAGGTGAAATAATAATTGCTGTAGGAGTAAGAACTATATGCGACACATGGTTCAGAAGATATGTCATAAACAATAGCAGTTTTAAGAAATTGTCACATAATGTGACGAGTCATTGTAAGTACAATATATGGTAATGACAGCACTTAGAGACTTGAAACAAACTTCAAACATCATTTAAAAGCTTTATCACACTTTTTGTTGCTGACAACCATAACAAAATACTGAAAACAAAATAGTTTCTTGCTTACTACTTTTCCGCTGTTTATGGAGCAAAACTACGGAATTCGGTATGGCATTGCAGTTTTTATTTCTACACTACACATTGTAGTCTCAGTAAATTTTTCAGATTGTATAAACACACTCACATAAACTTACTTTAGAAATTGTAGCACGTTACCAGGCGTAGTTCATGAGATATGACAATAACAGTAACGTTCGCGGGAAACCGCCCCATCACGCATCAGGTTTTAATCTATTAATTCTTTACAAGTAACTCTCTTCGCAACTGATTTTACCGACATACAGCACTTATACAAATGAATAAATAACTGCAAAGTTATACAAGTGTACAACATATACTGATCATATATACTGCGACGGGTAAAAACCTGCTACATCAGGTAACACGCATTCCAGTCAGCTTCAGAAAATTCCGCGAAAACTCACAGTAGTGTTGACAACTTTGAGCTCTGAAGCGCACACGGATGCAGGCGATAGCAATAGACTTCTATATAGTTATAAAGAAATAAAGATAATGAAACAGAATACCCATTAATTACTACAGATCTAGTTTTTAACTTCAAAACGTTCAAATATTCGAATGTTTATTAAGCTTAAGGGTCTTAACTGCGGGGCCATTAATCGCTAAACGTACGAACTACTTATGAACTATCTTATACTAAAGACACCACAAACATCCATGCCCAAGGGGAGATTCGAACCCTCGACGGGGAAAGGCCTCGCTCATCGGAGCATAGCGCCTCAATACGCTCGAAGACTCCACCGCGGATTTAACTTCAAGAGACTGCAGTTTCCAGTGAAAAGTTCATTTTCTATTACGATTAATAAACCACAAGGCAATATCTATATCTATAAATGTGAATGTCTGTTCGGTGTACGCTTATCACGTCTGAACCACAAGACATAAAAGAGCTAAAAATTTGTACAGTTACTAATGTCTACCCGGGGAAGGCTTTAGGCACAGTTTTATGGCGGTCTGATAGCTATTTTATCTATATATATTAATGTGACTGTCTGTACGGTGTACGCTTATCACGTCCGAACGACAAGAAATATTTGTAAAGTTTCTAATTTATAGCTGAGGAAGGTTTTAGGTACAGTTTTATAGCGATCTGATAGATATTTAGTAATTTGAAGAATATAACGCGAAATGCGGAACAATAATTACTCTTTGAAAATTATATTTACTCTTTGTAAATGGTTTTATTAGTTGCATTGTTGCTTGAGGGTTTATAGTGATAAAAGGGTAGAGTATATTGGGATGGAAAGTTATCGGTGTATATAAAATTCTACGCGTGTGTGTGTGTTAATATTTTGCTCTGCAGCGAAAACTACAGAACGCAAACGACTGGTCTGTGCGTAATTGTTGTCCGAAGTCTCCCGTTGTACACCATAGCAGTTCCATGCCGATAGCTATAAGGGGGTGGAAGATATGGTGGTTGAAAGTCGTCAAATTATAAAAAAATTCGGACTGAAGGCCAGCGACGACTTTTGTGACTCTATAGCAAGGAGGTTACATACAGGGAAACGTGATGCCACAGACCATATCTTTGATCTATGCGTGCTACAATGTCTTCAGCTCTTTCTCTATAAGGATAAGCATACGAATAAGGAAATATAATAATAAATAAATAAAGCAGTAAAAAAAATTCTTTTAATACATCTCTTTAAAAAAATGGATTTGACGTTTCGCGCATTCTCTATCGTAATCAACCAACACGCGAGTGGAGCCGCAGGTTTAAGCTAGTAATCAATACTGTTGAGTGGATATGACATGCTATGTTTCTCACATTGATAACTTTATGTCACTTGGTCAGGGGTGGCCTCCCCAAAGAAGTTATTCGTATTAGATCCTGGAAAAGTAACAAGAAATATTGTTAATTGTAAAGTTGTTAATTAAATGAATGTGTTAATGTTACAAATAATTTGTGTTTTGATTACTATCTTTCTTCGTTTGAATATTGCACTTAAAATTTTGTGTTTTATTCATGACAGCCTGATTTCTAATATATTCTCTGATAAATATAACGTAGAAAGATAGAGATGGACACAGACAGAGAGTAGGGACAGGAGAAGCACTAACTTATGGCTTGAATAAATTCTATAAATACCTGGGCAACGCTGGGCTTTAAGCTAGTTTTTAATCTATTTTTAAGTTTTTTCTTGAGATAACGATTTAGTGCGAGGAATTCATTCTTATTGCAACATTCAATCATTGCTAATTGGCATGGATAAGTAAATTTCAGTGCTGCAGTTTGGAGCGCTAATGTCGCTTCCGTGAATGCTACTGATGAATATTTGCACTGAACAGATAAGCTTATAAATTACTTTACACACTTTTATTTTATTGCATAATTCAGTTGAAATTTATTTATAGGTGTTAACTAATGACGAAGAACGTTTCGGCTTCTAGCTATTCTCAACTCAAAGCGTTACATGTTTGCAACTGTTACTGTCCCTCATAGTAGTCACCAGTGTTGTGTAGCACCCGTTGCCAGGGATGTGGAAGGCGTAGTATACGGTTAGCAGATCCTGTTCTGTTGATGTTGTGAATGGAGCGGTCTAATTCCTCTGAAACAGTACTGAAGCGAATGCCACGAAGTAGTTCCTTCAACTTCGGAATCAAATCAAAGTCAAAAGGACTTAAGTCTGAGGAGTATGGTGGATGGTACAGTACTTCCCGGTCCTAACGACCAGTGCTACGCTGTAAGTGCTCGCGCATTATCGTACTATGTGATGGGGATTGTTGCCGCTTCTTTCGCAAAGCTGGTCTCAGCTGTACGAACTCAGGCCCATTTAATCTTGACCTAACTCCGCGGTTACTGTTTCGAAAACGTAGTGACAACGTAACGTTAAAACGATCGCTCACAAGTGACTTGTTTTCCATCGATTGTGCGAAAGCCGGTCCCGTGGGACGGGTGGGTCCATTTTGTCGGAGGTGAGGTAGGCATGTCAACAACGTGTGCTATCAGCGACAATAGTAGATTTTATTGCTTATTGTCTGCACAACAGTGTTGTCATTATTTAAATTCCAACCCTCGTACAACTCAAACCTTCACTTCTCATTAAGGACTTGAAGTGTGTGACCGGCAAACACAATTACAGTAGGGAAAACATTCCGCTCTCCTAGAACAGTGCACTTGTAGATGTTGCGGTTTTACCTGCGGAGTGTTGTCATCTTGCATAATCGGGTTTTCTGCCGCTAATACGCGTCGTACTAGCACGATATTTCGTCGCGTTACTTGCACTCTGAATCAGGTGCTTTCTGGCGATGAATCCAGTGGGGAATGGGTCCAGTAATTACGCCTATGTGTCGCGGCTGGGCGTTCTCTCATTGTTCTGCGCTTCTGGAGATGCTCCGTCTGACGTCCGCGCCGGTCAATAGCTACAATCTTAGTATTCACTAGATGTGGGTGTTCCGACTGATGTGTTCGTATTTTGTGGCTCTTATCAGTTATTAATTTCATCGGGAATTGAAGTTCTGTTACACCTCCAGTTTGTACTGCGCGGTCTTCTGACTGTCGACATTTAAGCTCCATGTGGGCTTTCATGTCTGTTACAGCGTCAAGTGCTCCGATTGAGGTCAGTGCCAACACCACCTAGAGAGAAGGCCGCGGCGTTCTGGTGCGACGTCACACAGTATAGGCATCGTTCGTCCAGCCAGCGACGCGAACGATGCCTACACTGCGCGACGTCGCACCAGAACGCCGCGGCCTTCTCTCTAGGTGGTGTTGTCCGTGCCCGCTAGAGCTGGCTGCCCGGTTACTCTCTCGTTCCTGGCGTTGAAACTGCCATTGCTCTCTATGTGTCTGTTAAGAGGTACTTGAACTGATGCGTGTTTCAGCACCTTCTGTGCATTCTACGTTGTCCTGAAAATGTTCAAATGGTTGTATAACATGTGGGACATAACTGCATTGGTGATCGGTCCCTAAACGTACAAACTACTTAATCTAACTTGTCATAAGAACGACACAAACAACCTTGGTCGAGGGATGACCCGAACTTTCGACGTAGAACGTCCGTAGCAGTGCGCGCGTCTATTCCGCCTCGGCTGTCCTGCTTGATTCACTCCGTCCCCCGCAGTTTGCATCAAGGTGTTTGTGTCAGAATCTGGATATCATCGTATTTCATGTAATGGTTTAATTCCAAAACAATGTTCAGCTATAACCGACTTTGAAACTTGTGTCTGTTGTGCCGTTGGTGTTTCTTATACCGACGATTCTGGTAGTCTGGACAATATATGACATACCACACAGACATGGTATGTGAAAAATGGTTTCTGTTGTCTCAGGCCGTAAGAGAGACTTAATCTTGATTGGTGGGCAGAATTCTGCGGATTTTATGTGATATTAGTCGGGCATAAGGCAACAAAGTCACCATATATCTGGTGAGTCTCTCGCAGAGAAGCAGAGCGTAGCAGCCTTGTGAATATCCTTCTCTATAGAAATGTTCCTACTCCTTCGTCACCCTATCTGGATACGAAAGAGGTCGTGCCCAGTTAACAAGAGTTTTGAGTACACTAATATTTTGCACCTGAGGTACATATCGAGTATGTGTTGGTTTCCAGTAATTACCATCAGTCTTCGTCTCGACAAGAACATCTACGAATGAAAGTTGTTAATTCTTTTCCATTTTCCATCGTAAATTTAATGTTAGGTTGGCGAGAGTTTAGATGTTCTAAAAAGCGTAAGAACGTCTCCCGGTCGTGGGCCAAGATCACAAAGGTGTCATTCACGTATTCACGAACTAGTATGATGATTATGGTACATGTCACGTAATTTCATTAATTTCACTATGTAACATAATACCTTAACAGTGCTACGTCAGTCTACTATAATTTTTATGCTTTAAAAATAATTTAATAATAGGTATATGCTTACGCTTAAAAATATATTTACATTATGTCGCCCAAATTTTAAATTTGTCACTAAGGTATAATCTGTTTCTGAAGTTACTATGCCATATAACGTTCAGTCAATAGTACTATGAGAAATCTCGGAAGAAGGCAAATGTGGCGTCACTAGATCATGTGATCTTTCTATTTAACTGTTCTGGTTAGTGTATGTGTGTATTTACATCAGAAAATTTTCATTTATGTAAAATTTGTATATACCATTCAGATATTTGCGGAAAAGTTGTCGAAGTAGTGCCATTTCGTCTGCTGTGTGGAGATTTTGAAAACTCGATCTCGAGACACTGGATTATTGTTCTCTCACATATTTCAGCTAAACAAGCACACACGCAGTAAATGAAATTTATAATCAGATCAGTATTCAGCAATCAGAGACCAATTTCAATCATTTTTAAGAGCACTTTCCAAAACTCTAGTAGCCGTTATTAGTCCTTAAGCAGGGGTAGTTAACTAGGATTTTGGGGCGTATGCAGCGGGAAATCTGCACATCATGGTATGGATTCCCAATTCCGTACACTCACTTGTAGCGCTGCGACGCGTGGTGGAACTCGAGTATGTTTTCTCTTACATATAGAGTCCTTCACTTCCGATCGATAATTTACTATTTTCCATCACATCTTAAATTATACAATATCACGAAATCACGCAATATAAAGTGTTACAGCACTGAATAGCACAAATAGAGCACTAGCCGTTAGAGAGAAGAGACATTTACTAATTGTCGATAGATCTAATAGCTTTTTTAATGTAATTATCTCTGCAATAGGCCTTGTGTTTCAAGCTACAACCTTAGCTGCACGATATGTTAATGTTCTGACAGTAGATACCAGTTGCGTACACACTAGGAGGTAAATAAATGCGTAACTGTATGAATTTCCAGTGTTTGTGGAACCTATTTTTTGTAAGACACAAGTAGTTGCACAATTTTCTATTTGGAAATGCTGAATAAAGTGGAATTAGTAGGGAGCGATCATTTTAAATTATACGTCGAAGTACTCCTACTAGCCGGCCGCGGTGGCCGAGGAGACTGAGGCGCTTCAGTCACGGTCAGCACAGCCACTACGGTCGGGGGTTCGAATCCCCCTTCGGGCATGGATATTTGTGCCATCCTAGTTCGTAAGTAGTTCATAAGTAGTTTGTAAGTTTAGGGACTGATGACCCCGTAGTTAAGTCCCATAAGCTTTACAAACATTTGAACATTTTTCTACTCCTACTACATAATCCATAATTCAAAAAAAAAAAAAAAAAAAAAAAAAAAAAAAAAAAAAAATTGTTCAAATGTTTGTAAAGCTCATGGACTTAACTACCGGGTCATTAGTCCCTAAAGTTACGAACTAGGACAGCACAAATAATCATGCCCGAGGGGGGATTCGAACCCCCAACTGTAGTGGCCGTGCAGACCGTGACTGAAGCGCCTCAGTCCCTTCGGCCACCGCGGCCGGCAATGCATAATTCAACGCAAGTTGCTTGGTGGAGGGTACTTTGAACCACTTACCTTTTTATATTGTACTCTAAAATAGGGCGCGGGAAAATAGAGCGCCTGCCTCTGTACAAACCGTAGATTCTCTTTGTGAATTCACGCGAAATGTAAGTTCGCGGCAGTCTTCTTTAACTTCCGTCCCTCTAAATTTCCGTAACAGTGTTTTTCGAATAGATTGTCTCTTTTCTTCCAGAGATTCTCATTCCAGCTTCAGATAAATGTCTGTAGACCTCTCGCGTTGATCGAAACTATCACTAACAAACCTAGTAGCCTTCCTCTAAATTGCTTCTATGTCTTCCTTTCACTCTATCTGGTTAGGATTCAAAACACGCAAGACGGTGGAGCAAAAGATGTATACCCATTAGATTTCTATCTGATTATACTAAAGCGATAGCTCCCTATTTAGCAGCAATAAATAACCGCTCTCTCAAAGAAAGGTCTGTACCTAAAGATTGGAAAGTTTCACAGGTAACGCCTATATTCAAGAAAGGCAGTAGGAGTTACCCACTAAACTACAGGCCTATTTCATTGACGTCAACTTACAGCAGGGTTTTGGAACATATCCAGTTTTCAAATTTTGTGAATTATCTTGAACTGAATGATCTATTGATCCATGGTCGACACGGATATAGAAAATATCGTTCCTGCGAAACCAACTAGCTCTTTACTCACACGAAGTGATGGGTGCTATCGACAAGGGTTCGCAAATCGATTCCGTATTTCTTGATTTCCAGAAGGCTTTTGACACCGTACCCCACAAACGGCTTTTAATCAAATTGCGAGGTTATGGTATATCGCCCCAAATTTGTGATTGGATAGGGGATTTCTTGTCAGAGAGGACACAGTTCGTAGTAATCGATGGTAAGGCATCGGCTAAAAAAGAGGTGATATCGGGCGTTCCACAGGGTAGTGTTATTGGTCCTCTGCTGTTCCTTATTTACATACACGATTTAGGGAAAAATCTAAGTAGCTCCCTTAGGTTGTTTGCAGATGACGCCGTCATTTACCATCTTGTGAAATCATCTGAAGATCAAAACCAACTGCAGAACGATCTGAATAAGATATCACTATAGTGTAGAAATTGGAAATAGACTCTAATTAATGAGAAATGTGAAGTCGTCCTCATGAGTACGAAAAAGAACCCTTAAAAGATGCAACAGAACTACAAAAACAAAAGAAACTGCATACACTTCGCTTGTCCGTCCTTTCTTGGAGTATTGCTGCCCAGTGTGGGATCCTTATCAGGTGGCTTTGACTGAGGACACCAAAAGAGTCCAAAGAAGGGCAGCTCGTTTCGTATTGTTACGATACAGGTGAAACAGCGTTACGCAAATTATACAGGATATAGGATGTGAATCATTACAACAACGGCGCGGGCTACTTACGAAACTGCAATCGCCAACATTCTCATCGGAATTCGAAAATATATTGTTGACTCCCACTTACATAGGAAGAAATGAGCATCAGAATAAAATACGAGAAATCATAGCTCGAACGGAGAGATTCAGGTGTTGTTTCTTCTCGCGCGCTATTCGAGAATGGAATGGGAGATAAATAGTATAACGGTGGTTCGATGAACCCTCTGCCAGGCACTTAAATGTGATTTGTAGAGTATCCCATGTAGATGTAGATGTATAAGCTGTCTCCGTCACAGACGAGCCAAAAATTTTCCACTAAATCGAAGTTGACTATCCGCCTTCACCACAAATGTCCTTGCACAGTAGGCTAAATTTATTACTAGCTATGGCCATTTCTTATGAAATAATGAATAGTTTACTTACGCTCTCCCGTGACTCGTTCTATTTGACTGCCCATTTCCCATGGGATTCATAGATTTTCATAATTACCTTTCCCGGCTTTTAACCTGTTTACAGTGAAACCTGCTGTACACGAAACTACAGGAAAAAACGTAACTGACGTGTTTTACGGTCTAATTTAACATTTGCTTATATACACACATCCTAAAATCGTCATTATTTTTTCAACTATGTCTGAAATAATGAGAGATATGAGAAAAAAGTAATAGATGAAAGTTGTATAGAGTATTCTCCTTTACAAATTCGTTTATTCTATTTTCGTCTAAGTTGAACGGTTAAGCCGTCATTTTCAATTCAATTTCCAGCTGTCAAAAAGCGATTGCAAAGGCCAACTTTTAGTGTTACTACCGAAACCTAATGTGAACCAAAATTACATTACCGATATGGGAATGGACTCTCTTCGCTTCACTCATATTGAGTTTTCTCTCAAGCGTCCTCGTAAACAGAAAGTGCTCTCTCTCACAAGGCGCACTTACCTTGCCTCCGCATTACCTTTCTAGGGGTTTGTGGCGTGGACCGCCTGCTCTAGCGGAGACCTTGTCTTCCAATGTACGTTCCACGGACCGCCTCCTTTCAGCGTCCACCTTACCCTGATATAAAATTCAATTTCGCCCCCGTGTTAGACGGGCTTCTCAGCGTGGTACAGATGTTCATCGACCCACCGTACCTGCCGTGGGGCAGGAAGTTGTGGGGTTTTCCCGGCTCTTCTTATTCGAAGCGACTTTCATTAAAGCGAGCCAATCTGGCAGGTCTTCTTAAAGAGAACAGACTACTGTGTACTTCTTAGCTACTGCGTAGAGAACGTGAGGCACCTCACCTCACAGAGAAACACACAGACCAACCACCCAGTATTATCAACAAGTGGTAGGCAAGAGAAGAGGTTGTTTTCTTTATCTTGTAGTGTAAATTACATTACTTACAGATGGTAATCACGCAACATATTATTACGAGAGGTAGTCGACGGTGAGCAGAGTTGTGTGAAAGGAGAAAATAGAATGAGACATTAAAGATAAGAGATATTTTCTTTTTAAATATTGTCCAAGTATATCCAGACATCTGTCGAACCGCTTTATAAGCTTAAAAAAGCCGTCTAGGAAAAAGTCTAGGAGTTGCATACGGAAGAAGCTTTGAACGGCTATGGGCGAAAGACGACACAGCAGGTGAACGCGACACCGATACACCATTGTGTAAGACTATGAAATGGCAATAACTTGCTATTTCATATAGTGACGGGGCATGAAACGTGGATCCACCATTACACTTCCGAATCGAAGGCCGTATCCATGGAGTGGAAACATCCATCATCACTTGTCCGACAGAAATTCAAAAGCACTCCGGATGCAGGAGAAGTGCTACCCACCGTTTTCTGGGTCATCCAAGGAGTTTGGTTGCTGGACTTTTTGGCGGATGCAACACTCAATGCTGCGCGGTACTGTGCCACTCCGGCGAAATTGAATGACGTTATACGGAAAAAGTAGCCTGGCCTTTACAGATATGGCGTATTTCGACTCACTCTAGATTGATTGCTGAAACAGTGCACAAAGAATACGTGAACTGATTACAATTGGAGATTAATAGTTCATGCGATACTCAGATACCACGTGTCGATTCTTGCTTCAACAGAAATACTGATAAATGTGTAATTCAGATGCTGCTTCTAGAATCCGCTAGATCACACAGATGGTGGTTACTATCATTCCACGTATGCTCACGGACGTCTGCAAGAATTGAAAAGTCACACTTCATCTACATCTACATGGATACTATGCAACTCACACTGAAGTGCATGGCAGAGGGATCATCGAACCACTTACATTTCTCTGTAGTTCCATTCTCCAATAACTCGCTGTTAAAAGGAAACTAACTCTTTCTGTCTTCGATCTGATTTCTCTTATTTTATTTTGACGATCATGTCTCGCTGTGTAGGTGGGTGCTAACAATATAGAGAGAATACCGAAGAGAAAGGTGGTGAATGAAATTTGTCAAATAGATCTCGCCGCAACAAATAAAGCCTCTCTTGTAATGACTTCCACCATAACACGTGCATCATTTCCGTGAAACTCTCTCCCCTATAATGCGATAATACAAAACGAGCTGCCCTTCTCTGAATTTCCTCTAAATCATACGTCAGTACTACCTGAAGTGGATCCCACCATGCGCAGCAATACTCCAAATTAGGACGCCCAAGTGTTGTGTAGGCAGTTTCTTTAGTAAAAACGTTTTGCCAATCAAACGTAACATTTGGTTCGCCTTCCCTACAATATTTTCTAAGTGCTCTTTCCAATTCAAGTTTTTCGTAATTGTTACTCCTAGGTATTCAATAGAATTGACGGCCTGTAGGTTTGACTGATTAACCGTGTAACTGAACTGTAACGGATTTCTTTTAGTGGTCATATGGATGACCTCACATTATTATTAAGGGTCAATTGCCAATTTTATTTCAACTTTCTGCATTCGTCCAGTTAAGTATGAATTATACCATTTGTGCACTGTCCCAGTAAAACAATAATGATTAAGCTTATCTGGACGAATTCCATGATTTACACAATCAAAGGCATTTGAAAGATTACAAAAAATACCAATGGGTGATATCCGGTTATACAGGGCATTTAATATTTGATCTTTGAAGGTGTACTTAGTATTTTTTGTTGAAAAGCCTTTCTAAAAATGAAACTGACATTTGGTTAGTAATTTGTTTTTACTAATATAGGAGGCTATTCTTGTTTACATTACTTTCTCAAAAAATTTCGATAAAGCTGTCAGAAAAGAGATAGGGAGGTAGTTGTTAACATCTGATGTATCCCCTTCTTTATTCAATGGTTTGACAATGGCGTATTTCAGTCTATCAGGGAAAACACCTTGCTTCAGAGAGCTATTACATAAGTGATCGAGAATCTTAGTTATCTGTGGGGAACAAGCTTTTAAGTACCTGGCTGGAAATGCCATCATTTCCGAAAGAGGTTTTACTTTTCAGTGAATTTATTATGTTACTGATTTCAAGCAATTACAGGTTGGTGGAATTACAGTTGTATCAAACTGTGTAGGTATGGCTCCCTCTATTAGTAGCCTGGCCTGTTCTAAGGAACATCTAGATCCTATTTTCTCCACAACATTTAGAAAATTATTATTGAAAATACTTTTCATTTCTTACTTATTTTTAGCACACTTATCATTCAGTTTTATTGTAATACAGTCTTCCTGTGCTTTTTGTTGCCCTGCTTCCCTTTCAATAATATTTCAAACAGTTTTAATTTTATCAGAGATACTGATGTCAGGCATGATACACACGCTTCTGTATTTTTAATATAACACAATAAATTTTACAATACTGAACAATTTTTGGATCAGTACTCCCTCTTGCCGTTAGATACATTCCCTTTTACGGTTGCAAAATATTCTTATCCCTTTGGTTAGCCATGGTTTTTTATTGTTTTCTTAGAATATTGTTTAACTACTTTCTTGGGAGAACAATTTAAAATACCCTAAAAAATTTATCATGAAATAAGTAATATTTCAGGTTTGCAACGGGTTTCTTATACACCTCACCACAGTCTGGCTGCTGTAGGCTTTCCCAGGAGTTTGCAATATTTATATTGTTAATTGAACGGACTACTTTGAAAGTCTGATTTGATTTACTGCATGGAGCTACTTCATGTACTGTAACAAGCTGAGCAGAATGGTCTGAAAGGCCATTCTCATCAGGATAAGCATTTATGTTCTTAAACTTATCTCGGTCTGTAAAAAAGTTATCTATCGATGTGCTGCTGGTCTCCATTATCCGAGCAGGAAAATCAATAATGAAGCTTAAATTGAAAGTTCTGAGTAATACTACTAGGTCATTCTTTCTGTTACATTCATTCAGTGAATCAACATTAAAATCCCAGCAAATGATAATTTGCTTCCCCCTGTCTGATAGATAGCGCAACAATGCATCCAAGTTTTCTAGAAAAAGTTGAAAATTCCCTGAGGGAGACCTATGCACTGTTACAGTTATGAAAGTGCCCTCATTTAGTTTCAGTGGCACATGCTTCTGTACTTTGCTATACACAGAACTTTTTTGTTTCTAAATTTCTCACATTGTGAAAACTTTTGAGATATATGGCAACTCCCCCTCTCATCATATTATCTCTTCTTACATGTGCAGCTAATTTGTACCCATTGATATTTACCTTTTCCATATCAGTGACAATGTGATGCTCAGACAAACATAGTTCATCTATTACATTATTAGTATCTAAATCTTCTGAACAAACCAAAAGCTCATCAACTTTATTCTTTAATCCCCTAATATTTTGATGAAATATACAAACATTGTTTTCACTTTACTTTTGTATCTTACTTTTGTACCTCACTGACTGAGTTTCTCCCTGGGCACTGATCTTAATCTGAAAAAGAGTTTGCCGCGATGGAGTAGCCGAGCGGTCTAAAGCGTCTCGCTGCGGAGCACGCGGTTGCTCGCCGTGGAGGTTCGAGTCCTCTCTGGGGCATGGGTGTGTGTGTTTATTGCCGGCCGCGGTGGCCGAGGGGACTGCCGGGCGCCGTGGCTCAGCGCGCCCGGTCAGGGGGCTCAACGCCCTCTGTAATAAAAAAGCTGAGCCAAGAACACTTCGAACATGAACGAACAAATATGATCAGCGTCCGCATTGAACAGAACTACCCATAGAGCAAAAAAAAAAAAAAAAAAAAAAAAAAAAAAAAAAAAAAAAAAAAAAAAAAAGGGGACTGAGGCGCTCCAGTCACGGTATGCACGGCCACTACGGTCGGGGGTTCGAATCCCCCCTCGGGCATGGATTTTTGTGCCGTCTTTAGGATAAGCTAGTTGATAAGTAGTTTGTAACTTTAGGGACTGATGACCGCGTACTTACGTCCCATAACCTGTACAAACATGTGTGTTTGGTCCGATAGATTTACAAACATTTGAACAGTTTTTTGAAAAAGGGTTTCTACCATAAGTTGTAGTTCCTCCCCCCTTTATATTACGTTGGTTATTAAAGTAATAGCCATCTTACGTTATGATGCAGTACACCACCCAGAATACATTTATGTAAACTGATTCTGGCCGCGAAAGCGCAGGCAATTATATTTTCAGTACGTTTTACGTATTCAATTTCTATTCAACTGCACAGAATACACGTAGTGTAAAATTATTTTACTCCAATTAAGGCAGAAAATTGTGTTAATAATATTTGTTGTCTCTGCACGAGTCCATGTGTGATTCTGCCATTTCAGTAATTTATGTAATGACTATTCAAACATTGTAATAGGTGTATGTGATAGCCTACGTTTAGCTCCCCTAGAATAAGAAAATGGTCGGACTAAGACTGGTATAAAGCCGAAACCAGAAACAACGTTTTATAGTTATTGCGGTCTAGAACTTTTTAAAAGATTTATTGTAATAAAAAAATTAATTATTAAAATAAAATAAGACTGCTCTCGCCTTTTTGACACTGTTACGTTTTACAAATATATAATATTATGCACGTCAAAATTAGATACTAGAGCACATTATCCAGCCTGAAGTCTTATATGGTATCGAAACGTTTACGTAACACAGAAAAGTGATATTGATGGTATCGTAACAAAAAGATGGAAAATTCAGAGAAAGATGCTCTGCCCAAAAGAACAAAAAAATAGAGACAAAAATCCCAAAACTAAACTCTTGAATATGGCGCTAGACTTCAGAAGTTTCACCCGAACGGCATATCCTAAAACTCACGAGACTCATTCACAAGAGTGTTTCGACGTTGCTAGCACACAGAGAATTTCTATCACCAGAAAACTATACCGTCAAGAATTTTACAAATGAGATGTTCGATCAAATATTTAAATCAGCACCAGGCAACCATCAATTTTTTGTGTTCGTAATAAAATTCCTCCATCACCCCCTATTTAATGGTAACAATGATGCCTTATCTGATGTTGAGCCTATTACTTCAAAGCCATTCTTGACTAAATCCACGTACTTTCTCCTACTGCTGACCCCAGGACTCTCTTAGGTAAACTGGCTTCTCACATGCGTCTTACATGACCCCACCATCTCAGCCTATTCGCTGTAACTGCTTCATCTATCGTGTTTTGCCAGTTTTTCTTTGATTTCCTTATTATGGACATCCACTTGCCATTGTTCCCCTTCTGTTAGTACTTGCAATCATTCTTCCTACTTTCACACCTGTAACCTCGACCTCATTTTATAAGGTGACTCCTACCCACCCAGTTTTTCTCTCCCATACAACAAAATATTGGTCGAAAGATTGAGCGGTACACTGTTAGTCTTGGTACTGATTTTCTTCTTGCAGAAGATAGTAAATGGTAGCTGAGCACTCATTACATTAGCTTTCCTGCACCTTGATTTCAATTCTTTCACTACGTTGCCATCCACTGCGAAAATACAACCTAAATACTTGAAACTGTTCACCTGTCCTTTCCCCCTATTTGGCACTTAATGTGTTTAAATCTGTTTCGCACATACATTACTTTAGCATTGGATATGCTGATAATGATACCATAATCCTGACACCTCCGAGCTATTTCTGAAATATTATATTGAAACTTTCCAAACGAATCTGCCATCACAACTAAGTTATCCTCACTTATTTCAATATTTCCCTGCCAGTGTATTTAACACTGGTAACAGATTACAGCAATGTCTTACCCCTCAATTTACCATCAACTCTAACTGCTGCCTGCCAATCTACGTAAAGACCTTTAATTGCCTGCAGAAGTCTGCCTCCTATTCCATAATGTTATGTAATTTCCAATAGCATCCTCCTCGCAACACAGTAATAAGCATTACTGGAAGTCACGTAGCGTCTGGATTATACCTTATTTTATTGATCCTTCTCATTGTTCACTGAATTGACGCTTCACTTTTTGGAGTTAATCAATAATGTATTATTTATTTTACATGTAAATTGATTGGTTGTCTGTGTGGGACAGGGGGGGCACACTACTAAGGTGGGGAGGGAAGGACTGAGTATAGGAACGGAGGGGAAGATCAGATCAGATAGTTGTATAGTCTATGGGACTTAACTATGGGGTCATAAGTCCCTAAACTTACAAAATACTTATGACCTACTTACGAACTAGGACGGCACAAATAGCCATGCCCGAGGGGGGATTCGAACCCCGACCGTAGTGGCCGTGCAGACCGTGACTGGAGCGCCTCAGTCCCCTCGGCCACCGCGGCCGGCCGGAGGGGAAGAGAAAGGAAATGCATTCCAGGGAGGAAAGAAGGTGGAAAGACTGCATTAGCTTGGGGCGAACTGATGATATGTTGACAGTGCCTAGGTAAGTTTGGATAGTACAGTATTTCATTTCAGCCAGCAATAAAAAGTCTAGAATGTCTTTTACGTGTATATAGACACAGAGGCTACCTTGTATCCGGCTGAGGCTTCTTCATGGACACGGTCGAGTTGATCTCTGTGATTTTAGAAACATTTCTGTAGAATCAGCGATCGTTGATGAAATTATATTTTACAAAACATAGTCTCGATCGCAAGAGAATTTTTATTGTTGTTAGGCAACCGGTTTCAGTCTGCTTGTAAGATCATCTTCAGGCCGACTGCAATACAGTAATATTAAAAATATTAAGAAGGAAGTACATAATACGATATTATGGCTACACACAGTAAAATAATAACAATGTGAAATGGGTATAACTTTCCACATTGTTTTTATTTTACTGTTTATAGCCATAATATCATATTATGTACATCCTTCCTAATATTTGTAACATTACTGTATTGCAATCGGCCTGAAGATGGTCTCACAAGCAGACTGAAACCGCTTGCCAAACAACAATAAAAATTCATATTTAAAAATAATATATGATCTCTGTGAGAGCCGGCCGCGGCGGCCGAGGGGACTGAGGCGCTCCAGTCACGGTCTGCACGGCCACTACGGTCGGGGGTTCGAATCCCCCCTCGGGCATGGATATTTGTGCCGTCCTTAGGATTAGCTAGTTCATAAGTAGTTTGTAAGTTTAGGGACTGATGACCCCATAGTTAAGTCCCATAGACTTGAAAAAAAAAAATCTCTGTGAGTTAACTCGGGTGTCTGATTGCTGGTTGTTGAGAGTGCACTCGTGCTCTCCTGACAAGTCCCTTGGCTGCAAGTGGTTGCAAGGCGTATGCCTGAACTTGTATCCTCCTGCCACACATTCCCTAATGGGGCACTTCCCTACCCCACTATCTTATTGCCCTTTAATGGGCTGAATAGAACCGCGACTCTTTATGAGCCGGATCTCAAACTTCCCGCTCCGCTTAATTGCTCTGACTGGAGAATGAAAAGAATATCTCTCTTTTTTTATATATACGTGTGGATTTATCTAGCACGTTTGTGCCGTATTCGACACGACATGTTCCTCAATGTCATCCAACATGGCAATTCTGATGCGATGCTGATTTACAGTTTACAGTACAATGCAGATAATACTTTTGCCCAGTCGCGCTGCTTTTCTCGTCACGACGGCAACGTTCAATGTGTAGTTTAGTGGGACGCAGAATGTGGCTGCTACAATTTCGATAACTCTGGCCTCCCGATAAATCAGAAATTTGTACTATAAATCAGCATCGCATCAGAATTGGCAAGTTGTATGACATTAAGGAACAAGTCACGTCGAATACCGCACAAATGTGCTCGTTAAAGCCTCACACCACCCTCTCCAAAATGCCCCCTGATGCCAACAGGTAGAGAATCTCTCCGCAAAGAAGCGGATATCGCTCTGTAAGTGTAGGCCCTAGTGTTCGTAAACAAGCAGTCACAGTCGAGGTGACAGTGGAAGAAGTTGAAAAGTGTCTCGGATGTTTCTGTGAAATCTTGCACGACATTTTGGACATATGCGAAATTTGCTGGTTTTCACGACTATTAACATTAAGTTGAATACTAATGATTCCTCCATGCTTCAGGACTTGCTAACTAAGGGTCTAAGAAGCCGAACTTACCTGGGGTATTGGTCGGGTCACAGGTAGTGGATAGTGAATATTCCATCAGATGTATTGCACAGCTACGATTACAGAATTAGTAGTCCCGGACCAAGTAATCCAATCATTCTGTGACAGCGTAATATTACATTTGGAAATATTATTACCTGAAAAGAAAATATATGAATATATATTTCTTGAAACTCGTACTGAGATGGCGTAATTAGCCAAAAAATTCTTAAAATTGCAAAAAAAAAAAAAAAAAAAAAAAAAAAAAAAAAAAAACGGTTATTCTCTAATGAAGAAAACACGAATCTCCAATGGGAAAATGTTGTATTACAAAGTTATGGGCGTTAAAATTATCTATCGATCGCTATTTTTTACGTATCGACTGCTTTTATATGTTTCGAGATATATTGAGAAACACCAAATAACCTTAAAAAATTAGATTCCTTATAACTCGTCCACATTGACGTTTCCAAATGTATCATCATTTGCCTTAGGTATGGCACGAAATAAGTCGAAAACGTACTTGTTCGAAAAAATTACAAATAATCAGTATTTTTATAAATATATGGATTTTGTAAAGCCTTCTTGGAAATTGGCTATAGTTATACTCAGGGGCCACCCCCATGAACCAAAGACATTGCCGAGGTGGGGTGGCTTGCGTGCCTCAACGATGCAGATAGCCGTACCGTAGGTGCAACCACAGCGTAAGGGTATCTGTGGAGAGGCCAGACAAACGTGTGGTTCCTGAAGAGGGGCAGCAGCCTTTTCAGTAGTTATAGGGGCAACAGTCTGGATGATTGACTGAGCTGGCCTTGTAACATCAGCTAATGTGCTTTTGCCACACAGCTACTGCGAACGGCTGAAAGCAAGGGGAAACTACAGCCGTTACCTTTCCCGAGGACGTGCAGCTCTACTGTATGGAAATATGATGATGGCATCCTCTCGGGTAAAATATTCCGGAGGTAAAATAGTCCCCCATTCGGATCTCCGGGCGGGGACTACTCAGGAGGATGTTGTCATCAGGAAAGACAATACTGGCATTCTACGGATCGGAGCGTGGAATGTTAGATCCCTTAATCGGGTAGGAAAATTAGAAAATTTAAAAAGGGAAATGGATAGGTTGAAGTTAGATATAGTGGGTATTAGTGAAGTTCGGTGGCAGGATGAACCAGATTTCTGGTCGGGTGAGTACAGAATTATAAATACAAAATCAGTTGGGGGCATCACAGGAGTAGGACTGATAATGAATAAGAAAATAGGAATGCGGGTAAACTACTATGAGCAGCACAGTGATCGCATTATCATTGTCAAGATAGATACGAAGCCAACACCGACTACAGTAGTACAGGTTTATATGCCAACTAGCTCTGCCGATGATGAGGAGATCGAAGAAATATATGAGGAGCTAAAAGAAATTATTCAGACAGTTAAGGGAGAGGAAAACTTAATTGTTATGGGAGACTGGAATTCGGTAGTAGGAAAAGGAAGAGAAGGAAAAATAGTAGGTGAATATGGACTGGGCAGGAGGAATGAAAGAGGAAGTCGCCTGGTAGAATTTTGCCCGGAACATGATTTAATCGTAACAAACACGTGGTTTAAGAATCACAAAAGAAGGTTGTATACGTGGAAGAGACCAGGAGACACTGGAAGGTATCAGATAGATTTTATAATGGTAAGACATAGATTCCGGAACCAGGTTATAAACTGAAAGACATACCCAGGGGCAAATATAGACTCTGACCATAACTTGTTAGTCATGAACTGGAGGCTGAAGCTGAAAAAACTGCAGAAAGGTAGGAAAATAAGGAGATGGGACTTAGATAAATTGAAGGAAAGTGAAGCTCTGGAGAATTTCAGTGGGCGATTTAGGCAACAATTGACAGAAACAAGGGGAAATAAAACAGTAGAAGAGGAAAGGTTCGCATTGAGAGATGAAATAGAAAAGGCAGCAGAGGACAAAATAGGTAGAAAGGCAAGACCTACAAAAAATCCTTGGATATCACAGGAAATACTAAATTTAATTGACGAAAGGAGAAAATATAAAAATGCAGTAAATGAAACAGGCAGAATGGAGTACAGACGACTAAAAAATGAGATTGACAGGAAATGCAAAATGGCTAAGCAGGAGTGGCTAGAAGCCAAATGCAAATGTGTAGAAGAATGTATAAATAGGGGAAAAGTAGATACCGCCTACAGGAAAATAAAGAAGACATTTGGGGACAAGAAAAGCAACTCTACGAATATCAAGAACTCAGATGGGAAACCAGTTCTCAGCAAAGAAGGGAAAGCTGAAAGGTGGAAAGAGTACATAGAGCAGCTCTACAAAGGAAATGAACTTAGAGACGATGTTGTAGGAAGGGTAGAGGAAGTAGATGAGGATGAAATAGGAGATACTATTCTGAGAGATGAATTTGACAGAGCCTTGAGAGACCTAGGTCGGAACGAGGCCCCAGGAGTAGATGACATACACTAAGAGCTACTAAAGTGTATGGGAGAGCCAGCCATGACAAGACTATTTGAACTGGTGTGTAGGATGTATGAGACAGGCGAAATGCCCTCAGATTTTAAGAAAAACGTTATAATCCCCATTCCAAAGAAATCAGGCGCAGATAGGTGTGAAAATTACAGAACCATCAGTTTGATAAGTCATGGTTGCAGAATTTTAACACGAATTATCTACAGGAGAATGGAAAAGCTGGTAGAAGCTGACCTCGGGGAAGATCAGTTTGGATTCAGGAGGAACATAGGAACCCGGGAGGCAATAATCACTTTACGTCTTATTTTAGAAGATGGATTAAGGAAATGCAAACCTACATTTTTAGCTTTTGTAGATTTGGAGAAAGCATTTGACAATGTTGACTGGAATACACTCTTTCAAATTCTGAAGTCAGCAGGGGTAAAATACAGGAAAAGGAGAGTTATTTACAACTTGTACAAAAGCCAGACCGCAGTTATAAGACTCGAAGGGCATGAAAGGAAAGCATCAGTTGGGAAGGGAGTAAGACAGGGTTGTAGCCTTTCTCCGATCTTATTCAATTTGTACATCGAGCAGGCGGTGAAGAAAAGCAAGGTAAAATTTGGAATAGGGATTAAAGTTCAGGGGGAAGAAATAAAAACATTGCGTTTTGCTGATGACATTGTAATTCTATCAGAGACAGCAAAGGATGAGTTTTGTTACTTGGATAGTAAAATAACATGCGATGGTCGCAGTACAGAGGATATAAAATGCAGAATGGCAATGGGAAGAAAAGCATTTTTGAAAAAGAGAAATTTGCTAACATCGAATATTAATTTAAGGGTAAGGAAGTCCTTTCTGAAGGCATTTGTGTGGAGTGTTGCCTTCTACGGGAGTGAAACGTGGACTATAAGCAGTAAGGACAGGAAGAGAATAGAAGCTATTGAAATGTGGTGCTACAGAAGAATGCTGATGATTAGGTGGGTAGATCGCATAACTGATGAAGAGGTACTGAACAGAATTGGTGAGAAAAGGAATTTTTGGCATACCTTGACTAAAAGAAGGGATCGCTTGGTAGGACACATTCTTAGACGTCGGGGAATCGTAAATTTAGCATTGGAGGGAAGTGTGTAGGGTAAAAATCGCAGAGGGAGACCAAGAGACGCGTATAGTAAGCAGATTCAAGTGGATGTGCGTTGCCGTTCCTATGAGGAGATGAAAAGGCTTGCTCAGGATAGGGTAGGGTGGAGAGCTGCATCAAACCAGTCTCCGGACTGAAGACCATAACAACAAAATACTCAGGGGATCGGATTAGAATACCATATTGGTCTGTTTTCTTCTTGAAGAGTTGTAATAGCATGCTGTTAAAGCATCACTTTGAAAACTTGCATTTTTGGGGCCTGCTTTCTTTAACGGACTATTTCTATCTTATGAAAGAAACAGTTAAAAATGTTGCTGAAATTTTTTCACAGATTTTAAAACAAATAATGTGGCTCTATGACCTTCTAGGGTGGATGTAATTAACATTTTACAGAACGTGCTTCCTAAAGCTTAATGTTTAATTCTCATACCAGTAATAAAAAAATACTTTGATATGTTGCATTGTGTTCTAGTACTACTAACTGATTAGTCATATTTCGATAGTTAAGGCCTTTAGCGTGAACTGATTACATAAGCTAGGACTATGAGAAATATTTTTATGTTAAACTATACATGGATACGCAGTTTTTTCCTATTAGGATGTGATACTAAAAGATATATTTTTATCTGACCTTGCCGAAATTCTATAAATTTATCGTTTTTTTTTTTTTTTTTTTTTTTTTTTTTTTTTTTTTTTTTTTTTTGAAATTTTAAGCCCTTTGCGCGAACTGAAGATATTACGTTAGATTTTTTAAATTATTTTTTCGTTAATCTGCACATAAATACGCAACTTTCGAGCCCTATTACAACCCGATACTCGAAATTTCACTTTTTTCGGCCCACCCTACGGCATAATTACAAAAAGCCATTTTGCTTGCTAGAGGTGAGGTAGAATATTTAATTTTTTATCTTTTGTGTGTACTTATCCTAATGTGTGTACTTATACTAAGCCAGATAGCGGTTACTAGATTTAAATGATCTAAAATTCCCGCGTCGATCCGTAGAATACTACATGATACACATATCCTTCTGAGTAGTCTCCTAATGGGGGGACAATTTTACCTCGTGAATATTTACCGAAGAGGATGCCATCATCATATATTCATGTCATCGGGAACATTAGTGGCTGTAATTTCCCAATGCTTTCAGCCGTTCGGTTGCAACTGTATGGCAAAGCCACATTAGCTGATGTTACAAGGCCAGCTGAGTGACTAATGCAGTCTGTTGTCCCCGCGAATTCCGGAAAGGCTGCTGCCCCTCTTCAGTGTAAGGAAGTCTTTTCTGATAGCATTTGTCTCGAGTACAGCCTTGCACGGGATTAAAAAATGGACGATCAATTGTTCATACAGGAGGAGGATGGAGGCTCTTAAAATTTGGTGCTACAAAAGAATGCTCGGAATATTTTACCCGAGAGGATGCCATCATCATATTTCCATACAGTAGAGCTGCATGTCCTCGGGAAGGGTAACGGCTGTAGTTTCCCCTTGCTTTCAGCGGTTCGCAGTAGCTGTGTGGCAAAAGCACAATAGCTGATGTTACAAGGCCAGCTCAGTCAATCATCCAGACTGTTGCCCCTATAACTACTGAAAAGGCTGCTGCCCCTCTTCAGGAATCAGGAGGTACTGAACAGACTCGGGGGGAGAAAACGAGTTTATGGCACACCTTGACTGAAAGAAGGGGTAAATTACACTGTTCTAAGAAAAGGAACTTTTTTCTATTTCTGATATATATACATTGTGATTCTGGTTGTACTTTTAGTGCTGAATTGAAAACTGTTTTTTGTTTTTTTCTGTCAGGGATAGTTTATGATTAATCGCAATTTTATATCTCTTTAGAGTTTCTGTTGTAGTGCAGCAAACGTGAGGTGAAATTAGATAAAGAAATGCACGTTTTTAAGATGTCATAAGTCCATCACATTAATGGAGGGTGAGATCTAACATATAACACAACAATCTTTGTTTATATATTTTGAAGCATTTATTTGACATTGGAAATTACAGAAAATTGACAAACATGAGCCACTGTACTGTAATGCACATCCCTGTTTTCTCTTGTATTGTGAATCTTTCTTCTCTCGACTGATATTCCAGCAATAAAATAAAACATTTATTAAAAAAGAAATAGAAATATAGATCACATTTAAAGCAAAATTACTTTATTTCACTACTAGTTTCGGCAATACTTGGTGCCATTATCAAGTGACTGGCCTACATTAAAAACTACAGTGCACATGTACAGGAAAAGACTTCTCAAATTCGTGGTTTACCAAATGGCCGACCAATAGCAAAGATGGTGTGAGACAACTGGCAAATTCAAATCAGCTGTTATTACTACTTTGTAAGCTGTCATGTTTTTAACTTATGTATTTTTTTCTATAGTGACTAAGTGCAATGTTGCACTTGTTTTTTTATACCTAATTTTTTAACAAGGTAGGTTAAGTGCCTCTTAACCCCAAATGTATTTTTTATGTTTTTACGTTATTTCTTGCATGTCTTTTATAGTTTTGACAGATGACCATATTATAACATACATATGACCAGGTGATGGTGACACAGTGCACCGAAACCGGTCGTCACGTAATAAATTGTTAGTATGCGATCTTGGCTTGTCATTTGGAAACTATAAAACGAATTGCTCTCCTCCAGACCAGACAATGTCAGGTAATCTTATCAATCAGATATATTCCGGATATCTTGCCAGATATCCGGGATACCTTGCACGTGTCGCGACGATATCTGTTAGACTGTGCTATTACTATGCTTAGTTAAAACAGTCACATATGACATCACTACTAGGAACACTCGTAACTGAGTAATACCGGATGATCATAAAGTCATTATGAATTTAAAAACTTAATAAACCACGGAATAATGTAGAAAGACAGGTTCGTCTATGCACGGGGAAGTCAGCGATCGTTCAGTCGCACGTCGCTCCGAAATTCCATACACAACATTATGGTTGGCTCTTAGGCGTACCCTCCGATGTTGTCCTTAAAAAATCCATCGGCATCATGAACTGTTACCTGGCGATTTGTTGAAGCGGAGGGCATTTGCGGTGTGGGCGTTTGAAAACATGGCGGATGATGACGATTGGTTGAGTGACGTTTTGTGGACCGTCGAAGCTCATATCACGCTCGAGGGTCCGTCAACGCCAACAACTGCAGATTTTGGGCTACCGAAAATCCTACAACTGTCGTGGAAACTCCATTGCACGACGAGAAAGTCACGGAATGGATTGGATTTACCACATCTACCGTTATCGGGCCTTTTTTCTTCTTCGTGATTCTGGTTTTGTAACTGCTACCCTGACGGGTGAGAGGTACACCGATATGTTACTGAATAGCATCATCCACAGACTGGCTGATAAACACCTGCTGGAAAGTGCGATTTTTTTGCAGGATGGCGCTCCACCCCATATTGCTAGACGCGTGAAAGATCTCTAGCGCGCGTCGTTTGGTGATGATAGTGTCCTCAGCCGCCACTTTCCTCATGCTTGGCCTCCCAGGTCCCCGGACCTCAGTCCGTGCGATTATTGGCTTTGGCGTTACCTTAAGTCGCAAGTATATCGTGATCGACCGACATCTCTAGGAATGCTGAAAGACAACATCCGACACCAATGCCTCACCATAACTCCGAACATGCTGTACAGTGCTGTTCACAACATTATTCCTCGACTACAACTATTGTTGAGGAATGATGGTGAACATATTGAGCATTTCCTGTAAAAAACATCATATTTGCCTTGTCTTAATTTGTTATGCTAATTATTGCTTTTCTGATGAGATGAAGCGCCATATGTCGGACAATTTTTAAACTTTTTTTGTTTTTATTTTATTTATTTATTTATTTATTTTTACCTCACTGTCTACATTTTACCGTGATTTATTTATATTGACTTATTGATCACCCGGTATTCAGTAACATGTCCGTATTGATATTTCACCACGGGACGTTACAGCTGTGACGAATGAAACACAAAATCTACCTGTAGATTTTCTAATTTCTATGGAACATAGTCACTGTTTACCTTTAGATGAGGTTCTTATTGTAAAGAGATTAAAATAAAATATATATCAGCTCTTACATCATTTAATTGGTATTTAGTGGGAAAAAATCTAGAGAAAGATTTGAAAGCACCAGCAGTGCTTTAGCGAAGGGTGGCGACAGCTCGCTGTCCGAAGCAGCGTTCGTCCAGTTCAGGGTGGGCTTCCCACCCTCCACCCAGGCCGGCAACCGCCGCCCGCAGTTGCGCCACTGTTTCCTCCGACTGCAAATCCCGCCGCCGCGGCGCTGCTGTAGCTGATGGCCGACTCTCGTCAGATACTTCGCAAAATACCTCCGGAGGGCGAGCTGCCAACATTACGCCGCCCTAATCGGATTAGCGCTTCCCCGCTTCCTTCACAGCCGCAGCGGGCTTCTCTGCTACCGCGCAGTTGGTACTCCTGTCGGCATCCTGGCCTCTCTGGGCCAGCCCAGGGAATCCCCGCGTACAGCAGAGGCGATTTGTCGCTCTGTGTGTACAGCACTTCATACCCACACACGACTCCACTCCCGATAGTTAGAGGAGTACTTCCGGCTAGTGCTTTTCTGTGTCATCACTGAAGAAAACCCTGTGTAAGAGCAAGAAAATTCCGGAATTTGCGCAGTATCCGCATAAACCCTCTCTTTGGTTCACTGTTACCGAAAGAAGAGGCCTCACGAAATTTCAGTTAGAGAATTTTTTTTCTTTTATATCGGGTGCAAACAGCATCTCACGACATATTTTAATCATTTTGTGATTTGCGGGTGTTGTTGTTTATATTTGTTAAACCAATAATTTCTCATCATACAATGTAAGCTTTCACGGCCAGCGTCAACTTCATTTAAAATTTCCGGGCTCATAAGCCGTGGTCGATTTGTAAAACTTTCCCCTAACGTTTCATCTTTGGCTGCGGAAGATGAAACGTTAGGGGAAAGTTTTACAAATCCACCACGGCTTATGAGCCCGGAAATTTTAAATAAAGTAATCTGGCATTTTATAGGATTTTCTTTGAGTAAAATAATTATTTTCCTACTTTAATTGCCCACACTTGTTTCGTACAGAATATTCTGTGGCCTGTTACTGACTTTCCACTACAAAATAAAATAAAATGAGAATAATTATTACACTGTCTACATACATATGTACTTTTTAAGAAATTGTTTACAAAATTTTAAGCATACAAGATTTTTTTTATAGATACATACCATACAATGCAGTTTTTCTGTTTTCTTAATTTTTGTTGAATTGCGGTGGTTCTCCTTTCTATCGCTGAGTTAGACCTCTCCAACAATATTGCAGTTACGTGTAAAACTGTATTGCATTGAAAATTGATAAACTGCACTTATTATGCTCGGACCTAGTTTTACTTTATTCTGTGTGCACAATCTCTCTAGAATTCTGTGTTTCTGTAAACAAAGTGCGACTGGTTTCAATGTGTCGGTAGAAAGCGTTTTGCAAACAAATCCTGCACACTGAAGGCTTTCATGAATTTGCTACTGTCTTTTGCAATGTAACATTTTAAGCATATGCAATGTACATATCACATGGTTTAGTAGTTTCCAATGTTTTTTTTTTCTTTTTACTTAATGATTCGTCTCATATGTTAGACCAAAGATTCACATGACTGTGCATCGTCACTTAAGAAATTTAACATACGATTAACACCCGGAAAACATTAGTGTTCAAAATGTTTCATATGTTTGTATAGCTTATGGGACTTAACTACGGGGTCATCAGTCCCTAAACTTACAAACTAGCTAATACTAAGGACGGCACAAATATCCATGCCCGAGGGGGGATTCGAACCCCCGACCGTAGTGGCCGTGCAGACCGTGACTGGAGCGCCTCAGTCCCCTCGGCCTCCGCGGCCGGCTGTTTCCAAGTTCATTCCCTTTGAAACTGTTATTTCCTGTAATTTTATGGTTCGCACCGTACCTCAGACGGCAGTTGATTACAATGCAGGGGGCCCGAGTTCGATTCCCAAAAGTGATCTGGGTGTAGTGTGTTTCCTAACCATCATGCTGTGGCGGAGTGGCTGAGCGCAATGAAACGCTATGCTCCGATGTGCGAGGCCGTTCCTCGTCTGGGGGTCCGAATGCCCCCTCGGGCTTGGATGTTTGTGTTGTCTTTATAAGTAGTTTGTAAGTTTCGGGACTGATGAACCCGCAGTTAAGTGCCTTAAGCTAAAAACAAAAAAAAACATATGAACATTTTTGTATAATTTTTGTACAGAGTTTCGGTGAAGTAATTAGTGCAGTAAAATCATTTAAAATTTTTAGATATACGATGAATAAGATATCCTCTTTGGTTTTAAAGTGTAATTTTAGCTGTCCATGTCCCTTGCCTGTTTCTTCACTTACCTCTGGTACATGACGTAAACTTCTAACTTTTAGGTGTGTTTAAAAAATGTTGTTAATTTGAAGCCGGCCGCTGTGGCTGAGGTGACTGAGGCGCTCCACTCACGGTCAGCACGGCTATTACGGTCGGGGGTTCGAATCCCCCCTCGGGCATGAATATTTGTGCCGTCCTAGTTCTTAAGTAGTTCATAAGTTTAGGGACTGATGACCCCGTAGTTAAGTCCCATAAGCCTAACAATCATTTGAACATTTTGTTAATTTGAAATATGGTCTAACATCTTGAACGAAGTCTTGGCTTGTATTCTACGAGGTATGAAAGTGTAAAACAATGTCTGGTAATATGCCAGTAATTTGTCTATTAGGGTTTGGTATTGTCATTTCAAAAATTTATGGTCAACAACCCCGATTTTACCCCACACCACAGAGACCCTAGTACAGCGGGTAATGTTACATGTTAATAAATAGAGTCATATATGCGTTATTAAAAGCGCGGGGAACATCAGGGATTTCGAGCAAACGGTCACGTTATATAGCATGACACAAACAAAATGCAGGAAAGCAGATTTCCCAAAGAGAGAAGTATGCAATGCTTACGAAAATACAAACGTTTCATATAGCAACAGAGCGAAAGAAATTAATAAAGTGGTTTTCTTATGTTGAGAAAAAGCCAGAGCTTTGGAGTTGATTATAATGATAAACGCACTTCGTCGAAACAGTGTAGCTTTAGAAATTTATTTTTAAAGCATCGCGTGATCCCAAAGTGGGTCTCTAACCAACGAGAATGTCACATCAATCATCTCTGAAAAGCCTTGCGTGTTGCTCTATCGCCGTGGAGTCTCCGTACTTGTTGCCTGACTAACCTTAATTTCACCTGTTTACCTCTGCTGCTATGAATGAAAGCAAAAGGTGTCGATATTTAAAGTATGCCATACCCCACGGTCATTCTGTAAGCAATGTAGAGAAGATGTTACAATTGTCCATTTAAGGAACACAATTACATCATATAGCTTATATCTTGCAATACACAAATAACAATCGATAACAACGTTTCCATCTGAGACGTCATTCCACCAATATTTCTTTGTTTTACTCACCACCACTGGGGTCACATACATCCCAAGTAATATGGGATATATTATACTATTTGAAGATTTATCACACAAACAAACGTACCACTAACCAAAGTAACAGTTTTAAAAACGAAAAACAAAATTGCAGCAATTATTGACCTCGTTAATACGTTACTCATTGCCAAATACACAGACTAAATTGTAATGTGTTGTAAATATAAAACGAAAAATTATTATCCATTCTCTCATATAATTTGAAAATAATATCTTTGAAATCAAAGTCGAAATACAGGCTTAGTGTGGTTATGGGTTCATTGTGAATTTCAACTCTTCTAATAACACTGTGGGGAATATGACCTCCTAAGAACATTTGGTGTGTATATTTCGCTGGTTTTCAAAACTATCAGCTTCAAAATATTTAATTTTTACCTCTGAAGCATTTGTGTGTAATGACAACACATGAAAATCTATATGCGGTATTTACATTGTGCCCAATTTGGTCAGTATAGCCTCAATTTCAATTGTTTGTTTCTGTAAAGGATTTAGCATTTATGATAACAGAATGATGAGTATTAGTTTGCGAAACACCCTACATCAAAGAAAATATTATTCCTGGTTATTCTATAGTTGGTATTACTACGAATTCTACAAAACTATGATCTTAAGTCTTACCTTAAGCTGTCATACAACATTCCATTCACCTACAAATCGGAGAATGCTCGAACTGAACAGTAAGTTCTGGGCATACTGTCTTCTTACGCTTAGCACATTCAGAATCAATAGCGTTTAAGATATAAATACTGTAGCATTACATTAAATATATTACCTGCGACGCTTGCCGACAGCGTATCCGTTCTCGCTTCAAAGTGCATCTGTGTCCACTTTTTGTTTTCGATGGTAAATTTTTTCTCTGATTTGGAAAGAGAGCAGAAGCGTTCTTCGTCTTTCACATCTACGCTGTGACACTGAACGGACGTCTCTTCTTCTTCTCTGCAGTACTTTGTAAGTGTGAGCTATGCACCTCATATTTTTATTGTAATAAATCCCTTTTTTCATATCAACTAAGATTCTTTATTTCTCATTTCAAAATGACGCATCTGTTCCTACATCTTCCATACTGTTTTCAGCAAGCCGCTTTCCAACGTAAAAAGATGATTGGCCACCATTACGGTTGGCTTGGAGATTGTACGCAAGTATAGCTCAATTTCGCCTCCTTCAACGTTCCATTCTTACTTATTTCGTATTTCAGAGAATGCAATCAATGTTTAGTTCCTATGAAGTCTGATATTGTTTCGATTTGTTCGCCTATTGCGACAGTTTATATGCTCGGTTCGAAACTTCATTCCGTGAGGCGTAATAATAACTACGCATCTCGTTAAGGCGTCCTGACCGCTGTGGTTGACGATCAGAGTCATCTGTCTTCTGTTACTGCTGTAGAGGGCAGCTTCCAAGTCAGACAGACTTGGATTGTGATGACTAAAAGGCTAATTGCTAACTACCGTGACTCAATGATTAGTGTTCGATGAATAACTTGAGGAAGCTCGGCGATAAACTCAAACTCTACTAGTGGTTGGCCATGAATGGAACTCCAAGTCGACGTCGAATACCAACAGCAACTCCAACTTGTACTAGCAGTACTGCTGCTGCTACTACTGGCGGCGTCTTCTTGGCCTTACAGTTTAGTTGATGGGCGTGGCTCGAGGTAGACGACTTCACTGTTGTTGTCTCTTCTGTCACGCTGTACAGTTTCTACAAGGATCGACTGTCACGTTGCTCAGTAAGTCAGTACACTATGTCAGTGTTTTTAAAGCTTCTTCAACACATGATCCCCTTTCCGAGTAAAAAGTCGGATGTTCCTCCAGTCACGTACTAAAGCAATGCCCAAAGACAAAGTACTTTATTTTATTTCTTAGTCGTATCTAAGATCGACACAACCATTGACGTTTGGTGAAAGTTGCAGTAACGGAAACGAACAAAAGATGAAAAAAAAAAAAAAAAAAGATTTATGACTACGAATATTTTAAGTTTGCTTTCGATGTTATGAAATAAATTTCAATGTGTAATATGTGGTGACATGTTGTCATTTCGAAGTATGAAGCCATCAAAACTGATACATCACTTCTTCATATTTCAAGGATGCTCATTAACTTTAGATTTCCTCAAAAAGTTAATGAAAGCCCTTAACGAGCAGCAAAGTACTATGCTTAAAAATAATATTAAGTTAATGATTATTTGTTCTTGTGACAATTTTTGAACATATGACAAATTCACACAAGAAAATTGCAGTATTGCACAAACGCTGTTACGTCGCTTGATTAACAAGTCATCATGAGGTGGAATAATGGCTTCATTGTTTCGCGTTTCGTTGGCAAATCATCACAAATAAAATGTCCAATTGGTACATATACCTATGACACACATCATGTCTGTTTAAGGGCCACCCGAAACGTGTCACAACAGACTTTCACCAAAATCTGCTATTTCCGTGTGGGACTTTTGCCACAGTAGCTGGACGTTACGAAACGTGGGTTTGCTATCGAACATACTGCTACTGCACCCTCCTGCCACCGTGACCATACGAACAAGACTCTGCGGAACCCAGGTGTTGGCGACCCACAGGTTGTAAACAATGCACTAGGTCATTGGATTTTTACAGTTTGTGGTTTGCACGTTTGGTGCTCGATCGACGGTTTGATCGCTGAATCACCAGTTTCTGCACGTGGAGAGAGTGATAGACACATTGTTGCGTTTCGTCAAACGTGAATACTGACTGACACAGTGTACTACGGAAAGTGCTGAGTGAGCAAATCGACGTACTGTCTGAATGCGGCCGCAAGTATCCTGTTGGACTCGCCTCTGCGTGAACTGAACTAAGATATAATTTTTAATTCAATTGTTATTCAATTTTCATTTATTACCGCATTTTTCACTAATTTATTTACACGCCTTACTGCATTCAACAATTTAAACTGATGTGGTGATGTGTCTCGCTCGAAAATAATAATAAAGAAGTTCCATTAATTGAAACCCTAGCGACGTCTCAGCATTGTTTTATTATATTTTCTAAATGCATGCGCTGATTCTGGCATCCATTCGATCAAGGTGGATACTCTCTAGGGACACAATCTTCCACGCCTACTCAACCTGTGCACATAGTGTGGGAATGTTCACGTGACCATAGTACTACTCCACAACTGACACAGCACATTCAATTTGCCTGGAAAATCTTAGAAAGGACCGTCCCGCCAACTGTAAGACGAAATTTGACTCCTTTCAAACACGCTCAGTTGGCTGTCGGAAGCATGAGTGGGTCCCCATGGAATGGTGCCTGTTTGCTTCACACAAGCTTATGACTGTAAACATTCCCTGTCGGAGGGTACACAAAGGCAACTATGACAACTATGTCATCCTCCTAGCTGTCGCAAGACGATGTTGAAACCAGTGTCAGTACACTGACTATCCGCCAAGTGGCATCTACCGTTAGTGTACACAAGTCTACATCTCCTTTCCTGGTGTACTAATTCTTTTTCCAGCAATGTACAAAGAAGAATGTCCATTTCTTGGTTTGTTTGTTTGTAATTCATAATATTAACAGCTTCATTGCAATCTTGATGCAACTTTGCACGCTTGACCCTCAAAACTGCTCGAAGGCAGTATCTACATAAATTTATACATTGTAAAAAGTGTAGGGAACTATACTTAGACTATTTTGAGGCGCCTTAATCGTTAGTGGTGCGGTGGTCTAACGGTCTATCTCGTAAGCATGGCGGTCCGGGTTCGATTACCGGCCGCATCACAAATTTTCATTGCTTCACCTTTATCTGTAATGTGTTATACCTCAACACCAACGTACGGTTTTATTTCGACCTTATAAAGTTTTTCAACACTTCAGCTTCAAAACATTAGCAATATCACTGTGTACATGAGATTTTGTTACGGTGTATACATTAAAGCTGATCCACGGATGAAGGTTTCGATACCGGTTTCCTGATTGCCTTGAATGTTGGTAGACACGTGTAATTTTTCATTGACTTGGGCAGGAAGAGATGTGCACAGAAGCTGAGGAGGAAATGAAAAGAGATGAGCAGGAATTGGATAGAAGGGAAGATTGTACGAGAGGTGATGGGAGGATATGAACAGATCAGATATCCTAGGAGCAGGTGAAGGCAGAGATGCTGAGGAGGAAATGGAAAGAGATGAGCAGGAATTGGATAGAAGGGAAGATTGTGCGAGAGGTGATGGGAGGATATGAACAGATCAAATATCCTAGGAGCAGGTGACTGCAGAGAGTCGAAGGAGATGAACGAATAGAACATTTTAATATATACACAGTACTGGAAATAATATTAGGAGCCGGCCGCGGTGGCCGAGGGGATTGAGGCGCTCCAGTCACGGTCTGCACGGCCACTATGGTCGGGGGTTCGAATCCCCCCTCGACCATGGATATTTGTGCCGTCCTTAGTCCTAGCTAGTTCATAAGTAGTTTGTAAGCTTAGGGACCCCGTAGTTAAGTCCCTTAAGTCCAACAAACATTTGAAAATTTTTGATATTAAGACTTGCATGTATCATAGTTTATAATAGCTAACGGAGAGGAGTTGCGCAGAGACAGTGGGTAGATAGTGTTAGAAGGGAAATGAAGCAGAAGGATTTTGATGAGAAGGAGCAGAAGGAGATTTTATAGAAAGGATTAAGGAGGAAAGGAACAGAGAGAGGAGATGCACACACACACAGAGAAACATTGAGAGAAACTGGTCACAGTAAATAGTTGGATAGAGGAGGATGAGGATTAGTACGTGATATAGGATAGAAGTGGGCAGCTGGAGATGGAAGGAAGTACAGTGCGAGGAGGGAGCAGTAGATGGAGAGAGAGTAAGGAAGGAAGACTGACAGTAGAGTGAGGTAATCAGATAAATAATACTAAGAATTAGATTGTTCCAAAGTATTGATATGTGAACGAGAATGATTGTAGCGAACGAATTAAGCGTCAATCTTCTCTGTGTTTCAATTAATTGTAAAATAGGACAATGGGATGAAGATCAATTGACTCTAATACTAATGTTACCAGTGGAAGGTTAAAAGTCCACTACCAACCCTCTCAAGGTTGTGGCGATCCATCAGCAAAGACGCAGCTCATCTAGAAACTTAGCTTGGCGCCTGGTGCACCGGACCAGGTGTGCTATTACGAGGCAGTGGTGGCAAATTGGCGAACGTCACTCGCAGACTGCAAGGCAAGCACAGGCCAGACGGTGCTCCGCTCCGGTGCAGGGGCCCAAGTTGGCAGCACTGAACATACAATTACGGAGCGGCAGGTCTGGGCGGGCCCTTGTGATCACCGCAGAGCAGTACTTGGCTGCCGGGGCGTTAAAGACTTGAGTGATTAAAGCGCCTTAGCCGCGCTCCTGAGGAGAGGTTCTCATTAAAGCGGTGGCCCGTCGCCCGGGCCCCGCGTTTGATTAAAGCACGAGCTATTTAGCAAAGTGCCTGGCAGCTAATCTGGCACACGCCAAATGTCGCACTACTTGCTCCAGTACTCTTTGTTTGGGCCAACAGGCTGCACAGTTCGTTAGAGGCTGTCGAGGGACCCGTTTCAAACGCGAAAGAATAACGAAATTCTGACGAGAACTGGTTTGGAAAGAAGTAACCTGGGTATAAAAAAAAAAAATTCTGGTATTCTAGGTAGGCATGACCCTACCCCATAAAATATTATACATGAGGACTACACAGGGATATCTTGGTCCTTTTTCCATGTAGATATACAAGGTATGTTAGAAAAGGAATGATATTGGTAACACTGCGGGAGATCTGGCAACGTTGTGTCTACCGGCCGATGCTAAATCTGATTGTTGATATCTTTCACTTCCTCAGTCCGAGTTACAACTCCGTACAGTTAACACATTAGTTTTCACAATGCCATTAGTAAAGTTGTGTTTTCATTGAGCGTTACAGAAATGAAGCATCGGAATTTAGAGCAATGTTGTGCAATAATGTTTTGTGTCAAATTTGGTGAATCCGCGAGTGTGACTTTTGAAAAGTTAACAGGCCTATGGGGAACAGTGCCTATCGAGAGCACAAGTTTTCCGCTGGCACAAATCATTTTTGGAAGGCCGAGAACATGTTGAAGATGAACCTCGCTCAGGGAGACCTTCGACTTCAAAAACTGACGAAAACATTGATTGTGTGAGGGCTCTTGTGAGATCAGACCGTCGTTTAACACTTTCACCGTGCATCAAATTGTGAAAGATGATTTGAACATGTGAAAGGTTTGTGCCAAATTGGTGCCGAAAAATCTCACAACTGAACAGGACATTCGAAAAAAAGTGTGCGTTGATCTTCTTGAGAGGATTGCTAATGACCAAGAATTCTTCAATTGTGTGATCACTGTTGATGAATCCTGGATATTTGAGTACGATCCCGAAACAAAGCGACAAAGTAAAGCATGGTACACTCCGTCATCTCCTCGGCCGAATAAATGTCGAATGAGCAAGTCAAAGATCAAAACCATGCTGATTTGATTTTTGACAGGAAGGGTATCGTGCACAAAGAATTAGTTCCACCAGGACAAACCGTCAACCAAGTGTTTCATAAAAGTGTCCTTGAAAAGTTGAGGAAAAGAGTGATCCGTGTGAGACCAGAAATTGCAGACAAGTGGATGCTTCACCATGACAATGCTCCGTGTCACACAGCCATTTGCATCCGTGAATTTTTGACCTCAAAACGCATTACTATTGTTCTTCAGCCCCCTATTCACCTAATGTGAGTCCTTGTAACTTTTTCCTCTTCCCGAAATTGAAACATGTCCTAAAAGGACGTCATTTTGGAACTTTGGAGAACATTCAAAAGACAGTGACTGACCAATTAAAAGTCATACCAATTGAAGACTTCCAGCGCTGCTACCAAGAGTGGGAACGACGACTCCGCCGATGTGTAGCTGCCTAAGGGAACTACTTTGAAGGGGATAACATTGTTGTTTGGAAATAATAAAAACTTTGGTTAGTATGAAATCAGTCTCATTACTTTTCTCACACACCTCGTAAAATGATTGCGAGAAACTTCATTTTATGTCACGATATATATCAATATTCGCCAGACAGAAAATTGTTGCTGCCGCCATCCATGCGGAGGGTGGTGAAATGACAATATTTTTGAGATAGGAAAGATAGATGCTACCTACAGGAAAATAAGAAAGACTTTGGAGACAAGAAAAACAGCAGTATCAATTTCAAGAACTCTGATTTATAACCAGTACTAAGCAAAGAAGGGAGAGCTGAAAGGTGGAAGGAATATATAGAGGGCTTGTACAAAGGAAATGAACTTGAAGGCAGTATTCTAGAAATAAAAGTCAAATTAGAGGAACATATGAGATACTGTACTGCGAGAAGAATTTGCCTGAACACTAGAAGATCTGAGTAGAAACAAGGTTCCTGGAGTAGATGATGTGTTATGAGGAGAGCCAATCAAAACTGTATTGTTCTACCTGCTATGCAAGATGTATGAGACAGGAGAATTACCTTCAGAGAATATAGTGAGTCCAATTCCTAAGAACGCAACTGCAGACAAATGTGAAAATTACAGAACTATCAGTTTATTAAGTCATGGTTGGAAAATATTAACACGAATGATTTGCAGACCAATAGATTCCAACATTGGGGAAGACCAGTTTCGATTTACGAAAATTGTAGGAACACGCGAGGCAATACTAAAAATTATGCCTTATGTTACAAGTACGTTAAGAAAAAGGAAACCTACGTTTTTAGCTTTTGTGGATCAGGAGAAAACTTTTGACAATGTTTTTTGGAATACACTCTTTCAAATTCTGTAGGCAGCAGGGGTAAAATATAGGGAGCGAAGAGCCATATTTAACTTGTACAAAAACGAGGTAGGAATTATTAGAGTCGAAGGATATGAAAGAGTCGCAGTGTTTGGGAAGGGAGTAAGACAGATTTTTAGCCTTTCTCTATTGTTGTTCAATCTGTACATTAAGCAAGCTGTGAAGGAATTAAGAGAGAAATTTGGCGAGGGAATTTATGGAGAGGGAGTAAAAACCTTGCGGTTTGCTGATGACATTGTAGAGACTGCAAAGGACCTGGAAGAACAATAAAATGAAATTGAAAGGAAGATATAAGGTGAAGAGTAACAAGAGTAAAATGATGGTAATTGAATGTAGTGTCAGAAAATCAGGCGGTGCTGAAGGAATTAGATCAGGTAATCAGACAATAAAAGTAGTAGATGAGCTTTTTTATTTGGGTAGCTTGATAACTTCTGATGGCTGACGTAGAGAAGATATAAAATGGAGAATGACTATGGGAAGAAAAGCGTTTCCGAAGAAGCGAAATTTGTTGACATCGAATATTAGTTTAAATGTTAGGAAGGCCTATCTGAAAGCATTTATCTGGAGTGTAGCATTGTGGGAGTGAAACGTGGACGATAAGGAGTTCAGATAAAAAGATCTTAAAAGCTTTTGAAATGTGGTGCTACAGACGAATGATGAAGACTAGATGGGTTGATCACGTAAGTAGTGAGGTGGTGCTCAACAAAAGTGGGGGAAATAATGATTTTCTGGCATTTCCTAATTAAGGGAAGGTATATATTGGTGGGACACATTCAGAGAATCAAGGAATCGTCATCTTAGCATTGGAAGGAGGTGTGCAGCAGAAAATCGTAGAGGGAGACCGAGGGAGGAATACAGTAAGCAGATTCAAAAGGATGTAGGTTTCCGTTCGTATTCTCAGACACAAGACATGGTAACACGGAGAGCTGCTTCAAAGCAGTCTGTGGACTGAGGACCACAAGAACAACAGATTTCGAACGCTACGAAAGTAAAATAAAAATATATTTATCAAATCTATATACGAATTATCTGTATAGTTTCTCCAGTTTCATGCTCAATATAACGTTTAAGAGAAGTGTTCCAAGTTTTTAAAAATGAAATAGAAACAAATCTTGTTGTTCTTATGCTGTTTAGGTTCCAAGCAGTGCACGTCACCAATATAGTTTTTAATTATATAAAATAATCTTTCCTCACTAAATGGCGTTCATAAAACGTTTTTTACGTGCAACTGGTCTTATAATGCAACAAATATCACGTCAAGAAACTATTTCCTTAGGATGTGTCATTTATACCTCACAGTTGCATGTGAATACAAGAGAGAATACGGACGGACCGACCTCTATAGGGAAAACCGAAAGTGATGACAAATACCGGGTGTTAAGAGTCAATATAAATTTGAAAACGTAATAACTCATTTAATAATGTAGATAGGTAAAAATTTACACGCATGTTTGGAATGACATGGGGTTTTATTAGAAAGAAAAAAAGAAAAAAAGTTCAAAAAATTAAAAAATGTCCGACAGATGGCGCTTCATCTGATCAGAAAAGCAATAATTATCACAACAAATTAAGACAGAGCAAGATGATGTTCTTTACAGGAAATTCTCAATATGTTCAGCATCATTCCTCAACAATTGCTGTAGTCGAGGAATAATGTTGTGATGTAGTCTTTCAGCATCCCTAGAGATGTCGGTCGATCACGATACACTTGCGACTTCAGGTAACCCCAGAGCCAATAATCGCACGGACTGAGGTCTGGGGACCTGGGAGGAAAAGCATGACGGAAGTGGCGGCTGAGCACACGATGATCACCAAACGACGCGCGCAAGAGATCTTTCACTCTTCTAACAATTTTTTCCGGTTCCAATAAAACCCCATGTCTTTCCAAGCACGTGTGTCAATTTTTACCTTTTTTACCTCTCTATCTACATTATTGAGTTAATTTTTAAGGATTCAAATTTATACTGACTTTTTGATCACCCGGTATATAGAAGTCGCAAGTAAACGTGATCGCTACAAAACGTAAGACGTGATATTGTACAAATAAAAGGAACAATGAAGGAAGATAATTACGATCGCATTCCACAATATCGTGTAAAGCCATATGAACAACGTTTAATTGGCAATGGAAATGTCCTACACCAAGGTAAGACCCTAAACAAATTTCAAAATTAATTTGGAAAATTTAGAGGAAAAGAAGATATTGAAAAATATTATCTTGACTTCCGAAAGAAAGTTCCTTATTTTTAATTTGTTAATTTTGAATAAGTAAAACGAGGGAAAGAGTAAATGGACAGAGAGATTGAGGAGGAGGAGCCGGCCGCGGTGGTCGAGGGGACTGAGGCGCTCCAATCACGTTCTGCACGGCCACTACGGTCGGGGGATCGAATCCCCCTCGGGCATGGATATTTGTGCCGTCCTTAGGATTAGCTAGTTCGTAAGTAGTTTGTAAGTTTAAGGACTGATTTCCCCGTAGTTAAGTCCCATAAGCTATACAAATATTTGAACATTTTTTGAGGAGGAGGATGAAACGTCAGAGAGGCAGGAGGAGATGGAGAACAAAAAGAAAAGAAGGGAGATCGTTAACAGAGTGAAAGAAGGAGTTGAACGGAGGGAGGGGACCGGTAGACAGGATGTAAAAAACAACCGCTCTTCTCAAGAGTAGTCAAGTATTCATATGTCGCTCCAGAGTCGTTGAACCACATCAGCTATTTGATTATGTGGAAGCTGTAGAGAAAACGTTTTCTGAAGCAGCAACAAATTTTGATTTTCTGATAAAACATTATTTTTTCTAGTTTATCTTTTATTCCAAACAGTTACGGGTTCCTAAAGCAGGACTTCGATTTGACTGAAGTATTTTCTCGGTGATTCTAAGCGCGTAATAATTCATTCATTCCATTTGATGTTCATTTTATTTCAGGTTCAGCCATAGTGAAGCGTCACTGGAATTACACGGTTTTCATTGTTATTCAGATTCTTCAGAATTTTTTCTTCCCGCAGGGAAATCTTTGAGCATGGTTTAGAATGTTGTATATTTTAATAATAAGTTGCAATCAGTCGGGAATATTTATATGTTATTCAATACCTAGATTTCGCTCGCTGTGTGACCATTATCAGTGCTTTGAAACTTCGTTTAAAACATACAAAATTATTCGATCTTCATGTTGAAAATTATGTGCACACTACTGTAGCAGCTGTAACAGCTGTGTAATAGCTTCAACATAAAAAACGAAATATTTCATATGTTTTAAACCAATTATAAAGCATTATAAAATTCAGTGAGCATGGTGATCCAATATAGAAATAAAATATTAAAGATGTTAATAAACGCAGAACGTATACGCATCAGTAAACACCTCGACAAAACCTTCTCGGACCTTCCAGGGCGTTATCTGTCTCTGACGGTATTACTGCATTATTTGCAAACCGCAAAGTTTTTATTTAATCTCCCTGAACTTTTAATCCGTTTCCAAGTTTCATGTTTCTTTGCTTCTCATCTTGCGCGATGTACATTTTGTGTAGAACTGAGAAAGGCTTTAAGCCTGCCTCACTCCCCTACTAACTATCGCTTCCCTTACATACCCTTCGACTCTTACAACTGACATCTGATTTATGTACAAGATGGAGACACCTTTTCATTAGCTATATTTTACCCCTCCTTCCTACAGCATTTTGAAGAGTGTATTCTAGCCAACATTGTCAAAAACTTTCTTCAAATCTACTGGAGCTGTAAACTTAGGTTTACTTTTTCCTAACCTGTCATCTAAGATAAGGCTTAAGGTGAGGACTGCGTCATGTGTATCCCTTATTCTTTTCATTCTACACTCCGATGAGTGGAGCGGGCTGTTTGAGATCCGGCCCATAAAGAGTCGCGGTTCTATTCAGCCAATTATCAGACAAGCTGATAGTGGGACAAAGGGGGATCCCAATTGGGAATAAGTGGGAGGGGCTTACCAGTACCGGCATACTCGTTACAACCAAGGAAAACCTCCCGAAAACCTTGGTCGGAACCGGGGGACTGGGACCAATTTAATTTATCTCCGGGACGTTGCCCCGGACTACAAATGGATTATCGGGGGAGCACGAGTGCGCTCACAACAAGCAAGTGCTAAGGGATGAATGCAGTTGACTCATATGTGCAGTCAGTGTGGCATATGGAAGTTTGGGTCGGTCCTGGAGTCGTGTTCGGGTAGTCTAGTGGTTAAGGCGACCGGTCGCGAAAGGCGGGAAACCCAGGTTCGAGTCCTGCCCCGGCACAAATTTTCATTTGTCACCATTTGGTAGAACATCCATACTTTATACAGTGACGCTAAAATAAATTCGATATTTCGAGAAAATATTGATAACACTAAAATTTAATTAATTAGAAGAGAGACCATTTTATTATCGCCAGAGTTCTGCATAGAAAAAGAATATTTTCGTCTTAATCACAAGACATTAGAAGTTGTGGAGAAAAATTCTTTCACAGCTCCGACCACCAAACTAAAAAGTCTTATCAGAATGATGAGCTACCGTGGACAGTACTAAGAAAACAATATATTAAGCAAACACAGAATAAGAAAATTATCCTAAATATGGGCACTTTACCCTAAAGAGAATGCCTGCTAGAAATATGTGTGTGTGTGTGAGGAGGAGGGGGGTGTTCATAAAATCACTCGTTTTATTTTCTTTCTTTATTTTAGATCAACTTTCATATATGTGTCGGCGTGTGTTTGTGTGCGTGTGTGTGTTAGAGAGAGAGGGGGGGGGAGAGGGAGGGAGAGAGAGTGAGAGAGAGGGGGGGAGAGATAAGGAGACGGAGTCTGTCCGAAGGGATGACCAAATCAGTGGTTGATGTAAAAGGCTTTCCACTGTTCCTTTGAGTCTAGCTATAATGACAAATTTTAGTAGAATTGACAGATATTTTGGTAAGAGATGTGGTGCTGGACTATAAGAAATGTATTTTTGTGTGATTATTGAAAGATTGCCTGACATTGTTGGTTTTGGAGGTGATCTGATAGTTTTATAGTCTTCAAAATGAAATTTCAAGATCGCACATTAATAATTTATTTAATGAAGACCGGTTTCGGTGAACTGTGTCACTATCATCTGGTCATATATATATTTTACAAGCTGGTTATCTTATTAAAAATGGATATAAAATAATAAGTGCAACACAGCACTCAGTATTTTGTATGCTATCATGTTTTAACTTGTGTATTTTGATATAGTGACTAAGTGCTATGTTGCACTTATTATTTCATATCCATTTTTATTAAGATGACCAGCTTGTAAAATACATATATGTCCAGATGATGGTGACACAGGTCACGATACTGGCATTTCATTTTAAGACTATTGAAAGATCTGGATCGCTACAATAGCATGTTTTCGTGGTTGTGGTCAATATTGGATGCACTATAAGGGTAGATTTAACTTACGTTACTGTGTTCAAATGTTCAAATGTTTGTTAAGCTTATGGAACTTAACTACGGGGTCATCAGTCCCTAAACTTACAAACTACTTATGAACTACTTACGAACTAGGACGGCACAAATATCCATGCCCGAGGGGGGATTCGAACCCCCGACCGTAGTGGCCGTGCTGACCGTGACTGGAGCTCCTCAGTCACCTCGGCCACCGTGGCCGGCACGTTACTGTGTGAGTGCTACCAATGGCACAGAAGTACACACACACACACGTGTGATTCTTGGAATGTTTTGCGATGTTTTTAACGTAAATTGTAGATTGTATCCTTCTTAACTCAGATATCATCATTCTTGATGCACAGGATGCTGGATGGATAGGGGCTTTTTGGCGGACGACAGCTAGGTTTTTAGCGCTCTCTTGCCACACAAATAGCAAAATCCTCCTGATCAAATTTCATCTACACTAATTCGACTACACACTTTTACTCCTGTGTACATTTTGCTCATGCTCATCTTTGTTCGTCTTCCAGTATACTGTTTGTTGTCTATAAGAAAATGTAACCAGTTTTGGAAAAATGATGGTTCGAAAGTGTGCAATGAATGTGGCTGCAGCATTCCTGTAGGTAGTTTTAAAAAAGTCGCGTTGTAGGCACAGGCATTCATGACATGGTCATCACAAAAGTTACCTAAGATGCAGTAGCTATCCATTAACGTCTAGTACAAAACTGTTTCCAGTTGCTAGAGTGTCCTATACAGATGTAGGGGAGGACTACAATAGTAGAGGACTGTCTTATCAGCCACTACTTTTCATTTAGTTTCCTTGTAAACAGATAAGTATTCATAGGTTCTTACTGCTCAGCGATTCTGAGTCTCCTTAGTGCCTTCTCTTTTCGAAATGTGGTACTTATAAAAAAGTAATTATTGTTTTGAGAAAACGTGTTCAGAGGGGAAGGAGAAAAAGAGATGACTTGCCATGTTTAAGAAGGCAATGACTAGCCTCCGTGTTACAAGAAGGAGAATGTCAAATCTGTAGAGGAAGATAGAGATTTGAATAAAGCAAAAAAATCATTGAAACATGTTTTCTGAAACATTGTATGAATAACAACACTCTATAATAATAAAAAGCAGTACAAAGCTCCCCCTTTAAATTTATGTGTTACAAGTTTCGATACTAATGTAGATCATCTTAAAATCTACTGCAGTGTTAACACAGAGAGGCTCACCTGGAGGTTTCCACAGCGCGTACTCCTCAACACGTATCGACACTGGTGTAAGTATGTAGGCTGTCCACATTAAAATACAATCGTGTTGTCAAGATTGTTTTATTAGGACTTAATAATTGGAATATGTATGAAAATGGAATTATGTCTGTGTATTTCAGGTTGTAGCCAAAACGTTTCATTCCAAATATGTGGCGTTAATGAGGTAGTATCTTTAAAACTATGGTGATTTGGTCGAGACGTGTGGCAGTGAGTGAATATGGCGAACAAAAATCCGTGAAATATAAAGCAATAAATACTCCTAGGAAAAGTTATAAACTCGGTGACTTACAAACAATGCCGGACACTCAGCCTTGAGCCTCGCATTGTATGCTATCAATGTTTGCTTGCTTATTCATGGTTGCAAACGGATGAAAACTAACGGTTCACGAGGGTACAGTTCTGCATAGCGCATCTCATACTGATCACCTGCTACGGCTTAGAGTTTTATAGAGTAGTTAACTTCAACTGCTCTAAAAAAGAGTTAATCAATTTCTTACTTAAATTCTTCGCAATGCGAAAGTAGTAGGACATGTGTTACGGTGCAAGTATTGGCAGCGATATCGTAAGGAGTACACTTGTGGTGAAATGCATGAACAGCTTCCACATCAAGAATTTATAATTAGTTACAGCACAGCCACGACATTGTTACCGTATGAATGTTAAGACACTAACGCCCCTAACGATGAGTAAGCTCTTGTTCTTATTATGATAGGTACTTAGTTGGACAAGCAGCAGTGCAGTGTGGAGTGTGATGATTAGCAAATTCTCACACTTCACACGGGTTTCCATACGGGAATATTTATGTAATTATAATTACTTTTGCTTCGAAAGCAAATAAAACGAAAATTCTCACTGTTTTGTAGTTGATACGTAGCAACTTGTGAAATTATTTGTTATTTGTTAGACTCTGTAGTTTTTATTTCACCTGTAGTTGTGATGGATCGTCTATTAGGTTACATAATGTAGGTATTGCATTCCATGCTTGTTTCCATTGTCCCATAATTAGTGATTTTTCTGGTATTATTGTGAAGAAAACGTACTGTTCGTGACTAGATAGCTTCTTTCTGTATAATGTCAGGACTTTGCGTGTTTAGAAACAATTTTTTGTTCTTAAAAGAAACCGACATTATTCAGTAAATTCCTGTGGTTTACAAGATAATCTGAGTAAATTGTCTTGTAACCTACCATTTCATATGTTGTAGGTTCTTTATGAAACTAAAAAAATAAAAGTATTGGGTTGACTATGAAATAATGCCGAAATTTATGTCACTACGTACGCTCCCTCTTCTAAAAACTGTTACAAAAATTATAACGGTAATACTCGCACTTCTACCACACCTTATTCAGAAATGTAGCTTGCCGACCTCTTGAAGTGATGTGATTGTATGTGTTAGTGGTTACATTGCATTTTTGTGTCACAGCAGTACCGCCTATGTTTGTGTAAGTTATGTAATGCCACAAGATTGTGGGTGAAACAACTACATTAATAATCTTATTCAAGCAATAATTTAGACAGGTAAACAAAAAGGAAAAATCATCGTTCATGCCAAGAAGCCATTGACCTCAACTAAAATGCCATTTTATTTCCTATGATTTTTTCTTATAGTATGATAATAAGGCTCAGAGCCAAACAATTCATCTACATGGACTTAATTTTAGCAATCATGTTTCTCACATTGCAGACTCTATGTTGCCAGAACACGTGTAGGACAAGCAGAAAACATATATGCATATGCGCTACACAAATAAACATCAAATGTAGTATACAGGAATGTAATTTATAGAAAAGACTTCATATGTATGCCTTTACTGTATTTCTTTCATTTTTCATTCTTAAATTGATAAAAGTGCTAGCAGCCAATTAAAAACCCAGTGAACTGGGTTATTATCATCTAGTACTAATAATAATTGCAATTGTTACTGTGAGATAAAAAGGTTGACACTGGAGTGGCATTTCTAAAGGGGCGCATCATACCAATAATAAGACTAATGAAAAAATTAAAGCATGCAGACATAACGATTTTTGTAATGGTACAATCAATATCTATTTCTGTTTGATTACGTCTTATACTATGAACACGAGAAGTATTTTCCAAACAGGTTTATTATGACATGATAATGTCCTTTACTGATTCTGTTAATATCACTTATTGATTTGAAGAGGTTTAGATTTTCCTTTTTACTTTCTTCGCGACGATCTGGAGGATCAGAACTCGACCTGAAGAAGGAATTTAATTGAAAGCAGCAATGTGCTGCTAAAATAAATAAAAACTACGAAATCACTGTACCAGGGTGTACTTTAAACCTAGCTGTGTCTCGAATCTGCTTCCAGTCATATGCGAGTTTAATGCCGCAACTACTGCAATATCTCACTCAAAGTCATTTCCAGATTTTTTTAAATGGTAAATAAGAGGTATGTTAAACTGTTTAGAAACGAATATTTGTCTGAGCTGCTCAAAACAGAATAGTCCTTTAAGTGTATAAATTCTTTAATATTCCTCTTTAACAGATATTTTATGGAACATCTGGTTCGTAACGTTTATTCAAAATCTGTAACTCGATGACATTTTCAGAGGCCTCTTAAAGTCCGCCGCAAATTAATTACAACGTTTCGCCAAATTAAGCTCCCATTTGGCGCATTAAAATGTATAAGGGCGCCCGTGTAATGCTACCGGAGCAGCAACGTTCCTTTTCATTTCTTTTTTCATCCACCGTTCTACGTGACAAGTTTGAGGGAAGAGAGTCGCTTAAATTATGCATGAGGGTCAAAAATTAACATACGAATGTTTTTTCTGTTACACAAGGAATACATAAGTTGCTCATTACGGGACACAGGCTCTGTGCTTTCAGGAGTCTCTCAGGATATGGAAGGTCAGTCATGAATTAATCAAGAAGAGTAATCTATACATCGTAACTGAATTGACGGTAGAGATGTCTGATAAGTGACGAGATGTCGGGAATGTGTCAGCTGGAGTTAGTAGACATTTATCGCGGTCTTATGGTCTGTGGTCGTCAGAGAAATGCTCTGAACGAGCAGAAACCTGTCAAAGAATTATGGGATAGGATCTTTATACTGACAGTGTACGAAAGCAAAAGAGAAAGAATACTTTTCCATCACCTCCATGGGTAAGGGCGTATAGAAGTGCTGAAAAGTTATGTTCTTGAATATTTTTTGCCTGTTGCCAAGAGTCAATTCGATAATTATGACGTATAACCAGGTCGGAAGCCGGGAGAAGAGGAAAAGGGGGGGGGGGCGTACAGGGGTCGTAAAATCTTCAACTACTCATATGATTTTTTGATATTATTCATCCTTGATTATGACTGAACGTCAAATGAAGAAGTGAAGAAAATGAGAAATAGCCGACTAAGATTAATGTGACTGTTGTGATGCTTCATCACTTGTAAAGCAGAGAAGTGGTGAACAGTTCAGTAACATTTCTAGATGTGTATTTCTATAAAGATTTCGTATTAGATCACACAAGGACAGGTCTGAGTCAATTATCAGAGTCTCAATGCCACATTTAACCATAAAAGACTAGTTTTTCAAAATAAAAGAATAGCATCGAGAATACTTTCTTCGTTCAAAACGGTGTGAAAGTTAATAGACCACGGTCAGGTGGAATAAAAAGCACGTCGAACGGTTGTATAAGTATGGATCACATTGGTTGTACTTAGGACCGGTTTAAGGGTAAGACAAGAACCGCAGATGGTGTTGGTAACGAAATTAAGCCCCTCTCCCTCCCCGAGAGCCGGCCGCTGTGGCCGAGGGGACTGAGGCGCTCCAGTCACGGTCTGCACGGCCACTACGGTCGGGGGTTTGAATCCCCCCTCGGGCATGGATATTTGTGCCGTCCTTAGTATAAGGTAGTTGATAAGTAGTTTGTAAGATTAGGGACTGATGACCCCGTAGTTAAGTCCCATAAGCTTAACAAACATTTGAACATTTTTGAACCTCCCCGGAGATGGAGGTCCGAAATTAGAGGTCCCAAAACTGAACGATATCCATTTTTGTCCTATGTAAGGAACATCCAAATTTTTAAGTGCGGCGTATAGCGTACGATCAGAGACCAACAGGTAGCTTCCGGAGGAAAGCCCTCAGTCGTTGCAATAACTGTAATATATATATATATTGTAAAATTGGCACATGCTTTTTCACTGTTATATTGTCACTTAAAGGAAAACATTATATGAGTTTTGCCACTTAAATAGTGGCAATATTATATTCACAACCGATGCAAAAGCGTTACATGTTTGCACCTGTTACTGTCCTTGAAAGTAGTCACCAGTGTTGTGTAGAACCCGTTGCCAGCAATGTGGAAATATACAGTGAGCAGAATCTGTTCTGTTGGTGGTGCAAATTAAGCGGTCTACTTCCTGTCGAATCTCTGGAACAGTTCCGAAGCGAGTGGCACGAAGTGGTTCCTTCATCTTTGGAATGGAATGAACACGTATTTAAGTCCAGGGAGTATGGTGGGTGGTACAGTACTCCCTAGTCCCATCGACCAAACAGTGCAGGCACAGCTTGCGCTGTATGCATCTGCGCATTGCCGTGCAAAATGGTGGGTGGGTTGAGCAGAAAGTGTTGTCGCTTCTTTCGCATCCTTTTCTGCATTTCCGTCAATTCATGGGGAACCCATAGGAGATGTATTTTTTTTCCTTGCCCAGACTTTCCTTCAGGATGCGAAGCACAGTCGTATGCGCTCATCTGGTTTCGTGGGAGAGCTCACGAATTGTCTGGCTTCGATCACTAACGCAGCAACAGTATGCACTTCTTCTTCAGAGACGTTAGGATGCATGTCTGCCAGGTTTGCCTACCTTCGTTGAAGGCTTTTACCAAACGTGCCATTGTTCTGTACGGCAATGTTATTCACCGCACGCCTCTGACGTGTTGTAGGACCTCTGGAATATTCAATCTTCATCCAACTCCGTTGTTCCTGTTTCGAAAACATTGTGATACAGTTACGGTAGAAAGCTGGCTCACAAGTGACCGTGTATCCCTCTTGCACACCGGTGACGAGGGACGGGCGAGTCCATTTGCTCGGAGGTTAGGCAGGTATGTCCACAACGTCTGCTATTAACGACAATAGTAGATTCCATTGCATAGTGTCTCCACAGCAGTGTTTGTTAATCTTATGGGATTTAACTGCGAGGTCGGCAGTCCCTAAACTCACAAACTACTTATAAACTAACTTATACAAAAGACAACACAAACACCATTCCCGAGGGAGGATTCGAACCACAACAATGTTGCCACTCTTCGAGGATCATTTTGCAAACGATATTGCAATAATGTATTTAATAACATAATATGGCGGAGAAGGAGCTTTGATAAATGTGGACACATGTTAGGAAGGGCTTTCTGAAAGATTTGGAAAAATGTTTTGTAATCTTCTGTAACAGATACAAATAAAATCAATTCACAAACATTTTAGTGTTGCCGTAATGTAAGAAACGCCTAATATATTGTTAGAACCCTATTTTACGAACGTATATTGTGTTCGTTTTAGGTAGAGTTTCATTTATTTTAAGTACACCTCCTATATTTCTAGTTCACGTTTCTTTGTTTTATTGCAGGCCTATATAAGCTATACAGTACTTTTGTGGATATTTTAATGCAATGTGGTAACACTGACACCACGACATCACGGTCGTTTTCACATTAGAGAGAAAAGTATTATCAAACCTATACTATCCAGTATTCTTACAACTCTACACATTACGCTCCTTAAGAATACAAAGAATACGAATTAAGTGACGACAGATTGGAAGTCAGCTATAAATGAAACAGGATGTTCTTAGTTTGCTTAGTCGTGCAGTGCTTCAGTTATTTTAGTGAATTTGAATCCGTACACTAATTAAGGCATACAAATGGCGCCAATATTTACGAGGCAGCGATGCTTGACCTCCTTAACCTTCCGTCACCCATCTTCAATACGAAGCAGATGTTTTCCTCGAATCAAATTCTTCCTCAGTGCTAAAATTACGACTGCAGTGGGTGGACTAAGTAATCCTATAAGACATTAAATGCGTCTAGATTTTAAATGTGGTAGATATTGTATTATTACTAGATGTTTGCAGTGAATAATACGGTAACAGGTGAACAGGTGTCATTAATGCTACGGATTTCTTCTGATTTCTTTTGTTAATATAAAACTTTCTTTAACTGTATGGAGAAGTAGCTAGAATTATAGCTAGGAAATGAGAGACCAAAAAAAAAAAAAAAAAAAAAAAAAACATTTTAGAGGGTATTTAGAGGTATTTTTGTATGTATGTTGCAATTGGATTGAAAGTGATGAACGTACTAATTTGGTGCGACGGAGATGATGAAACCACTTTTCAGTTGTACTTATTGTAGGTAGGAGCTATATAATTTTACGAAGTATGCGCTTAGTTTTCTTTGGGCGTAATCCATTCGTATATCTGTATAGCAATATCATTTTGGAAGGGTTTTATATCGGTTAATGTACGTGCAATTTTGGGGAATAGACGGTTTATAAATATTAATAGTTCATTAAAGTACAGTTGATATGCTGCATCAAAATGGTATGCCACAGTGGAGAGCTTATACAGTGCTGATCGTAAGACAGAATTTAGTTGAGTAAAGAAGTATTACAGGAAATGAGGAAATGTCTAATACATTTCGTGGGGCGACAGAAATGCTTTCTAATAGAAACGATAACAGAGTCTGAAATGTCTATAGTATTTTACCAAAGCATGAACTCAGATTTCTTTTGCATTCTTTTTGAATGTTTCGATTCTACCGGAGAAGGCGTTCATGGTCTGAACGATGGGGTTTCGAAACATACAAAATTATTGGTAACTACACCACGGTTGTATTTCAACAGCTACCACACTGCGACTCTGATGGTGAATGAGCCGTGGATTGACACACGCGCCGGCAATGTGCGAGAGACACGAGGTTAGCGTGGATACGTGGCCTGAAGCTGACAAGCGGCGGCCACGTATAACATAAATATATAAAATACCAGGTGAAAAATGCTCCTGCCGGAGCACAAAAATGTTCTTTGACACAAAAGTGTGGAACCCGCTGCCTCAATCCTCATTCCGACTACCTCAGCAAAAATTTTGCCATGCGAATATTTTTGCGCACTTTTAGCGCATAACTTTGTAAATACTTTTGCCCAGTTAAGCCGTCGCAGTCAGTAATGTCGTCTCACTGTCAGTGTGTATAGATGTCTCTGTCCATTTGTTTGCTGTCTCTCCCACTGTCGCTTTCTGTCTGTGTCAAACTTTCAATGTCTTCATCCCTTTCCCTCGCGATTCGTCACCGCTGTCTCTTTCTGCCATTTTCATCGTCTCTCTGCCCCACTGGCGTTGTTCCATTCACTTCCTGTCCTGTTGCCAGTATCCTTTCTTTCTCACTTAGAGTCGGCTTTCATTGTCTTCAATCACGATTGTCTTCTTTACACTTATGTCCATGGTGATAGTTTACTTGGGGTTTGACATGTAGACCGGAAAACTTTAGCACGCTGGTACTGGGGATGGGAAAAATTGGACAAATTGTTTCGAGCTATAGTACTCGAGAACTGCATGCTCATGCTTTATGTATGGTCTCCATTCGTCTCAGTTTCCTACTGTTTTCCCTTTTGCTCCGATTGCTACTATCTGCATCTGTCTTTGATGTTGCTACTGACTTCCGTCATCTCGTTTCGCTTCCCACTGCTGTTTTCATGCATATGCCTTTCTCCTGAACTGACACTTTCTCTGTTCAATCATTTATGGCTCTCTCTGCCTGTTGCACTGTCTCTGTCCTACTCACATTCAGCCGAAAAGGCGGGAATATGTTAGCATGCCAAAATTTTTGGTGAGGAAGTCGGAATGAGGATTGAGGCAGCTGGTTCCACACTTTTGTGTCAGAGAGAATATTCGCTCTTTCTCTGCTCCGGCAGGAGCATTTTTCAGCCGGTTTCCTTTTCCTGTTACATCAGAGTGTACTGCTTATATAACATGAAACCAATGGTGAGTAAAATTTGGGTTGTATTTTGTATACCTTGATACATTTTCACAAACGTCAGACTGACTATGTAGTAGTTTACTTTCTAAAAACAGCTTCACACACAGATGATCGCTAAACACGCTTAACTATTTCAAAGAACATTGTTAAACACTATCAATATCGTTCCATAAAAAGCATGTCCAGCTGAGAATTTCGTTTTATATGATGTTGCTATTTCACGATAATTCAAGTCGTTCACGTTGATCCAACCATTACGATGACGAATTTTGCACGTCCAGTGGCCTGAAAGATTTACGACGTTTGTAACTTTTATAAATTTTATCGATGAATAAACGGCGACTAAAAACACATGTTCGTGACCTACAAACCAAGAACCATTGCTGTACATTCGCTAAAGTTAGTTAAAACCATAATTACACGTCATACCGGATATTATATGCATATTTATCATGAATACGCGCGGTAACTTGGAATCTACAGATCGAGGTAATGGATAGCATTTTCGGAAAAACTTTAAAAGCTTTCCGGAATCATAATATTAGAACGCACCGTACAAATTTCGATGATTAGCCATGAATACAAGTCTAGATTTGCCAGTGTACGCAGTTGGATCTTTTGATACCAAAATTTAAGATTGTTGTTGCGTACCGCGATAACGAATACACATTTCCAAAAACGGGAACAGGATTTTACCGATAACACCTAAACAACATACACATAATATTTTAGTCATTTCCTGTTCCTCAAGATACGTTACCTCGCAATCAGAAATAGCGTTGTCGAACCTATTACTGTCGCATGCTATCATTCACGGACCGATATCTCAAGAACCACATATCATTCTGCTCTAAACTTTAAATAAAATTTCGATATGATATCTACATTTCATACACAGCTATGTGTAACCTAAAATCAACCATACGAGAAGTCTACGCAATGTATTTTTACCTCTGCAAACTCTTTAAAATATGTTTCAATAGTTCACTAAACCGGATGCTGCATATTAACTGTAAAGTAAATGAAAACAAAAATCACCCTTTCATCGACCGAAGATTTCAATGTTTAAAGTGTACAAAAATCAAATTTTTTCGCGGCTTACCTTTTCCAAAATCACATGGTAAGTTTCAGAACTGTCCGAACGCCGTCTTTCAGCACAATACACACTTTTTATAGCAAAATATAGTGGTTTTTCGGCTGTATCTTGCTAACGGACTATGATTTACGAAAACTGAAAAATGCCGTTTACGGATAAACGTCTACAGGATGCATTGTAAATATTTGAGCAATTTTCTATGGTTCGTTATTCAGTTCTTTTTTTTTTTTTTTTTTTTTTTTTTTTTTTTTTTTTTTTTTTTTTTTTTTTTTGTAAGCCGTTTAAAGCCCCTCACACTGCACACTGCATTTCACTTGTACAAAATCCAACTGATTTGCTCAATTTGGATGGCCTCCAGAAAGTGTGTAACTTTGAAAACTTTGACGATGTACTGTATGATACATATAGTATAACCATGCTTCTAATGTGTGCACAAATGATCACTAGGCCAAGATCTATCCAGAACACCTCACCCCTTCACTATGAGATGAATAGAACCTGAGATATTGGCCCCTAAGGAATCGCAAATTCGCTCGCGCCGTTTACGAACATATTAATACCGCGCACGGCAGTGCGCAGTATGATTAGAGTGTTTTGAGAGTGATATGTAATGCAAAACACTGACTTTATCTTCTGAGAATTTATTTAATAAGACAAAGATTTTATAATATGTGTTACTTTATGGTGATAATGTTCCGCCGTGTGAAAAACCAGTTCCTCCTGGTACTTTTCCCATATATATTTCAGCACGTTATGTGTTATCATCAGTGGGATTTCTTTATTGTTGCTCTGAAAATTGTAGTACTGCTGTACAAATGTCTATTGATATACATTGTAATGTTTCTGCTATGTTATACATCCCATACATCGCGAGTTGCTTGGCATTGCCAACATCGTAAACACGAAATATGAGAAGCCCTAAATAAAACTTTATCACCCGACATGTAAAATCTCACATTTTCGCACTCTGTTTAAGATGCCGCTAATACTATTGATAAAACACGCTTAAGAAATAGTATGTTGATTTAAACTTAATTTTGGCTGTCTCTTTACGTAACATTCAACTTTGATACTTTCGTATATAATAACTAAAAATGCATTACGCATAGTTATGGAATTTTTACCTTTTGTAGATTTGGAGAAAGCTTTTGACAATGTTGAACGGAATACACTATTTCAAATTCTGAAGTCAGCAGGGATGAAATACTGGGAAAGGAGAGTTATTTACAACTTGTACAAAAGCCAGACCGCAATTATTAGACTCGAAGGGCATGAAAGGGAAGCATCAGTTGGGAAGGGAGTAAGACAGGGTTGTAGCCTTTCTCCAATGTTATTCAATTTGTACATCGAGCAGGCGGTGAAGGAAAGCAAGGAAAAATTTGGAATAGGGATTAAACTTCAGGGTGAAGAAATAAAAACACTGCGTTTTGCTGATGACATTGTAATTCCGTCAGAGACAGCAAATGACCTGGAAGAGCAGTTGAATGGATTGGACAGTGTCTTGTAGAGAGCGTATAAAATGAACATTAACAAGAGCAAAACAAAGCTAATGGAAAGCAGTCTCAGAAATTCAGGCGATGCTAAAGAAATTAGATTAGATAACAAAACAATGATGGTGGTAGATGAGTTTTGTTACTTGGACAGTAAAATAACAAATGATGGTCGCAGTACAGAGGATATAAAATGCAGAATGGCAATGGAAAGGAAAGCATTTTTAAAAAGAGAAATTTGCTAACATCGAATATTAATTCAAGTGTAAGAAGTCATTTCTGAAGGCATCTGTGTCGAATGTTGCCTTGTACGGGAATGAAACGTGAACGATAAACAGTGCGGACAGTAAGAGGATAGAGGTTTCTGAAATGTGGTGTTACAGAAGAATGCTGAAGATTAGGTGGGTTCATCGCATGACTAATGAAGAGGTAATGAAAAGAATTGGTGAGAATAGCAATTTTTGGCATACCCTGACTAAAAGAATGGATCACTTGGTAGGACACATTCTTAGACATCGAGGAATCATAAATTTAGCATTGGAGGGAAATGTCTGGGGTTAAAAATCGCAGAGGGAGACCAAGAGACGCATATAGTAAGCAGATTCAAATGGATGTGAGCTGCCGTTCTTGGGAGGAGACGAAATGGCTTGCTCAGGATAGAATAAGGTGGAGCGCTGTATCAAACCAGTCTCCGGACTGAAGACCATAACAACAACATTAGATATACTGTTCAAATAAACCTGCGTATTATTAAAAAAGAAAACAAATGTACTACATGTTCAAATATTGCACAACATTATTACATAGTTACATTTTCTTTAAATAAATTAGGGCGAACCATTTTTTATATATCACTCGATCCTAAATTAAATACTTATTATTAAAGCAACGCTCATTTCATAAATCCATTTAGTGCTAACAAACTATCGGCGAAATTAACAAAATTACTACGACTTTATACAAATCCGTATTTATAAAAAATTAAACCACAAATTGAAATTCATTAAAATTACAAGTCTAAATAACAAAACTCAAAAACGATAATTACCAAATATTGACTTACCTACGTAAAAATACTACGAAGTCATTATCATTCTTGTTATTTATATGCCTAGATTAAGGAAAGTTACCGTAACCGAGTGCAACTGCATTACCAAAATGTATTATTGTTACGAAGACCAGATTCAGACGAAATGTATGACCTATTTTTGATCTTGGTTTAAGGTGTGTATAAAATTTACGAAGTACTTTTTTTTTCGTGTTTATGCGGTACTCTCTCAAATGTTTGGAGAGAGACCATATTGTGTTAGAATAGTTTGGGCAGAGCTGGAGTGCAGTTGATTGTCCAAAAAGTTGTGAAATATGAAAAATGAGTAACAAGAAAAAAATCATTTGCATTGCTAAATATGCGATTTCATCAGTCAAACTCGACCACCATTTAATTTAATGTAACTGCTGCAAGATCATCGATCGACGGACTACTACTACAGCGCAGATCGGCCATCCGTTACAGGCATCTAATACAAGATAAGTAGTTTTTGTTTTATAATGTGAACCTCAACCATCCACGGCGTCCTCTTAATAAAACTGTGTCTTGCAGTACGGTTACAGTTTGTCCGAACCTATTATAGGTATCGGCAAACGAGGGACTCTTACAACATCCAATTGTTTTTACAAGATATTTCACTGTGTTGTCCGCTTACGTTTTCAGACAAAATTATGTATTTTCGTTTCAGATGTTTTATCCAGGGCAGCAACTGTGGTTTATCTGTTAGAAAGGAAACAGCCACCAGCTGCTGGGTTGTAGATTTACTCACAGCCGGTTTCGGGCAATTATCGCCCTTCTTAAGGTATCTTTGTAGGAAATAGTTACGGAATACAGATGTATTTTCTAATATTTATTCTTTTATATTATTCTGTAAGCTTTTACCTGTATAGATACCAGACATATTATCTAATATTTGTAGTTGTATATTATTCTGTAACTGCTTCCTGAAGGAATCCGCAATGTCATGAAATTGCGTGCATCTCATGAACCAAATATAATTTTAATATCTTTTAAAAGCTACAAACGGTAATGTTCATTATATTTTAACACAGCAAACTTGTGCTTAAAATTACCAACATTTGAATGCGTCATGCGATATCAGGAAACTCTGTCTTATATGACTGCTTATTACCTCCATCTATCATAATGAGAGGAACAGATGTGTATCTACTACATTAAGGATTTATTTCATGTGTTACAAGCTAGGGTTGGGTAAGACTATGCGTCTGGCAAGAGTGGGCAGCGTCATATTCTCTGCATTGTCAGCACTGAGTGGCAATGAAAAACTACATTCAGCTGGTTCTTTGCATACCGATGCCTTCACACGGAATGTTGGGGGAATACGGCCAGGTTTATTGTTTAACACAGGTAAATGTAAGTTTTAGTTTCAAATGATGTAATATTCACTTCGTATAAGCAATAAGCGCCTTACATGTATGAACGAAAGAAAAAAGCAATATTTGCTGTAAGAATAACAGTTTTGTGAGAAAAAAAGGCATGCTACGACAAACTGCAAAACCGAGCAGTCAATGCCATCTGCTGTTTTTTTGCGCTATTTGATGTACAGCTACAAGTACGCTACATTGGAGTGGGAAAGAGTACGCGCGTACTCTTTCCACGCTCTGTATTTCTAACACGCCCTGAATGTAATTTTCTTTGCATCAAAAAATAATCCTGAGTTCACAGCAGAAGACTTTGCCCTATCAGAAATCAGTGACAGATCTGAATGTCCGAAAACCGAAGACAAGGACACCAGTGGGATATGTTGCTCCTCGGTGACAGATCATGTGCACGTGCAGTCACCGTGACCATGAAACAAATGAAAAGAGTTCTCATGCGAAGGCAGGTTTAGGCTTACGACTATCTGAAATATATCAATTTCCTAAATATGGTCGATTCACAATAAACACAAACATGCATCTCCGTACAAATATGTGTTATTAGAAAAGTACCCAAGTCAGAGAAAACCAAGAAGATACAAAATAAAACAACAGAGAAAAAGAGAATCGGGTTTCATACAACCCATCAACTTCAAGAACAACCAGCTCCAAATCCAAGGATGACTCTCACGTGTTGAACTGCCTAGTTTGTGGTGAAGTGTACAAGGAACCTATCCTAGAAGACTGGATAAACTGTGACAACTGCTCGAAATGGCGGAATGAAGAATGCATAGGTCATGGCGGACATGAAGAGTCTTTTTGTTATTTATGTTAGTGCGTACTCTTTGTCGACATCTTGGGTACTCTTTCTCTATGTTGCGCCTTAGAGTACGAATGAGCAGATTTTTATATTTAATAATATTTAATGTTTCTGATACATAGTTGACAGCTGTAACTAATACATTTTGTTAATAATATCGTATAACAAAAGGAAGCTACTGTCAGTTCTTCAAGACTATGGTATAGGAGGCAAACTTCTGCAGGCAATCAAAGGGCTTTACGTAGACTGTCAGGCAGCAGTTAGAGTAGATGGCAAATTAAGCTCATGGTTCAGGGTAGTTTCAGGGGTAAGACAAGGCTGTAACCTGTCACCACTGTTGTTCACTATTCATGGATCATATGTTGAAAACAGTAGACTGGCAGGGCGGGATTAAAGTTGGTGAAAACAAAAAAAGCAGTCTCGCATATGCGGATGACTTAGTTGTAATGGCCGATTCGAATGACAGGTTGAAACTAATATTTCAGAGCTCGATCAGAGGTGAAAGGGTTATTATATGAAGATCAGTATCTCCGAAACTAAAGTAATGTCTGTGGGAAAGAGATTCAAACAGACTGAGTGCCAAATAGGACGAACAAAGTTAGAACAGGTAGACAGTTTCAAGTACCTGGGATGTATTTTCTCACAGGATGGCAACATAGCGAAAGAACTGGAATCAAGGTGCAGCAAAGCTAATGCAATAAGTACTCAGCTAAGATCTACTCTCTTCTGCAAGAAGGAAGTAAGTACCAGGACTAAGCAGTGCACCGCTCTATCTTTCGACCAACTTTGTTGTATGGGAGTGAAAGTTGGGTGGATACAGGTTACCTTATTCATAAGATAGAGGTTACAGTTATGAAAGTAGCAAGAATGATTGCAGTACCAATAGATGGGAACAATGGCAGGAGGGTGTCTATAATGAGGAAATCAAAGAAAAGCTGGGAATGAACACCATAGATGAAGCAGTAAGAGCGAACAGACTGAGATGGTGGGTCATGGGAGAAGCAAGATTACCTAAGAGACTCATGAGCTCGTTAGTGGAGGGTAAGAGGAGTCGAGGTAGACCAAGAAGAAAGTACCTAGATTCGGTGCAGAATGATTTTGAAGTAAAATGCATAACATCAGACGGGGCATCAATGTTAGCACAGAATAGGGGATCATGGAGGGATTTTATTAGAGGTACTATGCTACAGACTGTACGCTGAAAGGCATAATCAGTCTCTAATGATGATGATGATGATGAACAAAAGTTGGTTTTAATCTTCTCATCTAGTAGGTATAAGGGCTTAAATACCAAGTGCGTACTCTTTCCCGAATTTCCCCTATCACTTCATTACGGAAATGTAAGCAGCGTGATACGCCCCTCTTGTCCTCCTGATCGTGTAACCAAGTGAGGGGTGTAGTGAGAGAGGGAGCTATTTCTGAGGAGAATGGAGATAAATTGAGTTTTCTAAAGCGCAATGTTAAGACATTTTTATACAATAAAGGGGTCACATTTTTCGCCTTAACTTATTGTTATGCAAATTAAGCAAAAAGACAAATATAAATTTTAATGCAAATAGCACTGATTATGACCTTGTAGGCTTCAATTAACTATAGTTCCCACTTATTTCAAAACGCTGTGGAGATAACACCACCCGTGAGAAGGCTGTCAAATTGCAAAAGAATATTATGGGCGAAGGGGAAAACGTATGGCAGAACAGTAGCAATAGATGGCGCTGTAAGCACTATAATTTAATCCTTTCATGTCCGAATTATAAATTGTCTTAGAATTGACACCTGAACGATAGGCAACCATCGCGGCCTCACATTCCCGCTGGTTAGCTCTTCATGCACACTCTTACCGAAGTCTACAAGTGGCATAGTTCATCTTCTCACTCAAAGCGATCGCAAGGGTTCATTGAAGAACTTACAACAACTGTCCAAGAAAGAGCGGGAGCCATGATTCTAGTTAACAGGATGGCACGAGAATGCCGAAAATGGAAAAAGCTCAATGTTTCATATAATGTGGCATAGCTCCCTCTCTCACTAGACCCGTCAACTGATGAAAGGCAGTAATTTTACATAAATATTGTATAGTATGAGCGATCAGGTTCACGAAAGCAGGCCTGTTTATTTATTTGTTTCATACATTATTTGAGCTGCTCATAAATAGTCCCAAAGTGACTGAAGAGTCACAACTTTTCTGTTTAATACTGTCAGAATGGTAAGTTAATGGAAGAGAGGTCAACGTTTAGTGGAAACAAATCTACCATGCTATGAACTCTCCTACTTTAGGAATGGAATTGGAAACTGCCAATGAGAGATTACCAAGGGTAGAAAACTGCTTGGACAGTTCGTGTCGGGAGCTCCTTGGGGGTATAGGAATGCTCAACTTCTCGTACTGGAAGAATGAGGAGCTGTCACGGTGGCTCAAGTGATTCGTTTGCGACAGCGACTGCGGAATTTTAATTGACAAGTATATGTTAATCTACAGGAGAATTTTCGAGTGATCATATGTTATTCGCCAGACTAATATCTGAACCATATACAGCTGAAGATTACTTCGTGTTGTTGATCCTGAAATCTTAGTGTCTCATCAGTGATTACTTGTTATGCTACCTTGTCATAATGCGGAAAAAAGATCATTTCTGCTGGTTTTATGTTTATTGCTATTGGTTGGGTTGGATAACTTCGTATATATCAAAACGTCATGTGGCTGAAAAAATATTATTCAATTTTGAAACGTTTAAGCTTCTGGGGCCATCAGTCCCTAAAATTACAGACTACTTAGAAAGTAACTTATACTAAAGACAACACCGAGTTAGGATTCAAACCTCCGACGAGGAACGGCCTCGCGCATGGGAGCATAGCGCCTCAATGCTCTCGGCCCCCGCGGCTAAACATTATTCAACAGAGTTATCTGGCGTTACCTACATCATTTGCAACTATTAGGATAACCACATTTTTATTAATTGATCATTCATGTTAATTTAATATTACCTAATTGTTTTACAAAGATAACCTGTGCATCCACTCCCATGAACCACAGACATTGCCGAGGTGGGGTGGCTTGCGTGCCTCAACGATACAGATAGCCGTACCGTAGGTGCAACCACAGCGGAGGGGTATCTGTGGAGAGGCCAGACAAACGTGTGGTTCCTGAAGAGGGGCAGCAGCCTTTTCAGTAGTTACAGGGGCAACAGTCTGGATGATTGACTGAGCTGGCCTTGTAACATCAGCTAATGTGGCTTTGCCACACAGCTACTGCGAACGGCTGAAAGCAAGGGGAAACTACAGCCGTTATTTTTCCCGAGGACATGCAGCTCTACTGTATGAACATATTAAGATGGCATCCTCTCGGGTAAAATATTCCGGAGGTAAAATAGTCCCCCATTCGGATCTCCGGGCGGGGACTACTCAGGAGGATGTGATCATCAGGAAAGACAATACTGGCATTCTACGGGTCGGAGCGTGGAATGTTAGATCCCTTAATAGAGTAGGAAAATTAGAAAATTTAAAAAGGGAAATGGATAGGTTGAAGTTAGATATAGTGGGGATTAGTGAAGTTCGGTGGCAGGATGAACAGGATTTCTGGTCAGGTGAGTACAGGATTATAAATACAAAATCAGTTGGGGGTATCACAGGAGTAGGATTGATAATGAATAAGAAAATAGGAATGCGGGTAAACTACTATGACCAGCACAGCGATCGCATTGTCATTGTCAAGATAAATACGAAGCCAACACCGACAACAGTAGTACAGGTTTATATGCCAACTAGCTCTGCCGATGATGAGGAGATAGAAGAAATATATGAGGAGCTAAAGGAAATTATTCAGACAATTAAGGGAGAAGAAAACTTAATTGTTATGGGAGACTGGAATTCGGTTGTAGGACAAGGAAGGGAAGGGAAGATAGTGGGTGAATATGGTCTGGGCAAAAGGAATGAAAGAGGAAGCCGCCTGGTAGAATTTTGCACGGAACATAATTTAGTTATAACAAACACCTGGTTTAAGAATCACAAAAGAAGGTTGTATACGTGGAAGAGACCAGGAGACACCGGGAGATACCAGATAGATTTTATAATGGTAAGACATAGATTTCGGAACCAGGTTTTGAAGTGTAGGACATACCCAGGGGCAGACATAGACTCTGACCATAACTTGTTGGTTATGAACTGTAGGCTGAAACTGAAGAAACTACAGAAAGGTAGGAAAATAAGGAGATGGGACCTAGATAAATTGAAGGAACCTGAAGTTCTTAAGAATTTCAGAGGGAGCTTCAGGCAACAATTGACAGAAACAGGGGAAAATAAAACAGTTGAGGAGGAATGGGTAAAATTGAGAGATGAAATAGTGAAGGCAGCAGAGGACAAAATAGGTAGGAAGGCAAGACCTACAAAGAATCCTTGGATATCACAGGAGATACTAAATTTAATCGATGAAAGGAGAAAGTATAAAAATGCAGTAAATGAAACAGGCAAAATGGAGTACAGACGACTAAGAAATGAGATTGACAGGAAGTGCAAAATGGCTAAGCAGGAATGGCTAGAAGGCAAATGCAAGGATGTAGAAGAATGTATAAATAGGGGGAAAATAGATACAGCCTACCGGAAAATAAAAGAAACATTTGGTGATAAGAAAAACAGCTCTATGAATATCAAGGACACTGATGGAAAACCAGTTCTCAGCAAAGAAGGGAAAGCTGAAAGGTGGAAAGAGTATATAGAGGGGCTCTACAAAGGAAATGAACTTCGAAACACTATTGTAGGAAGGGAAGAGGATGTAGATGATGTTGATGAAATAGGAGATACTATACTGAGAGTTGAATTTGACAGAGCACTGAAAGACCTAAGTCGAAACAAGGCCCCTGGAGTAGATGATATCCCGTCAGAGCTACTGAAGTCTCTGGGAGAACCAGCCATGACAAAATTGTTTCACATTGTGTGTAAGATGTATGAGACAGGTGAAGTACCCTCAGACTTTAAGAAAACTGTTATAATCCCCATTCCAAAGAAAGCGGGTGCAGACAGGTGTGAAAACTACAGAACCATCAGTTTAATAAGTCATGGTTGCAAAATATTAACACGAATTATACACAGAAGGATGGAAAAGCTGGTAGAAGCCGACCTCGGGGAAGATCACTTTGGGTTCAGGAGAAATGTAGGAACACGGGAGGCAATACTCACTTTACGGCTTATCCTAGAAGATAGGTTAAGAAAAGGCAAACCAACATTTCTAGCTTTTGTAGATTTGGAGAAGGCTTTTGACAATGTTGATTGGAATAAACTCTTTCAAGTTCTGAAGCAAGCAGGAGTAAAATATAGGGAGCGTAAGGTTATTTACAACTTGTATAAAAACCAGACAGCGGTTGTCAGAGTTGAAGGGCATGAAAGGGATGCAGTTGTTGGAAAGGGAGTAAGACAGGGTTGTAGCCTTTCCCCAATGTTGTTCAATTTGTACATTGAGCAAGCTATAAAGGAAATCAAGGAGAAATTTGGAGAAGGAATTAAAGTTCATGGTGAAGAATTAAAAACATTGCGTTTTGCCGACGACATAGTAATTCTGTCAGATACAGCAAAGGACCTGGAAGAGCAATTGAACGGAATGGACAGTGTGCTGAAAGGCGCATATAAGATGAACATTAACAAGAGCAAAACTAGGGTAATGGAGTGCAGTGTAAGAAAATCAGGTGATGCTGAAGGAATTAGATTGGGAAACGAAGCAATAAAGGAGGTAGATGAGTTTTGTTACTTGGGCAGTAAAATAACAAATGATGGTCGTAGTACAGATGATATAAAATGCAGAATGGCAATGGGTAGAAAGGCGTTTTTGAAAAAGAGAAATTTGTTAACATCGAATATTTATTTAAGCCTAAGGAAGTCCTTTCTGAAGGCATTTGTATGGAGTGTTGCCTTGTATGGGAGTGAAACATGGACAATAAGCAGTGTGGACAGAAAGAGGATAGAGGCTTTTGAAATATGGTGCTACAGAAGAATGCTGAAGATAAGGTGGGTGGATCGCGTAACTAATGAGGAGGTACTGAACCGAATTGGGGAGAAAAGAAATTTCTGGCATACCTTGACTAAAAGAAGGGATAGATTGGTAGGACACATTCTTAGACATCAAGGAATTGTGAATTTAGCGTTGGAGGGAAGTGTGTGGGGTAAAAATCGCAGAGGGAGACCAAGAGACGCGTATAGTAAGCAGATTCAAGTGGATGTGGGTTGTCGTTCTTATGAGGAGATGAAAAGGCTTGCTCAGGATAGAGTAGGTTTGAGAGCTGCATCAAACCAGTCTCTGGACTGAAGACCACAACAACACAAACAACCTGTGCATAGATCCACTGACTGCAGGATTACAGCTACAAGATACTATTTGCAGCTAATGTAGTTGCTGGGCATGAAAGCAGACATTTACAGTTCGACCCTGAGACTACATCCGGCTTTATTGGTTTAACAGAGCCGTGCGTAGCCCAATATTTGTAAGTTGAGTTTGCCCAATTCCGCTTAATTTGTTCGGCACATGAACATCACGTGAATTCGTACATGACGGCTAATATGCTATGCCGTTTGCCGTAAAGGCTTTCGTGTTTGGTGCTCCACTAGTGGTTCTTAGTGGCTGTTCACGAGCTGTGCCTCTGAAGTTGCCTGGAAAAATATCTTTTAAACTGTTCTCGCTGCACTAGGTGTATCATTCTGCAGTGCATGAGTTATTCTGAATTTTTTGCTCCTCACGTGATTACAATTACATCATTTTCTCCTGTGAGTGAATCCCTATTTTGAATTGAAAATTAATCACATGTCTCCCGTTTTACTCCGAATACATATTGTGCCCAGTAGTCAGTTTATTTCATTCAAAAAGTCAAATTTTCCCAATAATCACTAAGAACAGCAATGTTAAAATGCGACACTGTTTGACGAGATCTTTTCACTTGAATAGGCGTTGAACTGTTGCACATTTGTTTCATTTCCTACTCAGCCTATGAATCCTTTCCTGATTGAATTGATGAATATTGCTGTAAAAATCAGAAAGGATATTGAGCCTAATCATTTTTTTTCTAATTTCTAACGTTGTTTGATGGTGGATATATATACCCTTCCTGTCCCGAAACCCACCCAGATTGGATGAGGAATAGATTTAGGGACAATTATATTTACGAGCCTTTAAGATCTGTAAGTACTATCACTACAAGTACAACTTAATTTTTATTCTCAACTTTTATGAAATATTTCAAAACGTTACTGAATAGGCCTACATTGTGTTAGTTTGTAGTAGGCATTTATAATGTCAGCTCTTAACTCTTTCTTCACTTGATGAATTGTCTGCATCCTCTCATTGTTCCCCTCACTGGAAATCATTGTCTAACTGAAGGCTCGCGAGCGCACCAAAGGAACTCCACTAATTGTTGTGTTTCTCTCTTCATACTGGGTGGGACATTTAAAAGTGGCTCGAACAAGTGGATACGATGGAGGAACCTTCCATGTAGTCATCTAATATTTTAAGTCTGCGATAACTTTTTATTGTACACCATCAAGTTTAAGGTGAACCGCAATAGCCCTCAAAGTCTTCAATAACTGCAGCAGAACATTTCGAATGAGATGGCAGCGATTCTTGCAGTCTAGCTTCCTGCCTTGAACTATTGCAGATTTCTTTCATTTCCTACAAAGTCTCTGAATCCTTTCCTGCTTTCCTGACTGAATATTTTGTGAATATTTCTATAAAAATCAGAAAGGATATTGAGTCAAGTCATATTTTACAATTTCGAAAATTATTTATTATGATGGCGGACGAGTATACCCATTTCCCTCTCCCCCTGCCCCAAATGGATAAGGAATAACGTTAGGGATATATACATGTGGCGTCTGTTCCGAAAGAACAGACGTCACGTCTGATCCTGCAGTTGTTATTCTTTCATATTTACAGAATATATGACAACAACAGCGAATGGGCAAGGTGGAAAATGTGTACCCAGCTGGGATTCAAACCCGGATCTCCTGCTTCCTAGGCAGTTGCGCTGACCACTACACCCCTGAGGACGCAATGATCACCGCACCTGCAATAACTAACTAAGCACTCCTTCCGTCAGACACAAATTCGCAGCTTTCGTTAGGGGAATGATGGGCCCTTACCCTTACGAAAATTAGTTTTTGAAACTACGAGTTTGAGTACTTTGGGCAGGGTAAAGCTGGGAATTTGTTTCTAACGTGCTAAGGTAGTCCTTGCAGATGCGGTGATCAAGTGACCTCAGTGATGTAGTGGTTAGCGCAGCTGCCTAGAAAGCAGGAGACCTGGGTTCGAATCTCGGCTGGGTACACATTTTCAGCTTTGCCCATTCGCAGTTGATGTCATATATTCTGTGTATATAAATTTAGGAACTCAGTTATATTTACGGGTCTATAAGATCTGTAAGTACTATTACTATGCGGAACAAATTATTCGCATCATATATGAAATGTTTCAAAACATGACTGAATACATTGTGTCAGTTTGTACTAAGTACTTATAAGCTCAATTCTTAACTCTTTCTTAAAATGCCCTCACTTGTTCTAACTGCAACCTCACGTGCGCACCACCAGAACTCCACTTAGTATTTTTTTTTTCTCTCTCTCTTTCTTCATACAGGGTGGGACATTTGAAAGTGGCATGAACGAGTGGATACGATGGACCAAGTGTTCATACATTCGACCACACAGGTCACCAAATCCTTTCAGTGTGCAATTGCTTTTTGTGGAGTCAAAAATGAACCGCAACAGCCCTTAGTCTTCAAAAACTGCAGCAGAACATTTTAAATAAGGTGGCAGCAATTCCTTCTGTCTAGCTTCGATCCGCCATCACCGATATGTTGAGCGCGACCCAAAATTGCCGCGCGATGAATGGTCGTCGCTTTCAGCATCTGCAACGAGGATCAAATTTTCTTCCGTTATACAGTTCCATGTGGTAAAACTGTTCACTACTGCTACCAGGGGCAGATCCAGGACGACGTGCTGGGGGGTGGAGGTTGTGGGAGGGGTGTAAAAGAATTCTCCGGTGAATGAGCTGTCATCAGTGACGTCACGAGTCTGACGACGGTTAGGGAAGAGGGTGGGAGAGGGGAGCGACCTGTGACTCGTAATAATCACCTGTTTATATACATTGTCTTTCATAACGCCCTCACTTTGCAGTAAGGTGTTATGAAAATTCATTAAATAATAATTATTATTATTTATAGAGTCTATATACAGCATGGTCACAAAGTAAGTAAATTTAAATAAAGGTAATAATTACAGAACTATAAGGTTTTGAATGATTCACCACGCCCTAGTTCTGCTCAGATACTTTCGCTAAAAGTCAATTGATATCTTATCTTTTCTTGTTACTGCCCACACTTCCTATACATCAGACTTGTGCGTGGTTTATATTTTCTATTAACCGTATAACTGCCATTTGAATTAATTTTATTTGGTACTTATTGCTGCCAACAGAATAACGTTTGAGTGTGCAATAGCGAAAACGTTTACGCCATCTGTGTGGCGTTCCACTGTAGTTGAGATTGCCACGTGTTTATTTTCTAAGCGCTGCATTAAATTCTCATAACTGATCTACCGTGTACAGTCCCATCCATCATCCTCTGGGGTGAGCTCATTAATGTTAAATGCAAAGTACACAAAAATTTCTCTGATTTTGTGCTGCACCAAATGTTAAATTATCTGTTTTTGTTCCTAAAACATATATTCTCTATAAATATACAAGTATACTTGATAACAGCCTACATATGTACATATGTCCGCATATCTTTTGTGTAGCTCTATGCGGACTTCACTGGAGCCTAAACAAACAACATTCTTTCGTGCGCCAACTCCAAACAATATTACATTCTTCCGAACTACCAAGTCGTGACATCACATATTGTAGAAAAGTCATATCCAAATCATTCCAAAAACCCCGTCTGCCTTTTATTCAAACACAGTAAATGTGATACGTCATCGAATCCACCTATTTTAACTTTAATTTTCTGTTTATAGAGGATCTGCAAAAATTGTACGTCAGAGCAGTAAGAATCGCGATTTTTTTCAAGGAAGTAAAATAAATTAAAATAAATGCACAACTGTAGATTGTTGTATCCATTCATCATCAGCTAAACTCTGGCTCAGTATAAATATTCTAATACCGGCCAACTCTTTTCACCCCACGCCATCAAACAAAATCTCACAGTTTTGAAAACTCAGCGCAGTGGTAGCACGCTAGCAGTGTTAGCACGCTAGCTACGAATTCTGGGTGTCCCGAATTCTATTACCGGTCCAGTTGTCAGGATATGGGTTTTCTGTGGTTGATATAGAAAAAAGGGCAAGCAAAAAAAAAATAATAATAATAAATAAATAAATAAATAATAAAAAAAACTTCCCCCTCCCCTCCGTTGGATCCGCCTAAGACTGCTACTTCCGAGACTATGCTATCATATGAGCGATCTTTTACCAATAGCTTATCATTCTCCCTGCTGAGAGAATCTGTCGGTAGCACTGAATCTATACGTATTATGAAACTTGTATGTGTGAATGTGTATTACACATTTCCTCCAAACCTGCTGCACTGATTTCAACCAAACTACGTACACAAATTCGTTAGTATCATACAAGAATCGCTGTCGCTGTAAGAACTACCCGCAACATATAGTTTAGGCCATGAGACGTCATAAATAACGAAATTTGCGAAAAAGTCCCACACCGGGCAATAATGTTGCACACATCCTCCCAAAATAATTGATTGATTTCAATTAATAACGGTACCAATGTCGTTTACTACTAATCCACTTATGATACATCGTTCATATTAGTTTGGTATCTTAAAAAGTTTATTTTTTGACTTCAAAAATAATGTTATGTCTCTTGTTTGTACAGCAGTTTTGTCGTAATGTTTATTGTTACGAATGTAAGGAACTGTAATCTGATCCAAACGTAGGGTATATATTAAGATATGTGAAATGTAAAACCATCTGTACTTCCCCGTCGCTGATGTGCAAGGCGCCAAGTTAAAATGGCGTGCATGTAGAGGCACTGATAAAGGCAGTGCGGTTGAGAAGCAGTACGAGTGTCTGTGACGAGATGGAAACGAGGCAGATTCTCACGGAAAACGGAAGGCTGTTATCTGTTTATCAGTGTGTTTCGGATGCTGGAATAATGGCCACTCCATCTTGGTATTGATTGATGGCCACAAGGTAAATAGCTGACGACGGTAATAAGAAAATATTGTGTCATATACCAAGGGCATTGTCTGGTGGTTATGCCTGAAGTTGCGCAATTATGAATCTGCTCGTCTACAACACGGGATACTTATCAAGCTTAGGTACTCTCAGATTTGTAACGGAGATGGACCAGTCAGAAAGTACTGTATTTCTTTGAAATAAACAGTTTCCCACTCCCATGAACCACAGACATTGCCGAGGTGGGGTGGTTTACGTGCCTCGACGATACAGAAAGCCGTACCGTAGGTGCAACCACAGCGGAGGGGTATCTGTGGAGAGGCCAGACAAACGTGTGGTTCCTTTTCAGTAGTTACAGGGGCAACAGTATGGATGATTGACTGAGCTGGACTTGTAACATCAGCTAATGTGGCTTTGCCACACAGCTACTGTGAACGGCTGAAAGCAAGGGGAAACTACAGCCGTTACCTTTCCCGAGGACATGCAGCTCTACTGTATGAACATATGATGATGGCATCCTCTCGGGTAAAATATTCCGGAGGTAAAATAGTCACCCATTCGGATCTCCGGGCGGGGACTACTCAGGAGGATGTGATCATCAGGAAGGACAATAGTGGCATTCTACGGGTCGGAGCGTGGAATGTTAGATCCCTTAATCGAGAAGGAAAATTAAAAAATTTAAAAAGGGAAATGGATAGGTTGAAGTTAGATATAGTAGAGATAGTGAAGTTCGGTGGCAGCATGAACAGGATTTCTGGTTAGGTGAATACAGGATTATAAATACAAAATCAATTGGGGGTATCACAGGAGTAGGTCTGATAATGAATAAGAAAATAGGAATGCGGGTAAACTACTATGACCAGCACAGTGATCGCATTAACATTGTCAAGATAGATACGAAGCCAACACCGACAACAGTAGTACAGGTTTATATGACAACTAGCACTGCCGATGATGAGGAAATCGAAGAAATATATGAGGAACCGAAGGAAATTATTCAGATAATTAAAGGAGAGGAAAACTTAATTGTTATGGGAGACTGGAATTCGGTAGAAGGACAAGGAAAGGAAGGGAAGATAGTAGGTGAATATGGTCTGGGCAAAAGGAATGAAATAGGAAGCCGCCTGGTAGAATTTTGCACGGAACATAATTTAGTTATAACAAACACCTGGTTCAAGAATCACAAAAGAAGTTTTACAGTGTAAGACATACCCAGGGGCAGATATAGACTCTGACCATAACTTGTTGGTTATGAGCTGTAGGCTGAAACTGAAGAAACTACAAAAAGGTAGGAAAATAAGGAGATGGGACCTGGATAAATTGAAGGAACCTGAGGTTCTTAAGAATTTCAGAGGGAGCGTTAGGCAACAGTTGACAGAAACAGGGGAAAATAAAACAGTAGAAGAGGAATGGGTAGCATTGAGAGATGAAATAGTGAAGGCAGCAGAGGACAAAATAGGTAGAAAGGCAAGACCTACAAAAATCCTTGGATATCACAGGAGATACTAAATTTAATCGATGAAAGGAGAAAATATAAAAATGCAGTAAATGAAACAGGCAAAATGGAGTACAGACGACTAAGAAATTAAATTGACAGGAAGTGCAAAATGGCTAAGCAGGAGTGGCTAGAAGGCAAATGCAAGGATGTAGAAGAATGTATAAATAGGGGAAAATAGATACAGCCTACCGGAAAATAAAAGAAACATTTGGAGATAAGAAAAATAGCTCTATGAATATCAAGGACATTGATGGAAAACCAGTTCTCAGCAAAGAAGGGAAAGCTGAAAGGTGGAAAGAGTATATAGAGGGGCTCTACAAAAGAAATGAACTTCGAGACAATATTGTAGGAAGGAAAGAGGATGTAGATGAAGATGAAATTGGAGATACTGTACTGAGAGAAGAATTTGACAGAGCCCTGAAAGACCTAGGTCGAAACAAGGCCCCTGGAGTAGATGATATTCCCTCAGAGCTACTGAAGTCTCTGGGAGAACCAGCCATGACAAACCTGTTTCACCTGGTGTGTAAGATGTATGAGACAGGCTAAGTACCCTCAGACTTTAAGAAAAATGTAATAATCCCCATTCCGAAGAAAGCAGGTGCAGACAGGTGTGAAAACTACAGAACCATCAGTTTAATAAGTCATGGTTGCAAAATATTAACACGAATTATATACAGGAGGATGGAAAAGCTGGTAGAAGCCGACCTCGGGGAAGATCAGTTTGGGTTCAGGAGAAATGTAGGAACACGGAAGGCAATACTCACTTTACGGCTTATCTTAGAAGATAGATTAAGAAAAGACAAACCTACATTTCTAGCTTTTGTAGATTTGGAGAAGGCTTTTGACAATGTTGGTTGGAATAAACTCTTTCAAGTTCTGAAGCAAGCAGGAGTAAAATATAGGGAGCGTAAGGTTATTTACAACTTGTACAAAAACCAGACAGCGGTTGTCAGAGTTGAAGGGCACGAAAGGGATGCAGTGGTTGGAAAGGGAGTAAGACAGGGTTGTAGTCTTTCTCCATTGTTATTCAGTTTGTACATTGAGCAAGCTATAAAGGAATGCAAGGAGAAATTTGGTGATGGAATTAAAGTTCAGGGGGAAGAATTAAAAACATTGCGTTTTGCCGATGAGATTGTAATTCTGTCAGATACAGCAAAGGACCTAGAAGAGCAATTGAATGGAATGGACAGTGTGCTGAAAGGTGCAAATAAGATGAACATTAACAAGAGCAAAACTAGGGTAATGGAGTTCAGTGTAAGAAAATCAGGTGATGCTGAAGGAATTAGATTGGGAAACAAAGCAATAAAGGAGGTAGATGAGTTTTTTTACTTGGGCAGTAAAATAACAAATGATGGTCGGAGTACAGAGGATATAAAATGCAGAATGGCAATGGGTAGAAAAGCGTTCTTGAAAAAGAGAAATTTGTTAACATCGAATGTTGATTTAAGCCTAAGGAAGTCCTTTCTGAAGACATTTGTATGGAGTGTTGCCTTGTATGGGAGTGTGACATAGACGATAAACAGTGCGGACAGGAAGAGGATTGAGGCTACAGAAGAATGCTGAAGATTAGGTGGGTAGATCGCGTAACTAATGAGGAGGTACTGAACAGAATTGGGGAGAAAAGAAATTTCTGGCATACCTTGACTAAAAGAAGGGATAGATTGGTAGGAAACATTCTTAGACATCAAGGTATTGTGAATTTAGTGTTGGAGGTAAGTGTGTGGGGAAAAAAATCGCAGAGGAAGGCCAAGAGATGGATACAGTAAGCAGATTCAGACAGATGTAGGTTGCCGTTCTTATGTGGAGATGAAGAGGCTTGCTCAGGATAGGGTATTGTGGAGAGCTGCATCAAACCAGTCTCCGGACTGAAGATCACAACAACAACAACAAACAGTTTCATCGTTATTTATTCCTCGGACTTACCTTGTTATGGTCCTGTACTAGTGCGCAAATATTACAGTGTCATATATATAAAGTAAATGATGAAGAACAGTACTTGTTAGATCAGATTAATAATTCAATGTACTATGATTGATTTTTGGAACATTTAAATTTAAACTAGTGAATATATTTTCCTTTTGGTTGCAGTATTAGTACGAAATGTTTCACAAACATTTCCTATTTCGATAATGAAGAAATAAAATATTAAAAAATAAGTAAATGACTAAAAAAGTTCAGTGTTAATAAGTGTGCTAAAATATAGTTTTACGACTTGCGTAAGTACAGTAGCACAGAACAGTATTTAGTCGTTTTTCTCAGAGGCAATTAATAACGGTAGTTATCACTGAAATAGATAAAAATATGGGAAATAGCCTAAAGTATGTGCATAAATAATTGATATCAATTAGTGTAAAAAAACCGTGAAATGTGTGTTGTACCAGTTGTAGGGTCATTGATGTATTAAGACAAAACTTTCGTTGAAATAACTCGTAGAATATTTAATCGGAAAGTGGATCACAGTTTAAGTGTTGTTGAAAATGTTGGCTAATTTTTGTGTGCATATGGACAGTGACTGACTTAGGGGAACCTATGTCCAAAACATTCTTTACCATTTAATGACTGTTACTGAAGAGCAAATATTGCCTTCATTTTCAGAATCATAATTCTACAGTGAAATAATAGTTTTTCTGTCTTGTCATTAACATTGATTTCTATAGAGATCTCAGATTTTCATATGACCATAAACATAACATTTTCTGCTTGTCTATACGTAGTTGTTTTAAGGTAACACTGATACCATGTCTCATTCAACTTGTGTCTTATAGTTTGAACATTTTAATGCCTAATTGGGCTGGCATACTTATGAATAATATTTAGTTAACCGATAATGTCTTGTAAGCTGTTTACTGAACTGAACTGGGGAGAAAAGGACATTTTGGCATACCTTGATAATAAGCCTTCGATTGGTAGGACACATTATTAGACACTGAGGAATCTTAAATTTTGCATTAGAGAGAAGCGTGTGGGGGCAAACTCTCAGAAGGAGAATAAAAGACGCATAAGCTGATTCAGATGGATGTGGGATGCGGTTTCTATGGGATGAAGAAGCTTGCTCAGAACAGTGTAGGGTGGAGTACTGCATCAAACCAGTCTCCGGACTGAAGACCAAAGCAACAACGTTGTTCTTGCCCTCCTTTCATGAGCTCATCTATTGCATGTTACCTGCCTGTGGGGGTGTCTTATCCTTATGTACACGGTCGATTAACTTAAAAAATCCCACCTCACATTCACTTTTGTCCCCGATTCATCGTCTGTAGAAAGGTAAAGGTTACAAGTTGAAGCTATCAACTCAGGTGAACTCATGGAAATAAATTTGTATTTTCACGTGTTGACCAAACTGAGCTGTATTGGCGAAACACAACAAACACATGTTGGGCAATGTATGAATCCATTAATATATACGGCTGTATGCAGTCTCAGGGTCTAACCGTATACGCCTGCTTTCATGCCCAGCTACTTTATTAGCTGAAAATAGTATCTGGTACTTCTGATCCTACAGTCAAAGACACAATGCACAGGCTAACTTTTTTGAAATAACAATGAAATATAAAATAAAGTTGAATAAGTAATTAATAATGTCCTTATTCTAATGTTTGCAAGTGATGCAGGCAATACCAGTTAGTTGAATAATGGTTATTAAAACATATTTTGAACTATAGGAATTGGTCCTTCAGAAACTAAAGTATTGAATAGAAATTAACCTTGTAAACGTACATGAGGAGATCTGTTACCTGTGTCATGAGAATAGTAGCAAACGACCCAACTAAAGTTGACAATGTTCAGACGGTAAGTCTATTACGCGACTACACAAAAAGAAATGATAGTCCACTCAAAACTGTGAATATCTTATTCCGACGTCAACATATCAGCACTTGTTAATTCCTGTGTAGCAACACGTACACTGTCCCCTTACAATTCCATAATAAAATCGTAAAAAGTTCTCAAAGTGGCGCTCGTTAGCTTTCGATAAAGTTGAGGTCCTGACAAAACGTTCGTTTCTCACTCATATTCCAACACAGTCACAAACATAGCACTTCAGCACTTCAGCTATCCTTCAAAGACAAAATATTTTGTGTTTATACAGACTCAAGAATCTCTGCACACCGATCGTCGAAGTATTTACTTGACCACAGCGGTATTCTGTTCTAGCCACTCTTTCATTGGCAGATCGCTGTCCCACCCATAAGTTGCAGAAACTTCTTTACAGAAAAGATTCCTTTTCCGTTAACATTTACAACTACCACAGGAAACTAACATTCTGATAATATTACATAGAAAAGTAACACTGACAGCATGTTCAATCAACTTGTGTCCAGTAGCTTGAACATTTTAGTGCTTAATTGGACGGTACGTCAGGGAAATCTGCAAAGTTTTATGGACCACGGCCTTGAAACCTGGAAACTCCAAGCCAGCAGCTATTAAATGGAAAAGTCCAATGGGACTTGATGATTATATATGACCATAGTAAACTGACATATCTAGATTAAATAGATTCGAGGGTATTGCTTTTATGAGATCGCATCAGCTAATAAGCTATATTGTAATCACATAAGACATTCGAAACTGATGATTTTAAACTCAGTTTTTGCCATAGTCAGATACTGTGAACCACAACTTTTGTAGTATTCAAGATTTTAAAACGTTGTTGGTTCATGAGATGCGCCTGACATCGTAGATGAGTTTAGAATTTCTGATAACAGTTACTTACTATTAACTTTTAATTTACGAGAGTGTCCATCTTTTAGATTTTTAATTCGTGTCAAAGCATGATTTACAACGTAATTGCAGGAAAGCTCCCAGCCACAGAATAAAAAATTGCCTGGAGAACAGGCATTAACATTGAAAATAATAATAAGAAGAAGAAAAATTGTAAATAATAATCAGAAGAAGAAGAAGAAGAAAAAGAAGAAAAAACATAAATTGATAAATAAATTGTTTGCACCCAGATAATGGGCTAAATTCAGGGTATTAAAGTTAGCATAAAGCTTTATTTTACATCATAATAAATTTATACAGAGTAATAGCCTTTAACGTAAATTGTCTTAGTCCAGAAACGGGGTACGTCCAAGACATAAGAGTTGGCTAGCCTTCAATCTTCTTCATTGCTGGATGACTGGCACAAACGGCAGTTGAGCCGATGAGACATTATTTGCTCCTCGCTACACTCAAAGGTTTAGCGTCCACTAGTGTGCCCTAATTTTTCGGGGCTTACTTTACGCCGACCAACATCAGTTTGTAACCTTTTGACGGAGTTACAGGTGTACCAGTTCTCATTATGAACGGGTTCTCCAGGCTAGAGGAGCAATATCTGATCTCTTTTCCCACATGCTGGATTTGTGTTGTTATTGCTGACGTATGACTTACCAATTTTTGGACTTCAAGGGTGATGGAAGGAGCCTCCCCGCATGTAATATAAATCACATCGCCGCGGCGGAATAGCCGTGCGCACTGAGGAGCCCTGCTACGGTGCGCGTGGCCGTTCCACGTCGGACGTTCGAGTCCTCCCTCGAACATGGGTGTTTGTGTTGTTCTTAGGATAAGTTAGTTAATTAATTTGTAAGTTTAGGGGCTGATAACCACTGCAGTTAGGTCCCATAACTTTACAAACATTTGAAAAATTTTTAAATCACATCCGGGCGACCCCAGGTAACTACTTAACAGCCGTCTGATCCTTCCGCCCCAAGGCATCAGCATTTGAAATTCTAGGCCAGAACGTATTTTTAGGCAATTTCGAGAGCGTCCATTAACGCAATTCCTGACTTTGGCCTAATTTCCCTAAGCATAGCTATATCCTTTTCCGGCGGTTCGACATTGTCCACTGTTGCGTAACCCTAAGTGGATGCTGGGCGTAATCTAGCTTCTGATCGCTCGGCTCCCTGTCCTAAAGTGGGGTTGCATACCTGCCCCTCCTTTCCATTCAATTCCAGTAGAACAAATATGTAACATATCGAGTATATAACCGTAATGTCACAAACGCCTACGACCCGCTGCTCACGAAACGGTCGAATATACATGTTGGGACATAGTGGATGAAAGCTGCTCCCTTACCATACGCTTCTGTTAATTCGAGGATCTTCCGCTAGCAGTGAAATAGAAGCAACATTACTGAGGGTTGGACGCTTCAATGAGCGAGCGAGGAGCGGTCTGGAATCACGGAATTCTCGCTGTAGTAACTCGCTGTGCAGCGTGCAGCGAATTCCTACATGTAAGGGGCGGGCGACTGTGGAACGTGCGGATAGCAAACTGGTGTCGTGCAACTCCGCGACAGCACTTTATGGACGGATGGCTGCCCTAATTAAAGGCAGCAGACTCTGTGGCTGATGAAACTCTACCCGCGATGGTGGCTTTGTAATGTGACGAGCGGAGTACTTAATTCATCGTCCACCCACAACGGAATCCGTCTCTGTCTGCGAAACATTGCTGGAACTGTAGGTGCGGTGAGGATCCACAATAATACTGCACGATTAGTAACGGTGTGCTGACTGCGAAGGTAAAGGACAGCACAGTAAGCAACTGCCAGATACTTGTTGCTCGTATTGTACGGTGTTAGTCACATTAGTGTTACCACAGCCTCTCGAGCTGAATGTACAGTAAGGGCTCTAGTGTTGGAGAAATTGTAGAGAACTAGCGTTGGTTCCCAGTGTTTTCCAGATACACACTTCTTCTGTTGTCAATTTAGTTCGTCTCCTGCTTCCCCCTCTATCCATCGCCGTATTTCCCACTCTTTGTCCATTTCAGTTCCGTTTCCATGCACCTCAATTTTATGACGTGATATTTCCTGAACAATCTCCCCTACAGTCAAAAAAATTTTTAAAGTACATAAGATGGATGGACTGTTAGAAAAATATCTGAAAAATGAGATGCGAACATATTTGGTAGTAATGACGTAATGTATCAGAACCTCGTTCGCGACGGGGATGTTTATCATGCATTTCATTGCTTATGACCTAACCTCATCTTCACTACATGTATTATAATTTAAAAGGTGCATTCAGTGATCTATATATATTATGTCTGCTCGCGAATAGAATTTAGAAGAAGCAAATCGTAACGTTATGACGAACGCTGTAGTTTTACTGCATGAACATAAAGATATGAAAACCTTTTGACCATTTAAATAAAGTGGTCGAGAGAGTGGTGAGGTGCTAATATCAATTGACGAACCAAAATTTTAACGAATAATTTCTTAAAGAAGCCCAGTCACTGATGACAATCTTTTTAGATTTTACACTTATTTTAACCATAACACTCAAATTTGAATTTTAACCATCATTAATAACTTCGCCTCATGGGCTATTTAAAATTAATATACTATTCATTATACTTATAACTCGATGAAAATCACAATAAATGCATTGGCGTGTATTAAAATAGCCCACGTTTCCACGTCACAGGTATTGGATGGAGTAGTTACCGGCATTGGCATTGATTCTGTTCCTCACAGCATGAATACTATAAGCCGTAATTTCTAGTTCAGGTAATTATAAATAAAATTTCTTTTATTAGTAAATGCGACGTACATTTTGAAACACCATCTATTAGTGACAGATCAGAGAAAAGCAACACTAATTACATTTGGTTAACCAAACTACATCATTAAAAAAAAAAAAAAAAAAAAAAAAAAAAAAATTAATTCATTCTTGTGCTCAGAGCTGTAAAATACTTTTATGTGCTTTTATTTCCTTAAAATGGGGGGTACACTTTCAAAATGATGTAAAATGGGCAGTTTCCTTGGAAACAGTCGTAGTAATCATTGTACATGTGACATTGCCATATGTAGAAAAGAAATGTTGTCTTGTTGTTGCTTATTTATTTCCATATTTTACGCCCACATTGGAGCACTTTAATCAATCAATATACATTTAAGTCTTAATCCTACTTGTAGATTTGACTGATGACCACGCAGTTTGGTCCGATAGATTTACAAACATTTGGACATTTGATTTCTGAGGATTCTTCTGTCTGCTTTCTGTAGTTTGTCTGTTGTTGATTTGGTGTTAATCTTGAACAGTGTTTCACTAGCGTAGGTTGCTTCAGGTTTAATAACGTAGTATTTGAGTTTTGCATTTATCCAGAGACATTTCTTCTGTTGTTGATAGTGTAAAATATTTTGTTAATCTTTTGTAAATGGCATCAATTGCCGAAACCGGTAGTGCATGGTAAACAAAAATATTTTGCAACTCTCGGCACAAGAATGATTGTTTTCAAAGTACATAGCAACCTAAAAACAACATTAACGAACCACATCACTCTAGAAGGGTAACCTCATGTATGAAAATCATTACGCACTGCTCTCCTACAATGACATAATTGACAGGATTATCGTCTATAGGCCGTAGCATGGTTAATTCATTGCTAATTTCAAGGTTACATAATTACTCCACATAATTCCTACTAAGGATTTTAGCAGGAAATGAGACAAATAGTACCAACAATATTAAAGTCATCAAATTGTCTGCACAACTGCAATACTACTAATAACCCTCTTCAACTCATAAACACAGTCCTGTAAGGTCATAACCCAAACCAACAACAAGCGCATCCACGGTCGCCAGCGCACAGTAGACGCGACCCACTTAAAACACGAGGCGTAATAATGGACGGCCCCTTAGCCGCGAACGAGATGTTCTAATAACATTGAAAGAAATGTAGGCACTAAAACAGAGTTCCATCAAATCGGATTAACAGGAACAACTTAAAAAACTTCTAACATGAAATCATAAAGCAATGCAATCATTACTTGCAAGTGCCTAATACAGCATAGTCCATCAAATACAAATCAGCATCAACTTGTATTTTCCCAAACAGATCGTATCCCCTCCTTTTATTTATTTATATTTTAATGAAGGGAGTCACACATTTACCAGCTAATCAATCTCCACCTTCACACCTTTCTTATACTTCAAAACAAGTCTTGGTTTGTTTACACCTTTTACAAACATAACCAAGCACGAAAGGAATAATTGTAACAGAGCATGTCGACAAGTAGTTACTCAGTTAGGCGAGGCAAGCACCATAAAATAACGCCCCACTGTCTCCATGAACCTCCAAACAGATCAGGAAAGATCTTACTTGTTACGGGAAGTCCAAATGTTTAAATGTTTGTATAGCTTATGGGACTTAACTACGGGGTCATCAGTCCCTAAACTTACAAACTACTTATGAACTAGCTAATACTAAGGACGGCACAAATATCCATGCCCGAGGGAGGATTCGAACCCCCGACCGTAGTGGCCGTGCAGACCGTGACTGGAGCGCCGCAGTCCCCTCGGTCACCGTGGCCGGCTAAGGGAAGTCCAACAGAGGCAGCTCAAGACAACGAGCATTCGCCCTCCACGCGACGAACAAAACTGACAGGCCCGCATCCTCAATGAATGGTTTGTCCACCAATAATTTTGCAGGACGGGCCGATGGGAACTACGTAACTGTTCCTGGACCTTATTCATCTCGGGCAATACTATGCAACCAATAAGTCATGGACACCTTTCGTGCTTCAGCACAACTTGCCACTAGCGAAACTACACACCGACACACGGAAGGCGGATTCCTTCGACGTATTCCATCGAAATCCACAAAAGAAGCATTTCACGTACGGCACCCAACACCGTTAGCGATAGCGGTTGAACATCATCTCTTCAGGCACATGTCATAGCGGTCAGTGATGCAAAAAGTGTTTAGTTAGATATTTGATACGTGGTCATTTTAATGTCACTGGATATTACGTATACCGGCAGAGGCTGTACTGAACCATCTCTCTTGGAGGTGCATTTAATGAAAATCACTATTCACGCCCTTTAATTACCGATTTCAAAATATGTCTCTGCCTTTCCATTCCATTCTCTAATAGAGCGAGAGAAAATGTAACTCCAAAGTCTTTATGTTTTCCATCTAATTTCCGGTAAGTTATGATGATTATCATGTTTCGCTCATATACATTGATGCTAACAAAATATGTTCGCAATTGAAGAAGAAATTCGGTGAAAAACTTTTCTGAGATGAATCCACCCCCTACGCGCTTGCATATCGCTATAATACAAAACGGGCTACCCTTCTCTGAACGATTTCTGTTCTTAGTGGGGATCCCACAGTTCGATGAAATAAAATAGGAGGCAGTTTCTTTATTACAATTGTTGCATCTCCTGATTTTCCGCCAATGAAACGTAGCCTTTGGTTAGCCTTCCCCACGATATTTTCTGTGTGTTCTTTCCAATTAAGGTGGTTCCTAATTGTAATTTGAGACTTCACTCTATATCTTGCACTGCGTTTATCACAACTAAGATTAATAAAGCAAGTGTGATTATACGCTTTAAGAACCTGCGTATCGGGCTATGTAAGGTTCTGATTTGGAAATTTGTCTCTATGTTATATTAGTGTCGAAACGTACATGTCTGCTTTCAAGCCCCAGCAACTACCTTAGATGCAAATACTATCTTTTAGCTGTGATCCTGTAGTTAAAAATATTCTATGCAAAAGCTTTTGTGTACGAAACAAATAAGAAATATTAAAATAATTCGTTCATTCATAAAATGGGCTTTACCCTAACGTTTGCAAGTGACGTACGCAGATATTTCTTCAGATTAGCTCCTTACTAGAAGTGGTCACATGCAGTATCAATAATAAATAGAATAAAATGGTTAAACAGTAGCATTGTCTGAGATAAGAAATTGGTTGCACTTTCTCCTAATTAATCATAACTTTAAGAAACACAGAAACTATGTACATTTCGCGAGAAATTAACTTGTAATTGTCAACAGTTCAGAATAATTTAAGTTTCACAAACACCATTTATACACTCGTATGTTCTTTTGTAAAACCATAAAGACATATCAGTTGCACTGGCGTAGTCTGCACTTGTTCTCGCCAATTTTAGAGTCCCTAGAAGCGACCGTTTGCAGCCCAAATCTTAATACTCTACCAGATCAGATCCCTCCTGTCATCCAGGAGGGTCCTTCTTCTGCCAAGACTAGACATGGAGTTTTACGTGCACACTCTTCGCTCACCTTCCTCTTTCAAAATCACACTCCCCGCCAGTTCTGTCCTTCGTCGCTCCCTCATTCGACGATAGCCATCCATTCCAAAACTGTATACTTCTTAACATGATATATTTCTTCAAATAAAAACTGACCATCTAAAACCACTTCCTTTCTATTATAACATAATTTGAATACAAAAAGGAGTGTTAACTAGTATTACTTAAAGTCTGAAATAAATAGACAAAACCACCCTTCATGAGCTTGACCGCTCACGTCACACAATATGTACGTAATATACTACAAATTTTACAATAAATCGACACCCTGAGTTAAATAGAGGTAAATTATGCTACTTGCATTTTCAATGTAACTGTGGAGATATGATTGTCTGTTTATATTTCCATTATAAATTTATATCAATTGAAATGAATTATTAAAGAAATATTTACAAGTGTGACGCTTTCAAGATGATAGCTAGAGAGAATAAGCTAGCATATAAACCAGAGTTGGTTGCATTCCAATGACGCATCGAAACGTTTATGTGTATCCATTCTTGTGGATAGAAGTGGGACGTCAGCTGGTCAGTTCAGTTCTTGCAAAAATTTCCAACAGCCGTTCACATTATAATTTTATTTGGGCGACTAGTTTCGGTACATCAATTGTACCATCTTCAGGCCCCAATAGTGAATATTTGGATAAGCTCCTCCAATTCATAAGGTTGGTCCTCAACTAGCATCCGTTATGAATTCCATCACACTTTTCATTAATTAGGGTCAGTTGCCAATTTTTACATAATGTGACTAACTAAAGCATTTTGCATTTACTTGTGATCTTCTGCTGAATTTACTACCTGGTAAAAGACGGCACATTTTGTGAACAGTCTAAAAGAGCTGCTCTGATTATCTCCTGAAAAGTTTAAATGGAAATGGATCAGTAGGAACCCGCTTCCCTAGGGAACGCCAAATGTGGCTTTGTTTTAATCGAGGGCATTCCATCACACCACGAATCCAATCGCACAACTGAAACAATATTTGATAAGCACTCAATTTGATCACTGCTTTACAGGAACGGTCGCGAGGTCTGGGGCACTATGATACGGATTTTGCGGCTGCTGCCTTCGGACGATAGAGTTCTCTCTAGGGCATGCGTTTTGTTTTGTTCTTGAGACAAGTTAGGTTAAGTGGTTGTAAATCTAGGGACCGATGAACTTCGTAATTCAGTTCCTTATGTTTACAAACATTTGAACATTTAAGCAGATTGTGAGGTATAGTGACAAGAAACCTCTGGAAATGTAAAAAAGGTTGTTGTTGTCTTCAGTCCGCAGATTGGTTTGATGCTACTCTCCACGCTACCCTGTCCTGCCCAAACCTTTTCACTTGAGAATAAGAACGGCAACGAACATCTTTTTGAATCTGCTTACTGTATTCGTACCTTGGTCTCGCTCTACGATTTTTACCACACACACTTCTCTCTAATGCTAAGTTAACGATTTTGTGATGTATCAGAATATGAAATCGATTTGAGATCCCTCATCGACAGCACTCACCAGTGCATGTGAGTAAAGTGCGAGGTGCACTTGCATTTCTGAATCAGACTATGGGTCAATAGGTAATTCTCATCGAGGTAGTTTACAATGTTCGTAAAGAGGTTAAGTTCAAAAATACTGCTGTAAATCGACTTTATGAAATGAGCCTGTAATTTTAAGAATCATTCCTCTGGCCTTTCTTGATTTTTGGAATGACACCTGCAACTTTCTAGACTCAGGTTACGGATCTTTAACTGAGACAACGGTTGTATATGGTAGAAATGGAGCTATTTCATCATCATCCTCTGGAAGGAATCCAGGTCTAATTACAATGTGCGTCGAAATTCCTGTATTTGTTCAGTGATTTACTTCTACAAGGATATATGTGCCTAAATTACGGATGCTGCTAGGTCTTCTTTGTTAAATTCTGGAGTATTTGCTTCATCTTCTTTGGTGGCAGATATTTCGCACAACTGTGTGTAGAAAAATTGTCATCAGTAACATCAGCGCCTCGTTTATTTGTGTTTGTGAAGTTTATGTTCAAATGATCAAATGTTTGTACACCTTATGGTACTTAACTTCGGAGTCATCAGTCCCTAAACTTACAAACTACTTATAAAATACTTACGAACTAGGACGGCACAAATATCCGTGCCCGAGGGGGGATTCGAACCTCTGACCGTAGTGGCCATGCAGACCGTGACTGAAGCGTTTCAGTTCCCTCGGCCACCGCGGCCGGCTGAAGTTTATGGGACTCAACAGCGGGATCATCAGTCCTTAAACTTATAAACTACTTATGAACTATCTTATACTAAAGACAGCATCCATGCCCGAGGGGGGATTCGAACCCCGGGCGGGGAATAGCGTCGCGCAATGGAGCATAGCGCCTCAATGCGTTCAGCCGCTCCGCCGCGGTCTTGTTTGTTTCTTGCGTCGCCAGATCCAGATGGGGTACCAAACCAGTTTTACAGAGTACTCAGCAGCATTGGCTCCTAACTTGCATTAATCGATCCAGCACAATGTTCCAAGCTATTGGAAAAAGACGTAGTTAACTCCCGTATACGAGAAAGGCAAACGAACGGACCCACGAAATTACAGACCTATATCATTGCTGTAGAATTCTTGAATGTATTCTCATGTCTAATATAGTAAATTTCCTTGAGACGGAAAAGCTTCTCTCCATGAATCAGCACGGCTTCACGGGGAACATCGATCATGCTAAACCCAGCTTGCCCTTTACTCTCAGGACATCTTGCGTGCTATGAATGAAGAGCAACAGGAAGACTGTATATTTCTCGATTTTCGATAGGCGTTTGACACGGTACCGCACGAGACTCCTAACGAAGGTACGAGCTTATGGAATAGGTACCCAAATATGTGAGAGGCTCGAGGACTACTTAAGTAATAAAACCCAGTACGTTGTCCTCGATGGCGAGTGTTCATCAGAAACTAGAGAGTTGTCAGAGGTGCCCCAGCGAAGTATGCTAGTACCGCTATTATATTCTATCTATATAAATGACGTACAAAGTGAGTTGCAACATTTGGCTGTTTGCTGATGATGCTGTGGTTTAAAACAGTGTCGACGTTGAATGACGGTAGTAGGATGCAGGATTTCTTGGACCAAATATCTAGATGGTGCGAGGAATGGCAACTAGGAGTAGGAGAAACAATCCCGTAACGTTCGATTACAGCATTAGTAATGTGCTGCTTGACAAAGTCGCGTCAATTAAATATTTGGGTGTAACGCTCCACAGCGATATGAAATGGAACGAGTATATAAAGACAGTCGTGGGAAAGGCGAATGGTCGACTTCGATTTATTGCATTAGTTTTGGGGTGTGTCTGTAAAGAAGACCGCATATAAAACGCTTGTACGTCCTCAGTAGTGGCCGAAACGTCGGCAAAGTTTACAAAATGACGACGCGGTATCATACCCAGAAGAATTTTATTGATAGTGACAACTGCCGCGGATGCCTACGTTTACATATTGCTTAAATGTTTGGGATTCCCACACTACCTGCTTAAAGGAAGATATAGAAGCAGTTCAGAGTCGGGCGTCTAGGTTTGGTAGAATAGACCAGTGAACGAGTGGAACTCAAATGGGAGTCGCTGGATGGAAGGCATTCTTGTTTTCGAGAAACACCATTGAAGAAATTAAGACGGCTGGAATTGTGACGGACTGCAACCTACATTTCGCGTAAATACCACAAAGATAAAATGAGAGAGATCGGGTGCAAACAAGTATTCATTTTGACCCACTTTAGGCTACGGTACTAAAAGTGAGCCTTTGCGATCGTCTTCTGACAGCTCGAAATTTAAATGAAATTAACGGATTAACCATTCATCTGATACGAAAATTGAATAACCGAACTTGTAGAGGAGAAAATTATCTACAGTTTTGCTACCTTATGTTTAATTTTTATTTTTATTTATTTATTTATTTATTTTCATATCCCGTATCGTTTCAGAGATATTTACAAAAATAACGGCCGTTTTGGGATGTCTGTCTGTCTGTCCGTAATGTGTTTTCACTTTTTAAAGTCGAACCGTTTAACCGATCGGCACCGAATTTTACAGACATAATTGTTGGCCACTGGAGACCAGAACCTCGCTTTTACAAATATTTCGGACTAAAAATCAGTTTAACACCAAAAAAAGCCGTTTGAAATATAATTTTAATTTCAAATACACCGTTCACCTGACACGATAATTGACTAACCGAATTTGTAGAGGAGGAAAGTCTCTACAACTTTGCTCTCTTATGTTTTTTTTTTTTTCTTCATATCACGTATCGTTTCAGAGATATTTGCAAAAATAACAGGGATTTGACACCCTCCATTGAATTAACGAAAACCAGCAGTTGCGAGATGTCACGTGACATTCCTCGCCCCGGACTCTCTCTGGCATACGCCACCTTGCGTTGCGTATTTGATGACTTTCTTTTTGTAACTTTCTCGTTGTCATTTCAAATCAATGGTACATTGAAGAATTAACAAAAAAAAAAAAAAAACGTCGTTCTTCGTACGGTAAATGATAATCTAGTGTCTAAAACTGCCTTATTAGCATCAGTTAACAACTGTCATTAATAGCACGAGATTAAGGGTCGCATGTTCTAATTGTTTGCCGCAGTTTAGTGGGCAGAACGTTAGACTGTAACGCTCATGGTCAGTGGTTCGAAACCCGTAACTAAATAAAAAATCCTTTTTTCCTAAAAGGGTTTCGGGCACTCTTATTAATTAAATACAGGTATGTTCTTCAATGAATAACCGAATTTGTAGAGGAGAAAATTCTCTACAACTTTGCTCTCTCATGTTGTGCATATGTAGAAATACTCCCTCGAAAATGCGTATTTGTGCTATTTCGTGAACATGTCGTGAAATACGTAACAACGAATTGGACAATGTGCTTCTGAAGCATATGTACTAAAACTGGGAGGATACTGTAATAATGACCATTCGGAACAACGTGCTGCTGCAAGTAGTTTCTTATATAAAGGAATTTCTAGATTTCTGTGGCAAGCATAGTTCCTTAATGAAAAGGAAGGGAAGTGTATACAATGGAACAAATTAACTTATTAACTTTTTTCTAAGCCGAAATACGATGATCCCTGATGCTTGCGCCAATCGGCTTTGAGCACCGGCTGCGACAGCACACCACTGGAGTAAGACAAACACGAACTCTGCTCTGCGCACTTATTTTTTGACAGATCTGTCACATGACAGCGAGTGTTAGCTACACCGTCCGGCAGCGAACTAACTATATTTGGCAACATGTCTGGATTCCGTTTCTGCGACTGGGGTGGTCTCCCATCCCAGTAGGCGGAGCCATCCATGCATCACCCTGTCACCCTGTTCCGGCCCGAGTATAATATATGGACTAGAATAATATATATATGAATTGTTGTTCGTTAGTCTCACTAAAACTCGAGAACGGCTGAACGGATTTGGCTAATTTTAGTCTTGAAATGTTCGTGTAAATCCAGGAAAGGTTTAAACGGTGATAAAATATGGTAAAGAGGAAAATCGTGAAAAGCTGAAACAGCTTTTTCCGATGAACTATCAATACCGTTCGTCCAGTTACGATAAAATGCTGTATATTTCATGTTGAAAGCAAGACGAAGGTTCGCATCAAATAAAAATTTGGAAAAGTCGTCTGCAAAGCAAGAAAATTTAGGAAAAAACGAAAGCGAATTTTTCTATGATTAAAACTCAACTGCCACATGGTTGTAAGAGCAAGACTTGAGTGCGGCTTGACAGGACAAGGTTTGTATGAATAATTTTTTTGGAAAATCTACCGGAAAAAAGGAAAATTTGATAAAAATTGAAAGTGTGTTTTTCAATGGGTTTTTGATTGAAATCAGCACTATAACTGACTATTCGCAAGATGAAGAGGGTAATTCTTTTTTTTTTTCTTTTTGGTTCCATATGGTCTTGGAAAAGTTAAAAAAATAATGACAGTTAAAAAAGGAAAGTCGCAAGATTAGAACCAAGTTCGTTTTTCGATGTGTTTCTAAATGTACTCAACACTATAAAGTGTGAACTGTTGATCCGCTTCCGATAAAATTTTCATCATTCGACGTTCAACGAAAGACGAACGTTGTTATGAACTAAACATTTGGGAAAGTTACCCGGAAAATTTGAAAATTCGCAAGAAACGGAAAACTGTTTTCAATGGGATACCAGTGTCATTTGTGTGATTGCGATAGAATTTTCCATATTTGTCGTTCAAGGAAAGAGTAACGTTCTTATGAAACAAACATTTGGAAAAGTTTCCCGGAAAATTGGAAAATTCAGAAAAAAACAGATTTTTCTATAAAATATCAATACCATTCATTTTATTGCAATAAAATTTTGCACATTTGACGTTCAAAGGAAGAGGAAGGTTGGAGTGACGTAAAAATTTAGAATAGTTGGCCAGAAAATAGGAAAATTCGTAGAAAACTGAAAGATTCTCTTTTCTTTGAGATATAAATATTATTCGTACGATTGCGATATGATTTTGCACATTTGACGTTTAAAGCTAGAGTATACACGTAGTAGCAATTGCGAAGCATTGCCGGTAGGACTAGTTAATACTAAAACAAATATGAGACTTCAGCGAACCGCAGAGATCCGAAGGTACAAGATATTTTAATTTGTTACCGTGACGCCCATTAACGCCAGTTCCGCAAAATAGAATCTCAGGCAAAAGCTGACTTACAAAGTGGAAGCATATTGTTTCAAATTCTGCGTGAAATCTCACAGTGCAGCTTCGGCGACGCCATATTTCCTTTGGCAGCGCGCCTTTCGAACGAAAGGCGAGTAATTGCTGGTGGGAAGCTGCGCTAATTAGAGACAAAAGGTTACGACAGACAGAGGCGCGCACGATCGCTCGCAGGCCATCGCCTTGATGAAAGCGGAACCGCACGCCGCGTTCCAGTAATTCAGAACGGCGCCGCGGTAATAACATCTGCCCCTCTCCAGGGACTTACAGCTCTGCGCTTGGCTGCCTCACCGCCTGCGCCGTAATTGCGAGTATACCGCGATATTGAGAGAAAATGGTACCGTGTGCTTTTCTACCAGGATACACTATCGCATGGACCGCGGAAATATCCTACTTCTACATCTACATCTACATACATACTCCGCAATTCACCGTAAGGTGCGTGGCGGAGGGTACACTGTACCACTACTAGGCATTTCCTTTCCTATTCCACTCCCAAATTGAACGAGGAAAAAAAGAATGCCTATATGACTCCGTACGAGCCCTAATTTCTCTTATCTTGTCCTTGTGATCTTTACACGAAATGAAAGTAGGCGGCAGCAAGATCGTACTACACTCAGCTTCAAATTCCGGCCCTCTAAATTTACTTAACAGAAATTCACGAAAAGAACGTCGTCTTTCTTCCAGCGATCCCCAATTGAGTTGCCGGAGCATTTCCGTGACACTCGCGCATTGGTCGAACCTACCGGTAACAAATCTAGCTGCTCGCCTCTGAACCGCCTCTATGTCTTCCTTCAAACCGATCTGCTGCGGGTCCTAAATACTTGAGCAATACTCAAGACGTGGTCGTACAAGCGTTTTATACGCGGTCTCCTTTACAGGTGAAGTACATCTTCCCAAAATTCTCCCAATAAACCGAAGTCGGCTGTCTGCCTCACTCACAACTGTCCTTACATGCTCGTTCCATTTCATATCGCTCTGCAATGTTACGCCTAGATATTTGAACGACGCGACCGCATCAAGAAGCTCACTACTGATGCTGTATTCGAACATTATAGGATTGTTTTTTCTACTCATGCGCATCACCTTACATTTTTCTACATTGAGAGCTAGCTACTTCCGAATGCTTATAACTAAACTTTCTCTGTTTAACACGGTGTAACACAGAAAATGATCGTCGTATGAGTACCACACTTGGTAACATTAATGCCAAGAACTTTAACCCAGATAGAGCGGAATTATTTTTTCTGAGATGTTATTAATTACATTCATATGACTGCACGAGGTCGTTAGAAATGATTTCTTTCACAATAACATCATTTGTTTTGCCATACTGCGCACCTTTCTGGAAAGACGTCAAAATGAATGTTATAGAATTTTAATCTGGTGAATTATTGAAACTTCCTGGCAGATTAAAATTGTGTGCCGGAATCGGGACTCGAACATGGGACCTTTGCCTTTCGCGGGCAAGCGCACTACCGACTGTGCTATCCCGACACGACTCACGATGCCGTCTCACAACTTTACTTTCGCCAGTACCTCGCCTCCTACTTTCCAAACTTATTACTTATTATTACTAAAATATCATTTAAAATGACATGTACATATATGAACGTCACAAAAATTAAAGAATGATCGTGAAATATAAATCCAACTTTGAGGAAGTCTTCAATATCTTCTGTGTGAACCTTAACTTTGAAGACTTATCCAACCATTTGGCAATCAACAATACAAGCTAAAATTGATCTGCACGGTGAGCAGGCTAGTCACAGAAATAAAATATGTCACTATACATGAATTTTTAAATAAAATATTGATAAAGTAAGTTGCCGTTCTCGTCCTTCTGGAAGGACATCAGCCCTATCTGGGTTAAGCATGGCTTTTGAGACAGCAATCGCGCGTGAAAGATTTACACTAAAAAAATAAAAAGATCATCGGTTGCAAAGCTAGAGGTTGATTATTTTACTAAGATTTTGGCTTCAACTATGTAAGCCTTCATCAGAAGTAAGAAATATTTTAGTTACATGAATTGAACAGACGGTGGTTCTTGAGCAACAGAGCTAACTTTAAAAGTTACAAATTTAAATTAGTGAAAGGTAATAACAGTCCACAAGACTGCTGGAGTGGAAGGATTGAACACACACGAGGATACTTTAAGACAATATAATTCATTTTACTTTTACCAAAGTTATTTACACAACTGCACCATGGCAACAGCACAGGCAGTTTAAAATAATCATACCATACAAATTTATAGAAACTATGTAGCCTAAAACAGTTTTAAATAACTACTATGCCAAAACTTAATCTTCTATACACAAGTAAAATGTATCTGAAGCGACAGCAGAATTACATTTGATGGTTTTGCAGCTAAAATTACAGTTCAAAACCAAATCAGTTACAAGTACCATTGATAATTAAAACAGTACTAAAGTATAATAAACTTTTGAAACCGGCTGACAATCAACAAATTATTATCAAGTAGAAACACTACATACGATGAAACTTTCACTTTTCTGCGGGGTGTGCGCTGATATGATACTTCTTCACTGATTAAAATTGCGTGCCGGAACCGGGACTCGAACCTGGGATATTTGTCCGCGAAAGGCAAAGGTTTCAGGTTCCAGTCCCGGTTTCGGCACGCAGTTTTAATCTGCCAGTAAATTTCACTACATACGATAATAACAACAGCAACTGTCAGTAACCATTCGCCTCATATCAAGGATGGTTAGCTCAACGTAACAATAAATTTACCAAAACAGTACGCAGCAGTCTTCTTGCGCCCCCAAACCGGCGAGACTGACAGAGTAACTTTGATTAGAGAACTTGCCCCTCAAAACGCCCCATCGAGCTACGCTAGTAACAGTACACTCTAAAACACATAAAAAAGAATAATACAAATGTAACTCACACAATTATTTTTGATTAAAATTGGGGTGCGTTTGACGTAGCTTAACCTAACGCTACCAGTACAAAAATGTAGAACAACTCCTATAGTAAAACACTATATTGACAGGAATATTAAGAAACAAGAACTGTCACACAAATACTAGATATCTATTCACTAATGAAATGCATTGTCAATTTCAGGGAAGAAAACAAGCAGAAAACTCAAACTGTGACGCAGATCTGACATCAGGTGTCTTTAGTAGATTCATTAAGTAACCAGTTTGACCTAAGAGTTTCCCTTTAACAAAATTCAAACAATTCTCAAAAGTTACGTAACTTCAGGGAAAATGGACTAGAGCACCACGGAGCCAGAACCGAAACAGCAAATACCGAGCCACCAGCCGACAACAACCAGAATTTCACACCGTGAGGAGAGGAAGCACCTCAAAACTGTCACACAAGTACGAACATGGAGTCTCACCGCTCAAAGACGATGCCAGCAAAAACACCAATAGGCCGCCCGTAAGACATTAAAAGGTGGAGAAGCTAATAAAATAGTGGTATTGTGAGAATACGAATGTGACTCAAAGGGCACAATACCACTATTTTATTAGCTTCTCCGCCTTTTAATATCTTAGTGGTATTGTGTGAATACCACCCATAATCATGTAATTGTGTGAACCAAATTTCTGAAAATAAATTTACATATAAACATTAGTGGTCTCTTTTGTTACTTTGTGTGGAACAGCTGATGATGTTGAGGAAAATTTAATTTGATGTTATGTTTAACACATCACAAGACGACCCACGGCCGAACACACAGGCATTGATCATTGTGTTTGGTCGTGTTACGGCACTTCTGCTTGCTCGATAGAGCTCTACTCGATATCAGGCTTATGTTTATTTGATTCTTCATGTATATGTTGCATTGTTTATAGGGTATTCTGACCGTAAGGGAGAGTGAACACGGTTTATGAAATTATTGCATTATGAAATCATATTTGAAATTAAATGTATTAAAATTCATATTTGACTTCTTAGTAATTAAAAAAGTGATTCATTGTTTTTCGAAGGGTGGAAGGGGTGAAGTATGGAATAAATGTTTGGAGGAAGTTCAATAAATAGGAATTTCCTTTTTGGAGCTTTGCTTGGGAAAGGGTGGATCTACGGTTACTAGATTATTAATATATACATGAACGGTGTGTGTGAGAATATATAAACTCATTAAATATTTATAAAAGTGCGCAAATCTTGTACGAATAAATGCCTAATTTGTTTCATTAAAAGGCAACTTTGTTTATTAGGACAAGTATACTGTTTGCAATGAATTAAGATTTACATATGAGTAATGCACATAACAACATTCAAATTGGACAAATGGAACAGAAACTGCGGCGACGCTAGGGAATAAGAGGGAGGTAAGCTAGTAGTTAAATATTCATTATTCTAATATTACTAAGAAATATTCTGTAGAAAGTCGATTTACTTCACTATAAGAAGAATCAGCTTCATATCCTTTCCTTGTTTAGGATAACACAGATATTGCGTTTCAGTGACTGTTTGAAGCAAAGAGAAAATTTGCTGTATCAAAGATGTTGCCATATGAAGAAATTATTTATTAATTACGACAGACCTGTTTCAGCACAACAGCCATCTTCAGGTTTCTGTGAAAATAATGTAGATAATATAGAAAGAATATAGCAATTTTAACGTGATAATATAAACTAATAACTTAGGTACATTAAATTTACGTACATTAATCTTCAGTTCCTTGTAACTTCGTTGTCTTATTTGCTGTCATGATAATTTGACTATTTTATTGCTGTTAATAGTAAACACATTTAGTATCGTTCTTATATATCAGTCAAATTCCAATTTTTATTGTTGTTGTTGTTCTAAATTATGTATTTTTACAGCTCAGTGAGCGACGTTACATGGTTACAATCGTTTTCATTTCTATAGTATTAATTAATTATATGTCTGTCTCTAAAGGTTTCGTTCAATTACTAATTTAAATTATATATAATCATTAGCGTGATTCTTTGCATGCAGGCCGTAATGTCGTTATATTATTTCACGCACCCTATCCAGATGAATAATAGATGTTTCAAGCAAGTTTCAAGCATAGTGCTATTGTCTCAATTCTCGATCATTGTGAGAAACCAATACGACATATAACGCTTCAGTTTCCCAGTTTCCTTTACCTTTCTGGGTGTTCCCTCTTCCCCCATTTGTGACAGATGAGTGACTGATGGTGTACTGTATATTTGGAATTTTCTCCACAAGGCCACCCAGCATCTACTTATTGCTTTGCAATGCCAAGAATAATACTATGAAGACAGTTAATCGGACACAACTGGAGATGAAATAACTATAATAGGCAGCCTGTATCGGAACAGTAACGTAACGATTCCTCACATATGTTAGACCGAACATTCACCTGACTGCGCATCGTCAATTAAAAAATTTAACATTCTATTAACACCCGGAAAAAATTAGTGTCCTCATCAGATCGGATATTTCACCCCACAAACATCAGTTTCCTGAAATTATTATGAGCATGGTATTAGCGAAACGAGTGTCGACCTTTCAATGAGCAATGAATCTTAATTGCGTGCTATGTACAGTAATACATACAATACAGCGCATGATCCGAGACTCTGCGAAGAGGTGAATCATATGACAATGGGTAGCGGACTTTGATGAGAATACTTGTATAAAGTACTGAGAGTGACATATTGTCCTCTTTAATCATTCTAACTCATTTATACAGTGTTCTGCAATGAATATAGACCTCTTTCAATCATCTAAATCATGTTTCATATTTTGGCACTTAAATTCTTTCTAATTTGTAGTATTCAACTATGCATTTTGAGTCATATTATTTAATTTGAACTGACTGCTTGTACCACTCTTATTAAACGAGTGATAAGGACATTTTGTAGTGTATTTACGAAAATTACAGTTTCTCCTAACGTCGAAAACTTCTCCGTCATTACATTTGCCACCTCGAAGCTGCCACTCTCTGCAGAGCTGCTGTTATAAATTTCTCAATTAAGCAAGTGTTAGCTTGAAAGGCTTAAGAAGAAATCGCTTTAGGTGAACTTTTCAGTCGCGGCAACATCAAAGAATGTAAACGTTCGGTGTTAATTAGTAAAGTCCCTTAAACGGATCGCTACCAGGAACCGCGATCAGAGAAATGCATTTAATAGACTGAGGAAGTTCTATTAGCGCTGCCAGAGGGCGAGCGGGAGCTTAATTAATTTACGGCCAATTTACGTATTTTGGTCTTTTGGTTTTATCACATTTCTTGATTCATTTCCGTAGAACTCTACTCCAATCACGTACTCCCATTATGTTTTCTTTAATTTAAATTAATATTGTATGCAACTGATACTGCCCAGGAATACTTCTCTACCCCTTGCTTTGGCCATCATCAGTTATTTTGTTTTCGAGGCAGCAGGAATCCTTATACAAATGACTTCATTTTGGATACTATTTGTAACTAACGACTGTCCTTGATTTTGGACTACGTGTTACCTCATTAAACCTATCAGCAGTAATTCTGTCTCCCATTTGTTGAGGATAATAGTACCAAACTGGAATCTTTCTACTGATATCCTTTCATCATGACTTTTAATCCTAATAAGCAGTTCCGTAACGGTAATTCCTTCCTACCAATGTTTCCATGATTTTTATTTACAGGGTGAAACGTGTATATGTGGAAATATTTTTAGGAATATGGCAGTGTAACCACCAATATTTTTTAATAAGTCATTTTGAGACTTTTAAATATTGCTATTAAAAGTCTCATGTTTTCAAGTTAGGGAGTATCTCCATATATGCGTAGCACCAGGTTGCCTATATTCCCCGAGTAGGGGTAAGGCGAAAACACTCGACGACTGTGACACTGCACTGTTAGAGGTGTAGAGTGTAGAATCGACGAAACACAGTGGAAGTCTGTACGACCAGGTGCAGTTAACTTCCGACCCAGGTGCGGCAAAACAGAAAACATTAGTTTGCAAAGTTAGTGTATGTTGTGGATGAAAACGTTCAAGGTAGAGAAAACAGAACCAACACACTGTTATCTGTACTTATTCAGATACCACATATAAAAATATCTACATTTATTCATTTTAAACCCTATATAACCATTGATACATCTATTTTCCCCGCATCATCAATAATATGTTCTGTATATTTTAAAGGTCTTGGGGCATTTTTTGTAGGCTGACAAAACCTATGAAAAATGTTCTTCAATCTTCCATAAACAACTAGATTCGTACACTGACTAGTGGCCATTTTGGGCACATTAAGAAAGTTTTTAAGCGACAATAATAATGATTTCCTGTGGATTATTGGCCTGGTGCAAATCTATCAATTGGATGCCACTTTCGTGTCCCCAGACGACTCCAGTTATCAAACCAGGGAAAGGGGACCTAGGTTAACGTGGAATCCGAACCACGTGTCGTAACTCACAACTTAACTCTTCCTTGAAAGGTGAATGATGGGTTAAACCGAATACTAAAAATATCTGCAATCCGACCGGATTTCGAATCGTGACTCTTCGGTTTCCAGTCGAGAGCTTTACCCCAAGACCACCGGGCCCGACTAGGGCCCAATTATTACTGTGAGGTACAGCAAACTGGACTAAATGAATTAGTATTGTGAGGTACAGCACAATGGGCTAAGAAAAAATATGTCACCTGTCATTTTTATTCACCTGGTCTTGCTGCATTGTGTATAGCACAACGAACGTTGTAGTATAACGTAACACAAAAGGGTGTTCTGTGTTTAAAATATGCATATTTTTGATGTGATATCCAGTGTCATTACTGGCTGCTATATATTCCATGGTTAGTAGTTGTGCATGAAATGCTGATTCAGGTAATGGAACTGATATGAGGCGATTCACCATTGACTGGAAGGCTGCATAATTTGACTGTTTGGGTGCTGTGACGTAGCAGGGATACCTTTATCAGTTACTATGGATTTTCTGTAAATACGAAATAAGAGTTGTTTTGTGCTGTTACCAATAGTCAAGTAATTTCTAGAAGTTCCTGTACTTGCGCCAGGAAGGAATACTACTTACAAAGTGACAAACCATCTGGAACAACAGTTCCTAGTCGACAGTTTTCTGATCGGATCACAAACTTATCTAATAATAGCTGTAAGCCCGGCGTTGCCCGGGTGTTTATTTATCCTACACTCTCGTAGTCCACATCCCCTTTCCCCCCTCCCTCTGCATCCACCTCTTTCTCTCTCATATATCTGTTCGTGTCCACCTTTCCCTCTCTCGGCAAAGTATTCTGCAAGATACCCTCTGTCGTGTACCATACAAACATTAATGTATCCAGTGATCTTCCTCTTGGTTTAAAGGTCATGTGTGCAAAAATACATAAAGCATTGGAGGAAAAATATGCATTTTGTAAAATTCCTTAAGTATCCTCCATTACTCACAGAACGAAATTTTATACAGACAGTGACATTCCTCTTGTTTTTAAGGTAGAGTATGCAAAATTCATCAATATCGGAACAAAACTGTAGGTTTCTATGAAATAGAAACGCCGGGTCACATTGAAAAACGCACTTTGTTGTTCTCCAATATTCCAGTTTTATTTCATACAACCCTTGTTCTGAGAATAGAGAAAAAAACATAAAAAGGATTTGTGAAATCGGTCGAGACGTTCTTAAGTTACGCCCCGACCAAGGTATTTAGGGATCCATTCTTTTTTGTTGTAAAGTACCCTCTCCCATGCACCGTATGAAAATGAAGGTAGACGGTGTCCTTCCTCTTGATTTGAAGGCCAAGCGCGTGAAATTTCGTGAAGATTGGAATGAAACTGTGGATTACGTGAGCCTGTAAGAGAAGTATGCTTCGCCCTGCACCTACCACAAAATACTGTCTTAGTTAATGTTTTTTATCTATAAAGTACATTCCTGCCAAATTTCAGATTTTGTGTTTAGTCAGTGAATGTCCATTCACTTTTTTATAGATGGAGACTAAGAAAACAGATTGCTTAATTTTGGATGTAAGAGAATTAAGAGAGGCTTGCAGACAAAAATAAATAGTAACTTGCTAATATGTAATGCTAACTTTAATTGATAAAAGGTCATGCCCCATGCAACAGTTTTACGGCACTACAACGAAACTGTTGTGAGCGGTAGACTTCTTTCGTTTCATCATTTTGTGTGTGTAAGTGAGGGGGGGGGGGAGTATGTCAGTTACAAAACGCTTCACAAACGTCCGAAATTACATGCAAACTTTGTTGCAGGTCCCTAACTACTCCCATTTTCCAATGATTGACGCATAAATCTGGATATTCTCACGCGGTAGCCTCTCATTATTTATGTCATATATCCTAATCTATGTGTCGTGATCTTTTGTTTTTGGGTCAGAAACCTTCGTGGGCGTACGGTGAACAGTTCACCAAAGTTTCATTGCAATCGAATAAATGGTTTACGAACACAGAGGACATACAGACAAACATACATATATTTAAGAATGATTAACTAAATGTGTTAAATAAAGGTATTAAATACGCTTATTCACGCACCATTACAAATAAACATATAGATGCACTGAAAGGTGATCTTGAGATATATCTACGACAAGATATTTCGACGAAATAAAACTCTTGATATTAAAAGTGTTCGTAATTTTCATGCATTATCACGCAACGAAATTAATAAGTTTAGAAACAAAATAATTTCCTATGATGTCATCGTTTCTAACGTTGATAAATCAAACAGTTTAGTGGTGACTATATCAACAAAACGAACCAGACTTTAAGCAACTACTCAAAGATCCAACTTCTAGTTTAATGCCCATGTTAGAGCCACTATAAATTCATACAAATATTGCTTAGCAGTAAACAGGATGAAATGCACACTGGTTACTGCAGTTACAGAGTTTGTACAACAGAGTCACACTATTCCGTTTTTGAACTTTAACTACAAACGACACTTTCATGCTCCAAACAGAGCTAATATTTTTTTTTTCATTTGCAACAACTGTCATAGGACCATGTAACTAATAGAAAACAGCAGACACGTTGAGAATAAAATACCAGATGGGAATAACGGCTTACTAACAAATCTAATTATATGTAACGCCGATAGTCGCTTGGGACTCTCCGTCTGCACCTTTTGAATTTTCCACCACTGTTCTTCTGATCCACGAGAAACAACGGAATAACGTAGTACTTCAGAGAGCCGGAAGGCACTCAGTTAATTTGATTTTTAGGTGCACAGAGATTAAAAGGGAAAAAAGATAAACAGTTCCTTTGGCGGAATTGCCGATCGCTCTGAGGCACCTTGCTGCAAGGCACACGGTTGCTCCCCGTTGGAGATTCGAGTCCTCCCTCAGGTATGGGTTATTCTTACGTCAGTTTAAGTAATTTGTAAGCCTAGGGACCGATTACCCGGAGTAGTTAGGTCCCATAGATTTACAAACATTTGACCAAATTTAAATACATTTATGCGGATGTCAGCTCGCGCGCGACTACTGCAGAGTTAAACTGGTAAATTTGTTCTGTGTGGAACAGTTCGTGCATCTTTAACTTTCAGCCGTTTAATATTACCAAAACAGTCTTGATCGTAAAAAAATCAACAGTTTTTATTGACCGGTTTCGACCTGATGTAGGTCATCTTTGGAATAAAATGTAGCCCATGTGGCCAGTCCTGGACTCGGCTGGGCTGGGCTGTCCTGGCTGTTCTCCTGCCAGCTGGTAACTGTCTCGTATTTTATGTTTGTTTGTCTGCTAGGATAATCCAGCATGACCTTTACAATTTTAGTGAAAATGACTCCTGTTGTTTTCTCCCAGATCTATTTTATTTAATGCTGTTGACTTACCTGTTTTTATACCTTCTTATCTATGATGATGGTCCTGTACCAAAACTTGTCGATTTTAAAGATTTAATAAACAGCTGATCGTTAAAGATGCATTTTATTAAATACGTGATGGCTGTTAGCATTCACCTTACCAAACATTTGGTTCTTAAATGCTGTTGGCATTGTCACGTACGGGACTTTGGTTCCGTCCACTGAAATCTACCAAACGAATCACCAATTTGGCCGCTCCTCTGCCAATATCTCAGCCAATTCACCTCAAGCGGACATGCCAACTCTTTCTTTCTTTCCATCTCTCTCCAAACAACCACTGGGTGTGTCATCACGGATCAAAATTTCCTAATTTCCTTGTTTTCTCGTCATTTTGTGTGATGGACGACTGCCTGCTTCTTAAATGTAACAGCGTTCAGCTGTATTGTATTAACTCAAGAAAGGCTATTTATCTCGTCTTCATCTCTGCCACTCGTCAGTCCTATTAAAAGAACCAGTGGAAGATTAATTTTACGAGCGCAGGTGTCTGCTAATGGGATGTTTATGACCCGTTCCTCTGCCGTCGATCGATAAGGACGCTCTTTCAGCAGTGCCTCACAACTTTGCACACACAAATATTTATATTCTTATTCTCTATAACTCAGTAAGTTCGTCTTTTCTCGTGTTCCAGGCTGAAACAAATATCAGTCGTAATCTGTTCATGGCTCCCACTTACTCGTCAATAAACATGTTTTTTATGTGAATTACTTGAAAACAGGCAGAGTTGCATAAAACGTTTGTTTTCATTAACGACCAGATTCGAGCTGGCCTGAGCCCATTCTCAAGTCAGGAAAGTGACATGTTACAATACCTAAAAATAGATTTATTAAGTTTGACCATCTATTGAATACGAACAGTGTTTCCATAATTCAGTGTAATATGTACGTACCAAATCAGTGTCATGTTCAATATATAAGAACACAAATTTACAGAAATGTAATAGTCTACAAAAACAGGCATCAACTAGTAGTATAATCGTGTATTGCCTAATCAGTAAGTATTTGGGCAGCAGGCACTACATATAAAAATAATTTTTATTGCATTATTCATAACAAACCAAAAACTTGTACAAAATTGTAACATCAAAGCGAAAAACACTTCATACATTGTTTAGTTACATAAAACAAAAATATTAATTTGAATCAGTTTCTCCTGTTAATCACATCATGGATAAAGTGTACCTCTCTGAAGTTCCCAAACCACATATTAGCGTAACATTTAATGTACAGAGGTGTTGCCTACAGTAAAACATCGAACGAAAAATAACGGCTGACGCTGCTAGTGGGTGCGGACCTCATAGGGAGAACTTGACCCGGCCGGCTACAGTAACAGAACAGTATAGTGCAGAAGAAAGCTTACATGACGGTTATCAGCAGATTGAAGGCCCAGTACAGCATGGAGGTGGAACAGAACGTAACATGTCGAAATTATTAACTGACAAGAGCCAAAAAGCACGTACACAGCAGGCGGAACAGCCACACCTATTATAGTAAATGCTAGTATTGTGGCTAGTGGCCGGCGCGGATGTCGGATGGAACGCCTCCCACAGAGCCGAGCAATGGCAGAACGCCTAGCCACCGCAGACAGGCATAAATACTGGACGAGTTCCACACTAGATTCGACTTCAGGAAGCACCTGACGAAGATCGCGAGTAACGGGATCGAAATATCGCGGATTACTGGCAGAAACCCGATTCTCCGACAATGGGGCGCCGTGCTGCGGTGCGTGCGACCGTTCGCCGTCAGGGGTTCGAGTCCCCCCCTCGATCATGGGTGTTGTGTTATCCTTAGGTTAGTGTACTTTAGTTTAAGTAGTTTGTAAGCTACGGATTAATAACCCAACAGGTGAGTCCGATAGGTTTACAAACATTTGAACTATTTGAACCTCCCCACACTACATGTTCTCTCCTCCCTCTTCTACCTTAGTCTCTCATCTGTCTTCCCCTAACTTGACCCCTCTAAAAAGAATGAGGCACACACTAAATTAAATTGTGTATTATAATACAACTTCTTATTATGTTCTTAGAGTAAGAAAACTGAGATATCCATACTGAGCTGATTGGCTAAAGACCTGTCATTTAACATAATAAACTATAAAGAAGTTTAATGTACTTATTTAAACAACATCCTCTCTGATACTGTTCTTTATAATACAGACGTGAGTATGTAACAATATATTAACTGTACATATTTAACCACTTTGAGTGCCTCCCCTCTACCGCAACATCTCCATCCCCAAATAAAACCCTTACAAGTTACTCTGTCCAACAGATCATTTATATAGATAGAAAATAATCGCGGTCCTATCATACTTCCCTGGTGCACGGCTAATGGTACACTCATCTCTGATGAATACTCGCCGTCGAAACCAACGTACTTTGTTCTATTATTTAGGAAGACTTCCAGCGTCACAAATCTGCGAACATATTCCATATGATCGTATCTTCGTTAGCAGTCTGTAGTGTGGCACCGCGTTAATTGCGTTTTTGAAACGAGAAAAACACAATCTGCCTGTCGCCTTTCATACATAGCTTGCAAGATGTCGTGTGAGAAAAGGGCAAGCTGACTTTCACACGAACAATGTTTTCTAAACCCGTGCTGATTCATAGAAGCTAATTCGGCTCAAGGAAATTTTCTACATTCGAGCTGAGAATATTCTCCAAAATTCTACAGGAAACTGCCAACGATACTGGCCTGAAATTATACCAGTCAGTTCCATTAACTTCATTATAAACCGGAAACACCTGCGCTTTTATCCAGTAGTGAAACGTTCATCCTAGAACGTGGTGCAGCCTTCACGGCCGATATACAGTCGCTGATTCTGGCATCCATTCGATCATGTAGTTAGCAAGTACTTGGTTGGGATACATTATTCCACGCCTTTTCGAACTACTGAAAGAGTTGCGGGATGATATCTCACGTGTGCCAGTTGTCATCCCATCATATCCCACATGTACTTGATTGGACACATCGTGCTAGCCAGGGCCGATGCTGCAAGTATTTCATGCTCAACGTATGGAACAACACACCACCTTCCTGCTGCAAGAATTGCAAAGGAAGGGTCTTACAACCTTCTGCAGGTACCGAACACTGATCAGCTTTCCCTCCAGAAACAACAGAGGTAAATTAAAGTAGTTGCTTATCGCATCCAAGACGATATGAGCTGTAGTGGGGCCTGTGGGTTTTGGATAAATACAGCCCATCAAGCAGTGTTCTCCATGACAACATCGTACGTAATCATCACATACATACGAGTGTAGTTTGATACGTTGTAAGAAAATTGCCTGTTGGAGGTCGTCAAATAATCTCAAAATTTAGACTGTGTAATAATATACTCTAGTAATATAATTTCATTATTGAATGTTGCAGCAAATCACAACTAATGGGTCGCAACAACACTTTCGCAGTGAAAGTTAAAATTTTGAATAATAAAAAAAGATATTAATTAACTTGAAACAGTCACTGTGGTATTTAATTAAGCTTGGCCCTGTCTGACTAAGCATTGACTGCAGCCTCCAACTAGCACCTCTTATGTTTCACGAACAGCACAACTTCACTAATAAATGAGTCAGAATTCATGTAGTGGTGATGGCGTGTTCGTGTTATAATCAAAATCTTAATAGCTGATAAACTCTGATTGCAATGATAATAGCTCAGTACTGTGAAACTGCGTGGTGCAATGAGCTTCACAAATACTACAGTCAAAGTACTCAATAATTTTGATAATATTCTTTAAAGCAGTCAACTTCCTTATAAAACTTTACGTGAACTATTTTTGATTAATTGGTTCCAGGGCGTGGGTAGCGTACGCCTGTAACTGGCTAAGCAGAGTCTGGCATTTTACGTATTTCATAAAAATTACTTGTAAAACTACTATAATACTTTGAATACTGTTAGCCTGGTTACTTTCTACATAAATGAAACCAACTTTACTTTACTTGCAAACTTTCTTGCACTCTCTTGCACTTTAATTACTAGTCTCTGTGGTTGTAACACGTTTAGCAATTCTTTAACTCGTCTAGCAATTTCTTTAAAACTGATCGTAATTACTTTGAAAAATGATTGAACTTGTTGGTCAATGTACAGTCTTGCATAATCAACATAATCTAATAATGGTGATAATGGGGTGACTACAACTACTTACAAAATTAAGACTGGTTTCAAAATAAGTCATGTATAATTGAACCAAAGTTCTGATGGGGCTGACACTACATTTACATGCATACAAAATAAAATGTTACAAAAGTACTCATCTGCTTTCGTCGTCTTCGTCGTGAAGTCCAAACAAGACAGATATGATTACAATAGGTACTCATACTACAACAACGATCACACTCGGTGACAATAGACTTGATACCAAACAATTACTTTTCTTGCACACATGAAGAAACATTACTCTGATCACTTTCGAGTATAAATAAACTGATTTCGCACTTAGTTCAATACATTAAACAGTACGCCTCTCAGGCTTATTGCAATTGCATAAAACTCGCGCCACACTGCGCCTACCGTGCCTCTGCACCATCAACAAAACATTTATGTGTTTACTATAGCGAGTCCGCTCCGCGACTGCTTCAGCAGCGCGACACTCACAGCTACTACTTCTGTGCCAAAGACAGTCTTTACAACAGGTTCAACATTTTCTCTGGCGCATTGCTTACAGCATAAGAATGTCCGTGCATTCATGCGGGTTTACACATATAGTACATGTTTACACTAAATGATTCACTATAGAAAATGACGTTACATGAAAAATACATGAAATAAACAAATTTAAGACAATATATACATTACGTTAAATCAAACTGTAAGATACAGCGACAGGTGTACTCTTACAACGTCTGGTCAATTTGTATGAAAGAGCATGGAACCTGCAGTGTTGTTGGTAAGCCTGATATTTTCATAGATTTACAGCAAGTTTCGCTCGCCAGGTGTGAATAGTTGAAATAGTTGATTATCGGCTGCCAGCTGAAGTGGTGACTGCGTAGTTAGTTCCTTAGGATGGAGAACAAATGTCTGCACACTAGCCACGCTAATGCTGCAGGCTAGGAATATCACCATAATAAGTCATGGAAACAATAAAGCCAATATACAGGGACCTTGCACATTAAAAATTACTTAACAAACGTCTACATGACCATACTCAAAATCCTAATGAGCGATTCAAGAGCTGCGTGTGGCAAAGAGTACTGAAACCAGTGTTTTTTCGATGGACAGTGCTCAAAATAGGTTGGATGGATGCTGTTATCTGCTTCAGTGTTTCTATAATTAGCAGGACAAAAGTAATGGACAAATTAGTCATCCAATCACAAAATAATATGATAGCTGCTCTTACTGCTACAGATCGTCAGCGACTAATTGAAGCTAATATGGCTGTGGAGGCCACCACTAAAGAGTCCAGAGTAAGGAAAAGACGTCTGAAAAAAGTCTGCAGAGGATAAAGGAGTAGCCGCCAACAACAGTAGGCCACTAGAATGTTCTACAAGAGGCATACGGTGAATCAGAAACACGGTAAACATTCTTTTGTCATTTTCTCGAAACTACAATGCAAAACATTAGATACATATCTTCGTTAAATTTCCCTCAATTCAAGAATGGGGCGGTATCTTTGTATCACGTCTAATATATTGCAGAAATGATCTATGTTTGTCATTTTGTATATAATTTTAACAGTAATTTTTAGACAAAATAGTAATGACGTGTAGTAAGGGTTATTCTATTTCCTTATATGTTCTACAAACTACTAAACAAGAGGCATAATGTTTTGCAACGAATTTTGATAGCACTCTGCCACAGTCTAAATGCTGTTAGAATAACGATGCACCATACAATGATTCCAGAATGCAACACATATTATGTTGCTGTTGTGGTCTTCAGTCCGGAGACTGGTTTGATGCAGCGCTCCACCCTACTCTATCCTAAGCAAGACTCTTCATCTCCTTATAAGAACTGCAACCTACATCAGTTTGAATCTGCTTACTCGGACGCCCTCTCCGATTTCTACCCCACACACCTCCCTCCAACGCCAAATTCACGATTCCTTGATGTTTAAGAACGTGTCCTATCAGTCGAGCCCATCTTTTAGTCAAGGTATGCCAGAAATTCCTTTGCTCCCCAGTTCTGTTCAATACCTCTTCATTCGTTACGTGATCCATCAACCTAATCTTCAACATTTCAAAAGCCTCTATCCTCGTCCTGTCCACACAGTTTATCATCTATGTTTCACTCCCATACAAGGCAACACTCCACACAAATGCCTTCAGAAACGACTTCCTTACACTTAAATTAATATTCGATTTCAATAAATTTCTCTTTTTCAGAAACGCTATCCTTCACATTTCCATTCTTCATTTTATATCCTCTATACTGCGACAATCATATCTTATTTTACTGCCCAAGAAACAAACCTTATCTAACACCTTTACTGCTTCGTTGCGTAATCTAATTCCACAAGCATCGCCCGATTTTCTTAGACTACAGTCCATTACCCTTGTTTTGCACTCGTTAATGTTTATTTTATATACACCTTTCAACACACTGTCCATTCCGTTCAACTGCTCTTCCAGGTCTTTTGCTGTCTCCGACAGAATTACAGTTTCATTGGCCAAACACAATGATCTTTAATTCCTTCTCCAAATTCCTCCTTGCTTTCCCTTATAGCTTACTCAATGTACAAATCGAATAGAATTGGAGAAAGGTTACAGCCCTGTCTTACTCCCTTCCCAATCTCTGCATCCCTTTCATGCCCTTAACTCTGATAACTGCTGTCTGGGTTTTGTACAACTTGTAAATAATCTTCCGTTTCCTATATGTTACGCCTGCTGTTTTCAGAATTTGACAGAGTGGATTCCAGTCAACATTGTCAAAAGCTTTCTTTAAATCTACAAAAGCTGGCAAAGTAGATTCGCCTTTCCTTAACCTATCTTCTAAGATAACCCGTAAAGTGAGTATTGCCTCCCGTGTTCCTGTATTTCTCGTGAATCCATCCTTCTGTAAATAATTCGTGTTAAAACTTTGCAAAAATGACTTATATTAAACTGAGGGTTCCGTAATTTTCAAACTTGTCTGCACCTGCATTATGCAACATATCGTAATTCCTGAACCATAACAGATATTTCAATAAAATTCCTATTACTGCTTGAGTTAAGGTCATTCAGTGTTGGTGCAAAATTGCAACTTCGCTCGCACTGTATATCAAGAGTAATGTGCACCGAAAATAAGGCATGGAAATGCAGCCTGTTTATGGCCAGGTCGTCGTAAGTCAGGGGCGGGCAAACGCTGCACGCGGCACGTGTGCGCTTATCGCTGCACACGTGCTCCACACGAGCAATCGTGGATTGGTGTTACATGGGGCAGCGGCGGCAGCTCGCATTGTGACAACAGGCGCGGCTTGCGTAAGTTGATGCCGAGAAACCACTACATAGCACTACAAGCACCGGAAAATGCAGAGTGAATCGAAGAAAGGGAGAAGTGGGGATTTGCCGTCTTTGAAACAGGAATAGGAGTATCAGTATTTCTTTGTGGAGAAAGGCGAAAATGCGAAATGTTTTATATGTGGCGGAATTCTCGCCGGTCATCGGAAATTTACTTTTGGACGCCATTACAAAATATTTCACAAGGGCCATCAGACGAATCCGACGTCAGTTGCTTTTGTTATGAGAGATCTACAACTTTATTTTGTCATGTCTTCCATGTAAAGATGCAAAGCTAAATTAACTGATTTGGGAAATGAGCGAAAAAGTGCAAGATTTCACCAGAATGTTGGCGCTGTGGGAACGACAGATCCAATCAAAGATCGTGGTGCATTTCCCTACTCTGTCTTCTATCCAAGAAAAGAGTTACATTGTAATTATTGCCATTGGAATTTCTCAAGCGATTTGGGGATGTATCAGATGCATCCCAAACTTTTGAATGGTTATCGAGACCATTTGCTGTTTCTGTAGCTGATATTCATCCTGATATGTAAATGGAACTAATAGATCTACAGCGAATTTCGCGCTGAAAGGCAAGTTCCTTTTGGCAAGACGTGTAACAGAATTTTGTCAAGACTTTCCACAACAAGAGTTTTCCGATCTCCATCGTGAAGCGACGAAGATCATGTTAGTGTTTGGTTCGACATATGTATGTAAGCGATTTTTTCTGTAATGAAACTTAATAAGTCTCGGTTACGAGCAAACTATGAGTGATGAAAATTTGCGTAATTGATTGCGTTTGTCTGTATGTAAAAATTTTGTACCAGCCGTGGTCGATTTATGAAACTTTCCCCTAACGCAGCCGCAGCCGAAGCCGAAGATGAAACGTTAGGGGAAAGTTTTATAAATCGACCACGGCTTATCAGCCCGGAAGTTTTAAATGAAGTTGACGCCGGCCGTGAAAGTTTACATTGTATGAACAAACAGTATCATTAAAAAAATGAATCATAGGCAATAGGATTCAAACCAGGATTCATTTTCAGCTATCCTACTAACCCTGTTCCTTTATTTAATAAATCTAGCTAGGAAACCAAAAAAAAAAAAAAAAAAAAAAAAAAAAAAGCGGGTGGCCGACTTGCCCCTGCGTGCACGCTGCACACATTTAACTGCACGCGTGCGAATGCGCTTCACAGGAGCAGAATTCCTGCCCGCCCCTGTCGTATGTGGAGAAGTGTAGGACCCAGCACTGAACCCTGAGGAGCGCAGCGTGTTGCAGACGGTGCGGGCAGGCGGCGGCCGGTACCTGTTGCGGCGGCGCTGAGTTATGGGGGGCGAGCGCTGGTCGACGGCCGTGTCCGCCGCCGCTAACGCTGACGGAGGGCGCCATTCCGGAGACAGCGCCACGGCCACACACGCCCACACACACTGCCGTGGCCGGCGCCGGCGGTGACGCCGCCCTACCACAAAGCACGGCGCGGCGCAACGCAACGCACGGGCGTGTCGCTGCTTTCCGATGCTCTCTTCGTCCTTACAGGCCTAACAACGAAATGAATCGCTAAGATTAACTACACTCTTAATTGCTGTGATGTGGGTGTTTAATTATTTTATGTCATTTATAATGATCCGCCGTCTGGGTAAAACGGTAGTATTTTTCAAAAATGATTTTTGTAAGTATATGGAAGCAAGCTATTGTGGTCAAAAATGTTCAATGTTTGTATAGCTTATGGGACTTAACTATGGGCTCATCAGTCCCTAAACTTACGAACTACTTATGAACTGACTAATACTAAGGACGGCACAAATATCCATGCCCGAGGGGGGGATTCGAACCCCCGACCGTAGTGGCCGTGCAGACCGTGACTGGAGCACCTCAGTCCCCTCGGCCACCGCGGCCGACTATTGTGGTCATCCAGCCCCAGGCCGAAAACACCCACTTACATACATACACACACACACACACACACACACACACACACACACAAACACACCATTGTTTGAGAGAGGACTGAAGGATCAATGTATTTAGTGACGTTTGTTGTACGACGATATTTGGAGAGGGGCTTGAGAAATTTATCCTTCCCTTGGTTAAATAACGCAGATGTAGAGTCGCATGGATGAAGAGCATGTTCTTGGCACTTCCCTGACGCCAGACGAGATGAACCTCTCGTTTTTCTGAGGAAATTTACGTTGAGGGGATTTATTATGGCTAGAAGTTCATCTTCCTCCATAATTGCCACTCTCTTGTGGGATGCATTCAGGGATTCTGCTGCCTGCACTATCAGAGCCAGTGGCGTAACTATGAGGGGGATGAGGGGGATAGAACCCCCCCCCCCAGACCCACCTTAAAAAAAATCAATAACTTGTTATATCTCGGGCCCACAGTGTTAGAAATGTCGTATATTGACATAATGTGGAAGGACTGTCCAAACACTGTAATTAATTATATATTTATTTCTCACACAAGATATCTTTCGGCTTTTAATGCCATCTTCAGGTGTTTCTGCAAAAGCATTTGCTTATATAAGTAGGTATCCAAATGCAACATCAATAAATTTTCGTAAATAACATTTTACAAATTTCACTTGGAAAGTGTGCAGTACGTACCGTATTTAGAGGTTGTAATTGCTTCAACTGACTATTTATAAGGTGACAATTTATATCTTAATTTTAGCCAGTTACAGCATCTGTCAATACCTCAGAATACTATACGTTTACAAATATTTATAATTTTTCTTTCAGAGAGAAACTTATAAGTTATTAGATATGGCATTATTTACTTTATTATTTCTGTCGTCTATGTTGTTATTAGCAATTATGGTTTAAAAATTTTATTAGAAATTTTGGAGTATATTATACATTATAGATTTATATTTGAGATGGTTATCATTATTTCGTCTTTGGTTGATTTTAAGATTATAATACGATCTCTGATTTATGTAAGCTCCGTTACCCTTTATCCAGCATTAATTGATCAATAAAGTTATCGATGTAATTTTTGTGTTTAAAATCGGTTTGATCGTTTAATAAATTGCTTGGGTCGCTAGTTGCGTGGATACATACTTCAATTTCTTCTAGAATGTTCATTTCATATCCCTTTTGTATTACATGTAAAATTTTGAGTGAATTTTCTATAGTGCCTACTGAGTGATTTTTGGATTGCAGGTGCTGGTAAAATGTAGATGGGTTTTTCTCACTCTCCCTAGTGTGTTCTTTATAACGGATGGTGAAATTACGTCCAGTTTGGCCTATATGGTATTTATTACAGGAGTTGCAAGAGATTTTGTATATACCAGTATTTAGAAATTTAGAAGATTTTATCACGTATGTGACGATTTTGCTTTTAATGGTGTGTCTGTTTTGGTACGACAAAGTGATGTTAGTATTTCTAAGAATTTTTTTCATTTCATTTGTGATTTTTCCTAGGTATGTTGTACTGATATACGTCAATTTTTTTCTTTGAGGTGTTTCCCTTTGTAATGTGATTCCTGTATATGTTGTTAGTGGATCATGACTCGTTTACTTATTGTAAAGCTTTATAACGATGTTGGGGTCGTATTGATTGCGGTGGGCAATGTACTGAAGTATACTTAATTCTTTTTGTATGGCCGTCTCATCTAGTGGTAGGCTGACAAGTCTATTAACCATTGAATGGGAAAATGCTAGTTTGCGTGATCGGGGATGACATGAATGGGCATGGATAATGTTACTTGAAGTGGTTGGTTTCCTGTAAATTTCAAACCTGTGTCTATGTTGTACTTTTTGTATGGATAGGTCCAAAAAATTAATTTTGTTATTCGATTCTAGTTCTATGGTAAACTTGATTTTATGATGTAGGTTGTTGAGGAGGTTATGAATATTATTTATGTCTCCTTCATTTCCGTCTATGAGCATGAGAGTGTCATCAACATATCGACAATAATAAATAATTTTATTAGTTTCATGGTGTAGGAAGAATCTTTCTTCAAGGCTATTTAAAAATATATCTGCTATAGTATTAGCTAGGTTGCAACCCATTGCAACACCATCTAACTGTGTATAAAATTTTTCTTGAAATTGGAAATAGTTTTGTTCTAAGACTAGGTAAAGTAATTTTATAATTTCGTATGTGTTATTGACTGGAATTTTGTTGTATCTAAGTAAGTTATCTTCAATAAGGTTTATAGTCTCTTGGATAGGGATATTGGTATAAAGATTTGTGATGTCAAAAGATACAAGTTTTCCATTAGTGGGAATATTTATCCTATTTATATCCATTGCAAGGGTTTTAGAATTGTTGATAGTGTATTTATTATTGTAAGTGTAATATTGTTTTAACAGTGTATTCAACTTCTTACTAATTATGTAGGTGGGACAATTTATACTACAAACAACAGGACGAATCGGTCATAAGTGTAATATTGTTTTAGCAGTGTATTCAACTTCTTACTAATTATGTAGGTGGGACAATTTATACTACAAACAACAGGACGAATCGGACATAAGTGTAATATTGTTTTAGCAGTGTATTCAACTTCTTACTAATTATGTAGGTGGGCCAATTTATACTACAAACAACGGGACGAATCGGACATAAGTGTAATATTGTTTTAGCAGTGTATTCAACTTCTTACTAATTATGTAGGTGGGCCAATTTATACTACAAACAACAGGACGAATCGGACATAAGTGTAATATTGTTTTAGCAGTGTATTCAACTTCTTACTAATTATGTAGGTGGGACAATTTATACTACAAACAACAGGACGAATCGGACAAAGTGTAATATTGTTTTAGCAGTGTATTCAACTTCTTACTAATTATGTAGGTGGGACAATTTATACTACAAACAACAGGACGAATCGGACGTAAGTGTAATATTGTTTTAGCAGTGTATTCCATAATAAATTCTAAAACCTTTGCAATGGATATAAATAGGATAAATATTCCAACTAATGAAAAACTTGTATCTTTTGACATCACAAATCTTTATACCAATATCCCTACAATAATAAATACACTATCAAAAATTCTAAAACCCTTGCAATGGATATAAATAGGATAAATATTTCCACTAATGGAAAACTTGTATCTTTTGACATCACAAATCTTTATACCAATATCCCTATCTAAGAGACTATAAACCTTATTGAAGATAACTTACTTAGATACAACAAAATTCCAGTCAATAACACATACGAAATTATAAAATTACTTCACCTAGTCTTAGAACAAAACTATTTCCAATTTCAAGAAAAATTTTATACACAGTTAGATGGTGTTGCAATGGGTTGCAACCTAGCTAATACTATAGCAGATATATTTTTAAATAGCCTTGAAGAAAGATTCTTCCTACACCATGAAACTAATAACATTATTTATTATTGTCGATATGTTGATGACACTCTCATGCTCATAGACGGAAATGAAGGAGACATAAATAATATTCATAACCTCCTCAACAACCTACATCATAAAATCAAGTTTACCATTAAACGATCAAACCGATTTTAAACACAAAAATTACATCGATAACTTTATTGATCAATTAATGCTGGATAAAGGGTAACGGAGCTTACATAAATCAGAGACCGTATTATAATCTTAAAATCAACCAAAGACGAAATAATGATAACCATCTCAAATATAAATCTATAATGTATAATATACTCCAAAATTTCTAATAAAATTTTTAAACCATAATTGCTAATAACAACATAGACAACAGAAATAATAAATAATGCCATATCTAATAACTTATAAGTTTCTCTCTGAAAGAAAAATTATAAATATTTGTAAACGTATAGTATTCTGAGGTATTGACAGATGCTGTAACTGGCTACAATTAAGATATAAATTGTCACCTTATAAATAGTCAGTTGAAGCAATTACAACCTCTAAATACGGTACGTACTGCACACTTTCCAAGTGAAATTTGTAAAATGTTATTTACGAAAATTTATTGATGTTGCATTTGGATACCTACTTATATAAGCAAATGTTTTTGCAGAAACACCTGAAGATGGCATTAAAAGCCGAAAGATATCTTGTGTGAGAAATAAATATATAATTAATTACAGTGTTTGGACAGTCCTTCCACATTAAAAAAAATCGTATAACAGCAATTTGGTAAAGGTAAAGATTGGAATCTTGAAGTGTTTTACCATAAGATTTCATTGGATGGGAGTGAATTAGTTTCTGCAACGGGAGTGGTAGATGGTAGTCTGTCTGGAAACTGACTAAAAGTTTGCTCGTCAAGCAGATCTATCCCCCCCCCCCAAATCCAAGTCCTAGTTACGCCACTGATCAGAGCGTCTGCATCACCTGCTGCCTGCTTGGTGGCGATTCCACTTTCAATGCATTTTTTCATCAATATGTTGATCAATCTAACCATCTGTGTCGCGTTCAAAAGAAATTTTCTTGTTTAAGTGTTGGTGTTATGTTCCTGCTAAATCGTATCTCATGAGCTACTGTTTTGTAGACCTCCTCAAGTGCTCCATAGACTTGGTAGTCTTCTGTTCATCCAAGTATCAATCAAAGATAAATGTTACAGTTTGATTGTACCACTTCGTACAACACTGACATGTTTCACAAATATGGTCGAAGGAATGTTCACTTGACCATTCGAACTTCTTACTGGCTTGAATGAAAGATTTCAAGCATTTCTCTCTGTGTGTCCCATCTAACAGTTTGTCACAAATTGCACAATCCGCACGGGACATTACGCACGCATATACAATAAAAACTAGAAACGACAATGAAAAGTAAAAGAAAAATTGTAGCTTTAAAGATTAGAGCACGACGCGTCGACCATTCTGACCTAACTAAAGTACCGCAGGATAAGATCGAATTGACTACGACACACTGGAACTTGCCTTGAGGGGAAACTATTAGCTGTGATGTGACCAACAAAGCAACTGCAGAACCGCCCCGTTTGGGGGTAAGGACAGGGTTCGGCCACTTTGACTCGGCTGGTGGACAATCGCAATAAGAGATTATGCACCGTCACGTTATAGCAGGGCCAATTTACCAATTTAATGTACTCATACGTGGTGTAGAGTTGTTATACGATTTGATGACCCAGTTTTGGGCTCGAAACTCACTCATTTCATGAGTCATGCTGATTTACTATCACTTTTCTGTTCAGTATCATTTAAGTAGATACTCAGTGACCGCCAGCGAGTACACTCGTAGAACATTAGCTCTTCACTGTAAGTTAACCAGCTTCTTACTACAAGCGACTTATTTTCATTTCGTGCGTCCTTTCTCTTACAGTTCACCAAACGTTTGTGTGCTCGAGTGTTTATTTATTCAGAATCGCGTTTAATCGACGAATCAGTGTTGATATTTTGATTTATTAGCTCGCGTATATATATTTTTCAGATTCGCCGTAAATAAAAAGTTTCGAAGCTCACTGTTTATCAGTTTTTGTGTCCTCGATCGTATATTTAGTCAGCTCCACATTAAAGGAACAGTTTAGTGCCCTCGTGCATATACTTAGATCCGTTTAAAATTACCGTTTAGTGTATTCTCCTACAGTTTAAGTCACAACAGTCATGCATATTTGGAAAATACATAGGTTTTTGAATGGCTAGGAACTGTGACTGCTGTGTACGGTTGCAGGCCGAGTTGGTGACTCTTCCAGCTTCAGACAGCGTTGGCTTCGTTGGCAATGCTTGAGATTGCAGTGGGTGGACGCCGCTGTTGTGGGCCGCTCGCGGGGGTGCAGCAGACGCCCTGTGCGTCTGTTGTGCCCTCCGATCGGCCTGCGGCTGTGGCCAGCCCGGTTACTGTCCGCGAGGGGTCGCCCCCCAATCCATGGTGGTTTGGGAGGTCTCTTCAGAGCGTGTCAGGTGCCGTAAGTCTTCCTGGGGAATAGAATTGGAGGCCACCCCACGAACAGAATCGAGACTCTGTCTGTGGCAGAGGATGTTCCTGACACAGATTGTGTCGCTTATCCTATACTCACCCCTCTGCCCGCATGATTCGGGCACTCACAGAGGCTGGGTTTGTTAGTAGTTGGAAGCTCCAACGTTAGGCGGAAGATGGGGCCCTTAGGAAAATGGCTGCTAGGGAGGGGAAGAAGTCCAATGTGCACTCTGTGTACTTACCAGGGGGAGTCATTCCGGATTCCATGAAGAGCACAGGGTGCAACCAGCTGCAGGTGGTGGGTCATATCGGGATCAATGATGTGTGTCTCTTTGGATCGTAAGAGAATCTGTTTTGAGCGTCTATCAGTGGTGGTAAAGACTGCTAGTCTTGCTTGCAAGATGAAGGCAGACTCACCATCTGCAGCATTGTCGACAGGACTGACTGCAGACTTCTGGTTTAGAGTCGAGTGGAGGGTGTGAATCAGAGGCTCAGACGGTTCTGCGACCGTATGGGTCGCAGATTCCTCGACTTGCGCCAAAGGGTGGTGGATTTTCGTGTTCCACTAAATAGGAGTCTACTGCACATGAAGCGGCTACACGGGTAACGGGGGCTGTGTGGCGTCGACTGGGCGGTGCTTTAGGTTCGGGGGCCTCGTGTACAAACAAAATGGGTTTCAGTATCGAAGGGTGCAGATCAGACACAGGACGAATGCAGATCTGGGAACCATTGGTGTAACAGTTGTAAAATGTCGCATCTGTTTTGGGAAAGTTCCAGAGCTCCAAGCGCCGATAGAAGGTACTGAGGCATAAATCGTTATAGTTTGTGAATGCTGGCTGATGCCAAACATAACTTCGGCCCAAATTTTTAGAAATGGCTAAATAGTCTTCAGAAAAGATGGCGTGTTTATTGCTTTTACAAACCTGAGTAGTGATATTTTGTCTAATTTTGTGCAGAATGGACATTTTTGAGAAACACATAGTTTCGGAGATAAAAGAAGGAACTGTGAAAGGCAGGAAATTTTTTAGGTTTTTTGAGATTTTAGTTGTGAAGCTCCTATAGGGCAGCAAACATAAAATTAAATTTCAGCGCCTCCAAAAACATACAGGATCGTTGAGAAAAAAACTTTCGGAATTTTGTTACGAAAAAGGCTGTTTTAACTGAAGGCAGAGAAGAGAAGAATGTTCTGAAACTCAATGACACGAGATTTAAATTAAAGACGTTTACACACAAAAAATACACCATAACTGATGAAGAAAGGGCAGCCAGGTCAGAAAGGATCATGAAGTATAGTGAGCAGAAGACGAAAGCCAAATCTACAACTAGGATTAAGACTTAAATGTATATGGATTGATTAAAGTGCTCCAAATGGGTGTAAAATATGTAAATAAGTAAATAAGGGTTGTTCTGAACACCAATTGACTGGACTAGCATGCTCTGTATGCGAGTGGCAGTGTAAACAGACTGCGATCAGTTGAATTAGTCAGTGTGAGAGGAAAGGTGACAGTGCAATGGAGCAACGACTAAACATTAACATCTGCTACAAATTTGGGAAGATTGCAGCGGAGACGCATGGAATGATGGTGCAGGTGTATGGGCGAGAAGCACCGAAAAGTGTGTTTACGAGTAATTTAAGTGATTATGTGGAGGGAAGGCAAAGACTGAGGGTGAGCCATTTTTAGGTTGGAAATCGACAAGCAAAATTCCAGAAATGATCGGGAAAGTTGACAAATGCTGGCAAATGTTCGGCGAGGGACTCTCAGATTGATTGTTCGGCACAAATCTGGGTCAGATCTTCCGCTTACCCAAATCATCGTGGATGATGTTGCGCATCGTGACATTCCTAATTCCAAACTCCTCCATAATAAATATGAGACACACACTCCTGCAAATTAAAATTGCTACGCCATGAAGATGACGTGCTACAGACGCGAAATTTAACTGACAGAAAGAAGATGCAGTGATATGCAAATGATTAGCTTTCCAGAGCAATCACACAAGGTTGGCGCCGGTGGCGACACCAACAATGTGCTGACATGAGGAAACTTTCCAACCGATTTCTTGTACACAAACAGCAGTTGCCTGGTGAAACGTTGTTGTGATGCCTCGTGTAAGCAGGAGAAATGCGTACCATCACGTTTCCGACTTTGATAAAGGTCGGATTATAGCCTGTCGTGATTGCGTTTTATCATATTGCGATATTGCTGCTTGCGTTGATCGCCATTCACTGACTGTTAGCAGAATATGGAATCGATGGGTTGAGGGGGGCAATACGGAACGCCGTGCTGGATCCCATCGGCCTCGTATCACTAGCATGACAGGTATCCGCATGGCTGTAACGGATCGTGCAGCCACGTCTCAATCTCTGAGGCAACAGATAGGGACGTTTGCAACACAACAACCATCTGCACGTACAGTTCGACGACGTGTACAGCAGCATGGACTACCAGCTCGGAGACCGTGGCTGCGGTTACCCTTGACGCTGCATTACAGACAGGAGCATCTGCGATGGTGTATGCGACGACGAACCTGTGTGCACGAATGGCAAAACGTAATTTTTTCGGATGAATCCAGGTTCTGTTTACGGCATCATGATAGTCGCATCCGTGTTTGGCGATATCGCGGTGAACGCACATTGGAAGCGTGTATTCGTTATCGATTACACGTCTCACGGTTACACGTCTTGGTCACCTCTTGTTCTCATCGAAGGCACTTTGATCAGTGTCCGTTACATTTTAGATGTTTACGACCCGTGGCTCTACCATTCATTCGATCCCCACGAAACCATAAATTTCAGCAGGATAATGCACGAGCGCATGTTGCAGGTCCTGTACCGGTCTTTCTGGATACGGAATATGTTCGACTGCTGCCCTGTCCAGCACATTCTCAAGATCTCTCACCAACTGAAAACGTCTGGTCAAAGGTGGCCGGTTAACTGGCTCATCACAACTACTCTTGATGAACTGTGGTATCGAGTTGAAGGTGTACACGCCACCACGCTCTCTTTCACTCAGTGCCTAGGAGTAACAAGGCCGTTATTACCGCCAGAAGTGGTTGTTCTGGGTACTGATTTCTCAGGATCTATGCACCCAAATTGTTTGAAAATATAATCAATGTCAGTTCTAGTATAATGTACTTGTTCTTGGAATAATCGTTTATCATCTGCATTTGTCCTTGATATAGCAGTTGTAATGTGCCCTTGTGTATAATGCTGTGAGAAATGCTGTACGTACTGATTTTACATTGTTATTTTATGGACTGTCACGCATAAAATAAGGCAGGTGTTTACTTATTCAGTTTTACATGACACGCACAGAACAATGAATTGTGTTACACTTGAACTTTTCATGTACAAAACACACATACGACTTGTCAGATTAATACAATCTGTACCATGGTGTGTCATCACGTTTCTCATTGTATAAGCTCTATAGCGTACATTCGAAAAAATCAGCATTCACAATGAAAGCCGTTATATTTATTATATAAGTAAAGTTGTGCTGTTGTGCTCGTCATAAATGTTGGTAGATAAGTAATTAGACAACAGTTTGTGACAAACATTTTTCATACGTCAGCTATGAATTTTCTTGAAATTTACTAATGTCTCTTTTCGTTCTCCGCAGATGCTTAGATGTGAATTTTTGGCAAGTCTGGACGGTAGCGCTTCTAAGTAAATTGCATTGTATTATCTTCGATCATAACGATATGAATATTAATTAGATGTAATCGATGCAGCCTTATCACTCTCGGAAGCGACATGCATTCTTGACCGCATGCGAAGACTGATGAGCCGATGTCCATAGCTTAACTGCTTAGCCCTTGATTTATGTGTTTGGTAGGCCTAACAGCATAGGACAAGCTTAAATGTAATTATAGACAGTTATCCAATGATGAACAACACCTCTTCTTTCAAATATGATCTTGGTCCTTGGAGGACTTGTTAAAAAAGTTGCTTGTACTTACATGTTTATGTTCCACAGCTGTTCACACAGATTGCAGGTATTAATGAGTACTCATCGAAATAAAAATAGTTGTTAATCAAGGCTTTTAGTGTTTTTTTATTTAAAAGTACAGTCAAGTGTCGCCAGGTTCACTGACTAAACAATGTAATATATATTCGTTATTAACAGTGATATAAGTTTTACGTGCGATCGTTTTAAACGACCTCTTCCGAACAACTTGAAACTTTGTGATTAAACTTTGCTGATGTACATTAGGCTTCTTATCTTTTGACCGTTTCATACATCCCAGTAAGCCATATAATATGACCGATTAACACATTTAAATTTTCGTTTATCGACTTCAGTATTAACAAACTTCTCAACAAAATAATGCAATAGGTCAAGGGTAATCGGAGGAGTGGAACGTTCAAAAGCTACGTGGCACGTAAACGACACCGAAATAAATATCCTGAACATAAAATTATTTGGATAACAGAAATATAATATAAAATACTGGCCTTACCAAAATTTGTACTACCAATAACGGTAACGTCCTACAATATGTGCTGCTTTTAATAAACTTCATCAAAAGTGAAATTTCGATTCCTGCGCACTAATGTCGTCCAAAAGAAAAGTACACTGATCACTATAAGCAACTTAATAGAGACGAGAGAGTCAAAAATTATATTGTTATTTAACAACTTTCTTTTATTCCTGAGTCTCATATACAGAAATATTTCTTTTGAATTCTTGCCGTCAACAATTACAGTTATAAAACAAATTATAATTTGACACGTACTATTCCACATTTTGCAGCGAATAGATTTCATACTAAATTCAATTTACAAAAAAAAAAAGAACGGTTGTGTATACATGAAGAGATTTGCATAAGCAGCTGCGACCGCAGACCGTCTTCGTTGTACGGTAACGGTGTAGTGGTTTTGCAACTGAATTAAAAATTTAAAATGTTGTCTGATAGTGGTGGTGAGGAGAAAGTGGGGTGGAGGATTTAAGGGACGTGGGAAGGTAGAAATGGGACAAACAATGAATAATTGCGAGAGGAGTAGTAGAAAGGTGGGCGTAAGTGATAGGAATGTCATGAGTTGTAAGTAAAGAGATGTATGAGTAAAATTGTGAAACATCCATTAGGTGAAAATTATTTTTTGTTACAGTATTTGAAGTGTGTAGCAGTGGATGGGTGAAACATCTGGAAGTAATAAACAACTACTTATAAAAACGACAGTAAGACACTAAAATTGTATTACTATCTTGAAACATTGGAAGTGTGTAACTTCGAAAGTATAAACAATAAAAGTCTTGCTCTGCAGGTGTAAATCGTAAACATGCTTTTAATTACTGTATAAAATATAAAACAGTGGTTGAAAAATAGTAAAATTATGTACTGGGATTAAGCAGTGCGCTTAGAAATGAATTAAGTGCAATTTCATAATAATAACTATAAGTACTGGATTTATTAATTACGAAAATATAAAATCAGAATAAGGGTTGCAGGTTTTTACATTTGAATAGATTTTTTAAAGTGTGTAACAGTACTTGAACAATTCAGATTTTCTATTTTCTTTTTCAATTTACGAAACCTCTTAGATAGGTCTATGTATCAGTTTTCAACAGGATGTAGTAATATCTCACACTGAAAAAGAAACGAAAATGGAAGAATGCAATTATTTTTTAACTGGGCGTCTGTAATTGACTTTCTGCTCTTGAAACAAAACATGTAAATATAACGTTTGTAGAGTTGTAACCAGCTCTTTCAGTTAGGTGATGTGATACACAGACTTTGTTTTATTGCTGTTAATGTCACAAATAGTTTCCATCAAACGATAAAAACGAAAATATTTCGTAGTCTATAAACTGATGAATAAAAGAGTTAATTTTCCAAATATTAATATTTATCATGCCGCCTATTGCCTTGAAAATAAGGGTTACGTTAAGGGATACTCTACAATAAATAGTGTTGAATACAATTTTTCCTACATTGATCTTAGTGCCATGCCACTTACACTACCAATACCACCATAGTACTCTTCCAAAAAAAAGTCCCCACTGAAAGAGCGAAATATGAATGTGACAGTACAAGAGCTGAACATGAAAATAATACAGAAAAAGTAGTAGGCAAACATGTAAACTAGTCCATGATGGTACATTTCACTAATTATTGTGATTTGTTAGATAAAATGTATAGGTATTAACATCCAATGTCGTATATTTATTTGAATCTTAAATTATCTTTACACTTTGTGTGATCCAGTACAATCTTCATGCAAGGAATAATCCTCCTCAATTCAAAAATTACAGGGAACTCAAGCAAACTTGAAGCTGTCAGCTAAAGTCCAGTAAACTGACGCTCAGCTTTAGACACTTTTTTCCCCGTATAAGTGCTGGAGATTGTAAACCACGAAATTCGACGATATTTCCTCAGATCCCGTTCCGGCCGCTTTAAGATCCTACGGATCTCCCCGAATTAATGAATCCGTTGCTCATCCCAAGTGTTTTGTATTCTAAAGAGAGAACAACGGGCAATATCATTAAAGTCAGAGGAGACAACAGACTGAAGACGCCCCCCCAAGCCGTCCATAAAGTCCTACTGGATGAGGGGAGGAGGAGCGGAACTCCAACCTCACCTCTCATTGTTACACTGATTGGCCAAAGAAGCTCGGCGTGAATTTCCCTCCCGGCCCATTCGCACCCCTCGTCCGCGCCCCACAATAATACCCACCTCCCTCCCGCTCGTCCTCCTCCCTCGTCCTCCGGGCTGGCTTTAAATCGGAGCCCGCCGACGCCGACGCCGGCCAGAAACTTGGTCCTAAGGCGTTTATCTCGCGAATTATACGGGCGCTGTTTTCCGTCGCCAGCGCTGGTTCTCCTTCTGTTCTGCACCGCCACCTCCCGCCTACAGCCCCCCCCAGACACCCCCCCCCAACCCCTCCGCCTTCCAGTACAGTGGTGTGTAGCTCTGGGTTGCTGTGATGATTTACGACGTCGCCGCTGTGGTAGTAATTGTGCTGCTTCCGGGAAGCGCCGCCAGAGCGCAGCGCTGCAGTTTATCTCGAGACGTCAGCCTGGCTCTGCTGCCAACCTGCCAAGGGGCGTGTTGAGGGGGAGGGGGGAGACTGCTGCATCTGTTATTGTGCTCCTCTCGCCTCAGTGGCGAAAAATATCCCGCGAGCTGATGTTCTTCTGCTGCCGCGAACAATAAGGTTTTCAATGTACGGCACGCCACAGTTGTAAATTATTTCAGTTTGTGGGTCGCGCTGGAGTATACGCCGACATCCGACGAGGGACCCTCATTATTCTACGACTCATTTTTTTTATATATACAACAACAGCCGCAAGTTTTGATTGACCTTCAAAAATTTTTATCCATTACGGATCAGGAACACTGCGACTGTGGTGAAATAAGGTATCTTGAATAACAGCAACCATTCGCCTTTTATGTAAAATGTTTTTATTGCATTTCTCCCATTACCGGTTTCGATATGCCTAGCATATTGGATTGGATTTTTTATATTGCAGGTGGTGTGTGGAGGAATTTGTGCATCTGTTATAATTACAAAACAAAACAAGTGAACTATGTGGCGAGCTTAACTGACATAATAATGTTGGCTTAGGCCTAAATGTTGCTACTTACAATAACAAAAACAAAACAAGTGAAATATGTGGCGAGCATAACTGATGTAATAATATTAACTTAGGCCTAAATGTTGCTATTTACAATTACAAAAACAAAACAAGTGAATAACAGATGCAGAAATTCCTCCACACACCACCTGCTATATAAAAGAAAACGTTCACCATCTGATGATGATATGATAGGCATATCGAAACCGGTAATGGGAGAAATGCAATAAAAACATTTTACATAAAAGGCGACTGGTTGCTGTTATTGAAGATACCTGATTGACCTTCATTTTTATTATATTTCGCTTCCGATATGAATACGCCATTGGTAACATCTTCAGGCCAAATCAATAACGTCCATCCGGTTACGTACGTTGTGGTGTCGCACAAGTACAAAGTGCGCGCCACCTACTTTCGCCGCGCGCCGCCATGCATGCACGGCGCGGCGTTCTTCCGACGACAGCCACGAGCGCCCTCTGCTTTAACCCGGCTCGTGGCCACCACGGAGAGACATCGCACTTCGGACTGAGATAGCAACGAGTTAGGACCTTCGTAATCAGATAGGCACCAGTGAAGACTTTGCTATTGTACAGGCACTAGGCAGGCCTCTAATAACTATGTATCAACATTCTGCAGTACTATGTAAAAGTTAAGTATTGTTTCATTCTGTGCAATATATATCTCTTTCTAATTTACTCGAGTGTTTATAGTTTCTGGCTGCTCCCCTCCGTACCTGCACCAGCGTGGCGGTCTCGTTCCACTCGGCCACCGACACCTACGACGAGGCTGGGACACAAAATTGGCGACGAAGTTGGGACACAAAATACGTTGTCTATGAGGTCGTATTTAGCCGAATTCGTAGTTCCACACGAATATCAAGGCAACGGAAATTCTTATATATATACAAAAGTCAACAAAGTTTCAGCCGAGCAGTTGCATGAAAATGGTTTACATGCATAAACCTTGACCTAGGTTTCGGCAAAAGTAATTTTGCCTTCTTGAGAAGTATAACATACAGCTGACATTAAAATAGTTGTTGAATAAAATGTGGCTGACTCCATGTCATAGAATAATAAGTAAAATTTAAAACAATGTCTACATCATAAAATTGTGGAGCACGTCCACACACAGGTCGATTGAGCACAACGTACATGACATGGAGTCGACCACATTTTATTTAACAACTATTTTAATGTGAGCTTTATGTAATACTTCTGAAGAAGGCAAAATTACTTTTGCGAAACCTAGGTCAAGGTTTACGCATGTAAAGCATTTTTATGCAACTGGTCTGCTGAAACTTTGTTGACTATTGGATCGTGTTCCACCGTTGCTGAACTGCAGCCATTTTTAAAATCTACATTGAAAATGTATGTAATAGGATGGACGTCATTGATCTCGCCAGAATATGATACTAATGAAGTATCAAAACCGGTAGCGAAATAAAATAAAAATAACGTTCAGTAGAATCTTAGGGTTGTTGGTGGACACATTTTTTTAAACATTTTCACAACCTTGAATAAGCACTGTCCCACACCGCAAGACAGTATGGAGGTACATTGTTATTCTGTGGGAACGTTAGATTTGTGGCTTGACTTCAAAACGGAGTGATCGAGGGGAAACTTATTAAGACGTAATTGCTATGGGCTTTGAAATAATTCAGCCTATGTACTTGAAAACTTGTGTCGACCAAGACACAAATCCTGCTTGGATTAGATTAGATTATCACTTCTACCACAGATCATGAATACGGCATTTTGTCATGCTGTGGATCGTGTCAGTTTAAAAAAAGGTATTTTTAAACGATAGTAGACGGCACTCATGGATTTAATTATGTTTGTTTCCATTTTTTAAAATTATTTATTGATTTAAAATTCATCGACTTATTGGAAGAATGTTTCATTTAAAAATTCCTTTAATTTTTTGGTAAATGGAGTTAACTATCTGTCAGACTTTGATGCTATTTGGTAAGTGACCGTAGTCATTTGTGATAATTCACGCCTTTAGGTTCCAAAGATAGATTTAACTTGAAAAATCATGGACATCCTTTCTCCTAGTCGTTGTAGTTGTATACTCTGCAATTACTTGGTTTGGTTTACTAATAACAAATTTCATAAATAAGTATATTATATACAAGGCATCCACAATTAAAGTACCACTTTCAAAATGCTGTACAAAAAGAACCACTGGAGAGAATGACTGCTGGTTTTAACTGAACATATTTGACGAAGGGGGAAACGAAATGGCATACAAAAACAAAAAAAACAAAAAACAAAAAAAAATTAGAAACTATTCCTAACTTGATCAATAGATGGCGGTGTAAGCAGCATACGATGAAAATCGCGAGAAATAAATAATCATTTTGACGGTGTGGTAAAATACGGTTAAAGTGAATATTAAGTGTTGGTGCATAGATAGTATCACAAAATTAGAGTCGCCGGCGTTTCGTCCATAAACGTTTGAAGAAGAAAAATAATTTGCAACCTGATTTGATCAAAAGGAATTGATTATGACTAAATCGGCATACTCGGTGCATATTTACACGAGTGGGCCTTTATTTGGTTAGCGAGTTTCGGACATTTTATTATATTCCAAGCTGTACGCGATTCTTACATTGTTGGAGACTAAGTATTACATATTTGCTAAAAAATCATGAAACTACAGGAAAACTTAAAGTGGACAATAAAACACGCCTGTGCAATTTTTAACGTGAAGACGGACTGCCATCGTGCAGTATTTTCCGCAAGTGCGCTTCAGTAGTAGAACTCTGTGTTTGCTATGTTTATCTTCAGATATGGATTTTAATAAAATTCTCACATCATAAGAAAATTCTGTTTACTCGACAAGGATTCTAACCCCGGACCTTTTCTCGCGGATGGCATAGGTCCCGGATTCGAATCTTGGTCCGGCACACTTTCATATCGGGTACGCTCCGCTGAAAATGAAAGTATTACTCATCCCCTAGGCTAGCTAAGCCATATCTCACCCTTTTTTCCAGGATTGCTGGTCCCGGAAAAGGATGGTTAGAGGTGAGGTACTGGCAGAAGTAAAGTTGTGAAGATGGACTGTGAATCTTTCCAGTTTTGGTCAATCGGTAGGGCCATTGTTCGTAAAAAGCACAGTTCCCGGGTTCGAATCCCGGTCCAGTGCATGCTAATAATTTATCAAGAAGGTTGCAGGGGCACAGTATTCGATATTTATGGTAGCAAATCACGAAGAAACGTCATGTAACGTGTACTAGTTAAATGAAGAGGAAGTAAATATTATCCAATAACGTGATATTGGCCAATAATTAATTTGAGGATTGTTATACGGGAATATTAGCCTTGTACGGTAATATTGCGATTATATTAATTAGGATATTTATATTTTAGAGTTTTGTAACTGAGATATTAAGTATTGGTTTTAAAGAATATTAAGGTTACCAGCATGGAGGATACAATAGTTACCAAAATTTTCTCTATGGAGGGGTATATAAGAGAAACTCCAGGATTGTTAACAATGATCTGTTGTTATTTTGTGGCTAGTTGAGGAGTGCATGGGCGATTTAATATGTGTTACTAAATATCTTGCACGGAGTTAACAACGACACGGAGCTTAGTGTGAAATCCTATAAGTGTTTAGGACCCATATCATAGTTCAATCATTCCACCTAAACAGTTTTTAAGATTACAAATCTTATGAATGCTTCCTTGCACGTGTAAACCTAAATTACCGTTTGATATATTTGGTGTGTCAGATATACGGACATATACTTGTGAAAATCGGATCATACGAACGTTTTATCATTAAGTGTGGGTAAATTGGGAGTGAATTATTTTGTAATAATACATACTGAGAGACAATTTTGATCCAAATTTAATTGTCGTGTGAATTTTGTGTTAGTTAGTTATAGAACTGTTTAGCCAGCAAAAAGCATAAGTAATCGAAAAATTACATTGTCTTTGAAAATTTATCATAGTGCTAAATACGAATCCAATACAGCGCGAAGGTGAACATGGACTGTAAATGGCAATTCTCAACAAGAAATTGAACATCAAAAAGTCGTTAGACTATTTCCAACTGGATGATTAGCTGGTGTTCGAATTAAGGGGGGGGGGGGGGCAATATCAGCGCACAAAACTTGCAAAACGAAAACCTTAACAACCGTATACTAGTGCTACAGGATACTTGAGGGTAAAGCGTTTAAATCGTTGTTTAGTGGAATACAGTCAGAGGGCATAAGTGACGAATGTAAATGTAAATAGTAATAAACATGGATCAACCCCGGGCAGACACTATTTTACCTCGTATTCTGCCGCCCTCGGAAGACGAACTGAGATAACAACATTCCACTACGTCCACATATCTTCGTCTACATTTTTATTCAGATTTTGATGAAATTTCCCGTTGAATTAATATAATCAGCACAAACGGATAGATCAATGCGGAATTAGAAAGGTCTAGGTTGGTTACCTTACATTCAGTACTTCAAGCACGCTATGTTTATTAAAAGCAAACAGGAAACACAAATGACTGGATAAACATTAGCTTGCCCAACGTAATCTTTAAACCATTTAAAGATAGCCAGAATAATTAAAATTTAAGTAAAGGGTTCAACTTGCCTGAAGGGAAAATATTACATGAGCAAACAATATTTTAACAAAATGTTCAAATGTTTGTAAATCTATCGGACCAAACTGCGTGGTCATCAGTCCGTAGCTTACAAACTACTTAAACCTAGGTAAACTAACCTAAGGACAAACACATACACCCATGCCCCAGGGAGGACTCGAACCTCCACAGCGAGCAACCGCGCGCTCCGCAGCGAGACGCTTTAGACCGCTCGGCTACTCCACCGCGGCAAACAATATTTTACAATAAGCCTTTGTCATTAACAGTTAGATAAAATGTCAACCAACAAGCCCTTTTAAATGGCCAAACGTAAAATTTAAGAAAAGACTTCAATTTGCAGGAAGGGCACCACATAAAATTTGTAGTTCAAATTACAGCAGAGTAGAAGCAACATCAAACACTAATCAATTTACATTGCAGCAAACTCGAAGCACCAATGTCTTTCCCATAAAGAGAGAGAGAAAAAAAGGCGAGTAGCCACAGAGAAAACGGAAGGGGTATGGTATAAGAGGTGTCCGAACGAATTAATTAACTACAGCCTTAATCCGAAAGGAAGCTCTAAAGTCCCACAACACTGCCCAAAAACACGACTATAGACTGCCATAATTTGCCCGTAGAAGGAAAACACTCTATGATTACGGCTGTCCACTGAAAGGGCCACGAGAAGTCGGGTAAATATGACCAGAAAAAAACCAGAGACACGTAAGTGTGTTGCAACCAACAAATAGCAGTTAAGTGAGCATATAACAACAAATATCATGGGCGTATAGTCGCTCAAACAGCCCTAGTTGCTATCAAAGATGACACCAGTATCGGTCATCAAAGTACATGTATTCCCAAGGACATTGGCATGGAAAACTGCTGGGGTTCAGCTAACCACCCTAAACTAATAAGTGGACACAAAGACAAACAAGTACATGGCTAACCAGGAGGGAAAGACGCCAAATAACGCAAATAATTAGATATGGCCAAAGGAAGCAACTACATAACTCCAAAGTCCAATAATAGTTGTACAAAACATGCCAGGGTGCATGGAATAGAGTCTGTTTTAATCCCAGCTGAAGACTCAAGAGAAGAAGGCAGATCCCAGGCTGAAGTGTACCTGAGTCCGCTGTGGTCTCATTGAACACCGTCGCCAAACACACACACCACTTTCCGGCTGCAGAATGACTGACTCTTCCTCGCAGTTCCTCGCTCATAAATCCCTGTAGACAAGCGCGAAGCGCAATTGGGGGCTCCGTCGACGGGAGAAATCAAAAACTGATATGATTGCCGCTCTGCGATACGGAGCTCCCACGGTTCATTGGCCTTCTAAACAAGTCACTGATCACATGACATTCCATATCGTGCATGTCAGAGGATAATTTATTTTTGCATAATCGTACCCCTTACTTTCCAACAAAGAAGGTGCCCACTGTCTATGTAGCATTTCGTACAGCGCTTGGCATCAGGCATAGTTAGAGTTTGACCGGTCATCGTGAAGTTTTGTATTCGGCAAGAAAATGTACGGTGTTTGTTGGTGGTATCATGAAATTAAAACCGATACCTTGTCGTCAGTCAGATTTTTCATTGGCATGGGAAGTAGGGGGACAGAGTTGAGCAATGGTGGGGCAAGAAAAGTAGGCAGGGGCGGGGAAGATGTGCTGAGAGAAAGTTCGAGGATGGACCTTGAGAGGTGCAATAGGAGATGAACAGAGAAAGGCGAGGAGACTGACAGGTGAACAGAGAGAGGTTCGAGCAAGTGAAAATAGAGATGGGAAAGGAGGACTGAACCAGTGGAAAATTGTAATTCATACATTGTAAGGAGCCAAGGTTTCCTCACAGTCATTTCCTGCATCTTCCGACCTCAAAATCACATTCTATTCGTCAAGACGAATCTTTTGAATATAATCTTGATCGGGTAAGAACATTTTAATGATAATAATTACAATTTCATATGCAAATTACGAGATCATGGCACAAGGGTAATAAGATAATCAAGGCTGACCCGTACTAGTGAACAACATGTCTTTTTCTAATGCAAGGCGAGGCATCTGCATGCGAGTGCAATATGATAACCAAGGCTGACACTTACTAGTGAACAAACACGTGTTTTTCTAAAGTGAGGTGAGGCGCCAGTGTGGCTTACAATATTTATCAACCAATTCTGAAAAAACTATTCAATGAAAAAGTATCATTTCTTTCCATCTTATTTTGTGATACATTCGTTCGATAATGATCTCACTTTCTATTCGTTATTCCATATCGTTACTGTGCTACATCAAATTAAGTAAACTACTACACAAAATTTTGAAGAGTTCACAGACGAAAAATCGCATTGCATAGACATTGCATGTAATTGATTTTAATACATACAAGTTGCGGATGAAATGTAGGTAAGATATCTAAATTTTATTTAAGGTTGAGGGCAGAACGATAACTCGTTTCATTATCGAGATATAGGATGTTATGTCCGACAGACAGACGCGGAATGTGCGCGCATTTCTGTCCATGAGGACATGGCGGCTCTACGAGATACTCGTCATCTGAAACTGTTTCGTTTGTACCTTCAGCCTATTATTGTTCAAAGCTCTCTATCTTTTAAACAGTTCATTCCTTCAAAACGAAGTAAATTTGGAATCAAGACATTCATGTTGTGCGACTGCAAAACTGGATACGTCTTGGGTATCCACAACACAATAACAGAATTTTAAATCCATAATTTACTAGAAACCGCTTTTATAAAAGATGTGTCAAATATAGCCTACATTATTTTCACCTTCTCATAAAGTCGCCATGTTTACGACATATTTTTAGACTATTGAAAAGCAGTAGGTTGCTGAAAATTTTTCTTCCACATCTCTGTGTTGTCAACCTATGAAGTATTAAGTTTCATATTCAGTATGCATTTACATTAGGAGATATAAGACTAAAAGTTCACACTCACGCGTTCAACTTTGATTCAAATTATCTAGCATTGTTGGCCTGCGTTGGGTGACCAAATACACCTTTTCGCAATTAAAAATATTTGTCTTTCTAATCAGCCCAGTTTGTACAGTTTTAAAGAACATAACTTTTTGCAAAATAAGGCTGAACATATCTCACTTTCATCAGTTTCTAAAATCTTCAATTTTGCACTTCATTTATTCAGTATTGGAAAGCGACACATAAACTAATCTTCACGTTTCAGAACCTTATATTGTTAGGTTACCACATGCGAAGTTTGACGTTCGTCATAGCTTTAGTTACTGAGATATAACATGCCAAACGTTGAAGTTTTTTTGGGCGCAGATTTTTTTGATCAACTTTGCTTCAACGTTTCTGGCTATATATAGCACGTAAAATTCTTTTAAATATTATTCCTTTGAGAACGTGTACAGTCGTACACGACAGCTGAATTTCATATATTTTAACGAAATATGGCCCGACTTGTAACGAATCAAAGTTCACGTAAGACATCTCCACCCCTTTTCAGTAGTCTGAGAATTCTGACACTGGCGTCGCAATACGTATTTTCTTTAATTTCGTTTGTTGTTGATAATATCAGCTTATTTCTACAAGTTAGCAGCTTTCTCGGTGAATACTAGACAGAAGTCGAATCTACATTTGCATCACACATCTTTGACTCTAGAGCAGATAGGTGCGCAGTATTCTGGAATATCGATTTTCAATAAGCTACAACGAGAACTCAAGAAACTTTGTACTAACCAATGCGCTATCAGAACTACATTGAACAATTACATGGCTCACTCCTTTTATTCTATCGAGGAACTCCTACAAAACTTAAACAATTAAGCTAATTTTTTTGAGGTTCGATTCCATTTTCTGGACCGGTGTGCTCAGCGACCACAAAATAATAAATATAATACATATTGCATGGCATTGGTCGTTTTTTTATTAATATTTTTGCAGATAGATTTCGACCACGTAATGATCATCTTCATTGTACCAGTCATCATAAAATCAACTATGCATAATCATATGCCATATTAGCTGAATGTAACAAATTTTTTTGAACATATCAATGTAGTGTCCAACATTGATGTGTTCAAAAATTACAGTTTTTTTTAACATATCAATGTAGTGTCCAACATTGATGTGTTCAAAAATATCTGTTACATTCAGCTAATATGGCATATGATTATGCATAGGTGATATTAAGATGACTGGTGTATTGAAAATGTCATTATGTGTTCGAAATCGAACTGCAAAAACATTAATAGAAAAACGACCAATGCTGCATGCTATATTTATTATATTAATTAAGCTTTTTTTTTAGTTATTGATTCTTTTCTTTTAGTCTTAAGATTTTCGTGCGCATAGGACTACTTAACGTTTTTCTATTATCATTCTTGTGTTAACCTTCTTCTACTGACTTGTTCCATGACCGTGGAAACCACAATTAGTTCCTGTTGAACAGAAAAACATATTATTATTATTATTTCAGTTAGCTTTTCAAATAGTTAACACGAACCACACGCACACTCACACTCATGCCCGAACACAGACTGCAGCGTAACACGACTCACAAGTTGAAGAGATTAAAGCCTCTGAAGTTGATATGCGCTCCACCAAGCAGCAAAACGTCATTCTATAAGCTTATTTTTTCCCCAACAACAACGCTACTTTCAGGATTGGTGTTCATAATACTGTGTGAAGCAACTTTTAATATGGTGATGGCCAGGAACTACACTGGGAACGAAAGGGTTAGTAGACAATCGTGATTATATCGCAAATGGTTAAGTTCCAAACTCCTAATCGTTCGAACGGTTTCGCTTCAACTGTCATATATTTTCACCCGGGTCTATTTTTTGCAGTCAGTAATCCACCCTGTGGAGCTTAAACGGATAATACCAGCAAAACGTTAACGGAAATTCGTCGCATCCGTTACATTCAACACGTCAGACGGTCGAAAATATAAGGCCATACATCGAGAGCTCTTTTCTCATTGGCAGAAAAAACACATTCTACGAACAATGTTCCGTGCGAATTGGTGGCAGTGACATTTTGTTGCCGGCAAATAAAACCTGTGCGAGTTGTCGGGCCACACGACTCTTCTACATCGATCTGCGTTTGACTAGATTTGAGCGCAGGGTTTGGAGGGGGGGGCGGTGTGCTTTTTTTAAAAAAAAAGGGTGGGAATTACCCGGCACGAAATACGGCGTGGGCTGCTCGTGGACGGGCAGCGTCACAGCGCGTCGTAAAACGTAACGGCGTGGCCCGTGTTTCGCGCATGCGCAGTCGCGCCACTGTGCGAGGCGGGCCGGACAAACGGGTCGGAAAAGCCGGCGAGGGTCGTAAAAAATGGCTGCCGCAATTAGGGCGGATGGGCTGAGCGCAGTAACAGTTCCAGGTAACGAGCGACGCCTCCGACGCCCCGTGTCAGCGCCGCACACCTGCCCGAGAGGTCTTCTTCTGCCGGTCACACCCCAGAGAGGCTGGGCGGATTCTCGATTTGAAGAACGGCAGTTCTGTGCTTGTACAGCAATCTAGGATTTTATCGTTTACCGAAAACATTCCCCTGGTTTACAGACCACTTTAAGTTTTCTTATAGTTTAACACTATTTTGTGTCCCAGCCTTGTCGCCGCTTTTGTGTCTCGTTTCCGCCGGTTGTCGTAGGTGTCGGTGGCCGAATAGAAAGAGACCGACACAGGAATAAAGGATGCACGCGTGTGCAGGTACGGAGGTGAACAGCCAGTGGGACAGCAGAAACTAGAAACACTAGAGTAAATTAGAACGAGATATATATTTCATGGAGTCTCGGTAATACTTAACTTTTACATAGTTCTTGACTGCAGAATGCTGATACATAATTTATATAGAGGCTTGCCTACTGTTGATTCCTATTGCCTATCCGATAGCCAAGTCTTAACTGGTGCCTATCTGAATCCCAAGTGTTAACTGGTTCCTATCTCAGTCCTAAGTGAATGATGCCGTCCAGTGGTGGCCACGAGCGGAGTTGCAGCAGAGGGCGCTCGTGGCTGACGTCGTAAGAACGCCGCGCCGTGCGTGCATGGCGGTGCGCGGAGAAAGTAGGTGGCGCGCACTTCTTACTTGTGCGGCACCACACACTAGAACCGCCGGTGGGACATTTTTGTCCCATGGCAATATCTCAATCCCTCCCCTTCGTTTAATTGTTTCATGAGGTGGATGAGGCTTCATGACATTTAATGTTTCTTACCCCTTTCGCGGCTGAAGGGGCGAGCGCCTTGGCTGCCCGCCTGGCTGACGGCGCGAGACCAGCTGTGGGCCTGAGCGGCGGCGGCTGACCCGGCCCCACGGCCGCTGTGGGCTACTGTACGGCCGCTGCAGCTGCACGCTAGTCGCGCGTTGCACACACCACACAACTCCCCGCAATAACACGTTCTATAAAATCAGTATCACACTGCTCTGCCACAGCAGTGGCAGTTTGTGATACGAAACAGCCTTTCATATCTAAACGACACACTTATAAGATTATCCGCGACTGAGAACGAAAAGATTTAAGTAAATTCTAATACATTTTTATTTGTTATTAAAAAAAACTAGAACTTGCGATGTACGTAACCAAAATATGTTACTACAATGTATTAAAATTTAATTAACACCGGTCGAGTATGTTTCACAACATTTGGTTTCAAAGTGAGTTGTTCGTAGGGAAGACCTGCAAAACTCCGACAGTTCTAGTTATAATCGTAAATAAAAAATATTTATTGAAATTTATGTTATGCCATATAGCATAATGGAGAATTAAACAAGAAAAATAATGTTGTAATAATGAAATGGAAATAATAAATAAAAATATTGATAGGCCGACTGCTTAGTTTGAAATTAAAGCCTAAATTCGATTCGCTATATTAAATAATCCGATAATAAGCATCTACATGCTTTCTGCTAGCGGATTTATTTTTCAGATGTTCACGGAGTAGTAGAGTCTGACTTAGTGGTTTCCCATCCTCATTTCTGACTGTCCTTCTAGCTGTCCTTTTTCGTGTCCGTAGCATCTAGGTTTTAGATGTTTATGAATAACTTCTCCAGTAACTGACGGATTACTTCCAAGTAGAATTTCGCTAGTGGCTTCCTTTGTTTATTTTGCATTTCAAAAATAGATTTTGCCTTGAGGATACTCGAGGCAGCTAAATGAAAGAAAACTTTCTTGTACCAATTCACTGTTTTTCGTATGCACTGTGCGGAACTTAACATCATGTCAGTCCGACCAATCGCGCCCATTGACTAATTGTAACTATGTACGTAAGTGGGTTTCACTTTATTTTCTCCCGTTTTATGATTCTTTTTCTCTCTCCGAACAAACTCTGGTCCATTTACAGTGGAAGGCATCCAGACTTATTTACTGTCCATCCCATACTTCAGTTGTATTTCGCTTTCTTCAGTTTATCAGGTATAGGTCTACATCTACATGGGATACTCTGCAAATCACATTTAAGTGTCTGGCAGAGGGTGGTAAATGTTTGTTTTTACGCACTGTGCCAATAGTATTAATGCACTTCGCATGGTGCCATAATAAAAATTCAGGACTCGAATACCAATTGTCTAAATAAATGCTATGATCTTTGTTGAGGTACGGTAACAAACTGACAACGACCTCATCTGATTTGCCCCAGTCAGCATTTCTACATCAGTAGCGGCACCAGTGTAGACAATATAATCCAGAATATAACTGGTCTATACGCCACAATGCAAGAAAATTTTAATCCCTAATCGGCTACGTTTGTTTGGATTACACTCTTTGAACCGTAGCCTTCCTCTGAAAAGTAGCAACTTTCGTCACTTACTAAGTTTTTAAATGGGACTGCAGCCTCTCGGAATCTCTTTTTGGCGTATTTTCACAAGAATATCTTGCGATGCAGACGAATTGTCACTCAAGCGTAATAAACGCAGTATCGAGTGGCTGAGCGCGTTGAGACGCTGCGCTTCGATGCGCGGGGCCGTCCCCGTTGGGGGTTCGAATCGTCGCTGTGGCATGAATGTTTGTGCTGTCTTTAGTATAAGTTAGTTTATAAGAACGGTAATTTGTAAGTTTAGGGACTGATGATCCCGCAGTTAAGTCCCATATGCTTAACAAACATTTTAACAAACGCAGTCTCACCTTGTACTTCCCTCAGGCCATTACGTCAGAAAATACTGGTGTTCGCAGCAAGGAATCTTTTGACCAATATTTATTCACTGCCAACTGTTTGGACCTTGGCGTAAGGAGGGTACAAGTCACAAAGCAATAAAATTCTGGAGGGTCTATAAGTTTCCATCTTGTTAATCTGCTGGGCTCTGTAGTCATTTCTTCGGTAACAAATGTATACATGTTCATAACTACAAATAGCTGAAGTACCAGCTGATTCATCGAAATCTACCTTTAAACCACTAAAAGTGTTCTCGAAATTGTGGCGATTCGTCGCAGGACGATTATCTGTCGAGTCATACAATCTTCTTTGTGTCGAAATTTTACGTAACACATCATCTTCTTTTTCCACTTAAGAAGAGGAACCTTCTACAAGAGTTCTTCGTTGCGTTGAATAAATACCGTTAGTTCCATACACATCCAGCTCTGTAGTAGCACTATCGTCATCATCACTACTGTTCATCATTATGTCCACTATTTCATTGTACGTTCCGACAGTACAGTGAAAAGCTGTTCTCTCGCCAAACAAAAAATATAAGACGGGCCCTATGGAGAGCTCGAGAGCAGGAAGACCCGGAAGTGAAAACTGTAGTGCTTACCGACATAACAAAGAAGACCTGTTAATGGCAGTGCCACCAGGAATGTTGAGCCGCGGGTAAAACCGAGTCGCCGTCGCTCCATTGTGCGGCCGGACCCCGGGCGTACATGAATGCTCTTAGCCTTCAGGCCGCTCTACCTGCTGGGCATATATGAATGCCCGTAGCCGTCTGGGCCTCCTGCCTTCCGGGCGTATATGTACGCCCGTAGCCGTCTGGGGCTTCTAACTGCCGGGCATACATGTACGCCCGTAGCCGTGAAAGGGTTTCTTACCGTGGTCGATTTCTAAATGAAAGTCATCGGTATGTGTTACGTAGTTATCGAGGAAAAAAAAAAAACCTGTGATGGGACATTTTTGTCCCATTGTTTACACTAAACGTTGCCGATTGCTATACACCGTTATAGGCTTCTACTGTTGTCTGGTGCTACAATGACGATGAGAAGCAAAGTGTTCAGTGCCTTTGACAGTAAAAATTTATATAAATATAGGTGACAGGCCCTGTGAGGTAGTGTAACGTGGCTGGTCGGCGCGATCTCTCAGATGATCGTTGCAGGCCGCGGTGGCCGGGTGTCAGTACAGCCACTACGGTCGGGGGTGCGAATCCCCCCTCGGGCATGGATATTTGTGCCGTCCTTAGTGTTAGCTAGTTCATAAGTAGTTTGTAAGTTTAGGGACTGATGACTCCGTAGTTTAAGTCCCATAAGCTATACAAACAGTTGAACAGTTCAGATGACCGTTGCTGAATAGTATTGAAGATAAATCCGAAGAGATGGTACTTCAACTGATTTTGATTAACATGCAAAACAATACGACGGAGAGCTCAAATGAATCAGAGGGCAGTTATGAACATTCTGATAATTACAATTTCTTCACGTCACTTTCAATAGCAAGAGAGCTGAAAACAAATCGAACCAGCTTGCTTGGTACCATGAACAAAAGTAGACGGGAAGTGCCTGAGTGCATGAAGTAAGCTCGTGAGAAACTATACAAGACTGTAGTTTCCAAACATTACGAAATGACCCTCACAGTGTATCAAGTACATCCAGAAAAGAAACGTAATAATTATCAGTTTCTTGCATCCAGATGTACAAATTGGAAATGATATGAAATCAAAGCCTGACACTGTGACAAGTTGCAATGAATCCGAGTATGGAGTAAATGTTGTTGACCAAATGGCCCGCAAACACTCAGTGACAGCTGGTGGAAGACGTTAGCATGTTCATATTTTTTATAATATTGTAGATTTAGCAGGCATCAGAGTAACAAGACGAGATTTCTTTCTGAAGCATGCAGATGAACTTGCCAGAGACTATACAGAAACCAGGGTAGGAGCTCTACCAGTTCACGCTGAAGCATCACATGTAGGTGGGAACTACAGCCATTGACACGTTCGAAAATCCTGCACATAAAGGTTTATACAAATTTGCATCGTGTGACTAATCAGTTTGCATGAAATTTGTTGCTATAGTTCCCTATGTCTGTGGAGATTTCGAAGTACAGTCTACAGACAATGTTGAACAGTAGGTGTGTAAAAGGAATTATATAGATTGTAATTTTATCTTTGGAAAATGTATCGAAGTGCAGAATGACATTAGACTACGATAATGTATTATGTTATTCTTAGTTGTAGAAAATATGATTTTGAGCTGAAAACTTCATGCTATGTCTGGATTTCTATTTTAAAAAATTGATTTTTTTATGACATTATGAACAGTTTTCAAGTATTTGCATACTGTAGTTCATCTCTCTAAAAATAAAGATAATATTTTATATTTATGTTGTTACATGAAACTGTTTTGAATTAAATTGTAGCTACCACGTTTGTACTTAATATTTTGAATACAAAAAACATATTAGACCATCAGTGTCAATATTTCGTACAGAAATACCCGTCCCTTAAAATTAAAAGACTAGGATGAAACAGTGACACATCGATCTGAAATGGGACACTTTTGTCCCGTTGGCGGTTTTAGGGTTTTAAAAACTCCGGCGGTTCTAGTGTTAACGCTATTTGGGATTTTTTTTTGGAAAAATAATAAATATAAATTAAACGGAATTGCTAATGAACAAAGATTCGCCAATCTCCAGAACGCCTACAAGATAACATGGACGCATTACAACAAGAGGTGCATTTCCACAGACGCAAAATTAAGACCTTATAGAACAGTGATTCTTCCAGAAGCAGTCTATGCAGCTGAAACAATGGTGACAGACGGTCATTCAAAAATTAGGAAAAGAGAAAAGCAAGAAAGAAAAATTATCATGAAGATATACGGTACAGTAAATAAAAACGGCATTTGGATTAATACAAATTAATGAAACTCCATCACCTGGAGATAAAACTCTGGTGCCATAGAAGACAGTACGTAATGTTTTTTAGTAGTGTTTAAAAGACACGAGAGTCGACTATTGAAAAACAAGAAAAGTGGCAAAGGAAACAAATACTTTTCCTTCAAGGTTTATACTGTTGAAAATATGACGTTCGGCGGCACTGATCTAAACACAAATAATCCCGATACGGTACATACGAAATGGAAGGCGATGAAGTAGTAAGTGAAGAAACGGAAGGGACAATAAAAAGAAGAAAAGATCAGTTCATCTATTGCCACCAAAGGTCAAAATATACAAAAGTGCTTTGCACATGCCATAAATGGTAACCGAGAAGATCACGATGAAAGGCAGTGGGCTGGTCAAAGTTAAAGAATGTGAGATGTATCCAGTGTAAGGTCTTTTTGTGCTTCGCTTCAGAAAGAAATTGTTTGCAGTGGTTTCATACTTCATAATTTACTTCACAGCAATTTTAAAAAATTGTGAAACTTTCTTGTATTTCCTTTATTTCAACAAGAACATGTAATGAGACGATTTGCAACAATTTCGTGCATTTTCTGGCATTACCAGGAGTATATGTCATTTAAATACAGGGTGTCCAGAAAAGGAGTCCCGGACTTCAAAATTAAATATCTCGAAAACAAAGATCGATAGAGGAATGCAGTAAACGGTATGTTTATTGTGAAAGCTGTAAGACGTTTATACAGCAGTTTGAAATAATAGTTACAAAAGCTGCTGACAGATGGCGCTGTACGCTGTTCAGCTCATATCAGCACACGTAAGTGAAATAATTGTATGAAAACACTCTTTGCAAACAATCACATAACAAATTTTTTCAAAATGTTCACCATAGGCACTACAGAGGTGGCGCAAACGAATAATGAAATTCGCCATCACATTTCGTAGTCTCAACCGAAATGAATTCACATGCCACAAAGATCGCCGATTCAAGCTCGTCCAGCGTGGCGGGATGCTTCGGGTAGACCATGTCTACAAAAAAGTCATAGTTAGTCAAATCCGGCAAATATGGAGGCCAATACATGCTTGCAGCAGTAAATGTGGGATATTCCAAAGCAATGACTGGATTCCCGAAGTATTCCTCAAGAAAGATAAACACTTGTTCGGTCCATTGTGGTCGGGCTCCATCTTGCATAAACCATTCAGTACCTGGTCGATCCTCTAACGCTTGCTGTGTGGCGACAAATTGTTCCAAAATTGCAACGTAACGTGCCCCAGTGAGCGTATCTCGATTGAAAAAAGGGCCAATAATGCCTCTGCTGCAAATTGCAGCCCACACAGTATCTTTAGGAGAATACAGGGGTTTCGCTTAACAGCAATATGGCTTTTCGGAACCCCAAAATCGCCAGTTCTGCTTATTTACGTATCCATTCAGGTGGAAGTGTGCTTCATCTGTAAACCAGATGTAGCCAACATCAAATCTTTCACTATCATTCATTGTGAGCATCTGATTAGCAAAGGCAACCCTGTGTTGCACAGCTCGTACGGGGATGGCCTGGTGCGTTTGAATTTTGAATGGAAACATGTGTAGGCTCTTTCTCAGTAGTTTCTGCGTGCTGGAACGCTTCAAACCAGTCTCAGATGCAATTCTACGGACGGATGACATTGGATTTCGCTGAATATTTCCAGAAACTGTGGCGATATTTTCAGGCGTAACTGCTGTTTGCTTGCGGCCAACATGCCCCACTAGATCATCAGGTACGCTGCCTGTTCGTTGAAATTTTACGAAGAGCGTACGAATGGTTTCCGCGTCGGGTCCTTTTGGAACATTAAATCGTGCTTGAAAACTTCGCCTTGTTGCCGTAGGACTCTCTTCTAACCTGTGGTACTCTAGCACCAGAAAAACGCGTTGTTCAATGGAGTGCATGGTTTTAATCTCTTCCTTCGGTACGCTAACCTCCTTTCACGTTTTAATAGTGGAACTGATCGCTCTGGGCTTCGGATCACTATTTATACTAGGCATTACGTATGGCGATTACAGCGCCATCTGTTGGCAGCTTTTGTAACTATTATTTTAAACTGCTGTATAAACTTATTAAAGCCTTCACAATAAACATACCGTTTACTGCATTCTTCTATCGATCTTTGTTTTCGAGATATTTAATTTTGAAAGCAGGGAGTCCTTTTCTGGACACCCTGTAAGAAGAAATAAAGTAATATTTAGCTATTCACCGTGTGTCATATTGTCTCGATAGCAACCCAATGTATCGTATATGATTCATCGGCTGTACCAGTATGTAAAAAAATAAAAAATAAAAATAAAAAAAATTATTCATAAATATTTTCAATCAGTGGTATTAATCAACACGTTGAAGGTTGTTTGTTTCAATTTACTGTATAAATCTGGCTTCAGGACACTGGATGCTAATCAGGAGACCGTGGTTCGTGTCCCGGCCCCAAATGTTTCTTTAATACAACACCTACCAGCAGGTGAGACGTACAACTCCGACTAAATACTAATTTCATCAAAAAGGAACAACTTCCTGATGTTCTGCAAAAGTTTTTTATTGATCACAAACTGGCTTTCGGCTTCTTAGGCCATCATCGGGTGACAACTGAATGTAGTACACACGTTTTCAAAGATGTTAAGATTTACAAAGATGTTATCACAGACAATCGATACTTCACAGGAAAGTTCTTCGCAAGTACTTATTTATGAAAGTTATTAACATATATATAAGTATGTGTAAAGAATCAAAACTAACATGGATATTTTTGTTGAAAAGGAAGGTTGAAAATGAAACTTATTTCAGTAGAGGTGTAGAGGGGAACTGGATCTGATCGTTTAATACTAAACTAGCATCCTGAGCCAAATGTTTATTGATTTCCAATATTTCTAGTAGAGTCATCTTTCTGCATTTCTTCAGGGGATGTAGAATCATAATCATGGCCTTCTCTGAGCAGATGTTCAGCAATGGTTGAATCTGTCTTTTTTAACCTCCAGCTTCTCTCATTATTAGATTATCAGAACATGAGAGAAGCTGGAGGTTAAAAGCAACAGATTCAACCTTTGCTGAACATCAGCTCAGAGAAGGCCATGATTATGATGTAAACTGTGAGATTCTACGTCCCCTGAAGACAAGCAGAAAGATGACACTACTGGAAATATTGGAAATCAATAAACATTTGGCTCAGGATGCTAGTTTAGTATTAAACGATCAGATCCAGTTCCCCTCTACACCTCTACTGAAATAAGTTTTATTTTCAACCTTCCTTTTCAACAAAAATAACCATGTTAGTTTTGATTCTTTACACTTAATAACTTTCATAAATAAGTACCTGCGATGAACTTTCCTGTGAAGTATCGATTGTCTGTGACAACATCTTTGTAAATCTTATGATGTTGTCGTTGTGGTCTTCAGTCCGGAGACTGGTTTGATGCAGCTCTCCACAATACCCTATCCTGAGCAAGCCTCTTCTAATTTTCCTACTCGATTAAGGGATCTAACATTCCACGCTTCGACCCGTAGAATGCCAGTATTGTCTTTCCTGATGATCACATCCTCCTGAATAGTCCCCGCCCGGAGATCCGAATGGGGAACTATTTTACCTCCGGAATATTTTACCCGAGAGGATGCCATCATCATATGTTCATACAGTAGAGCTGCATGTCCTCGGGAAAGGTAACGGCTGTAGTTTCCCCTTGCTTTCAGCCGTTCGCAGTAACCGTGTGGCAAGGCCACATTAGCTGATGTTACAAGGCCAGCCCAGTCAATCATCCAGACTGTTGTCCCTGTAACTACTGAAAAGGCTGCTGCCCCTCTTCAGGAACCACACGTTTGTCTGGCCTCTCCACAGATACCCCTCCGCTGTGGTTGCACCTACGGTACGGCTATCTGTACCGTTGAGGCACGCAAGCCACCCCATCTCGGCAATGTCTGTGGTTCATGGGAGTGGTGTAAATCTTAACATCTTTGAAAACATGTGTACTACATTCAGTTGTCACTTGATGATGGCCTAAGAAGCCGAAAGCCGGTTTGTGACCAATAAAAAAGTTTTGCAGACCATCAGCAAGCTGTTCCTTTTTGATATTATTATCATGTTCTGTCAAGTACCGACGGAAAAATCAATTAATTTTATTAAATACTAATTTCCCTATCACCCGTAATATCTTTCTCTCGCGAAAATATGCTGGTAAATCTCATCACTCTTTGTTCGCACAGTGGAAATATTTGCGCCTGCGGTTTGCGGCTGTAATTTGAGCCGGCCGTTTCGCTGCCGTGACCGGTGGCCGGGCGGCCACTGCTCGTTAACGCGGGCCATAATGGAACCGCCGCCCCCGCCTGTGATGTTCTTGCCGGCTGTTTACCGCCGCGGCAGGAATCTCCCGCGGCCAGCTCTGCAAACAGCGGCTGCGACAGTGGCTCCGCGTCGCAAGAAGGCTTCTGTTGACCCCGGCCGGAAGGACAAATTTGCCCCGGCCGCTTTTGTGACGTCACATGCCGGCTGCTTTTGTTTCCCGCCTTCCAGGTCACCCTTGTTTACAAGTGCTCCGCGGTCTCCTCGAGCGGAAGCGGGGGTTTACCGAGTCGTTTGTCGCGGAAGACACGTCGCGTTGTGGTACATCTTTTGTGACTTTACGCCTAATTAAAATGATTACGGTAAAGATAATTAATATGTTTGTCAAAGGGGCGCAGACAGCCTCAGAGTAGAGTGTCACGGAAATTTAATGATGATCTTTGATACAGAGTTCGTTTATATATACAGGGTGTTTCACTAAGTGTGTTTGCCTCTGTAACTTATAAAATAATAGGTGACGGGAAATTTTAATGCGGTAGGTCAACACAAGAAATGTTACCCTTTCTGCGGAGCTATGAACGTAGTTTATTGCATTATTTTCCAAAGAGTTATACCACAAATATATAATTTTTTAAATGGAACAATAGTTTTTTTTCTATCGTGTATTCGATTCGTTGAAACCAGCTGCGTCCAAATCAATTTAAACTACATTCCTATCACTGTTAGTTTGGGAGCTACAACCCTTTAAAGTTCCAGTGGCGGAGGCTGCGTAGCGTAGCTAACTGGCCGAGTGGCTATCCCCTGGGGCACAGCCCACTGTCTCATGACCACCAGCCAGTCAGATACGCTGTCGTAGCCTCCGCCCCCTAAACTTTGAAGGGTTGTAGCTCCCAAACTAACTGTGATAGGAATGTAGTTTAAATTGATTTGGACGCAGCTGGTTTCAACGAATCCAATGCACGACAGAAAATACTATTGTTCCATTTAAAACCTTATATCTTTGTGCTGTAACTCTTTGGAATATGATACAATAAACTATGTTCATAGCTCCGCAAAAAGTGTAACATTTCTCGTGTTGACATACCGCATTAAATTTTCCCGTCACCTCTTATTTTATAAGTTACAGAGGCAAACACACTTAGTGAAACACCCTATTAGGGTGTTACAAAAGGTACGGCCAAACTTTCAGGAAACATTCCTCACACACAAAGAAAGAAAATATGTTAAGTGGACATGTGTCCGGAAAAGCATAACTTCCATGTTAGAGCTCATTTTAGTATTTCTCTTTAAATGTAAATTGAAATAATTCGTGTAGACAGTTGTCAAAATACCCCATTGTTTCGTTAGTATGTACTGTACTTCCTCTATCCACCGCCAGTTGGCCCAATTGAAGGAAGGTAATGTTGACTTCAGTGTTTGTGTTGACATGCGACTCATTGCTCTACAGTACTAGCACCAAGCACATCAGTAGCATCAACTGGTTAGTGTTCATCAAGAACGTGGTTTTGCAGTCAGTGCAATGTTTACAAATGCGGTGAATCGAGGACGTACAGTACATACTAACGGAACAATTGGGTATTTTGACAATTGTCTGCACGAATTATTTCAATTTACATATCAAGACAAATACTAAAATGAGCTCTAACATGGAAATTAAGCGTTTCCGGACACATGTCCACATGACACATTTCTTTGTGTGTGAGGAATGTTTTCCGAACGTTTGGCCGTACCTTTTTGTAACACCATATATTATTATTTTCGATTATTCCCTTTAAAGAGAGCGATTGAACTTGAGTAATTATGACGTCTTCTTCTTCCTTCGTTCTTTCCAAATTCTCTTCATGCGTTCACAGTGTTCTCTCTTGCGTTCTTCTGACCACTTTTTTCCTGTTCTGTTCTCCGTGTGTTCTCGTTTAAGTTTATGTTTGTTTTTAATGTTCCTGAACTGTTCTCTATTGTTTATGTTGTCTTGTGTGATTCCCAGTTCTTTAATATCCTCTTCTGTTTCCGTGATCCACTTCGTCTCGTTTTTGCTCCTATTTGCTATCTCAAATATTTGCCTTGTCAACCTGGTTTCATTCATCCTGCTGATATGTACATAAAATTTCTTCCTTCTCTTACTGATGGTGTCTGTTATTGTTTCCATGTCTTTGTAAATCTCTCTAGTTGGCCGCTTTATCTAAATTATTTCCCGAAACACTGAACCATATATTTTCCTCAAAAATTTTCTTTCAATCTCTCTGATCTTCGTATGACCATGAATCACTGTAGTTTCTGCAGCGTAGTATGCCTCTGGTAGGACTACTGTGTTGTAATGCCTTAGTTTTGTATTGACAGAAATGCATTTATTATTGTAATGGTTCGAAGTTAGCTTATATGCTATTTGTAATCTTGAGACCCTTTTTTGATTGGCTATTGAGTTCAGTCCTGATGGTTGGATCATCTCTCCTAGATATCTGAAGTGAGAAACTTGTGCCACTTTTCCATTCTGAGTTGTGATGGGGAGACTATCTGCAGGCTTGTTTTCCATGTATTGAGTCTTTTCATAAGAGATTTGTAGCCCAGTTTTCTGTGAGATTTCATGAAGCTTCTTCTCTGTTGTTTGTTAGAATAGCAAGATTATCCGCGAAAGCCAGACACTTCACCCTGATTCTCTGCTCCTTTTTAATTCCAAGTTGAATTCCCTTCATTTCTTTTTCCCATGTCCTCACAATTTTCTCCAGTATAAAGTTAAAAAAAAGGGGGGGAGAGTCCATCTCCTTGGCGGACACCAGTAAGGATGTGAAATGCTTCTGATGTTTCTCCCATGAATTTGACTTTAGAGGTAGTTCCTGTTAATGCTTGTTGGATAATTGACTTTGTTTTCCTGTCAATCCGAAATTCCTCTAATGTGTGGAATAATGTTTGACTGTCTGTTGAATCAGAAGCCTTCTTAAAATCTACGACTGTCACCACAGTGTATATATATAAGGGCATGACGTCATATTATCTATCCGCTTCTTTGTCTCTTCGAGTTCAGAATTTGACTTCCTGTATACTTGATGTGATCATCGTTTTAATAAACATCACTTAATTGTGATACTGAAATTATTTCCATAGCTGTCATCAATTTTTAGAAAATTATTACCTAAATACTAGATACTATTTACCCTGTGAGAACAATAGTCAGGACTGGTGTTGAAACGAATCTGGATAAACTTCCTCGGGTGCAAAAGGTACTATTTTTCTCTAATACTGCTTCACAATTTAAAGTGCAAATGATTTTAGATTAGAATAACACATCAACTTGTCTACCCACAGGACACAAGTGTAGTTCAATAAATGTTAGTGGTGAATATTATTGTAACTGCCTACGACATACAAATAGCAGTCATTTACCAAATCAACTCTGAAGCGATGTATACCCTCGCAATAATTGCATCACTTCTAGTGCATCAAGCCGCGGCGTAGTGGCCGAGCGCATTGAGTCGCTATGCTCAGATTGCCGGGGTCGTTCCCCGTCGTAGGTTCGAATCCTCCCTCGGGTATGGATGTTAGTATTAGTTCATAAGTAGTTTGTAAGTTTAGGGACTCATTAACAAACATTTGAACATCAAACTTCACTTTTGCAATAACATTAGATTCTTCTCTCATGATATCCCTTTTTTTTATCAATTTTACCTGTTAAACATTCTTTGATATTGCCATACCAACATTTTCATCATCTGATCATTTTAAAGTAGTATCACAGCATGTTCAAATATACATCGGTCTTACACAATGGCCAATTTAATTAGGAATCCGAAGTACTGTAAAGATGCTCACGACAACTCAAAGTCCGGCCACTAAAGACAAGAATGATGCCAAACGTTGACGGATGACAGACTACCGGCAACAGACACAACATAGCTGGTTCGCCTCCTGAAATAATATGTTCGAAGAAGGTTACGACACATCATGTGACCACAAATTATGGCGTTTATAAATGGAATAGGAAACTGGAATAAAGATTTATTAAACTAATATTTCATACAAAATTGAAATAAAATTAGTGTTAACTCATTTCATTTTTCATAGTTCGGGAATACGTTTTCAAACTTTCAATTGTTACAAAATAGAAATACTATGAATATAAATCAAGTACGAAAGTAGTATTTCCATGATTACTTGTTGACTCCATAAATAATAATTATTTAATACAAAACTGAAAATAATAGGATCGTCCAAATGATGAAAGACAGCTTTGGCCCAATGACAACTCTATTGCTATGACTATCGCAAATGAATTGTGGTTTAAATAAATAAAAATCATTAAAATATTGAGTGTCATGTATGGACCCCTTTTATTAAACCACATAATTGCAAAATGTCGTATTTATGATCTTTGGAACAAGACATATTAATCCAACTAATCTGTGAGAAACTCTATAAAAGTAGAATTTTGTTAGCCATTATCCTTAATTATTTGTTGTGTAAAGGGTGGCCAAAATCCCATCGCCATCTGCTCTACACACTCTTGGTTACACACAGCTCCATCGTTATGACGTCATATCTCGTGAAGAATGAATCCTGTAATGATATAATTGTGTAGGCAATTAAAGTGGAGTATCAAGAAACTGATTGCAAAATGTGTTTCCAATAATGAATTACACCCTTATGCGTGATGGTGCGGTATTTCATATTTTTCTTTTTGTCATTATATCATCTGAAGCTCGTGTCATACTATGATGTAATACCGCAGCTACATGCAGTAGTATTTGTGCGCACTGCGAAGTATGTCGCGAATTAAGTTAGTAGTAACGACGTAATAAATCGATAGGTAATTCATGCTGAGGAGGTTTTCCATGAATCTTATTGTATGACCACTTTCCTCATGAACTACCAGTAGTACTATGATGTAATTTCGCAATTACAGTTAGTGGTTTATGTGTATGCCTGCAGTAAAATTTCTGGCGAATACATTTGGTTGCGTACGGGTAATAAAGTGTAGCGTCATGCCGAGTACCATTGTTTTACTACATGAACGGCATAAAAGTCGTAAGCGATGAACTTAGTTTTTCTAGGGCTGATGTGTTACGTTTTTGAAAGACGCTAAGAGATTTCATTCCAAACAGGAGATGAATGAAAACCCGTTACTCACCTGATCTGCTAAGATTTCTTGTGACTCTCATTGTTTACAACATCATATCTCCTGTACTATGTTTCGCAGGTAGTTTGTACCCCCAAAAATATTCTTCCCTCATTTTTATCGAATATTGGTGTTCATCAACTTGTATATGCTTCTTATTCGGTCAGAGACGTCATAAAATACTTACATATTAATTTTAAAATTATGCAGAAGTAAAGAAAGGTTTCTACACATTCTTAGCCCAGAAGAGGGCTACGTCAATAGCGTTTGGTTGTGCCGACTTTAACTCCTAAAAGGTACAGTGTGAGGGACTGAGCGGGCAGTTACACATATGGGTAGTTGTTTGAATGGCTCCACAGTCACAGAGGGTGGAATCATTCTGATAGCCCTATTGGCTTAGATTTACTTTAGACCTTGGTATGCTACTGTGTAATCGGTTCAAAGACTTCCACACTGTCCAGCTTTCATTGTGTCCAGCAGTTAAGACTTCGGAGGGTTCCATCCACGGGTGCCTTTCCGCATCCTTCCAGCGTTCTACCGTTGTTCTGTTGTCACTCTCCTTCTCAGTTTATGTGAGAAAACTGTTTCAAAAATGTTCAAATGTTTGTAAATCTCTCGGACCAAACTGCGTGGTCATCAGTCCGTTGCTTACAAACTACTTAAACCTAGGTAAACTAACCTAAGGACCAACACACACACCCATGCCCCAGGGAGGACTCGAACCTCCACGGCTAGCAACCGCGCGCTCTGCAGCGAGACGCCTTAGACCGCTCGGCTACTCCACCGCGGCAAACTGTTTTTAGACTTAAGCCTCTGTGCTGCTGGCTCCATCGCATGGAGTGGGTGCCACTTGGAGACAACAGATTTTTGTCCCTCTTTATATGCAGCCTGTTCTCTTAGAATTGCTGGCAAGATGATAGATTTTATTTACAGGGGTTTGCTGCTAAAATCCTGTATCATTTCTGGCAGATTCATTGAGGGCGACGTCGACATGTTTGGCGTGTGCTGACCTGCACCAAACTGGACTAGCGTATTCGCCAGTGGCGAACTCGTCAGTCGTCTCAGAATGTTGTTTCGACTAGAAACTTTCATTTTGGTATTAAGGCAATGATATTTAAATGCCTAAAGTAGTGTTTTTGCAATGTTCCAAGTCAACACCCCCCCCCCCCAACTCCCTTGCGCAGATGGAATGCTTACAAACTACTTATGAACTAGCTAATACTAAGGACGGCACAAAGATCCCGAGGGAGGATTCGAACTCCCGACCGTAGTGGCAGTGCAGAACGTGACTGGCGCGCCGCAGACTGCTCAGCCACTGCGACCGGCTTAGTAATTGAGTGGCTATGTTATCCGCTGTAATGTTGGCATGGTCGTTAGGGATGTTGGGTCATTGCTTAAGCGCTTAAGAAGACGCCATGCTTTATGGCTGTTTATGCTCATATCTAGTTCTTCCGTTAGTTTAACCCAACTGTTTCTTTTAGCTTCTGAGATAGAAGCTAACAATTGTTGTCCTGCAGCCACTGTTGATTCATCGAATGGAACTTTTTCAAACAATTCTATATACGTGTGTAGGTCGGCCACTGTTTCAGGTGTTAGGCCTTGAACATACTCAGTTTTACAGCTCCGAGGTATAGAGTTTCTTTTCACGGCATCTGTGGACATATCATATGAGTCAGGAATAGGAGGTAAGAATGCAACCTCGCGAACCAAGATTTCCTGGTATTTTAGCCAGTAGACTTTACTGGTACACTGGTCTCACAGCAGTCATAACTTGGCACTGCGAGATTACCGCCCAATAGAAATACTGGTAATTAATAGCATTTGATAATTCAACAGTATGAAGTTCACTGCAAACATTGACCATGCCAATGCAATAAATGTTACACAATTTTAATCTTATTAATTATGGTAGCAATGTATGTACACCGTTGGGTGACAACATTTGTAGTTAGACCATAGGTAGAAATTCTCCACATTGAGATTTGCTGTGTGCTTGTAGCTCATGGGAGGCCAGCGAGCAGGCCGACGTTAGTGGCTTGTTCCAACTTAGGATTTTCAAATGAAATGTTCAAATGTTTGTCAAGCTTATGGGACTTAACTACGGGGTCATCAGTCTCTAAACTTACAAACTACTTATGAACTACTTACGAACTAGGACGGAACAAATATCCATGCTAGAGGGGGGATTCGAACCCCCGAACATAGTGGCCGTGCTGACCGTGACTGGAGCGCCTCAGTCACCTCGGCTACCGCGGCCGGCTTAGGATTTTCCAGTTCGTTTCCGGTGAGGGGAGAGAGGGACAATGGCGAGTGCCAGGCACAGTGCAATACACAAATATTGTAATACTACTGGCATTTGAAGTAATACGATGCAGTTAGGAACCTTTAAGGCCCTCATTACAAAATAGCCTGTTGATAAATAAACAATACATTAGCTGATATAGTCACATCTAACGTAATATGTTTAATTGACAATGAAAAGTAATAAATTACCAACGAAGACAAGACAGTTACACAACTAGCATGGCAATGTTTGTTTATAAAAATAATATTTTAACTATTTCTCATTTATTTTCAATTAATCTTTTGTATTTTATTTTGAAGTATTCAGTTAAATCACTTATCTGTGGTATAAGAAATTGCACGATTATGATAAACAGTACAAAGGATGTTTATACTAATATAAAAACGTAAGAAAATATTTGTTTAATGTGTAGTGTAATTGTTTTGATTTTAAGTAACGTTTTAGAAATGTATTGGCTGAGCGCTGTACGTTGGCAGATCGGTTAGTTCACAAGTTGACGACGTAGGGGAAAAAACCCCGGCAGTTGAGCTTTTGGCGCGCGCGCGCAGGAAGTGACGAGGTCGGGAGCACGTGGAGAACTGGCCGGGCGGCGTCGCTCGGCATTCAGTCGGCATGTGGATCTCGAGGTGGTGACTTGAGATTTGTCTGTGGCAATCGCCACGTGTGGTTGCTCGTCGTAGACTGTACCAAGTTAAATCGAGTGCTACTGTGTGTTTGTGAATATTTAGCCGGTGGAACAAGGTGTGCATCGCATTGAATTAAAGTGACTGTGATTTGTTAATGTAACACGTGTCGTCGCATAGGCATGAACATAAACGGTGTTTGAGACAGCCACGTGGTGTGAAAACAATTCGCGACAAATATTCATTTTGTCTGGGGGCTCACGAGCTATAACTTTATTTGGTAAATGTGTCGACGTACAGACGTATCAGCCACAGGGTTCAAATATTGTGAAATAAACAACATAAAATGAACTTTCACTTGTTTTCAAAAATAGTAGTTAGTACACCCTTTTCTCTCATGAACTTGATTTTATTATGAATTTGTTTTGTTAATCATATGCAGGGAAGGAAAGTTGCGAACGTGTGATATCATCCCCTAGAAAACGAGTCAAACAGTCGCAATCACAGTTCCAGTGTTTTTGCATGTTTAGGAATTTGGTTCGCAGTTGGTGGTTGTGAGTCTTAAAAATTAATCTTTCCCTATTTTAAACTCTCACCCCGACCTTCACGCTCGCAGCACATTATAGGTCGATGTTGGGATTTTGGTATAGGTGGGCATACTGTTTTTATGCATTGCTGACTTACAGATTCTTTAGCAAAAATTAAATTAGATCAGGGTTATAACCCCTTTGCTATCTGTCACTATTAAAAGAGGGTGGGAGTTTATAGTCGTGAATTAGAGCTAGCTTGTTGGACTCCTGTATCGTGGATTCAGTAGTATGAAAACGGAAGTATGAAAATTGTGTGGGAAGTTATTTCAACTGCGTATTGTTGTAGTACGAACAGAAATATTGGTTTACTTACTTGTTTTATATATCAGTTCTCATTCGGGGGAAACACCGAGAATAACTTCTGTTTCTTCGACTTCTGGTAGCACGAACTTCTATGCTTAGTAATTTTTCGGAATTCATTTCACGTCAACTACAGCGAGAAACGATGCAGTAGTGGCAGAACTGTTGTTAATTACGCAAAATATAAGTTTTCTGTAAGTTAACATTTGAGCGTAACAAGCTGAATAAAACCTGGCAGCTAAAAAACGTATCCAACTGCGAAATACGTGATTATTTCACTGCAGTTATTACAACAGTCACGCCAGATGTTTGTGTATAACGTCAAATCATCGTAGACGCGATTGATAACGACAAAGTGTAGAAACAGCTGTAGCGCTATTTAATACAGTTAAGCAGTGACATCGAACTTTCATTACAATGTCACTCAACGATACAGTAGTGATTTTAAAGCATCCTTACGAACAAGGATTTCAAGAACATTTAAAGACGCCTAATTCTATTTAAAATGTAAGACCTTGTTAACTCTCGCGAAAACTATATACAATACCTTTGCCCCATATAGAGGCCCCTTGCAGTAACCAGACCCTACGGAGTTTTGTTGATTGTACGATGTTTAAAGTATAATCACGAAAAGAGAGGTAACTGCAGTTAGAAAATGAATTTTAATAGTTACATGACTGCTCTGTAATAAGTCACCAGAAGTCGTCCTTGAACAGCGTCCGTAATTTGCCGCTTTCATTTCACGCTCTGTTGCTAGAGAACAATTCGCGCGTAAAATACAATGTCTTATATTGGACAAGCTGTTATCGTCTGGCACTTGGGCAGACAGCAGCTAACCTAGCGGCGAGAAAGTTGGCTGCAAGATTAATGGTCTTTTTTAATTACATTACTACGTCACTTACAAAGTAATCATTACATTTTGGCATTCGAAGTATTAATGAAGCTTCGAGCAGCCTCGGTCATCGTTAAATAATACTAAAATGCAGGGGGAGGGTGGAGGGCTAGACTAATGGGGCTGAAGCCTCTTTGCCGGCACCTCCCAAAAATTTTTTAATTTTATTATTTTGCATTGTTTTCGTTTTCATTTTTTTTAAACATGTCGGCTCCGGAAATTGGAAATAGTACACATGTAATAAATCACAATGTAACTATAATTTGCCAAGCACAAGGAACGTGACAATGGATCGCCAACGTGATGCCGCCACTCAAGAACGTAGCCAAGGGGGGTGGGGGGGGTCTTAGGGGTCTGGATACCCCTATATCACCTAAGGACAACACACACACACACACACACACACACCTATGCTCGATGGTGGACTAGAACCTCCGAAGGGGCGAAATGAAATAAAACACGACCTAGCTACCGTGTAGTCAAACTGAATGATATTGTTATCAGTCATATGCAGAAAAAGGGATACCCAGTATCGACAGTCAACAAAGCCATCTATAGATTTTAATTATCGATACATCGATAACAGCAGCGGCTATTGCCAGTCCTCCTTTAGCCGTTGTCCATCGTTGGCCTTACTCCATTATTGCTATGTTAAGCACTGCAGTGGAATGCTGCCGCTGCCGTTTATTTTCTGTGTGCTCTTAAAATAAGTTTCCAATTATGTGAAAGTTCATAACAAAAAAAAAAAAAAAAAAAAAAAAAAAAAAAAAAAAAAAAAAAAAGATAGAGAGAGAGAGAGAGAGAAAAACCGGCTTTCATTTGTCCACTAACGTTATGGAAAGTTACAGCAGTGGAGTCGTTATTTGCAGTAGCAATATTTCAGTATATCATACGGCACCTCACTCAGTACGAGTAATACTTTTTAAAGTTAGGTTTAAGAATAATATTTTATCTAGAGGATGGATACGTTGCAATGCCAACAATAGTAAAAGAACCAATAATCTTGGAAATAAAATTATAGACTTACGCTTCCTAAATCAATATGCAAGGTATTTATACTGACGCAAAAATTAATGCAGATTTTGCGAAACACCAAGCTACAGTCGTGGCTGACAGGCGGCGAGCTTGGTGACATGCGGTCGTGTCGTTGCCAGTGTTCAAATACAAAGAAACACTTCTCATTCTGATAATCTGACTTCATTTGGATTAACAACTGAAAGTTCTGGTGGCGTATATTGAAACAATTTTTAAGAAATGTTTCCCTCAATTTTGTATATAAAATATTGCAGTATTTGTAAGAAGGTCTTACAAACGCAAACTATGTGCATAAAATATAAAAAAATATGTTATCCTAAGTTGGTTTTTAGAATAAATGAAAAACATGAACCTTTGTAAATTTCTCATTAACCATTCGGATCCCCAACCACCTTTGACAATATGCTGGCTGCGTCACTGCGCCACAACGTGTGCTGCTGTCACTGTGAGCGGTTTTAATGCTCCCGCGACCAGCTTTGATGCTACCGCTATTGTCACTGCTATGCTGAGTTTACGAGCCGACTGTTCGTAAGCGGCGACTTGCTGCCTTAGCAGATCAGCGGCGCCACCGATTGGAATCTTATGAACAACAACAGTGTTATGTTAGTTCAGTTTTTACACATAGAGTCTCATGTGAATTAAAATGTAAAGACATTTCTCTTTGCCTAGTACCACAGAAGCTGCTAATTATTTTACGAGCTGATTATATACAAGTCGCTGCTGTTCCACTTTCAAATTAAGGCTAGCCTAATCATTTTATTTATTCTGCAATTCTTTTCGAAGTATAAATGGTTAAATTATAAAAAGTGCTATTTATTTTTAAAAAAAGTGTAAAATAAGTCGCAGAATAATAATTTCAATACGGTTAATTTTTTTAAAAATGAGTGCCCCCCCCCCCCCCCCCCCGAACCAAATCTCATTGATTTTGAAGTGACGTTTATCGGCTGCAAGACAATATAGACACTGTATTTTAAGCATGGAAAACATAGTTATCCATTGCTGACCTTTTGTATGAAAGGCACTGTATTTTTTTTTTTTTTTTTTTTTTTTTCGTGAAGTGTACTGATTCACACATTCTAGCACTTTCGTCGTTTCTTTAGTGCACAAAATGTTGATGTAAATTTAGAAAATTTTTATTCAAATGTATTTATGATATTTGGTATCCTCATCGTCTTGTGCATTGGTTGCAATGCCTTTTATTTTTAAGGTATCATTTGATATATTTAAAACTTGACTTCCTCATCGTTTACAGCGCTCACGTCAAAAATTGAAAAAAAAAACAAAAAAAAAAAAAAAAAACATACTCAGTAATATTTCGCTACTGTAAGTACTGGATCTGCGTCACATGGATCCTTAATTTCTATCCTAACGATAAACGAACGTCCTTCTATTCATAACTTCCGTTGCATTGACTTTTAAACGCCGTCTTTGGGCATCTCAAAAACTTATGTATTCTGTCAATAGCACGCGATGTCATATCTTAACTGTTATTAAGTGTGAATGACGAAACACTCAGGTATCGTATTGTTGTTATGTTCCTCAGCCCGCAGACTTGTTTGATTCAGCTCTCCACGCTACTCTGTCTTGTGCAAGCCTCTTACTCTGAACATACGAACGACAACCTGCACCCTTTGGAATCTGCTTACTGTATTTGTCCCTCGGTCTGCCTCTACGATTTTTACCTCCTACTCATGCCATGTTGATGACTTTTTGATGTTTCAGAATGTGTCCCACCAACCTATTCCTTTTCTTACTCATGATATGCAATTTTATTGCGCATCTCCTCATTGGTTACGTGATGTACCCATCTAATCTTCATCATTCTTCTGTAGCACCACATTTCGAAAGCTTCTATCATATTTTTGTCTTAACTTCTTATCGCCCACGTTTCACTCTCTTACAAATGCTTTCAGAAAGGACTTACTAACATTTAAACTAATACTGGATGTCAACAAATTGCGCTTCTTAATAAAAGCTTTTCTTCCCATAGCCATTCTGCATTTTATATTTTATTTACTTAGACCATCAGAAGATATGTTGCTACCCAAATAACAAAACTTATCTGCTGCTTTTATGTCTCATTACCTATCTAATTCCTTCAGCATCGCCTAACTTTCCGACACTACATTCCATTACTCTTGTTTTACTCTTCTTAATGATCATCTTATATCTTCCTTTCAAGACGCTGTCCATTCCATTTAATTGCTCTTCCTGGTCATTAGCTGTCTCTGACAGAATTACTATGTCAGCAGCAAACCGCAAGATTTTTATTCCCCCCCTTGAACTTCAATTCCCCCTCCAAACGTCTCTTGAATTCCTTACAGATTGAACAACACTGGGAAAAGGCTACAACCATGTCTTACTCCCTTCCCCACTGCGACACTTTCATGCCCTTCGACTCTAATAACCGCTGTCTCGTTTTTGTACAAGTTGAATAAAACTCTTCGTTTCCTACATTTTACCCCTGTTACCTACAAACGTCGTCAAAAACTTTCTCGAGATCCACAAATGCTAAAAACGTAGTTCCTTAACGTATCTTCTAAGATAAGTCGTAATGTATTATGAAACAAACATATTTTAACTTGTACGGTAAAGTTCACAAGTTACAGAATGTATAGCTTTCCATAAGAGTATTTATTGTCCTACTTTTTTCTTCAAATTGCTGTAGTTTAATAGCTGTATTCTGCCAATTTCTTACCGCGTCAGTCGGTTGTTTCATTTTCGTACGAGTATTATTAGCACCAGTTGATTGAGATACGTAGCAGACTGCGCTTTCATATTACGTGAGTGTAACCAGTTTCTGATTCTATGCGACATCCAGTAATTCGATTTTCTCTGTGCCCTTTTTTTCGGTTTATAAATTCATTGTTCTCGCGTGCATATTAGATTCATATTCGTGTTTAAGCAACAGTGTTGTACTCCATTCAGTGCAGTACAAAGCACACCGCTACTTGCAAGTGTAACCGACTCCTTGCTAGAAGCGACTTATTTTGTTATGTGAGGTTCTTGCTTGAGTTTATTAAATTTATCGGCTGGTAGCGTGTATATTACATTCAGATTAGTGTTTTCATCTGCCGTGTGAATCGCGACAGTCGTCTTCTTTGTTTTAATTATACAAATATTAATTCGCAATTTGCGAGAATTTTCGACTCCAGCTCTTATTCTTTCGTTGGTCTATACTTTTGCAACACATGAAAATTTTGTGCCGGACCGGGACTCGAACCCGAGTCTTCCGCTTATCGCGAGCGGTCGCCTTAACCACTTGGCCACCTGAACCCGCTACACGGCCAGACCCAAACATCCATATGTTGTCACTTGCCTACTTCCCCTGGTACTCGCATGCATTTAGCGTGATTCCCGTGACGAGGAGAGACGTACTTACACCATCTTTAACCAGTCTAGACTCTCATATATACAATGATACTTCTGTTCTAAAGTAACGGAATTGCCTATGGTCTGCAGCTATAAATGTTAATTATGCAAATATTAAATCGCAATTTGCGAGAATTTCGAGTGGCCAAGTGGTTATGGCGATCGCTCGCGATAAGCGGGAGACCCTGGTTCGAGTCCCGGACCGGCACAAAATTTTCATGTGTTGCAAAAGCATAGACTTCTAGTCCTTCTAGTCGTTAGTTTTCATGGGTATTTTAGACATGAATAGGGACTGTGACTGTTGTGTGCTGATACAGCCTGTGCTGGTGACACCTCGCTCCCACCTTCGGGCTGTGTTAACCTCGGATGCACAGGTCGACTTTGCAGTCGAGGGCCACCGTTCTTGTTGGCAGGTCGTGGGAAGCGAACGGATGCACGGCGTGTCCACCGATCGGCCTGTGGCAGCGACAAGCCCTGTTACTGCTGGCAATCAGGCACCCACCCCACCCGTGTTCGCCTGGGAGGTCACTCCAGCGCGTGGTAGGCAGCGAAAGACATTCCGGGGGACTAAACGTGAGGCCACCCCGTTTCGTCGCTCATTCTGATGTCACCATGCAGTCTGCAAGATCTGCTTACTTTTACTTGGGAGCTCTAACGTTAGGTGAGAGCCCATTAGGGAGATGGGTGCTAATGAGGGGGAGAAGGCCAACATGCACTCCATGTGCATACCGGGTGGAGTCATTCCAGTTGTGGAACAGGTCCTTCCGGATGCCATGTAGGGTATGGGGTGTGGCCAACTGCAGGTGGTACCTCACGTCGGTATCAATGATGTATTTTACTTTGGATCAGAAGAGCGGCTCTGAGGGGCCATCTGAAATGGTAAAGGCTGCCAGTCTTGCATGCAAGATGAAGGCAGAACTCACCATCTGCAGCATAGCTGACAGAACCCACTGTGGCCCTCTGGTACAGTCGAATGAATGGTCTGAATCAGAGGTTCAGACGGTTCTGCGACCGAGTAAGAAGCAGACTCCTCGAATTGCGCCATCGGGTGGTGGGGTTCAATAATTTAATAAGATAGAAAGAAACTTCCTGACAGATTAAAATTGTGTGACGGAACCGGGACCTTTGCCTTTCGCGGGCAAGCGCACTACCGACTCTGCTATCCCGACACGACTCACGACGCCGCCTCACAACTTTACTTCCGCCAGTAGCTCGCCTCCTACTTTCCAAACTTCACAGAAGTTCTCCTGCGAAACTTGCAACACTAGCACTCCTGGAAGAAAGGATATGGTGGAGACATGGCTTAGCCACAGCCTAAGGGATGTTTCCAGAATGAAACTTTCACTCTGCAGCGGAGTGTGCGCTGATATGAAACTTCCTGGCAGATTAAAATTGTGTGCCGGAACTCCTTTCTTCCAGGAGTGCTAGTCTTGCTAGTTTCACAGGAGAACTTCTGTGAAGTTTGGAAAGTAGGAGGCGAGGTACTGACGGAAGTAAAGTTGTGAGGCGGCATCATGAGTCGTGTCGGGATAGCACAGTCGGTAGTGAACTTGCCCACGAAAGGCAAAGGTCCCAGGTTCAAGTCCCGGTTCCGGCACACAATTTTAATCTGCCAGGAAGTTTCATATCAGTGCACACTCCGCTGCAGTTTCATTCTAGATAGAAAGGTAAAAGAACTTGTGCAACAAAATCTGCTGTTTGTAAAAGCAACGTACTGCCATCTAATGTTCAAAATGTTCAAATGTCTGTAAATATATCAGACCAAACTGCTTGGTCATCAGTCCTTAGCTTACAAACTACTTAAACTAACTCACCTAAGGACAACATACACACCCATTCCCTTAGGGAGGACTCGAACCTCCGACGGCGAGCAATCGCGCGTTCCGCAGCGAGGCGCCTTAGACCGCTCGGCTACTCCACCACGGCTGCCATCTTATAATGATTAAAAATTTATTAGTAGCAGGTTGTGAAACAGCAGCGATGTAATGAAGGGTAAAGAAAACTTTTCATTTTAGAAGGTCACGTCTTTCCTTTCCACACGGAGGCTATGCTAAACCTTGAGAAGCGCTCTCGTCGGCAGGACTTAAAAACGTTATTTCTTCATACGTCCCTTCTTTCCGATCTTCCTAGGTATGTCAAGGCCGCTTATTTTTCCACCCCTTCTCCAACGGAAGCCGGCTTCGGCAGCCTCGATTTAAATGAAACTTTAAGCTCTTCCATCCTTACCGCTCATGAATAAATTTGAATTACTCCCAAGTAGCTTCACGATTCAGACGCGCCTCAAGATACAACAGTCACTTTTGCTGTACTGCAGCAGCTAATCTCCAGTTAGGTAATTAGAATTTATCTCGAATCTCCCGTAAAGTGGCAATGCGGATGCGGCATTCGCAAAGTGTGCGACAGCTGCAGACTGCAAACTGATAGGCCGGAGCGCAAAGCGTAGCGCCCTACAATTCAATTTACCGGGTAAACTAGCTGTGATGAAAGCGTCGGCGGAGAATCCGCGCTGCAGGTATATATATACTTGGAAATGAAAAGGGGACCAGCATTAAAGGAAAGACGCTCGCTTTGTAGAAGACTCACAGCCGCTCCCACAACGCGAGAGCGGCGAAGTGCTGCCAGACACAATCTTTCTTCCCCGTACCTCCCTTGTCGCCAATTCTCACCTTGTTTTTTTTATGGTTTTCTTTCTCCTCCTATCCTCACTTCGTCCGTCTCCTCCCTTTTGACATTTCCGCCCGTTTTCACTTTCTCTTCTCTTTTTTGTAATAGAAAATGAAGCCAGACAAAAAAAAAAAAAAAAAAAAAAAAAAAAAAAAAAATCGGCAGTGAATTTAGACACTTGATACACGGAGGAGGGAAATTTTAATTTTCAGACAGGAAGCAGCGTCGCGCCAGATGAAAAGGAAAGGTGCGTAAGAAGGGAGTCGTGTGGAGGGTTGGGAGGTAGCACAGCTCGGGGAGTGGGTAGAACTGAGGTGTGTCATTCACAGGGGGAGGTGGTGGGAAGGAGACGAAATGCTCCTGTGTTATTTGAGAGGGGGTGGGAAAGTTGGTGACTGGGGCGAGGTGGGTAGGGGGTTGAAGTGAAATTCAGGATTGCTGTCCTTCAGGGTCCAAGTTCTATGATACGAACGTTCTAGAATGAAAAGCAGCACGCGCTCTACTCACTGGCGCCGACAGGAATGTATCCAAGGAAATTAGATGTCAGGCAAATCGGCAACAACAATTTTAATGCCGGCAGCTCTGATGAAAGGTATTTGAATCTTTCGTGGCGACTGTTCACTGAGAGGTATTATCATAGTACAGGGAGACCCGCAGGATCGTTGACACTTGAATTATTAATAACCTACAAAAGTGAAAAGTCACGATTGAAAAATATTTATATAAGGAACTCATTGTTCAATGGGGCGATCTATATGTTTAATAATGATTTTTCAGCCAAGATCGCATTTTTCATTTATTATTTTACCGGTTTCGGCGTGCTCGACGCCATCTTCAGACCTGTCGTATTTTACACAACTGCACAACATATTTTTTTACATACTACAAGAGTACATCCAGGTTGAGGCGTCACCAAACATAAAATTTCTAGTCACAAATAAAATATATACTTCCATACACTTTGAAGTACCTCGCTTCAGAACCATTGGAAGATGGATGTATATATTTTATTTGTGACTAGAAATTTTATGTTCGGCGACGCCTCAACCTGGATGTACTCTTTTAGTATGTAAAAAATATTGTGACGTTATGTAAAATACGACAGGGGTGAAGATGGCGTCGAGCACGCCGAAACCCGTAACATAATAAATGAAAAATGCGATCCTGGCTGCAAAATCATTATTATTGCAAGACATTTATTTAATTAATGACGACCGGTTTGAGTGGGATACGCTATTCATCGTCTGCTCATATCAAATTTTACAAGTTGATCATTTTTTTCTTTAATAGTACGTGCAACATATTTAGACTAAGTGCTACGTCTCACGTACTGTTTAATCATTTTTTTAAAAATAAGACGAGCAGCTTGAAAAAATGATTTGATAAGATGAAGTTGGGTATGATGGGTAGGCAGTTGAAGTGAAATTCAGTATGGCTGTCCATCAGTGTCCAAGTTCCATGATTAGAAGGTTCTGAAATGAGAAACAGAACTAGCGTTTCTTACTGGCACCGACGGGAATGCGTCCAAGGAAATTACACGCCCACTACCAGTCGTCATAAAATAAATCAGTATTTTGCGATCTTGGCTTTTCAGTTTTGAAGATCATTAATCTATCAGATCGCTTCTACAACCTTGCAGTCAGGTAATATTTGAACAGTTATTGCTGTAGGTAGAGAAAATGAAAAATGATCTCATGACATTATTAATCGGGAAACCTCACATGGAATTGTTTAGCCGCGTATTGCAATTATTTTTATTCGACTCCACATAGCCGACTTGCGTCCCTCCTGGGAATACACTCGAACGTTTTCTCTTTTCATATCAGTTCTTGAAACTATGACTGTCGAAGAGACGTGCTCTTAAACTGCAACGCACACAACGAGACACGGAACGGCGGACCCTAGGAGACAACTTCAGGGACAGAATCCAATCGGAGGGAATTAGGAAGAGGTCACAGGTAACTTACCAGAAACATTTGCAAGACTTAAGTGACAATAGTTCGCACAGACATTAGCTGGACACTGTCACAGTAGGTGAACAGCTAGAATATCCAACTGGAGACCAAGGGACCACAAAAGAGAATTTCCAAAAACGATTGAGTGATGATGGCTGGAACACGATGGTACAGTGTGGCTAAAAATCGCAGAAACAGAAGAGGCCTTTATCCGGCCGGCCTCGGGAATGGATGTGTTTATAGTCCGTACGGGACATATAAGTTTGTAACAATAAACCAGTAGTTTGGTTCCATAGACTTACAAACATTTGAATGGTCGCATGGTCTAAGGCACCATGCTATGGATAGCGCGACAACTCCCCGTCGGCGGCTCGAGTCTTACCACGAGCATTGGTGTGTGTGTTGTCCGTAGCATAATGTAGCTGAACTAGTTTGTAAGGCTACCGACAGATGATGTCACACTTTGGTCTCTCAGCTGTACAAACATTTGACCATCTTTGCAATGAACAGTCAATCTTTGAATGGCATGTCGCAATATCTCGACACTGCGATAATAAAACTTGTGAATCCTGGGATGCCATCGGATTGGTTTCAGTCTCAAAAATCAAGGAACATGCTAAGCCGAATGTTTTCTAAAAACGTTTTGTACCAGGACTTGAGTTACTTCAGTGACCCTAATAAAGAGTAAAATTAAATCACCATTCTACTAACATATATAAAAACCCTGCCGCGGGGAAACTGCCAAGTGGTCTAAGGCATCATTCTGTAGAACGCGCTGTTGTTCCCCGTCGGAGGTTCGAGTCTTCCTTGGGGCATGAGTGTGTTTGTTGTCGTTAGGTTAGTTTAACTTAGTTTAAGTAGTTTGTAAGCCTAGGGACTAATAACCAAATATGTTAAGTCCCATAAATGCACAAACATTTGAAAATAAAAACCCATTAATGATTCCGGAGAAATGGCAACTAACAGTTCACATTTAGGACAAATAATGTATCGTGATCTGCAGCCATGTATTGTCTCTGGTCAGATTGTCTTCACAAACTACCCCGAGGCTGGCTAAACTTTAACGAAGTTTTGGTAAAAGGAAAACCCGTCAGTCTTGGCTGCTATGTAGACTGGAACACCTGTGCATAAAATTTTTTGTCGTACCCGGAATCCAGAATCACACGAGTGATTGCCTTAACCACTTAGAACATCAAGAGACGCTACCATCCAACCCATGTACAAAGTGCTGAACAACTCTTTCACTCCCCAAACCTTCTCCTTTGCCATAATCATACTCTAGCGATTTTATGCTTCGCATTATCGTTTGTGCCCGTCCATTTATATTTATACAGTTATGCGTATGAGGTGTCACCTTTTTAACAAGTCGAAAAGAACGCACAAAGGCACAGTTGTTCGAATTGGTTGCTATGGGCATTGAACTAAGTTAATTGTTGCATTAGAAAATATGTTGCAGGGATTCGGGAATACACAAAATGGGTTTCAGTCTCAAAGGGTGCAGGTCAGAGACAGGAAGAATACAGATCTAGGAACCACTGGTGTGACAGTTGTGAATTGTCGTAGCTGTGTTGGAAAGTTCCAGAGCTCCAAGTGCTGACAGAAAGTACAGAGGCACAAATCGATATAGGTTCTGAAAGCTGGCTGACGCCAGAGATAAGTTCGGCCCAAAATTTTTACGAAGGGCCACATGGTCTTCTGAAAGGATCGAATAAATGAAAAAGGGTTGGCGTGTTTATTGCTGTTACAAACGATTTACCTTGCAGCGAAATTGAGGCAGATACTTCCTGTGAGGCGGTATGGGTAGAGGTTATACCTGGCAACCGCAATAAATTAATAATTCGATCATTTTATCGGTCCCCTGACGCAGACGATGCAATTGCCGAAATGTTCAAAGAAAGCTTGAATCACATTCCAAACTGGTACCCGAAGCATACTGTTATAATCGGTGGCGACTTTAATTTACCCTCGATATGTTGGCATAAATACGTATTATATACTCGCAGGAAATATAAAACATTGTCCGAACTAGTTCTGAATGCTTTTTCTGAAAACTACTTCGAACAGTTAGTTCATGAACCCACTAGAATAGTAAATGGTTGCGAAAATACCCTTGATCACATATCAACAAATAATCCTGACCTAGTAAAGAGCATCAAAACAGTCACAGGGATTAGCGAAGATAGAGTTGTAATAGCGAGACTGAATATCGAAATTCCCAAATGCACCAAAAATGAACAACAAATATATCTATTCAATAGAGCAGATAAAAATTCGCTTCTCGCTTTCCTGAGTGATAGTGTACAGTCTTTCAAAACTAAAAATGCTAGTGTAGATCAGTTGTGGCTTACATTGAAAGACATAATTCAGTAACAATCGAGAGATTAATACCATATAAATTAATAAAAGAGGGGTTTGACCGCCCCCCCCCCCCCTGGTACACAATACAGGTCAGATTACTGCTGCAGAAGCAAAGAAAACGCATTCAAAATTTAAAAAGACACAGAATCCCCAAATCTGGCAATCTTTTACAGAAACTCACAACCTAGCGCGGACTTCAATACGAGAAGATTATAGCGGTTTCCACAACAAAATTCTGCCTCGTAATCTTGAGGATAATCCAAAGAAAATCTGGTCATATGAGAAGTACACTAACAGCAAAACATAAACAATACCCGCACTTCGCGATAGGAATGGTAATACTACTGATGACAGTACTGCTAAAGCAGAATTGCTAAACACAGCTTTCCGAAATTCGTTCACCAAAGAAGACGAAGTGAACACTCCAGAATTCAAAACGAGAACAGCTGCCAGCATGTGAAATTTAAAGTAGATGTCACTAAACAAAAACAAATCTTCCACGCCAGATTGTATATCAACTAGATTCCTCTCAGCTTATGCTGATTCAATAGCTCCATACTTAGCTATCATATAAAACCGATCACACAGCGAAAGATGCGTGCCGAGACTGTAAAGTTGCCCAAATCACTCCAATATTCAAGAAAGGCAAAATTATAGGCCCATTTCGTTGACGTCTATTTGCACTAGGATTTTGGAACATGTACATCGTTCGAACATTATGACCCACCTGGAAGAGAACGACCTATTAACCTATTAACGGATTCAGGAGGTATCGCTCTTGCGAAACACCGCTTGCCATTTATTCACATTAAGTGATAAGGGATCTCAAATCCTTTCCATTTTGGAAGGCATTTGACACTGTACCTTACAATCGGCGTCTAATGAAATTGCGTGCTTATGGAATATCACCCCATTGGTGCGATTGGATTCACGATTTCCTATCAGGAAGGACACAGTTCGTAGTAACTGCGATAAGACATCGAGTAAAACAGAAATGATACCTTGCGTTCCCCAGGTAAGCGTTATATGTTCCCTACTCTTCCTTGTTTATAAACGATTTAGGAGACAATCTGAATAACTCCCTTAGACTCTTCGCGGATGATGCTGCGTTCATCGTTTAGTGAAGTTAACAGAGGATCAAAAGAAACAGCAAAGCGATCTAGACAAAATTTGTACATGGTGCGAAAATTGGCAATTGACAGCGAAAAAAGAAAAGTGAGAAGTAATACACATGACCACTAAGAGAAATCCGCTGAACTTCAGTTACGCGATAAATAAGTCAAACCTTAAGGTCGTAAAATCTACCAAATACCTAGGAGTTACAATTACTAATAACTTAGACTGGAGAGAACACACAGAAAATAATGTGGGAATGGCGAACCAAAGGTTACGTTTCATTGGCAGAACGCTTCGAAGATGCAACAGCTCTACCAAAGAGACTGCCTACAATATACTCTCCTGGAGTACTGTTGCCTAGTGAGGGACCCTCACCAGGTGGGTCTGACGGAAGACATTGAGGAGGTCATTGAGGGCGTCACGGAAATATTGCACGATTTGAGGTGGAAATCATTAAAAGAAGGTCTTTATTCATTGCGGCGAGATCTATTTACTTAATTTCAATCACCGACTTTTACTTCTGAATGTGAAAATATTTTGCTAGCGCCCACCTACATAGGGATTCATGGCCATCCCAATAAAATAAGAGAAATCAGATCTAAAGTGGGCCGAATTAGCTGTTCTTCCTTCCCGCGAGCTATTACAGAATGGAACGGTAGAGAGAGGTTATGAAATTGGTTAATGAACCCTCTGCCAAGCACGTAAATGTGATTTGCAGAGTATTTATGTAGATGTATATTGCTCGACCGGGACTCGAAGCCAGATACCTCACTTTTCGAGAGACACTCTGCTGCCGCTGAATAATTTCAGCGCCGTAGCAGCTTTGTCGAACAGTACACACTTATACCATGAAAGATAGTGGTACTGTACGTCGAAGTTAGTTCTAGATTGTGTGCTGAGCTAGCCCAACAGTTTCGTGTCTGCCCGCTCAGAGCGTTCTGGTAATTGATCGGTCCAGTCAACCAATGATAAATAACATTAAATTAAATCTTCAACTGAGCTTGAAACGTTAAATTAGAGCTATTGGAGTCGTAATTACTAAGCCGTCAGTATACCATAATGTCATTAGAGTAATTGGAACACTTCAAACATTTAAACGGTAAACACAAATTATCAAAATCATGTGCAGGACGCCATTCCTAACTCGGAAATCGTAGCTTTATATGCACGGATCAGCAAGATGCGGTTTCGTTTGTCGTTTGTGCGATGTTCTACTGATCATGTCTGCTCCCTGAAAGTTGTAGCAGTGAGAGGCTTGATGCACTGTATTATAAAGCATGAGAGAACGTGTGCGGATATCTATACACATTATAAAATTGTGTATGTGCGTGCGTGCGCGCGCTCTCGGGTCTGTTTCTGTTTCTGTTTGTGTCTTTGTGGTTCTCATCGTTTCCTGAACTACTCGACCGACTTCAACCGAACTTACAAAAATTCTATATCTATAAATGTGATTGTCTGTTCGGTGTACGTTTATCACATCTGAACCACAATACATAAAGAGCTAAAAATTTGTACAGTTACTAATGTCTATCCCGGGAAGGCTTTAGGCACGGTTTTGTGGCGATCGGATAGCTATTTATCTGTATATATTAATGTGATTGTCTGTAACGTGTACACTTATCACGTCCGAACGACAAGACGCAGAGACTTAAATATTTGTACAGTTACTAATTTATACCTGAGGAAGGTTTTAGGCACGATTTTATAGCTATCTGATAGATATTTAGTAATTTGATGAATTTAATGCGAAAAGTGGAATAATAATTACTCTTTGAAAATTATATTTACTCTTTGAAAATGGTTTTATTGATTGCATTGTTGTTTGAGGGTTGATAATGATATAAGGGTGGAGTGTATTTGGATGGAAAGTTATCGGTGTATATAAAATTCTACATGTGTGTGCGTTAATATTTCGCTCTGTAGCAAAATCTACAGAACGCAAACGAATGGTCTGTACACCATAGCAGTTCCGTGCCGATAGCTATAAGGGGGTGGAAGATATGGTGGTTGAAAGTCGTCAAATCATAAAAAAAATTCGGACTGAAGGCCAGTGATGACGTTTGCGACTCTATAGCAAGGAGGTTACAAACAGCGAAACGTGATGCCACAGACCATAACTTTGGTCTATGCGTGCTACAATGTCTTCAGCTCTTTCTCTGTAAGGATAAGCATATGAGTAAGGAAATTTAAGAATAAATAAATAGCACACTACTGAAAGATAGCTTATCTATCATAATCAACCAACACGCGAGCGGAGCCGCGAGTTTAAGCTACTATTCTTTATTATCAGGAAGCAATCGCTTTACGGCTAGCAACCTTCTGCCCCACATCGTTCAGGAAATAAATGTCATAAACAGTGAAATGCCCGTAACTGCTGCATCATGTGTCAACGTCATCAGTTCTTTTTTATTTTATTTTATTTCTTATTTATTTAGTTACAGCTTAGTTTTACATTTGAAGATCATGAAGGACTATTTTTTTTTTTTTTTTATAAAAATAATGTTAGCAGTTTTGTCATATTGGTTTTGGTATGTACTTATGCTTCCGCAAATCGTGAGCCCCATATAAAGGAAACACATTTTCTGCGCACTTACTATTGTCACAATCAACTTTGCATTTTGGCGAAAACAGACTGTGTATGTTTTGTTCTGTGTGCCTGACGAAAACGCGGACGAAAAAGTATATCCAAAACCAACTACGATAAAACTACCAATATTGGATGTTGGTAGTTCATGACATCAGAACGTAAAACAAATCAGTAAACTAATTTATAAAATAAAACACTGATAACGGCACCAAGGTACCAGAACATGTTTGGGTAATCAGAGAACACCATTTACTTTCTTGATTTTCAAAGATAACTTCAGAGTAAATTACAGTGATGTATAGGCTTTATTTTATCCACGTCTGACCATAGAAAACTTATCTTGTACGGCTTTTCCTATTCAAACAGTTTCTATTTCACGTAGGAATTCACTTTATCATTTCCATTTTGACTGTTATGCCGAGTAGAACACATTATTTTTCATAATTAATATCCAATTTATTTTGTATTTTACAGGGCAACTTCATAGTGAATCGCAGCAATGTATAGGCTTTATTTCATCCAAGTAGGAACATGCATTTAAAAAAATATTCTTTATGACTTTTTGCTATTCAATTAGTAAATATCTAGTAAACCATACTAATGTGAGGTCACATGCAGGCTAGTACGGTACGTCTGGAGGTCTGAAGTTACTTCACCCCCCCTCCCCCCCCCGGAAGTGCTGCTGCTAACCAAGGATATACTTTACACCCTGATGATGTGACGAATGTTGTCACATATATCGAATATGCTGAATTGCTGGTGTGATAACAAAATTATTATTCATGAAAAGAAATTGCAAAATTTATCTCCATTTTCAAACAACTTAATGAAGGCAACAGAGTCCATTATAAATTCTTTTTGACTGCATTTCAGTAGCCACTCAGTTGTTTTAATTCTGACATCCATCTGCACTTATGTTGCTTTTACTACCTGTACGAAGATGATAAATGTAACAATCTGTGACTTTCCCGGAGTAATAATTGTTTTTAGGCAAATGAGGAAAACTGAAACCTCAATAGAATATTAATAAAGCCCTTCCTCAGACACACAGCCGTAGACCATCCTAGAAAATGGTGTCGTAGGTAAAGACACCTCCTATATTATAGGGTGAATAAAGTAGGACAATAGGTATAATATATGACGTATGTTAGGTGGTAGGGGGCGGGATGGGTGGGAAAAGCGGATGTTCAAATGTTCAAATGTTTGTTAAGCTTATGGGACTTAACTACGGGGGCATCAGTCCCTAAACTTACAAACTACTTATGAACTACCTTATACTAAAGACGGCACAAATATCAATGCCCGAGGGGGGATTCGAATCCCCGACAGTAGTGGCCGTGCAGACCGTGACTGAAGCACTTCAGACTCCTCGGCCACCGCGGCCGGCGGAAAAGCGGAGAGGAATATCTTTGTCGTGTACATTATTATCTTTGGTTATTGTTGCAATGCATCCAATCTAATATTACAAATGGATTCATTCCGGGATTTCACTTTAGGTGACGTCATACGTTGTCAAGAACGTCTACTTTTCATGTAGGAACATGCATATCGATTGTAGAGTAATATATTTGGATTTTTTGTTCGTGTATTGTTTTTAGGCAAATAAGGAAAATTAGAACCTCAATAGAATATTAATAAAGTCCTTCCTCAGACACACAGCCGTAGGACATCCCGCAGTAATAATTCTTCGTAGTCTCTTCGGGTTTTCTGACGGATACTTAAACTGGTTCAGTATTTCGGCGATACAACTGTCCGCCATCTTGAAGAACCGTCGCTGCTGCTGAATCCCGCTGAGTACAGATGCTAAACCACAGTTCTGCGTTCTATATAGGCGTCAGTCGCGTGCAAGGCGCATGCGCCGCCCGTCACAGTTGCTGCTTCCTAGACTGGGCTGGTGGCGCCGCCCCTAGTGGAAAACGGTTAAACTCCGTCAGTCAATCGCTAGTGCTGTGATTGTCGTGGATCATAGCAATTTAATGTGCTATAATAGTGGATTTTATGTCCTACTAAGAGGAAATCCCTCGTCTCTGTTTATGAAATTGTCCATCAACCTGATTTCAGTAGCTTCTCAGTAAACCGGAGGTATTGGCTACTATGCGGGTCTTGTCATATATCGTTTTTCTCCATGAAACAGCGTTCTCCTACCGCAGATTTTTCCGGCAGTAGTAGTCTCGTGTGGCGGCAATGTTCGACGCAGCTATCTTGCACAGTAGAACGGTCGATGTATGTCTTGCCACAGTGACAAGTTATTTTCTAAACACCGGGTTCCCTGAGTCCCAAGTCATCTATGACGAAGCCAAGCAAAAGGACACAATGTTTATGTGCATCTCTCTGTCACGAAGAGTTGCCAATTTATTTATGGAGGACTGAGTACAGGGTCCTGAGAATTTCAGCTTTGCAACTAACTTTTTTCTGAAGATAGGTTGACGACACATATTTCTTCTGCCCTCATGGACGTAGTAAGCTCAATCCATTTTTGAACACTTTAAAACTGCCTTCATCCAAACATTAATTTTTCTATGGATATCGAAAATGATGGAAAACAAAATTTGATGCCTCCGTGCAGCCCATAGTGGCTAGCTTTTTCTAAAAATTTCTTTTTATATTTTGTGACGTAAGCTTTACAGCTGAGTTATATATTTTATTATGTGACTTGTTTTAGTTTATAAATTCTAATGAAGGCAATCATAGTTATTGCCGAAAACAGATTAAATAATATTTAATTTTGCGACCGAGGGCTGCATTTTTATCCTTTGACGTAGTAACGGTCGCTGACAGTAGCAGCTACGTTCAAAATTGTAAATTATAATTTACATGTAATAATTATTTTGTCAAGTAGGCTCAAACACAGGAATCGTGTAAAACATTAAAATATGACGCGTTTCAAGGGTCAAGCTCTCATCATCGGGTAATCTATAGAAGAATCTTAAAACCTGAGGTAATAAAAATCTGAGACAAGAAACTTGTACAGATTATCTGATAATGAGGTCTTGATCCTTGAAACGCGTCATATTTTAGTGTTTTTACACGAGTTCTATGGTTGAGCCTACTTGACAAAATAATTAAGTAATACAACGGCGACCTCACATCCATAATGAATATAATTAAGTTTACATGTAATACTTTATTGAATACATGATGGCACCCTGGGTCATAGTTTCCACTGAAAGCCGACCCATACTGATCGGTAACTCCATGCCAATAGTTGACATCCATGATACTAACACAACGGCGTCCTTAGAACTCTGGAACGCCGAACATTTTTTGGCGGACAGTTCACCATAGGAACACGTGACGACTGTTTTCAAGAAAAGTGGATACTCTGAAAAACAGTTTCGCCGTGCAATGAAGTATTATTTAAATGAATATTGGTCGTTCTCCTAATGTGACTACGTCTTGTTATTCCAAAGTGTAGTAATCAATACACTTCTTTCATAATTTTGTGGCGGCGTGAGTAAGAAGGTTTCATATTGTATGTGAACTTTGGTGCAAGTCACCAAGAGTTATCAGATTCAATTAATAGATGAGCCGCGGCGGATTAGCCGTGCGTACTGGGGCGCCGTGCTGCGGTACGTGCGGCCGTTCGCCGTCTGGGGTGCGAATCCCCCCTCGGGCGTGGGTGTTCGTGTTCTCCTTAGGTTAGTTTACCTTAGTTTAAGTAGTTTGTTAGTTACGGACTAATGACCATGCGGTTGACTCCGATAGATTTACAAACAATTAATAGAAAAAGAAACTTGGAAGTTTTGAGTCACTACATATTTAATACAAACACATAATTTGTTATCCTAATACTGGTCTTACCTGAAAATCAAACCACCACCCCTCGTCCTAGGAGGGAAGAGGGGGCTACTCTGAAATTTTAAATGGGAACCCCCATTTAATTTTATATTCGAATTTCTAGCCCAAAAATACCTAATGAATGCTGGACACCTAGACACGTTATTTCCCAGTGCTGGTTGATGGCACTGTATTCGTTGAAAAACTTATAAATAGAGTCCAACAGGAATATAATTTGTGGTCGCAACCGAGACAGTAACCGTAACTTGTGTAATTAAATAAAAAGTTCGGTGTATTTCCGTTATAACACAAACCAGGACTTTTTGCACAGTTTTCAGATTCCCCTCTACTAAGCCTTCTTGCGTGTGTGTAACGCTAATCAGGAGTCCGAACATGAGGCAAATATGTTTACTCACACCGACGGTACTTTTATTAAAGTACTTCCAAATTGGATTCGTTTCCTCTCGTTGTGACATTTTCTACCTAAAAAATACAAATTAAAGAAAGTTAGACAATAAGTACGCTGAACACGATATAGTGGAGTCTCAATATTTCGAGTCTTGAAACTACGAATTTCCCATAAATATGAGCGTCATGAAACACAACTACTACGGGTATATTCTATCCTCACAGCGAAAGACACTCCAACACTAATGCGAAATAAATAGGGAGGAGAATTTAAAGCCTTTAGGCTGAAATGTTGTTGTTGTGGTCTTCAGTCCGGAGACTGGTTTGATGCAGCTCTCCACAATACCCTATCCTGAGCAAGCCTCTTCATCTCCACATAAGAACGGCAAGCTACATCTGTCTGAATCTGCTTACTGTATCCATCTCTTGGTCTTCCCCTGCGATTTTTTCCCCACACACTTCCCTCCAACTCTAAATTCACGATTCCTTGATGTCTAAGAATGTGTCCTATCAATCTATCCCTTCTTTTAGTCAAGGTATGCCAGAAATATCTTTTCTCCCCAATTCTGTTCAGTACCTCCTCATTAGTTACGCGATCCACCCACCTAATCTTCAGCATTCTTCTGTAGCACTATATTTCAAAAGCCTCAATCCTCTTCCTGTCCGCAATGTTTATCGTCCATGTCTCACTCCCATACAAGGCAACACTCCATACAAATGCCTTCAGAAAGGACTTCCTTAGGCTTATATCAATATTCGATGTTAACAAATTTCTCTTTTTCAAGAACGCTTTTCTACCCATTGCCATTCTGCATTTTATATGCTCTGCACTGCGACCATCATTTGTTATTTTACTGCCCAAGTAACAAAACTCATCTACCTCCTTTATTGCTTCGTTACCTAATCTAATTCCTTCAGCATCACCTGATTTTCTTAGAGTGCACTCCATTACCCTAGTATTGCTCTTGTTAATGTTCATCTTATATGCGCCTTTCAGCAAACTGTCCATTCCGTTCAATTGCTCTTCCAGGTCCTGTGCTGTATCTGACAGAATTACTATGTCGTCGGCAAAACGCAGTGTTTTTAATTCTTCCCCCTGAACTTTCATTCCTTCCCAAAGGCTACAACCCTGCCTTACTCCCTTTCCATCCACTGCACCCCTTTTATGCCCTTCAACTCTGACAACCGCTGTCTGGTTTTTCTACAAGTTGTAAATAACCTTACGCTCCCTATATTTTACTCCTGCTTGCTTCAGAACTTGAAAGAGTTTATTCCAATCAACATTGTCAAACGCCTTCTCCAAATCTACAAAAGCTAGAAATGTTGGTTTGCCTTTTCTTAATCTATCTTCTAGGATAAGCCGTAAAGTGAGTATTGCCTCCCGAGTTCCTACATTTCTCCTGAACCCAAACTGATCTTCCCCGAGGTCGGCTTCTACCAGATTTTTCATCCTTCTGTATATAATTCGTGTTAATATTTTGCAACCATGACTTATTAAACTAATGGTTCTGTAGTTTTCACACCTGTCTGCACCTGCTTTCTTTGGAATGGGGATTATTACATTTTTCTTAAAGTCTTAGGGTACTTCGCCTGTCTCATACATCTTACACACCAGGTGAAACAGGTTTGTCATGGCTGGTTCTCCCAGAAACTTCAGTAGCTCTGAGGGAATATCATCTACTCCAGGGGCCTTGTTTCGATTTAGATCTTTCAGGGCTCTGTCAAATTCTTCTCTCAGTACAGTACCTCCTATTTCATCTTCATCTGCATCCTCTTCCCTTCCTACAATATTGTCTCGAAGTTCATTTCCTTTGTAGAGTCCCTCTATATACTCTTTCCACCTTTCAGCTTTCCCGTCTTTGCTGAGAACTGGTTTTCCAACAGTGTCCTTGATATTCTTAGAGCTGTTTTTCTTGTCCCCAAATGTCTCTTTTATTTTCCTGTAGGCGGTATCTACTTTTCCCCTTCTTATACATTCTTCTACAGAGTGGCTTCTAGCCACTCCTGCTTAGCTATTTTGCACTTCCTGTCAATCTCATATTTTAGTCGTCTGTACTCCATTTTGCCTGTTTCATTTACTGCATTTTTATATTTTCTCCTTTCATCGATTAAATTTATGAATGACTATTTAGAAGCTTTGCTTTAAAAAAGGTCATATTTTTTACATGTGTATTCCTTTCAAGATTGATTTTCTTCTTTGTCACATGTAAATTTCGAAAGTTCGAGTGATCCTGGTCTCGTTCACCTTGATGTAATGAGAGACTACTGTACAGTTACCACAAATTCCACCAGTCCTGCATACCTTCTTGTAGGAAGATATTTTTTAGTTTTTCAGAATTCTAAGTTCCCCCCACCCCCCACCCCCGCAACAAACCCTTCGGCGTGCGGGATGTCCAACTAGGAGATATTTAGGTTTTTGTCTGGGACATTTTTTGGGTACGATGCTTATTTTTCTACTTATTTCGGCTTTTGTCAGCTTAAATGGCAGACCTGTACAGGTTGCCTGCGAAAAATTTCGAATGGGCAGACAATGGAAGCCCAATAATATATTTCATATCGGATGATCTCATACTATATATCGACATTCAAAGTGGAGGAACAAGAGGCAATTTACAATGGACATTACTATAATTTTAGTTCTAGGTGTGTAAAAGTTCGCAATTTATTAGATTACGTGACCCTTTTGCGTATCACGAACATCTGTCACGAATTTCCAGTAGCAAATTCATATACGTTTACCGTTGCCTGACGTCTATCAGGAAAATTCGCCATCTCTAAGCGAGACACACGGTGAGAGGAGCAAAGAGAGGCAGAGTTGGAAACGGAGAGGAGCAGTCTTTTATTCTCCTACATGTGCCGCGGAGTGAATTAAACCTGATCCACCTCTTTCGCCGCGCCCATTGTTTTACTCCACTCAGCCAGGTGTTCGGTTTCATCGAGACGCTGCCTTTCCCTCGGCGCATCCAGGCTCCACTGACCCTTCCTCTGCTCCTCTCCCTCCCTCTCACTCTTTTCTCCCTCCCCCGCCCCTCTCTCACTCTCCTTCCCCCACTCCCCTCACCCCATCCCCCCCCACACACACACTGGCGTCTCCTCCTCTCTGAAGCAGAGTGGCCGGCGATTGTCTTGCCACCCCCTCCTCTGTGGCCACTCGATTACCGCCCCCGCCTCCCCCCACCCCTTCCCGTCCTGTCCGGCCTATCAGGCCGCCCTTTTCTCATTATACTGCGGTGAAAGAGCAGACACCCTCCCACCCATCGCCACCCCCTCACCACCCCTTCCTCGCTCGAGGCTCTGGTCACCGTGTTCCTCTCGGCCTCGGACACTAGTGCTTTCACCTCAACAGATCACCTACACGAACACCACATAAACCGTTACAAAAATATGTCACACGACATACGCATTCCTGAAATCGTATCGGACACATGCTCTTATACTGTGCTAATGTGGTGTAGAGCCCCAGCGAGCTCGCAGATACGATTAGTATCTGAAGTAGTACTACGGGGGACGGAAACGATGCCAGGTTATCCATAAATCCGTAAGAATACCAGGAGATCGATATCACTTCAGTACAACAGGTTGCAAGGCATCCCAGATATGCTCAATACCGTTCATGTCTAGAGATATTGGTGGCCAGAGGATGTGTAAACATATGAAAGTGTTCCTAAAGCCACCCTGTACCAATTGTGAACTTGTGTGGCGTCCCATGTCCTGCTGGAATTGTCCAAGTCTGTCGGAATGCGCAATGGACATGAATGATCAACCAGGATGCTTATGTATCTTCGAAATTACGCTGTCGGAGTTGTACCTAAAGGTATCCCATATCATAACAACTGGACATGCCCCAGTCCAATACAGAGTCTACACAAAGTTGGACAATCCCCTGCTGGCATGTAAGGTCTGTAGATTTACGCGGTTGTCTCCATAACCGTTCACGTCTATTTATTTAAACGGAATTGACACTCGTCAGGCCTGGCAACACGTTTCCAGCCATCTACAGTCCATTGTCGGTGTTGAGGAGCCCAGTACAGCATTAAAGCTTTGTGTCGTGCAGTCAGCAAGGGTATAAGGTGCTGCGAAAGCGTATATCGATGATGTGTCGTTGGATGATTCTCACGATGATAGTTGTTGATGGCCCCGCACTACTAATATCCGAAGCATTTATCGGAAGTGTTGCACTTCTGTCAAGTTGAACAATTCTCTTCCGTCGTAGCTGTTCGCGTTCTTGCGACACTTTTTTCCGGCCGCAGCGGTTATGGAGATTTACCGAATTGCCGACATTCAAAGTGCACTCGTGTATAAGTCGTACGGGAAAATCCCCACCTCATTGCTACCGTCGAGAAGGTGTGTTCCATTTGTCGTACGCCGGCTGTACATCAGGTTCAAACTACATTAAATCGTGACAACCTGTCACTGTAGCAACAGTAACCGATCTAACGCCTGCGACAAACAGTTGTTCTCTTCTATAGGCGTTATCAGGCGCTTTGCCGTCCTCGAGTTCATACGCATGCCTGTACTAGACTTTAACTTTTCCCGGCGTAATGAGTGTTCAAACAACTTACGGGTATGCTGCCGGGTGACGTGGTCGACAACCGCCGATATTTCGGCAGGAGAACACCCTGCCATTCTCAAGGCACCACTGAACTTAAGGAAGCAATGTGCAAGCGTATTTAATACCTCGGTTTGCAAAGTGTAAACAAGGAAGATAACACACACAGTACAAGTCACAGCAGAGTCAACACAAACCAAAGGCGACCAAACATCAAAAATATCGATAGTGACTTAATCAACAGGTGAGGCAGCATTAATTTTATCCCTCTGATTTTTGACGAGAGACAGTGCCGGATTCCAAGCAGAATTTAAACAAAAACCACCATCTCTGTTTATAAGGTCGCTTGCTAGTTTGATTTCAACAGCTTCCTTAATAACACTATCCCAATAGGTGGAGGTACATGCCAGGATCTCCGTGTTGTTGTATTCCATAGGATGACCGGTGTCAAGACAGTGTTCTGCAACAGCGGATTTGTTGGGCTGTTGTAAGCGCGTGTAACGTTTATGTTCAATACACCGGTCTTCCACAGTCCTGATTGTCTGACCAATATATGACATGCCACAACTGCAAGGAATACGATATACACCTGCCTTACGCAAACCAAGATCATCCTTTACGGACCCCAACAGGGCCTTTATCTTAGAAGGTGGTCGAAAAACACGTTTCACATCATATTTCCGTAAAATACGACCAATCTTGTTGGAAATACTTCCTGCGTAAGGCAAAAAGGCCATAGATTTAGACGCCACTACATTACTATCGTCACTCACCCGTTGCACAGAAGGCTGATAGCGCAATGCACGTTTTATCTGTCTCTCACTATAATCATTCTGACGACAGGTCACCTCGAGATTGGACAACTCAGCTGACAAACTTTCAGGGTCTGAAATGACATGTGCCCTGTGAACCAAAGTACGAAGTACTCCTTCACGCTGAGCTGGATGGTGACAACTATCAGCTCGCAGATACAAATCTGTGTGAGTAGGCTTCCTATAAACAGAATGTCCCAATGTACCATCAACCTTCCTTCTGACCAACACATCAAGGAAAGGAAGGCAGCCAATCTGTTCCACCTCCATTGTGAACTGAATATTCGGGTGGATCGAATTTAGGTGTTCCAAAAACCATTTAAATTCTCACAACCATGAGGCCAAACAACAAAAGTGTCGTTTACATATCTGAGAAAACACGCAGGTTTCAGAGTCGCTGACGCTAAAGCACGTTCCTCAAAATCCTCCAGAAACAAATTGGCCACAATAGGTGACAACGGGCTTCCCATTGCAACTCCATCAGTTTGTTCATAGTACTGACCATTGAATAAAAAGTAAGTGGAAGTCAGCACATGTCGAAAAAGGTCGACACAGACTGATTGGGAATTTCAATCTGTAACGGCACAGCATTCGGCGAAATTTGAACGTTTCCTTGGCTCAGAGTCTGATTCCAATTTAGTTTCGCAACGATCTGTGATCAATCTCACGGAGAAAACTTATGACGACGCAGCTTTATCTGTGTTGGGGAAGGGTTTGAATTTCGCACCGACGCCTAAGCGTTTGCCGGCCGTTGATTTCATAAGTTCTATTGAACAGGCTGTTTCCAAACTACCTTCAGATTCTACAGAAGAGGCTAGGAGGGAAGCTTGTCGTGTGTTGACTGGGGCCCGTCCACCCAAGTGTAATATAACAGCAGCTGAGGCGTCTGCTTTACGGTCTCTCAGAATGGATCCTGATATTGTTATGTTGCCTGCGGACAAGGGAAACGCCACAGTTTTGATGAATAAAGATGATTACATTCAAAAGATGCAATGTCTACTTTCTGATTCGACATATCGTAGGATCGGTGCTGACCCCACAAAGAGTGTTGAGAGAAAGACTAATAACCTCCTGAAGGAAAGTCCTTTCTCACCGGAGACCATCAAAAGTCTTAATTCTTACTGTGCTGTTCCACCTAGATTGTATGGCCTTCCTAAGGTTCACAAACAGAACATTCCTCTGAGGCCTATAGTGTCTAACATTGGTGCTCCAACATATCGTGTAGCTAAACATCTTGCTAGTTTGTTGAGTCCAATGGTGGGCAGGTGTGAACACCACATTAAGAACTCGGCGGATTTGCAGGGATTGCGTTTGAATGACTCTGATATTTTAGTGAGTTTTGATGTTGTGTGTCTCTTCACTCGCGTCCCTCTGTCAGATTCGTTGCAGCTAATTGAGGTTAAGTTTGGTGTCGAGTTAACAAATCTTTTTCGACATGTGCTGACTTCCACTTACTTTTTATTCAATGGTCAGTACTATCCACAAACTGATGGAGTTGCAATGGGAAGCCCGTTGTCACCTATTGTGGCAAATTTGATATGGAGGATTTTGAGGAACGTGCTTTAGCGTCAGCGACTCTGAAACCTGCGTGTTTTCTCAGATATGTAGACGACACTTTTGTTGTTTGGCCTCATGGTAGTGAGAATGTAAATGGTTTTTGGAACACCTAAATTCAATCCACCGGAATATTCAGTTCACAATGGAGGTGGAACAGAATGATGTGTTGGTCAGAAGGAAGGTTGATGGTACATTGGGACATTCTGTTTATAGGAAGCCTACTCACACAGATTTGTATCTGCGAGCTGATAGTTGTCACCATCCAGCTCAGCGTGAAGGAGTACTTCGTACTTTGGTTCACAGGGCACATGTCATTTCAGACCCTGAAAGTTTGTCAGCTGAGTTGTCCAATCTCGAGGTGACCTTTCGTCAGAATGGTTATAGTGAGAGACAGATAAAACGTGCATTGCGCTATCAGCCTTCTGTGCAACGGGTGAGTGGCGATAGTAATGAAGTGGCACCTAAATCTATGGCCTTTTTGCCATTTCCAACCTAAATTCAATCCACCCGAATATTCAGTTCACAATGGAGGTGGAACAGATTGGCTGCCTTCCTTTCCTTGATGTGTTGGTCAGAAGGAAGGTTGATGGTACATTGGGACATTCTGTTTATAGGAAGCCTACTCACACAGATTTGTATCTGCGAGCTGATAGTTGTCACCATCCAGCTCAGCGTGAAGGAGTACTTCGTACTTTGGTTCACAGGGCACATGTCATTTCAGACCCTGAAAGTTTGTCAGCTGAGTTGTCCAATCTCGAGGTGACCTTTCGTCAGAATGGTTATAGTGAGAGACAGATAAAACGTGCATTGCGCTATCAGCCTTCTGTGCAACGGGTGAGTGGCGATAGTAATGAAGTGGCACCTAAATCTATGGCCTTTTTGCCATTTCCAACCTAAATTCAATCCACCCGAATATTCAGTTCACAATGGAGGTGGAACAGATTGGCTGCCTTCCTTTCCTTGATGTGTTGGTCAGAAGGAAGGTTGATGGTACATTCTGTTTATAGGAAGCCTACTCACACAGATTTGTATCTGCGAGCTGATAGTTGTCACCATCCAGCTCAGCGTGAAGGAGTACTTCGTACTTTGGTTCACAGGGCACATGTCATTTCAGACCCTGAAAGTTTGTCAGCTGAGTTGTCCAATCTCGAGGTGACCTTTCGTCAGAATGGTTATAGTGAGAGACAGATAAAACGTGCATTGCGCTATCAGCCTTCTGTGCAACGGGTGAGTGACGATAGTAATGAAGTGGCACCTAAATCTATGGCCTTTTTGCCTTACGCAGGAAGTATTTCCAACAAGATTGGTCGTATTTTACGGAAATATGATGTGAAACGTGTTTTTCGACCACCTTCTAAGATAAAGGCCCTGTTGGGGTCCGTAAAGGATGATCTTGGTTTGCGTAAGGCAGGTGTATATCGTATTCCTTGCAGTTGTGGCATGTCATATATTGGTCAGACAATCAGGACTGTGGAAGACCGGTGTATTGAACATAAACGTTACACGCGCTTACAACAGCCCAACAAATCCGCTGTTGCAGAACACTGTCTTGACACTGGTCATCCTATGGAATACAACAACACGGAGATCCTGGCATGCACCTCCACCTATTGGGATAGTGTTATTAAGGAAGCTGTTGAAATCAAACTAGCAAGCGACCTTATAAACAGAGATGGTGGTTTTTGTTTAAATTCTGCTTGGAATCCGGCACTGTCTCTCGTCAAAAATCAGAGGGATAAAATTAATGCTGCCTCACCTGTTGATTAAGTCACTATAGATATTTTTGATGTTTGGTCGCCTTTGGTTTGTGTTGACTCTGCTGTGACTTGTACTGTGTGTGTTATCTTCCTTGTTTACACTTTGCAAACCGAGGTATTAAATACGCTTGCACATTGCTTCCTTAAGTTCAGTGGTGCCTTGAGAATGGCAGGGTGTTCTCCTGCCGAAATATCGGCGGTTGTCGACGACGTCACCCGGCAGCATACCCGTAAGTTGTTTGAACATGCCTGTACTAGTTTCTTTAGCGCTTCAGTGTATTAATGACATGTTTTCCTTCATTAACATCGCAAAGTGACCCACCTACTAATAAGTCGGAAGTGGGTTGTTTGCTACCAAAAGTTAGTATATTAAACAATAGCCTCTCTGGTCTCTTAGCCGTCACAGGGTTCCGGAAGATGAACTTCTCCGCAGTCTGAGCCGTTGCCCGTCCCTAACTACGTGGAGGCGGACCAGTTATGGCGAGACCACAGCTATTCTCTCTGTGACGCCAGAGTTTACTTTAAACATGCAGTGTACATTGTTATAACATTATATAATGGTTAACATAATGAAATAAGTCATACAGAGTGGTTTACATAATAAAAAACATCTTACAGAATTCTTAATTGTATGTTTATTACATCTACAAAAATGAAATTAGTACGATCCGCCGGAAACGGAAATTCAAATTTCATGATCCATCATACATATAACACACGGACATTAAACCAACATAACAACTGGGGTTCGATTACTATGATCTAATCATCAAGTGAAAGATGGAACAAACTGAACACTCGACACCACAATGTAATCTTATCTTTAACCGGCTGCGGAGAAACAGTACGTGGACCTTACACTAAGAGGAGTAGGTAAAAATACTCAATAGCTCAAAGCGAGCTCTCCACGGTAACCTGCATCGTACGCGTAGAAACGATGTCAATACGGCTGCTGGAACCATGTGCCCTCGGCGGTGGTAACTCCACTAAGCCAGCAAAGCCGCAGTCTCCTTGCAGCTGCAGACCCACTCTCTGTTTCCTCGGCGGCAAGAACTGACAACTCCGTCCTGGTTCCGCTGGCGCTTCCAGATGTACGCCGCTGTTTGCTGATGATGCTGTGGTGTATGGGAGGGTGTTGTCTGTAACTAACTGTAATAGCATACAGGATGAATTAGACAAAATTTCTAGTTTGTGCGAAGAATGTAAGGTGATGCGCATGAGTAGAAAAATCAATCCCATAATGTTCGAATACAGCATTATTAGTGAGCTTCTTGATGCTGTCGCGTCGTTCAAGTATCTAGGCGTAACATTGCAGAGCGGTATGAAATGGAACGAGCATGTAACGACAGTTGTGAGTAAGGCGGACAGCAGACTTCGGCTTATTGGGAGAATTTTGGGAAGATGTACTTCACCTGTAAAGGAGACCGCGTATAAAACGCTTGTATGACCAAGTCTTGAGTATTGCTCAAGTGTTTGGGAACCGCAGCCGATCAGTTTAAAGGAAGACATAGAGGCGGTTCAGAGACGAGCAGCTAGGTTTGTTACTGGTAGGTTAGACCAATGTGCGAGCGTCACGGAAATGCTCCAGAAACTCTATTGCTGATCGCTGGAAGGTAGACGACGTTCTTTTCGTGAATTTCTGTTAAGTAAATTTAGAGGGCCGGAATTTGAAGCTGAGTGTAGTACGATCTTGCTGCCGCCTACTTACATTTCACGTAAAGGTCACACAGACAAGATAAGAGAAATTAGGGCTCGTACGGAGGCGTATAGGCATTCTTTTTTTCCTCGTTCGATTTGGGAGTGGAATAGGAAAGGAAATGCCTTGTAGTGGTAAAGTGTACCCTCCGACACGCACCTTACGGTGAAGTGCGGAGTATGTATGTAGATGTAGACACGCCAAAACTAGCACGGACCATGAGACACAGAGGAACGAAACTCGCCATGCACCCGCGGTGAACTGACGAAAAGAAATCGATACTCCCATGGCCGATAACTGGTGCCAGTACAAGAAAATCGAGCAGCACAGCTCAAACTAATATTCTTTGGTGAAACTATGAAACGTGCTCGGAAGACGCTCCCTGTCTTCTACTAGGCATACTGGAGTTGCTTATGCGGAATTCCGCGTGAAGGTTCTATTCCAGTATGTCCACACGTCTGCCCCCCCCCCCCCCTCACCCTTCCTCTCCTGTATACAGCGCTGCCGGACGGCCGTAGTGGCGCCTGTATGCAACTGTAATGAAGTGCTAAAAATCATCATCATCATTAGAGACTGATTATGCCTTTCAGCGTTCAGTCTAGAGCATAGTACCTCTAATAAAATTCCTCCATGATCCCCTATTCAATGCTGACATTGATGCCTCGTCTGATGTTATTCCTTTCACTTCAAAATCATTCTGCGCCGAATCTAAGTACTTTCTTTTTGGTCTAAAAATCAATGGAACTTAATTACTAAGGTTATCAGTCCCTAGCTTTACAAACTATTTTAACTAACTTCAACTAACAAAGGACAACAGACACACACATACACACACAGACGCACACAAATGTCGAAGTAGGACTTGAACCTCCAACGGCGAGCATGAAGTGCTCAACATATGCATTTCTCGATGCCGTAAATGAATGATGCATGTATCTCCTGGTTTGGATTCGTCTTCACGATGTACCCTTTTCAGTCGCCAACAGTATACATTTCAGTACATAAACATAAAAAATGTAAAGTAGTTGAAGTCACTATGTTCGAAATTATATTGGTGTCTGACCATATGTGAAAAATCTAAATCTATTGGTAGGTAACATTCTACTTGCATTCATCATGAGGTGGTAGTAATTACCGTGGAATTTTATCCACAACATAATAGAAACGTTGCTCATCGAACTCTCTCCCACTAAAGGACTGTGGCTTTGCTCAGGTGATATCACAGTGAGTCACAGGAAGATCCTTAAAACCTGGAAATTTCAATTGTTTGCTAATAAACTATTATAATTAAAGTTTACTGAACCATGGAGCAAGGTTGTAAGCTCGTAAGTTGCTTGTCATTGCTGCAATGCTATTCCAGGTGAAACTATTGCACTACATCAGTTGTCAGTATCTACAACAATTTTTTCCGGAAATGATACTGATTTCCTCCTGAAAACACTCGGTTCACCTGCAAATAAACTGTTCTGACAGATAATGTTGTCGACAAATTACGAACTCTCTTCCATCAATATGGGGAAAAGGGTTGATTTGTTATCTACATCTACATCTACATCTACATCGATACTCTGCAAATCACATTTAAGTGCCTGGCAGAGGGTTCATTAACCACATTCATAACTTTTCTCTACCGTTCCATTCTCTAATAGCGCGCGGGAAGAAAGAACACCTAAATCGTTCCGTTTTCGATCTGATTTCTCTTATTATATTGGGATGGTCATGTCTCCCTAAGTAGGTGGGTGCTAGCAAAATATTTTCACATTCAGAACTAAAAGTCGGTGATTGAATAATGTCATGTTAATCGTTTCCATAAGAGGATTCCACGGGATACCTGAATAACTAGCCTCACATGCGGCAAAGTACGTGAGTAGTATCATTCAGCCCAAGTTGAACTAAAAAACAGTGCCTCATGTCGGATAATAAGTACTCGGATCCGTATGTTTCGGAGAACTAGAGTCGCGTAAGGGAACGATTTTGTATGTCATATTATTAGTGAAACGTCTCAGTTTTTTGGAGGAAAGCATAGGCTAAAGTTCGTCTAAGACTTTCGTTGATTGTTTGAAATAATGTAGTTTGCAGAAACATTTATGACTTGTTTTCATATATGGTGAAAAGCGGATTTGTAACCAATACTGCACACTGCATCTCCAAATACGAAATTTAAATTAAATATTGAGGAAGTGTCCTTTACAAAGCGAAATATTTTTAAATATAATGGTTTTATGATCAGAAATAAACAGATTTTGATATAAATTGAATTTGGTAGTAAAAACAAATTAAAAAAAAGTTGGTGGGAAACGTAATGACGTACGGTGGACTGAACCTGACATTGGCCAGTAGTTCTTCTGAAATATTATTCTGAGTGAATTTTAACGAATTTTTGATAAAAAACCATTTCCGTGTCATATCTGTGAGGAAAAGATTTTCCCTGATTGCAGACTTAAAAATCGTAGCTACAGGCGTTAACTTGAAATCCGATTAGGTGATATGCTACAAGCAAACCACTGTTATTTTCTTCTAACGTTAGTTTGCAAAACTCCATCTGAACGACCAAATTCCACACAGAGCCTACTGAGTGCTCGTACATTCTATGACGTAATTCCTGCACAGGGAGTACCGTTTACTGCATTCGTCACTTGCCTTGCTGTGGCTTGTGTCCTTGTTTATCGATAGAAGTAAGCAACTGTCCTTCAGACACTTCTGCTTTATATTCTATCAGCCTGTTACACATTATGGTACAATTTTGTTTTCTACCGATCAGCTTTACGCCTCTTAATAGTATCATCATCATTAGCGACTGATTATGTCTTTCACCGTTGTCTTTAGCATACTCCATCTAAGAAAGTTCCTCTATGACGCCCTATTCAATGCTGACATTGATGTCTCATCTGATGTTTACCCTGTTACTACAAAATCATTCTTGATTGAATCCAAGTACTTTCACCTTGGTCTTCCTCCACTCCTCTTACCTTCTACTGCTGAACCCAAGAGTGTCTTACGTAACCTTGGTTCGCCCATGCCTGTATCATGACCTCACCATCTCATTCTGTTCGCTGTAACTGCTTCATCCCTGTTGTTCATTCCCAGTTGTTCTTTGATTATGTCATTGTGGACACCCTCTGTTAGTACCCCTGCAATCATCCTTGCTGCTTTCAAATCTGTAGCCTTAACCTTATTAATAAGGTATCCTGTATGCCCCAGCTTCCACTCCCATAAACAAAGTTGGTCGAAAGAGAGCTATGCACTGCTAGTTTTACCTTGGTACCGACTTCATTCTTACAGAAGGGAGTAGATCGTACCTGGAAACTCTGTGCATTAGCTTTGCAACAAGTTGATTCCAGTTCTTTCACCACGTTGCCATCCTGTGAGAAAATACATCCTAAGTAGTTGAAATTGTCCACCTGTTCTAACTTCATTCTCGTATCTGGCACTCAGTATGTTAAAATTTCTTTCCAACAGATATTACTTTGTTTTGCATATACTGATCTTCATTCCGTAGTCCTTACACGTCTGACCATGTTTTGATATATTACGTTGCAACCTTTAAGTTGTTGAAAGTTTCCAAAAAGGATAATGCCAAGATCGCTACTATATAATTTTTCTTTTTCCGACGGCCGGTTTCAATGCTCTCTGCCATCATCTTCTGGTCTATAAGTATTTGCAAAGCCGCATTCTTGCGATATCAACAGTTGTTGTTTAAAATAATTTGTAGTGTATAGATGCTCTATGCCACTGTAGTTAAAATTTACATGTAAACATATATAGACCAGAAGATGATGGCGGAGACCATTGAAACCGGTCGTCCGAATAAAATTGTATATTAACTATCTTGGCATTATACTTTTTGGAACCTTTCATCATGTAGAAAGATATAAAAGAGACAAGATCGCTGATCATCAATTTTTATTCAAGACGACCGGTTTCGCTTAACTATGTCAGCATCATCTGGTCCAATAAAATCATTTTACAAGGCCATAATCTTGTAATGTCAATCAGTTGCTATATAACATAATTTACGGTGCATAGGTGCACCATGTCATTATAATAAAACATAATTATCACAGTGAGTTTGCTATTGTCAATCACTGATAATTATGTTTTATTATAATGACATAGTACACCTATGCATTGTAAATTATGTTATATAGCAACTGATTGACATTACAAGATTATGGCCTTGTAAAATGATTTTATTGGACCAGATGATGCTGACATAGTTCAGCGAAACCGGTCGTCTTAAATAAAAATTGATGATCAGCGATCTTGGTTTTTTTATATCTTTCTACAATATCATAATTGGATCGCCTCCTAGAACATAAACAAACTCAACCTTTCATAATATTAGATCGCCTCCTTGCACTATAAACAGATAAACCTTCAATTCTTAGTAGTGTTGATAAAAAATTGTTTTTTGTAGAAAATTTCCTTTTGTATGCTTATTCTACTGGATTCAAAGATTTTTTTTTGTATACATACAGTTCCCCAATAAAAAATTGTGGCGGTAAAATATTCAGATAACGCTACCGTCTTATATATTAATATGAATTGGGATTTAAATTTTTCATTTGTTTTACAAAAGGTATTAAGTATAAGGAGAGGCATTGAATTAAAATTTGTGCTGTTGCTGGGATTCGAACCAGGGACCTCCCATTTACTTTGGCTGCAACACTGTGTTAGCTGAGTGGTCTAAAGCGTCTACCTAGCAAGTAAGAGGTCCCGGGTTCGAATCCTGGCCACAGCAAAAATTTTAATTCAGTGCCTCTCCTTATATTCAATACCTTTGGTATAATGAGACAATGTTGTCGTAAGGATATGTATTATTAGTTGATTTGTTTTACCGTTTTGGTTCAAACAGGTTACTACATTTGGCATCACACCATTGTTTTACTAGTTGAGTCTTCTTAGAAAAATATATTCCGAATCACGAATTCTGTCAAAAGATCTGAATTGAATAATGAGAGGAATTTCGTCTTCTTTAATGTTGGTTGTGTCTCGATTAAAACTAAATGAGCTAATCCGTATTTACTCTACAGCTAATGTCGACAAATTAGAGTGCACGATTTCGACCATTGGCAAATACTTCTTTTTATATACTTACAGTTCCCCAATAAAAATTGTGGCTGTAAAATCTTCAGATAACGCTACCCTCTTATATATTAATATGAATTCGGATTTATTTATTTTTTTTAATTTGTTTTACCAAAGGTATTAAATATAAGGAGCGGCATTGAATTAAAATTTGTGCTCTGGCCAGGATTCGAACCCGGCTGCAACTTTGTGTTAGCTGAGTGGTCTAAAGCGCATACTTGGTAAGTAGGAGGTCCCGGGTTCGAATCCCGGCCACAGCACAAATTTTAATTCAAATGCCTCTCCTTATATTCAATGCCTTTGGTAAAATGAGACAATGTTTTCTTAAGGATGTGTATTATTCGTTGATTATTTTACCGTTTTGGTGCAAACAGGTTGCCACATTTGATATCACGCCATTGTTTTGTTAGTTGAGTCTTCTTAGAAAAATGTAATCCCAATCACGAATTCTGTCAATAGATCTGAATTAAATAATGAGAGCAAATTCGTCTTCTTTAATGTTGGTTGTGTCTCGATTAAAACTAAATGAGCTAATCCGTATTTACTCTGCAGCTAACGTCGACAAATTAGAGTGCACGATTTCGATTATTGGCAGTAATCGCGTCCGCGCCAGTGAGTCGCAGCGCCTATGCCCGATGTGAAGTGATGTGATGTGATGTGATGTTGCCGCTGTGTGCGATGTACGGCGCACTGACTGCGACCAGACGGCCACTGTCGGTCGCGTTCGGACATCCGTTCCACAGCAGCGGAGCGGAATGCTCTTTGACGGCTTATGAAACATGTCATGCGAAACGCTGAAACTCTAATATCGGCGCGGTTTCATCTCTGCTGCCGGTCCACAAAGCTTCGAGGTAATATGTGAAGCTGAAGAGTCACACGAAATGGCGGAAAGGGGAAAAAAAGGTACGTATAAAAGACTCTCTCACAGTAAAATTACCTCGTCATTCATGGTAAAGCTAAATTAAATTCAAAACTCTTAAAATACGTTAAAGGTGTTGAAATGCAGGTAAAATTTGATTGATAATCCAATATTCGGCATTAGCGGCATTGTATTCGTTCAGAGACTCATACAACCTGTTTCGTACCTTGCAAGTGCATCCTGAGGTAGATGTCCACCTACAATAATTACAGCGTAGTAGCATAGTCACCATTCAGAAGTTTTCATTGAAGGTTTTTAAAGCGAGTCACTTTTACTAATTAAAATTGTACGAATCGCTTAAAACTTTGCATGAAATTAGTAGGTAAATAAGTGTAATTTTTTTTTATCGAATTTTCATTCTACCCTCTCGAGTTATCACGGTTTAAACACCCAGATGAAATTTCGTAGGTGACAGGACTCGTTGCATATCCAGACAATGATGCACATAAAAGCCGATAATATTTTGTGGTTGATAGATTAATTGCAGTAAACTTTTATGTAACTAGAATAAAAGATCTTGAAAGGTGTGCATAGGTCTTGTTAATTTTTCTATGTTTCTTATGGTGTTGGAAAATTTTAAAGTATGAATAATAGTTATTGTCTTTATTTCTTATCTAAAAAAAAATCGTAATCTGTGCTGTGTCAAATATCCTTGTATTATCTGTACATATTTTTATTGTAAACATATCTTTGGTGGATGGGAGGGACAGAGAGAGAGAGAGAGAGAGAGAGGCTGGTTTGAGTGAGAGTCGGTGAGTAGGAAGTTATGGGCCAAGCCTGATGGAGGGAAAGCTGACTATCATTTAATTAATAGGAGGTAACACATAATGAAAATAATTTTATTGACTATTTTAAAAGAAGTAAAAGGCTGACATGAGGTATGTGAGTACTCTCGTCATTTTTCTTTATGATCTCATCCACATTGTAGTTATGGTATTACCTGTTTTAGTCACTTGAATTTTATGCGGCTTGTACATCAAAATTAGACAGTTCGTGCTGGGAAGAGATTTCACTGACCTGAGTTTTGAACGACGATTTTTGCAGTTTCTTTTGGTTCCACAAAGTTCTTCATCGCATAATTGTAATAATGTAATAAACTATTTAACTTCCGACAAGTATAAATTACTTTTCTGAAGGTCCTACAAACCAATAAAGCTCCACTATTATTTGAACGCTTTTTTTAGAATTCACACAGATTTGTAAATACTATGCAGTTACGACAGTAAGACGTTTGATCCAAATCTACGTAGTCTGGGCTGTTGCCGTAGGTAAAACTCAGGTTCTAAAACAATTTCGATTTTACTAAAGTATTGCACAGTCATCTTTCATTCTAATTCAAGGAATTTAAAAAGATATCTTTAAATTTTTTTCAGATTAAAACGAAGAAATTTTTAGGATCTAATTCGCAACCAATGTTCACTACGACAGCTAATGATATATGACAGAAAAAATGCTAGGAACGTCAATGAAAAATAAATCTACTAGCCGTCAAAAGGCGAATATGTCCCAGCAGGAGTAAATTACGTGAAAGACGAGAGGTAGCTTCTATAGTTGCTACCAAAACATTCAACTAAAAACATCTTGTCTCGTATGTTATCCTGGGTACTTCCTCTTAGCTGTGGCTAAGGCATCTTCTCACAATATCCTTCCATGCAGGAGTGTTAATCCTGAAAAATGGTATAAGAACTTCTGTGAATTTAGATGGTACGAGGCGCCATACTTGTGGGTACAACCCTGTGATGACGCACCGTGAGGAATTCTCTCGTAGCTATGTCGATAGTTTTCTGCCGGAAGGTACAGGTCCTCAATTCGAAACCCGAAACAGCACACAATTTGAGACTTCGAGGAAGTTTTATTATTCTGGATGAAGTAAAAAATAAATTCCGTTATTTAAGCCAGTGTAGACGTAAAACTATTTACTGAATAACTTCCCATATGAATCGGGTGATTTTAGGACTGTGTTCTGCAGGATTATCATTGTTATAATTGGGTTGTAGGATATTTCTTGCGTTCTAAATTATTCTCGTGATCGGGAGCTGACTGAAAACCGAGTTAGTAGGCTCTGAAATATTAAGCGAGGCATGTGATATATATCGAAAAATACATTAGACACCACAGGAGGGACTACATTTTTATAAGTCGATGAAATAAGGTCCTTACTAAGGACGAAGTGGAGTGTGACTGTGAACTCACTATTGCCGTGTGTGAGCTGTTGATTTTGCTTCTTAAGACAATTTTCGGAAAACTAGTGCAACAGTAGTTCGCAGTACTGACTGTTCTTTACCGCCTGCAATGAATCGATAGACCTCCCAGGCTATACTTGGCAGGTTAAATTCGCCTCCACCTAAGGTTGCATGATTCGTGTATCTTCGCTCTACTGCGCGTAGACTTTCTTTGAGTAATGCACAACTGTGACGGTGAAACCGGACGGCCGGGAATAGTACCCAAGCATTAACGTGATTTATGCTATCTCTGTTCACAATCACACTCCGTCCCTAGCTGCGAATACAGCCCCTCCTTTGGTGCGTCATCTGCTTCTCGTCATACATTCCACGCCTCGCTAAATATTTCGGAGCCTCTTCTTTGGATGTCAGGAATATAATAAGTCACTTTCCTTTCAAAGCGAGTTTGAGTCTAGGGAATAGGAAGAAGTCAGGTTGAGATCTGGCGATTATGGTGGATATATATGATGCACGACAATGCTCGCCCACAAACAGCCAATATCGTTAAACTGTTCCTGACTAAAAAGCTGGTGGTGCAACTTCAACATCTACCATAGTCGCCGGATCTCAGTCTTCTAGACTTCATCACGTTCCGTCGACTCAAACTCGCTTTGAAAGGAAAGAAATTTGACGATATTCCTAACATACAACAAAATGTGACGAGGATTTTGGGCGCCATCGTAAAGGAAGACTTCTTGTTAAGTTTCCAGAACATGTATCGTAGAGCTCAAGGTGCATAGATATGGAAGGTGACTATTTCGAATAACAGTAAGATAACTGCAGTTCATAGGTAATGTTAATGTTGTAGTTTCAGGAGTGTTTTCATGACCAGCAATTAGAGTAGCTGCAAATAATAGACCAGAGCCGACGCCTCATGTACCGGTAACTTCCCGCTATTTTTATAATGTTGTCTGCCGCAATATTTCACACTTTAGTTTCCGTAGGAAAGATTTTTTACAATTTTCTATTACTTATTTATTTTTTTAAATTAATTGTCGCAGCATTTTCATCTCCGATTTACGTTAAAATTTTCAAGTGTTTGTAAATTTATGGGAATTAACTACTGCGGTTAGGCTTACAAAATACCTAAACTGACCTATGAACAACACACACACCTATGTCCATTGGAGGACTCAAACTTTCGACGGCGAGCAAACGTTGCTAGGCGCCTTAGACCGCTCGAACACTCCACTGCGGCTCCGACTAACATATAAATTTATTCAGCATCTGTATTCCCGTTAATTGGATATCCATAATATTCTAAAGACAGACTAACGTTATAAAAATGGCGATGCGTCGAATTAACAATTCACCAACGTGGTCAGTAATTTATTTATTTAACTAACATTAGCAATAATCATCTGATTTATGTTGTACTTTCCCACTGTTGTGTACTGATACGATTTTTTTGTTTATCTTATTACCTCAAGCCATCATCTAGAAAGCAACACACTTGTATATATTTAATGTTTTGTTACACTTGTTTTAACAATTTATTATAAAACATGGTATTTCCCACAGTTACCTTCTCAGTAATTGCAAGCAGCATGATATGCACCTCTTATCCTCATGTTTCTTTAACCATTTAATGAATATCTGTCTATCTTTCTAGGAACTTTTCATTCGTGTATTGTGAGCAGTAAAATATTTTATCCCATCAATAACATAAAATGTACAAAAATGCAAATCTTGCGACGAATTCCTTCCACCATAAAAAGTCGCGAGATCTCATGGGAAACCAAGTCAGTTATTTTAGTTATTATTCACGGAACCACCTGTTCAACACCTGGTCACAATTTTTTATCTAATTTGTCATCTACCAACATCTGTAGTGACTATATCAAAATTATACATCTTTATTTCTATAATAAATATAATGACTTGGCAATCACACCATAATTTAGAGACATAAGAATAAATATAATGTTATAGCAATTTCACATCGTCATAATGACATTAGAATAATTTATATTCTATTATGTAACCGAACATAATCACATAAGAATAAAGTACACTCACATGTGCATAAAGTATTTTTTTTTAAGTATTTGTGTATTTTGCCATGGGAAACCAAGTCGGTTACTTTAGTTACTGCGCATAGAACCACATATTTGTTACTAACCATTTATTTGCTATCTACCAACATTTATAGCGACTATATTAGTATTATACATCTTTAGTTCTATAATACATATAATAATTTCGCAATCTCACCATAATATAATGACATCAGAATACATATAATTATTGGGCAATTACACATCCACATATAAAAATAATTAATATTCTACTATGTATTCAAACGTAATTACGTAGGAATGAAATACCTCAGCCGACCGCCGTGGCCGAGGGGACTGAGGCGCTTCAGTCACGGTCTGCACGGCCACTACGGTCGGGGGTTCGAATCCCCCCTCGGGCATGGATATTTGTGCCGTCCTAGTTCGTAAGTAGTTCATAAGTAGTTTGTAAGTTTAGGGACTGATGACCCCGTAGTTAAGTCCCATAAGCCTTATAAACATTTTTGGAATACCTCACATCTGCCTAAAGTACTGTATTTTAAATATTAGTTTACATTGCCATGTGATTACCAAATCATTCTATTTATGATAAAAATAAAGATGTATAATTTTGATAGCCACTACAGATGTTGATAGATAACTAATTAGATAAAAAATTGTGACAATGTGTTCAATAGTAGGTTCCATTAACACTAACTAAAATAACCGACCTGGTTTCCCATAAAATCTCACGACTTTTTATGGTGGAAGGAATTAGTCTCGAGACTTGCATTTTTGAACATTTTATGTTTTTGATGGGTTACCATTTCCTTTTTGTAGGTAGTCCTTTTCTGTAATTTTTTTGTACATCAGCCACGGATTTTTTTTTTTAATCCATTCCCTGTCTCTTTGGTTTGGTTTGGTTTCCTTTGGTTTGATGTAACAGTATTTGGAAAGTCCTGGAAGTCGGTTACATTTTTATTGTTCAATCCTTTCATCATGTATAGAGCTTCCAACTTTGGTGGACCAATATACAAATATCAGCAAGTTAGTGTTGTATTTCGCATCAGTTTGTGAACTTCATAACACACGGAAGTTGCGGATTAGTGAATTAGTATTAAACAAATATCATCTACTTTGTGTAGTAAACGATAGAATTTTACATACGGCAGTGGTGTCGTAGTCTGCTAAAGTTGGCAGCTACTAACAAATGAGACACTTCTAATACCAGTCAAGTAGAATTATGGGCATAACTTTCGTGTTGACCATCAAGTAAGTAATTAATTCTGTTCCTGCTCTGTAGTTGACAGGCTTTTGTACGTATCCCTCATCGAGCGAACATTTCGTTGCCAACATCTGCACACTACGCTACCACCGTAAGTGAAATTTAGCCTTTACGTCAAAACTCTAAATATGGCGAAGTTTTATCCATATTTCTTACGACTGTTATATGTAAATAATTATTGATACATGGATTAAAGTGTACTGATAGTCTAGTAATGACTGTATGTGGTTCTGCCGAGGAGTGTTTGTTTGTCACCCAAAACAGTGATATTATTGTATTGTGCACTTCACAGCAAACCATCTTTTGAATTATAAAATTGTCTAGAAAATCGGCATTTCAATTTTCAAGTTCTCGTATTTATATAACGATATCACATAACAATCATAGCTTAATGTTGATAACATAACCAGAACCAGCACCTCCTAGAGAACACAGAACGCAATACTTACTCCAGACACTTTCCTCTCTTTGGGACAGACCATAGATAACAGACTGCGCGTCTCCCAGATCACTGGCGTCTCCCTATCTCTGCCGTGTTGTGGTTTGACATCGTAATCTAACGTTTTTGCTCCCGGTCTGAAGTTGTTGCCCCGCGTCACGTGACGGAATTTTCGACATTATGAGCAACAGTTTTCTCAATTATAACTGAAATAGAGCTAGAATGTTGGTGTCATTCTACTGTTTTCATTTTTCAGAAATTTAAGCTGAAGTGATTCGTTTGCGACAGTGTTAGGATCTGCTCTTTTTGTTAGGAACATGTTGACTCAACCCATCCACTATCCTACACACCTACTGTTCCATCAGGTGTCCCGCCCTACACAGCTTCCACCCTGCCTGGATTTCTGCTCCCCAACCCCCAAACTACAAATCTCTTCAAACCTTCGAACGCCGCGTCCTCAACCTCGCTACCGTATCTACCTCCCCTCCCCCAGCGGATCCTCTATCACTTAATGCCTTTCCCTCATATTCGATAATTCGTTGGACATGCCGTAACCCGCTGGTCTACCAAATCCTGGGCCTCTGCCACGCCTGCATCAGTGTATCCCTCCCTTCACCTCCAAACTTTGCACACCCTCTACTTCCGGATGACAACCTCCATCCCGATATGCCGGCCGCGGTGGCCGAGGAGACTGAGGCGCTCCAGTCACGGTCTGCACGGCCACTACGGTCGGGGGTTCGAATCCCCCCTCGGGCATGGATATTTGTGCCGTCCTAGTTCGTAAGTAGTTCATAAGTAGTTTGTAAGTTTAGGGACTGATGACCCCGTAGTTAAGTCCCATAAGCTGTACAAACATATGAACATTTCGTCCCGATATCTACTCCTCCTACCAACCTTAAACCTACCCACTCCCCTCCCCATAGATTCAACGCCCTAATCCCCAAATCTCTCCCCCGCTTGGTCATCCACAGAGTCCTTGCACACCTCTGACCCCTCCGCTCTTATCCTATTCTTGGAGATTCTTTTTTTAACACTTGTGAATCGTTATCAGTGCTTTGAAGTGCGTCTATAAAGTGCCTTTTACTCAGGGTGACTGGCGCATCTAGTACAAGAATCGCCAGTGTCTTTTATCCAGTGTCTCCGTATTTTCTACGTAACCAGTATTTCTGTCGGTCAATGTGCCTATTGCGCCAACGTGGGCATTATTTTACGAACTACATGTTTCTAATCATTTATGGATATGTTGCTATCTTCAAAATTCCACCACGTCTATTTTAAATTTCACCAATGTAATCCCTAATGTATTCTATTATTCATCCTGTCCATTGTTAAAAGTCCGTAGGCTGAAGAGCGGCGCTGATACTGCTTCCAGCCTGCCGTCAGTAGTGGTGGCTTAAAATAACAATAAAGGGGGGAAAAGCACAGGCGTTAGATTGGTTACTGCTTCTGCAACAGCGTTTTGAGGCGGTGCTACAGTCGGCGCACGAGAGATGGGACACAGTATCTAAAATGTTTATAAATCTGTGGAACGAAACTTTAGTGGTCATCGGCCCAGAAACTTACAAACTACTTAAACTAACTTATGCTACGATGACGACACACACTCACGCCCGAGAAAGCACTCAAACTTCCGATGAGGAGCGCCCATGCACTTCACAGCAAGTCGCCTTAGATCGCAGTGTACGACAAACAATCTCCGACATAGTAATGAGATGGGGATTTTACCATAGCATTTCAAGAGCGTACCGTGTATCCGGTAAAACATCAAATCCATGTAATCGCTGCGCCCAGAAAATGATCCTGTAAGACTAAAAATCTTTCGACGTTTCAAAAGTGCTTACCATCCTAATTGCTGCGGATTTTAGTGCTGAGCCATCAAGAAGGGTCAGCGTACGAACCATTCAATGAAACATTGTCGATGGTCCACTCGTCTACCGTTGTTCACTGCATGACACAAATATTTAGGCCTCACCTTCAACACTTACATTGACTGTTCAAATCTTAGGAAATATGTAGGACTTAACTACTGAGGTTATCAGTCCCTATGATTAAAACTACTTAGACTAACTGATGGATAACAGACACACACACACACACACACACACACGTGTATGCTCGAGGAAGGACTCGAATTTCCGACGGGAAGAAAGCGCGCGCTGCACATCAAGGCACCTTAGTACGCACAGCCATTCCACCGCGGCGGACCGTTTATCATTGTAAACCTGTTAGCATGTGTAACGATTCTCGATTCCAATTTTATCGAGCGGATGAACGTGTATGGTTACTACCTCACGAATCAAATCAATGTTTGTAAATCTATCGGACCAAAATGCGTGGTCATCAGTCCGTAGCTTACAAACTACTTAAACCTAGGTAAACTAACCTACGGACAAACACACACACCCATGCCCCAGGGAGGACTCGACCCTCCACGGCGAGCAACCGTGCGCTCGGCAGCCAGACGCTTTAGACCGCTCGGCTACTCCACCGCGGCTCCTCACGAATCCATGAGGGCTGCGTAGCAGAAGCTGGTGGAGGTTCCGTAATGGTGTAGGGCGTGTGCAGTTGGAATGATATGGAACGCGAGATACGTCTAGTTTCGACTCTGACTCGAACGTACGGTATCTGACTGATCACCTGCATCCATTCATGTTCCTTGTGCGTTTCGATGGACAATTCCAGCAGGAGACTCCACTCGTTCCGAATTGCCACAGTGTGGCACGACGAACAGCCTTATCAGTGTAAACTCGTGACCCGGCCACTAAGCTCCGCAGACACTGACAGTATTTAGCAATATCTGTGATACATTGCCACATACTGTACAGAAGAGATCTGCAAACCTTCTTATTATTACGGAAGGCGAGCCGAGGTGGTCGAGCGGTCTGAGGCGCGCCTGTCACAGTCTGAAAGGCCGCTACGGTAGAGGGTTTTCAGAAGTAGTTTGTAAGTTTAGGGACTGATACCTCCGCTGTTAAGTCCCATAAGCTTAACCAACATTTTTTACGGAGGAGGGATGATTTCAGTTGAGACAATAGACGAGTCCATGCCAGGTTCTACTTCTCAGTGTAGATCTATATCTACATACATACTCCGCAATCCTCTGTAATGTGCCTGGCGGAGGGTACACTGTACCACTTCTAGGCATTTCTTTTCCTATTCCACTCCGAAATAGATCGAGGACAAAAAGAATGCCTATACGTCTCCGTACGAGCCATAATTTCTCTTATTGTGATCACTACGATAAATGTACGTCGGTGGCAGCAAGATCGTACTACATTCACTTTCAAATTCCGGCCCTCTAAATTTCTTCAACAGTATTTCTCTTACTTCCAGCGATTCCCATTTGAGTTCCAGGAGCATTTCTGTGACACTCATTAGTCGAAGCTACCAGTAACGAAAGTAGCTGCACGCCACTGAACTGCTTCCAAATCGCTCTGCAGTGTTACGCCTAGATATTTGAACGACGCGACTGCATCACGAAGACCACTACTAATGCTGTATTCGAATTTTATGGGATTGCTTTTGCTATAAGTGTGCATCACCATACCTTAGACTGTACATCGCGGAGTTAAAGTAGTACTCGATTTCACTTGCCCGTACCACATATACACAGTGTCTACATCTTCGTTTACATGGGATACTCTGCAAATCACATTTAAGTGCCTGGCAGAGGGTTCATTGAACCACCTTCATACTATTGATCTATTCTCGAATAGCGTGCGGAAAGAAAGAACATTGAATCTCTCCGTTAGACCTCTGATTTCCTGTATTTTATTCTGATGGTCATTTCTACCTATGTAGGTGGGAGTCAACAATATATTATTGCACTGGGAGAAGAATGTTGGTGATTGGAGTTTCGCAAGTAGATCACGCCGCAATCATAACCGCCGTTGTTGTAATGATTCCTATCTCAGATCCTGTATCATTTTCGTGACGGTGTGTCCCCTGTATCGTGACAATACAAAACGAGCTGCCCTTCTTTGGACTCTTTCGATGTCCTCCGTCAAACCCGATAAGAATCCCACATTGGGCAGCAATACTCCAAGTGAGGACGCACAAGCGTAGTGTATGCAGTGTCTTTACTAGTTCTGTTGTTTCTTTTAAGCCTTCTGAAGAAAAAAAAAAAAAAAAAAAAAAAAAAAAAAAAAAAAAAAAAAAAAAAAAAAAACCCACACAGTCTCTGGTTCGCCTTTCCTACGACATTATCTACGTGTTCTTTCGAATTTAAGTCTGATGTAATAGTAATTCCTAGGTATTTGGTAGAGTTTACGGCCTTCAAATTCGATTGATTTATCTTGTAAAGAAAGTTTAAGGGATATCTTATCGTACTCATGTGGACGACTTCACACTTCTCATTATTTAGAGTCAATTGCCAATTTTTACACCATAGTGATATATTATACAGACCGTTCTACAGTTGGTTTTGATCTTCAGATGATTTTACTATACGGTAAATGACGACGTCATCTGCAAACAACCTAAGAGTGCTGCTCAAATTTTCTCCCAAATCTAACATGTAAAGCAGAGTGTCCGTATGTTTGTACGTGTTGTATACAAATCTACAGTTTTGTTCCAATCTTTATGAAATTTTGTACACGAAAGCTTCGATCCATGAGGATGGTCGCCGTAATTGTAAGAATCACATACGATACATAGTTCACGAGATATGACGTCATAAGCAATGAGATGCGCGAAAAACTTCTGCGCTTAGCAACGAGGCTGCTCATTTCCTCCTAAACCTTGGACCGATATCAGTCAAATTTGGTACACACATTCCTTACCGTGAGGTAACAATTGCTGCATGGTTAAGAATCACATACGACACATTGTTCAAAAGATATTACGTCATAACCAATAGAAATCGCAAAAATGCCAGATAATGCGGCGAGATGTATAACTTATGGGACTTAACTACGGGGTCATCAGTCCCTAAACTTACAAACTACTCGAACTAGCTAATACTAAGGACGGCACAAATATCCATGCCCGAGGGGGAATTCAAACCCCCGACCGTAGTGGCCATGCAGACCGTGACTGGAGTGCCTCAGTCCCCTCCAATGCGGCAATGCGGCGAGATTTTCGAAATACGCTGTATGAGAATGACAGTACTTAGCGACTTGCAACAAACTCTAAACGCAATTTCAAACCTTCATTAAACTTTTTCTCGCTGGCAACCATAGTAAAATGATGAAAGGAAAAAAGTTTCTCGATTACTACTTTTCCGCTGTTTATGGAGTAAAACTACGGCTCTCGGTATGACGTTACAATTTATAATTTGAACACTACAAATTGTAGCGACAATAAGTTTTACAGACAGTATACACACTTATAGTTGAATGTAGCTTCTAAATTGTATCACAGTACGACACATATGAGATATGAGCACGTAAACTTTTGTGTCCCATCTTCGTCGCCACTTTTGTATCTCGTTTCCGCCGGTTGTGCTGGGTGTCGGTGGCCGAGTAGAGAGAGAGACCGACACAGGAATAAAGGATGCACGCGTGTGCAGGTACGAAGGTGACCAGCCAGTGGGACAGCAGAAACTAGAAACATTAGAGGAAATTAGAACAAGATATATATTTCATAGAGATGGTACAATACTTATCTTGTAGAGCAGCAGACTAGTAGAATCTTGATACATAGTTTAGATAGAGGCCTGCCTACTGATGATTCCTAGTGCCTAACCAATAGCCAAGTCTTAACCGGTGCCTATCTGATTCCCAAGTGAACGATGCAGTTCAGTGGTGGCCACGAGTGGAGTTGCAGCATACTTGTGCGACACCACATAAACAGTAACGTTCATGCAACAAGTTTTAATCTGTTACTGCTTTACTACTAATTGTTTTCCCAAGGGATTTTACAGACATACAGCCCTTATAAAAATGAATATATACCTGAAAAACTGCAGGAATAAATAGATAAATACTCGGGTAACACCGGGTTCTTAGCTATATTTTACACCATACTGATATCTTATTTAGATCGTTCTTCAGTTGATTTTGATCTTCAGATGACTTTACTAGACGATAAATGACGGCGTCATCTGTAAACAGCCTAAGAGAGCTGCTCAGAGTTTCTCCCAAATCGTATATGTAGAGAAGAAACAGCAGAGGACCAATAACTCTACCGTGTGCCCTGTTGAATAGCCACCTCGTAACAAGCGTTTCGTTTCCTCCTTGTGTGTTGCACGAGGCACGTGCTGCGAGGGCGTCGCGCTAAGTTTGACCTGAATGCGGAAGCAGCACGTCGAGAGAATTGCCCGGAACCGTTTCCCGCTTTCCTGCCTGCGCGGCGCCGCAGAGTATGCCGGTGGCAGTTGTTTATTTCATTTGCGCCCACTTGCGCGGGCGCGCGCTCTCTCCACACATACGCACGCACGGTTTGGGGGGCAGTGGCGAGGTGATTTCGCGCCGAGCCGGCGGGTAGCCGCGCGCTGCACGCCGCGCCGCGCCTCGCCGCCCACTCTGAATAATTGAGCGAGCGTGGCCGGCGCCGGGCATCCACTGTGGGGCGGCGGAAGGCCACGCGCCGGGGCGACCGACCGCGCCTCCTAGCCGCAGCACGTGCGCGGTCGTCTGTCCCTGCCGACACACGGGGTGTGGGCACGGTTCAACGCACTGCCATCCTGATAAACACAGGCCTTAACATAGAACTGGCTGGATCGCAATCAGCTGTTTCATTGAGACGGAGGACGGAGCATTCGAGCGTTTGTTTATCTTCAGTTTCGTGGTATTTTTTACTTGTGTAATGCCTAGGAAGCTGCTGTGTCCCCGGTTGCCAGCCTAATTACTATCTGCATCTACATCTACATAGATACTCTGCAAATCACATTCAAGTGCCTGCCTGGCAGAGGGTTCATTAACCACTTTCATAACTTTTCTCTACCGTTCCATTCTCGAATAGCGCACGGGAAGAAAGAACACCTAAATCGTTCCGTTTTCGACCTGATTTCTCTTATTTTATTGGGATGGTCATGTCTCCCTAAGTAGGTGGGTGCTAGCGAAATATTTTCACATTCAGAACTAAAAGTCGGTGATTGAAACTTCGCAAACAGATCACGCCGCAATGTTCAATTGTTTGTAGAACTTATGGGACGTAACTACGGGGTCATCAGTCCCTAAGCTTACAAACTACTTACGAACTAGCTAAGACTAAAGACAGCACAAATATCCATGCCCGAAGGGGGATTCGAACCCCCGACCGTAGTGGCCGTGCAGACCGTGACTGGAGCGCCTCAGTCCCCTCGGCCACCGCGGCCGGCGCCGCAATGAATAACGTCTTTCTTTTAATGATTTCCACCCCAATTCTTGCAAAATTTCCGTGACGCTTTCCCCATCGTAACGTGATAAAACAAAACGAGCTGCCCTTCTCTGAACCTTCTCAATGTCTTCCGTCAGTTCCACCTGGCGAGGGTCCCACAAGGGGCAACAGTACTCCAGGAGAGGACGCACAAGTGTGATGCAGGCAGTCTCTTTGGTGGAGCTGGTGCATCTTCGAAGCGTTCTGCCGATGAAACGTAACCTTTGGTTCGCCTTCCCCACAATATTTTCCATGTGTTCTCTCCAGTCAAATTTGTTCGTAATTGTAACTCCTAGGTATTTGGTAGAATCTACGACCTTAATGTCTGACTGATTAATCGCGTAATTGAAGTTCAGCGGATTTCTTTTAATGGTCATGTGTATTACTTCACACTTTTCTTTGTTTAGTGTCAATTGCCAATTTTCGCACCATGCAGAAATTTTGTCTAAATCGCTTTGCAATTGCTTTTGATCCTCATTTGATTTCACTAACCGATAAACGACAGCATCATCAGCGAACAGTCTATGGGAGCTCTTCAGATTGTCTCCTAAATCGTTTATAAACTCGAGGAAGAGTAGGGGCCTATAACACTTCCCTGTGTGAAGGGAAATATTTTCCAGTGTTTTCCTTTTGATGTGTTCGGCAAGGTCCTGCAAACCGTCCTTTCCCGTCGTATCCATCAGCACCTCCACCGTCACCGGTTCCTCACCAGTTTCCCAATGTGGTTTACGACCCTCCTTCTCTGTCGACGGCCAGATCCTTCGCCTGACTCATCTCCTATCCGTCCAGCTCAATTCCCATCGCTCCGCAATGTTTGTCTCCCTAGACATCCAAAAAGCCTACGACCATGTATGGCATTTCGGTCTCCTTTTCAAGCTCCAGTTTTACGCCCTTCCTATTAATTACGTCCGCCTCATTGCTTCCTATCTCACTCACCACCCCTCCTATGTCACTGTCTGCAACTCCTACTCCCGTTTGGTCTACCCCTTCGCCGGGGTTCCCCAAGGCTCCGTCCTGTCTCCTCTCCTTTATCTCATCTACTCCGTCGACATGCCACAACACAATAAGCTGACGACACCGCCTTCCTAGCCCTCACCTCCTCCCTTGCTCGTTCCCAGTTTTTGGTCCAGTCCCACCTCACCGAGTTCGCCTCATGGTTTAACCGGTGCCTCCTCTCCGTCAATCCTGACAAATCCCAGGCAATTATCATAGGTCGTACCACCCCCTCCTTCCGTCTCCATGATTTCTACCTTACCCTCCACAACCGCCCAATCCGCCACACCCCCACCCTGAAGTACCTTGGTCTAACCCTCGATTGTAACCTTTCCTGGACCCCCCCACCTCCGCACTGTCCGACAGAAAGCCCTCTCCCGCCTTAACCTCCTAAAACTCCTCACTGGCTGGAAGTGGGGTCTCAGCCCCTCCACCATCCTCTACACCTACCGCTCCCTCATGCTTCCTGTCCTTTGCAGCTTCCATCCCGCCTGGATTTCCGCTCCCACATTCTATTACAAAACTCTCCAAGTCCTTGAGCGCCACGCCCTCCACCTCGCCTACCGCATCCCACTCCCTTCCCCCACGCGGATCCTGTATGACCTGATCCCGTTTCCCCACCTCCTTGAATACCTCCAACATATCCGTATCCTCTATACCACCCGTAAAATAGACTCCCACAACCCCCTGGTCCACCCCATCCTCACCAACACTGGGCCGCTGCCATGCCTCTACTGCGTTATACCCCGTTCCCTTCATCTCCACACCCTCCATGTCCTCTCCCAGGGTAACTTCCGCCACCTCCCCCTCCCTGATGACGTCCTACGTCCTGACATATACCCGTCCTACCAGCCCTGATCCCTCCCCGTAGATGTAGGGCCCCTCTCCCCCCATCCCCTTCCCCTCTCCCGCTTGGCTACCCTGTAGTCCCTACGGCTCTTCCCTACCGCCTCCTTCCCCGCCGGTTTTCCTCTCCCCGCGCTCCCCTCCCCCCCTCTCGAACTAGTTTTGGCACTTATTGTGCCATTTTCAGTGGGTTTCTGTTGTTTATTTTCTATAATATGTTACATATTTTGGTTATACAATCGTTGGCACAAGTTGTTTGGTTTGACAATTTTGTTACATGTTTTAGGCCTAATTTATTCAAGGTACGTACACTGTGTCATTCGCAGGATTTGCATGTGCATTAATTGTGGAATGACGAATTTTGACAACCAGTCATCTGCAACAACAAGACGTTTTTGTTTACGAAAACTGACTGATTTATTGTAGGCCTACATTAGCCTGAAAGATATATTTGAAATTATTTCTATGTGGCTGTTTTGGCTTACTTACATTTGAGCAGCAACACCACAGCTCAAATGTAAGTAAGCCTAAACAGCCACATTTGACGGTGTCAGATTGTGGCTAGCAAGGGTTTTAGTTCAACTCATCTGATCCGATTTTTCAAGGTCAGTTAACATTCTATTAATTTTTTAGTGGGATTGTGAACGCTAAGATTGGGCTTTTATGTGTTATGCCCCCATTCCATTTATTTTCCAGATTTTCTGAGGACACCCCAAAGGATAAAACGCGTTAAAAATCAATAAAAAAAGTTGCGACCGCGGCTTTCTTTTACTACTAAACAATCTAATTGGTTGCCGTACCAACCGGTCCTAATGGAGTGGAAACTATTTTTTTAATGAATTCCTGTTCGTTAGTCTCGCTAAAACTCGAGAACTGCTCAACTGATTTGGCTAATTTTAGTCTTGAAATATTCGTGTAACTCCAGGAAAGGTTTAAACGGTGATAAAATATGGAAAAGTTGTCCGGAAAAGTGGAAAATCGGGAAAAACTGAAGCAGCTTTTTCCAGTCAGCTATCAATACCATTCGTTCAATTGCGGTAAAATTTTGTACATTTCATGTTGAAAGCAAGAGGAAGGGTCGCATCAAATAAAAATTTCGAAAAGTCGCCCGGAAAGTAGGAAAATTTAGGAAATACCGAAAGCGGTTTTTTGTCTACGAATAAAAATCAATTACCACCTTGTTGTAAGAGCATCACATGAGTGCGGCTTGACAGGACAAGGTTTGTATGAAATAATTTTTTTTTTTGTAAAATCTACAGGAAAATTGGAAAATTTGAGAAAAACTGAAAGTGAGTTTTTCAGTGTGTTTTTGATTGAATTCAGCACTATATCTGACTATTCGCACGACGGAAAGGGGTAATTTTTTTTTTTTTTTCATTATGGTCTTGGAAAAGTTATCAGTGAAAAAAATAGGTCAGTTAAAAAGGAAGGTCGCGATATTCGGACCAAATTCTTTTTTCAGTGTGTTTCTAAATGTACTGAACACTATAAATTGAGTACCGTTCATCCGATTGCGATAAAATTTGATCATTTCACGTTCAACGAAAGATGAACGTTGTTAAGAACTAAAAATTTGGGGAGACATTTTGAAAATTCGGGAGAAACTGAAAGAACTTTTTTCAATGGGATAACAATATCATTGCGATAAAATTTTGCATACTTGACGTTCAAAGCAAGAGTAATGTTCTTATGAAATAAAAATTAGGAATTGTTTCCCGGAAAATTTGAATATTCAGAGAAATATCAATAACATTCGTCTGATTGCGATCGAATTTTGCATATTCGATGTTCAAAGCGAGAGGAAGGTTTGAGTGAAGTAAAAGTTTGGAATTGTTGGCCAGGAAATAAGAAAATTTGTGGAAAACTGAAAGAGCTTTTTTCTTGGGATATCAATACCATTCGTACGATTGCGATAAGCTTTTGCACATTTGACGTTAAAAGCAAGGTAAGTGATACGAAGTTCACCGGGTCATCTAGTTTATATATAAAAATTATTCTTACTTGTAGTTATGTTTGACCGAAAATAAATATATTTCATCAACAAAAAATGTTCAAATATTTGTTAAGCTTATAGGACTTAACTACGGGGTCATCAGTCTCTAAACTTACAAACTACTTATGAACTACTTACAAACTAGGACGGCACAAATATCCATGCCCGAGGGGGGATTCGAACCCCCGACCGTAGTGGCCGTGCAAACCGTGACTGGATCGCCTCAGTCTCCTCGGCCACCGCGGCCGGCTTTCATCAACATGGAAAAAATTTTAAGTTCACATACGCTGTACTCCCAGTTCCTATCCAAAGGTTGCTTATTCTTGTTCTGTTCGTTATAATGATCATTTTGAAAGTCACAAAAATCTTACACATACCATTAACTTGACCTCGTCCAATGCCGTTGTTGTAAACAAATTTTCACTTCACTTGCAACAGAGTTACGATGGCAATTACCCTCGCCATGCCGCACTAGCGGCAGTGGAACTGCGCGACGCGGCTCATCGTGTAGGCCAGAGTTGGCCAGTTGGTCGAAGTTGCCGCGCAGTGCTGCCAAGCGCACTCCTGCTGCCGCCTAGTGCACGGCGTGCTGCTGCTGTTCAGTTTCATGCAAAGAATATTTGGTCGCGTCGTACCGCACCGCTGCAGTGCAATTCAGCGAAGTGCGGTCGTACCTTAAGTGCGTATGTGTTCAAATTATTCATGGCTATATAATTGTCTAACAAACACAGATGGGGGGGACCAAAAGAACTGTCTACCACAAGGAAGCGTTCTCTCCCCTATTCTGTACAATATGTACACAAATGACCAGCCACACCAGCTGGAAATAAGAAGATTCATTTATGCAGATGACACTGCCATTACGGCTCAAGGAAGATTGTTTGAAGAAGTTCAAAGAGAACTGACAGAGCCTTTGACTACCTTGGTGAACTACTGTAAAGAAAACGTCCTGCGACCTAATCCGAAAACAACTGAAGTATGCGCATTCCATCTGTGTAATAGAGAGGCATCGAGAAAGTTATCAATAGAATGGACAGGCGTTAGACTACGTCACTGCGCCAAGCCTAAATACTTGGGAGTCAGCTTAGACCGAACCCTGTCATTTAAAAAACTCTGCGCCGATCTAAAAGGAAAAATATGTGTAAGGAACAACATTATTCTTAAACTAAATGGATCCTCATGGGGAGCACAACCTGAAGTTCTGCGATCATCAGCAATGGGACTCTGTTTTGCAGGCGTAGAATATGCGGCACCAGTGTGGGAGGCATCGTGCCTCTCCAAACAAGTTGACGTTTCTGTAAATGAGACGGTCAGGACTGTTACTGGATGTTTGAGACCAACACCTGTCCACAAAATTTACCCACTTGCGGCCATAACACCGCCAAATAACAGACTTAGAGCAGCCAGTGAAGTAGAAAGGAGGAAACAGCAAGCCGACACACGGCACCTAATGTACAACCACCAAGCCGTTCCAGCCCGTCTTAAGTCTAGGAAGAGCTTCATCCAACGGACCGTAGTACTAGAAGGCTGACCTGAGACTCGCCGCCTATCTCTATGGACGGATTCTTTACAAAATAAGAATCTACACCCCAAAGAGGAAATTGTACAAGGGCAGAAACTACAGTACGAGTATAGTACCGAGTGATCAAAAAGTCGATATAAATTTGAAAACTTAATAAATCATGGAATAGTGTAGACATGCGGTTTTATGAGAACAAAAAAGTTCAAATAAGTCCGACAGATGGCGCTTCATTTGATCAGAAAAGCAATAATTAGCCTACCAAATTAAGACAAAGTTAAGATGATGATCTTTACAGGAAATGCTTAATAAGTTTATCATCACTTCTCAACAATAGCTGTAGTCGAGGAATAATGCACTGTAAAGCATGCCCGGAGTTATGTTGAGGCATTAGCGTCGGATGTTGTTGGTTGGTTGGGATGGATGTTGTCTTTCAGCATCCCTAGAGATGTCGGTCGATCACGATGAACTTGCGACTTCAGGTAACCCCAAAGCCAATAATCGCACGGACTGAGGTATGGGAACCTGGGAGGCCAAGCATGACGAAAGTGGCGGCTCAGCACACGATCATCACCATACGACGCGCGCAAGAGTCTTTCACGCATCCTGCATAAAAATCGTACATTCCAGCAGGTGTTTATCAGTCAGGCTGGGGATGATGCGATTCTGTAACATAACGACGTATCTCACCCGTCACGGTAGCAGTAACAAAACCAGAATCACGCAGTTCCTCGTAGAAAAAAGCCCGATAACGGTAGATGTGGGAAATCCAATCCATACCGTGACTTTCTCGTCGTACAATTGAGTTTCCACGACAGTTCTAGGATTTTCGGTAGCCCAAATTCTGACGTTGTGGGCGTTGACAGATCCTAGGAGCGTGAAATGAGCTTAGTCGGTCCACAACACGTTACTCATCAAATCGTCATTTCCGCCATATATTGAAACGCCCACACCGCAAATCCCCTCCGCTTCACTATTCGCCAGGTAACAGTTCATGTTGCCAATGGATTTTGTGAGGACAGCATCGGAGGGTACGCCTAAATGCCACCCAAACAGTAGTGTATGGAATGCCGGTGCGACGTGCGACTGCATAGAGGAACCCGCTACAGTCTCCATTTCTTCCTGAACTGTCTCAGCAGCATTACGCCTTGTGTTCGGCCGGTCACTACGGGGTCTGTCGTCTAAACAACCCATGGCTTCGAAATTGGAAATCATTGTCGCCATAGCTGCTTTTGTCAACGGACCTTTACCGGTTCGAAACTCTTCCTATGGCGATAGGATCGTAACGCTGAACTAGCACATTCCGCATTCTGATAATACGGCTTCATTAAAAGCACCTTTTCAGGTACATGCTGCGACTGCTGGTGAATCTGATTCTCTCTCTCATTACAGCTTGTTTTATACGCGATTTTCATGCGCAATCACTGACGTTTTGCTGTCCAGCGCCATCTGTTAGATATCATTTGAACTTTGTTACCTTTTTTTTTAAATTCTAATTTAATCTTATGTCATTCCAAGCATTTTTGTCAATTTTTACCTTTCTACCTAACTTATTCCGTGATTCCTTAAGTTTTCAAATTGATGCTGACTTTCTGAATACCCAGTATAAAAATGAATTTTCGTGTGTTCGTATTTTATGCGCGACCGTATAGTTCAACCGATTGTGATGACACTTTGTCAACAAATTGCTTGCACTTCCGCGGTAGTCATAGGCACCATTAAATGACTGTGCGACATATAGTTTAGAAGATGTGACATAATAAACAGTGAAATGAGTGGAACATTGCTGCATCATGCGACGTCTACTTCTAAACAACTGTACCAATTTCAACCAAATTTGTTACACATCAGTAGATATGAGGTCATAAACAGTTATATGATTGAAAACCTTTGGCATCATGCGACAAGCGAATAAGGACACTTTATTAATACTAAAATCTTCGTCACAGTTTGGACACTTGACCTTCAGGACAAGAGGAAGGTCACTGTCACATAAAAGTTTGGATGATGCATGACGGAGTATAAATGTGGACATCGTCAGATTCTACAGTTGTATTCCGATCCTGATGAAACTTTTAATTATGATTAAACAATTCAGTTTATGAGTGCAGTATTAATGTATTCAGATTGCCTACAATCATTTCAATTAATTACCGTTACCAAACAGTTAATTTTCTGATTTCGGTGAAGTCTCGAATTAAAAAAAAAAATCAGAAAATTCCAACAGCTCTGTCTGCAAGTTACGTTGCATTTTTCAGGGTGATTATCATCAAATAATCATTTAAAACATAAATATTATTCACACCATGTGAATGTTAGACAAGTAATTTTTTTTTTTTTTTTTTTTTTTTTTTTTTTTTGCTGCCAGCGTTGTTGCATACCAAGCGTACCGAATCATTGAGGTGAAAACCCCAGCAGAAGGAATTTGTTGTTACCAACGTGTGGTTTTAATGCGAATGTGAAAATAAATCAAATATATAAAAATTAATGACTGATTGTTGGTCTTTTGTTCGTATTTTATGCACGGTCATACCGTACATCCGATTGCAATAAAACTTTGTCAGCTCATTGGTTGCACTCTTGGGGAGGTTATAGGCAAATTAAAATTAACTTCGTATGGTGCATGGTGGAGAATGCTTTAGAATTAGTTAATTAGTTTCTTACGCCTGCACGCTGAAACAGCTGGATGGATATGAATGAAATTTGGAACAGAGGTACCTTAACACCGTAATTAATACATGAGCTACCTTTCGTACGCCACCGTATGTTGCGTGGCTGACAGTACCTTACAATGAGTTTACTACTTCTTCAAGTTGAAAGGGATGGACAGATTTGAATGAAATTTGGAACAGAGATAATTTATACCCCGAATTAATACTTTGACTATATTTCGTAAGCCATCGTACGATGCGTGGTGGAGGGTATGTTACATTGGCTTAATACGTTTGTTTCTCTTCACGCAGACACAGCTGGACGGATTTAAATGAAATTTGGAATGCAGATAGCTTATACTCTGAATTAACGCATTAGTTCCTTTTAGGAACCCACCGAACGGTGTATGGCGAAGGGTACCTTGCAGTGGGTTAACACCTTTGTTATTCTTCACGTTGAAACGGCAGGACTGAATTGAATGATGTGTGGAATGAAGATGGCTTATACCGAGAATTAATACATGGGCTACCTTTCGTAAGTCTCCCTAGGTGCAAGGCGGAGGGAACGTTACGACAGACATGCAAATTATTTGACTGCTCACCATGAAAGTCAGAACATACATGTATGTTTTCATATATACGATGGAGAGGAGTAGATGGAGGAGGAGACGGACAGAGACAGGGTATAGGAGGAGACGGATAGAAAGATGGGAGACGAGGAGAATGAGAGAGGGGAGTTGTGACGGTCAGGTGAAAGGAGGTGAACAGAGGGAGGGGGAGGAGGAAATAGACAAAGGGACTGGAGGAGACGGGGTGGGGGGAGCAGGTGAACAGAGAGAAGGGAAAGCAGGAGATGGGCTAATGGAAAACTGTAAACGTCATATATAGTTGTTCGTATTTTACGGTAAGATTTCAATGGATGCATGGCGGAGGGTACCTTGCAATATACTAAGAAACCACAAGACTGAACACCGCGAAATTTAAACCACGTATATAATTTTTCACACAAGGAGGTGTTAATGGACTGAGGAGGTGAATGGCAAAGAATGCGGAAGGTGGAGATGGGTAGGGGGAAGGGGGAAGAAGACATAAACAGAGGCAGTGGAGATGAGATGGTGGATAGAGAAGACAGGGGAGGAGATGAACAGATAGAGAACGAAAGAGAAGGTGGACAGAGAGACTTGGAGAAATCGACCAAGTGGAATAAATAAGTAAAATTCTTGAATATCAGTCTCCAGATCGCTTTTATTTTCTAGAACATGACATTTATGAAGTTACAGAGTAATGTTCACAGTCGTAACGATTGTTCTGAACATGACATTTATGACCTTTATGAAGTTACAGAGTAATGTTCACAGTCGTAACGACTGTTCTGAATTGTAAGCTACTCCTGAACTTGAAGAAACATCTGGGCGATCAGCGTCTTCAAGACGATGACGAAGTCGTAACGACTGTGAACATTCGTTCATCACAGGACAGGTTACTCTGTAACTTCATAAATTTGATCTGAAGATGGGCAGCTGTCCCGAAAGCGGTCATGATCTAGAAAATAAAAGCGATCTGGAGACGATATTGAAGAATTTGATTCATATGACGATCGCAGAAACTCCCTCGAGACTTATAAGTGTTGCTTTGAAGTACCCGGGCGACGCCGGGTTTTCAGCTAGTGATTCAATAAATATGAGATCGTACTAATGTTACATGTTTTGACTACTATTTTTCGTTGTTTGGACACTGATAATTTTGTACTTTATGCAAGACAGCGTTATTTCTTATATGTTCTCCGATAAATATAACATGATTTTGGAAACAAGAAGATGACGGATAAGGAATAGGATAAATACTAACTCAAGGCAGGAATAAAATATAAATAAATACCTGGGCAACGTTGAAATATAGTTTTCGAAAGATGGGTCTAAAGCACCAGTCCCCTCTGCCTTGTTAATCCGAGAGTCAAACAAACGAATTATTCATATTGCAGTGGCTGCGTAACTATATCAGCAGCAATAAGTTTTGCTCCCCTCTGCTACAAGGTCCATACGCTGCTGGCAGTGGTGTAAGATGGTCCTGTTGGGTGGGCGGTGTGGGTGGGTGGCAGGGAGGGGCAGGACACTTGTTCCGCACCTGGCGCAGACACTTGAGCGACTCCTCGCGGCAGTAAACTGTTGCTGCCCCCGTTTTACGACCGGCGCGCCGGCGCAGGCAGCAGACGGCAGAGGCGAGGTGTCGGCGCGAGAAACGCCCGTGGCAGATGCCTGCAGGCGGTGACGTCACGGCTCCGCCACACCGCTTCACACCTCGATATTACAACACATATTAAAAGCACCTGGATGCTTTCTACTTGCTCGATATTACAACACATATTAATTAATTTTCGGCTTAGTGTGAGGCTGTATACAGGCGTTCTTCTTCTTCTTCTCACTTCAATTTTATGAGTACTAACTTTCCAAGCTACATACTTCTACACTTACGTTTTCCACTATAATTGTTTCAAATTTGAACTAGTTAAATCAACAGAGTATAGTCTGTGGAATGGGTTATCTGTTACGATACTGAGGCGCTTCAGTCACGGTCTGCACGGTCGGGGGTTCGAATCCCCCCTCGGGCATGGATATTTGTGCCATCCTAGTTCGTAAGTAGATCATAAGTAGTTTGTAAGTTTAGGGACTGATGACCCCATAGTTAAGTCCCATAACCTATACAAACATTTGAAACATTTTGTTACGATAATTCGTTGTGGCTAGTCTCCCTTACTTCTCGGTCTTTTGTGCACAACACTTCGTAAACAATAGCTGGGACGATCTCAGATGCTGCTGCTGATGACTATGTTTATCCTCCAACTGACTGACTGTGACTGAGGCAGAGGAGATATGGGGAGCTGAAGTAGTTCTTTGATCACGTGATATTGCTGTGATGACATTGGCTGAGAAAGGTTCGTGGTGGGAGTGAAACCAGTGTACACCGGTGTATGAAATCGGAATTGATGTCACGGCGACATGTAGTTTCAAAAAAAAAAAAAAAAAAAAAAAAAAAAAAAGCGTTAGGGGAAAATTTAAATTTGCCTGTAGGCGTCATCTTGCATTCGGATCATAGGTGGAGGGGGGCAGGAGGAGATCTTGGTCTTGGTGCTGGATTTTCTCTGACAGCCTTTTCTTCCGGAATTGGAAACAACTCTTTGTTGATGACGTCACTGAGATGTTATCACATGCTCGTCGGTGGCTGAAGAAGAGGGAGGACATCAGGCAACAGGGTAGTGTGGTAATAACGACGTTATCCTATTACTATTTCATAGCCATTTCCAAAATTAATCTTAGTTGTAGTGAGTTACTCTGTGGAGTGTTGTCTGTTTATTGCAATATGGTGACGGTGACGGTGATATGGTGACGGTGATGGTGCTGGCATGCCACAAATTCTACCTATGCAAGCCTTTGGCATTATTTAGAGGCTATAAGATTTATTCAAGCACAAAGCACGTATACGCGCGTACTTCACCTGCCGCTTGAAACTGGCAAAGATGCTTAGTCTAAACATGCACGAAACACCATTGTAAGGTAGTACATTGTTTTTTGAAAGTTGCGGTACTCTATTTAAATCAACATTCACTGCTGAGCGGTACGATACAACTCGAGTACACAGAGGTTCTACACCATACGTGCCGTATAATCCGGTTGACACGGTCCGGCTACTTTTGACCTAGTAGCGGTGTCCGCGCGTCGACAACGGTGTCGCCGGCGTAATAACATATTAGCGCCGACCAAATCAGTTTGCCGGGCGCGCATTACACCGGCTGCAGTGTGTGCTTAATCGATGACCGGCAGCCGCAAGTTATTCGACGCCCTCGGCGCACAGAGCTCGTCTATAGAGAGCGCCATTGATCGCGTCGCGACTGAAGCCCGGCCTGGCGATGGCTAATTAATGCGGACGCGCCGCCACTATTTACGCCGGCGAGTGTGCAGTGGGAACAGCCGCGTCCAGGGCATTAATTGCCGCTGCGGCCGACATGTTGGCCGGGCGCTGCTGTCGCCCGCTACTTGCCGTTGCCCGCGCGCGTTGGTCCTCGCTTCTACACTGCTATTAGCGGACGGCGATCCATCTCGGTTTAAGCCGCGTCGATATTTCTGAGAGGCGCGCGTGTCTGGCGCTGCCGCGTACGCCGTTATTGTCGCTCATAACAAACTCGCAACTCGGCCAGAGCCATAACGCCCGGTCGCCGTGTGCTTGCTCAGTGTTCGCCATCGCCACATTGTACGGACTGGGCAAACAGCGACCGTGACGTGGGAGATGCGTTAGCGGAATGGATGGCGGCGCGGAGCTCAACGTGCCGAGGTCGGAGAGGACAATCGAGGGAGAGTAGAAGCTGCGGTTTGCGTTCTGTGTGGTAACTGAAGACTCTCTTTGAATTTGATAGAAAATCCTAATAAATTGTTCAAAAAGTTCAAATGTTTGTAAAGCTTATGGGACTTAACTACGGGGTCATCAGTCCCTAAACTTACAAACTACTTACGAGCTAGGACGGCACAAATATCCATGCCCGAGGGGGATTCGAACCCCCGACCGTAGTGGCCGTGCAGACCGTGACTGAAGCGCCTCAGTCTCCTTGGCCACCGCGGCCGGCCCTAATAAATAATAAATTGTGGACGTAGGTAACATATACTATGGCCGACGGGACTGAGGCGCTCCAGTCACGGTCTGCACGGCCACGGTCGGGGGTTCGAATCCCCTCTCGGGCATGGATATTTGTGCCGTCCTACTTCGTAAGTAGTTCATAAGTAGTTTGTAAGTTTAGGGACTGATGACCCCGTAGTTAAGTCCCATAAGCTTTACAAACATTTCCATAACACATACTAGTGTCAGAACACAATATACGAGGTGTCCCAGCTATCTTCTCCAGCGAAAATATCTTTGGAACAATAACAGCTATTGGAAAACGACTTTCACTGGTATCAATGTACGGCTGGGGCCCATGAATGTACATATTTGGAAACACTCTAAAACGAAAGCAAATGTGTATTTTAACACAAACTTATGTTTTTTTTAACCCTATTATGCATACCCTGGGTCCAATGGACCCGGGAACAGTTTTAATTTTTAATTTGTGTATTAAAGACTTGAAATTGAGTCCCAACCGTTCAGGTATGCTCTCTGGCAATATTCAGGCATTCACTACAGATACTACTAGAATTGTGTGTTGTTAGTTTAAGTGCGACTTTAATTTTCTTCTTTATACTACATCCTTACATAACCTGGGTCCGATGGACTCTGTGTTTACGTTAAAGTGTCGTTAAATTAGATTGGGTTGTAAACATTTACATTTTGTTGGAGTACCGAGAATACGTTACTGCAACACATATGCATTGTTGTGATCGCAGAAAACTTGTTGTTATAACTTGGCATGTACGACTGTCAGACAGCATACTTCTGTTCTGTGTGGTAGCTGAAGACTCTCTTTGAATTTGACAGAGAATCATAATAAACTGTGGACGAATGTACTATGTACTAGTTTCAGAACACAATATACAGGGTGTCCCAGCTATCTTGTCCACCGAAAATATCTTTGGAACAATAACAGCTATTGGAAAACGACTTTCACCTGTATCAATGTACGGCTGGGGCCCATGAATGTACATATTTGGAAACATTCTAAAACGAAAGCAATTGTGTATTTTAACACAAACTTATGTTTTTTTTAACCCTAGTATGCATACCCTGGGTCCAATGGGCCCGGGAACAATTTTAATTTTTAATATGTGTATTAAAGACTTGAAATTGAGTCCCAACCGTTCTGGTATGCTCTCTGGCAATATTCAGGCATTCACTGCAGATACTACTAGAATTGTGTGTTGTTAGTTTAAGTGCGACTTTAATTTTCTTCTTTATACTACATCCTTACATAACCTGGGTCCGATGGACTCTGTGGTTTACGTTAAAGTGTCGTTAAATTAGATTGGGTTGTAAACATTTACATTTTGTTGGAGTACCGAGAATACGTTACTGCAACACATATGCATTGTTGTGATCGCAGAAAACTTGTTGTTATAACTTGGCATGTACGACTGTCAGACAGCATACTTCTGTTCTGTGTGGTAGCTGAAGACTCTCTTTGAATTTGACAGAGAATCATAATAAACTGTGGACGAATGTACTATGTACTAGTTTCAGAACACAATATACAGGGTGTCCCAGCTATCTTGTCCACCGAAAATATCTTTGGAACAATAACAGCTATTGGAAAACGACTTTCACCTGTATCAATGTACGGCTGGGGCCCATGAATGTACATATTTGGAAACATTCTAAAACGAAAGCAATTGTGTATTTTAACACAAACTTATGTTTTTTTTAACCCTAGTATGCATACCCTGGGTCCAATGGGCCCGGGAACAATTTTAATTTTTAATATGTGTATTAAAGACTTGAAATTGAGTCCCAACCGTTCTGGTATGCTCTCTGGCAATATTCAGGAATACACTGCAGATACTACACATCAGTGATGTTTGACATTCGATACTCATTCGGAAGAAAGATAAGGGTTATTGGTAGCACTAAAAAATAAAAAGAAAAGCTACTATATCTCTATATTCCATAGGAGAAGAGAGTACTGAGGTTATTTATTCATATTATTATTTTTCAGACAATGTCAAGATCTGCATCTAAAAAAAAAAAAAAAAAAAAAAAAAAAAAAAAAAAAAAAAAAAAAAAAAGAGCAGAAAAGAGGATAGCATGCGTTTTTCGAGCCCAAATTTTGAATCAGTTGTTACTCAATGGTTGGCTGAAGATGATTTCCTTTCAGATATAAGTTCTGCTTCGGATGAAAACCATGAAGCTGTTCCTCAGGCAGTGTCATACGACTCTGTGTATGAAGAACCACGTAGTGGTGGTGGTGAAAACGATGATCTAGATAGTAATATCTCAGAACAAATAAGCAGTGAAAGTGCTAAAAATGATATGCTATGGAGTGAAAGGATCCCAGTGCAAAATAAAACGCCGGCTCAGCATGTGGTGAAATTTAAAGCAGGACCAGCAGACTGATGTGATGTTTTTTGTGAAATCATTTATGCTTTGTCAGTGGCAAAATCACCTATTTGAACATTGTGAAAAATAATATCGGTGGTGTCTGCATCAGTTTTCATAATCTATTAAAAATTATTCAGGGTTAAAATTATACTAATTATATATTTTAAAAGCCAGTAAAATGATTAAAATAGCCACAGCTTTCTTGTATTATACTCACAAACGTTATAATAAAAATATTCGTGCATGATAATATCCACAAATCACTTATTTCCATTTAAATTCTCATATTAGACTAACAGGTCCAATGGACCCAGGGTATGTAAATGTGTAAAAAATATAGGTCATGCATAGAAGGGTTCAATTGACACCCTATATTTCATCTTCAGCAATCCATAGCATCATTTAAAACTTCCGGGCTCATAAGCCGTGGTCGATTTATAAAACTTTTTCAGAGGTAGAATGGCAGTTCGCCATTCTACCTCTGAAGATGTCTTCCGCAGCCGAAGATGAAACGTTAGGGGAAAGTTTTATAAATCGACCACGGCTTATGAGCCCGGAAGTTTTAAATGAAGTTGACGCCGGCCGTGAAAGCTTACATTGTATGATCAATCCATAGCATGACAAATCACGTAAACAATGGCGTTGATTGTATCGCAGTAGTCCAATAACATCCCGAGATATTGCGACGCGAAGTTGACTCTTGAAATACGCGAAACGCGCGGCTAGCGCACGTCCTGAGCAGCATGGGGTTCTCGCCTGAGTCTCAGGACGTGCGCTAGTAGCGCGTGTAGCGTATTTCAAGCGTCAAATTCGCGTCGCAATATCTCGGGATGTAATTGGAATATTGCGATGCAATCAACACCATTGTTTATTTGATTTGTCATGCTATGGATTGCTGAAGAAAAAATATAGGGTGTCCATTTAAAAAATCATAAGTTTGTGTTAAAAAACACATTTACTTTCGTTTTCGAATGTTTCCAAATATGTACATTCATGAGCCCCAGCCGTACATTGATACCGGTGAAAGTCGTTTTCCAATAGCTGATATTGTTCCAGAGGTATTTTGGGTGAACACGGCATACACTACACGATAGCAATGGTATTGCTATGGATGACAGCTATACTAAACCATAATTGTTAAACACAGATTTCTGAAATTCCATCCAAAAAGAACACGCAACAAATACTCCAGAATTCGAATCAAAAACAACCTCCAGCATGTCTAATTTATAAGTAGATATTCCTGGAGTATTAAAGCAACTTAAATCACTTAAAAATCCAAGTCTCCCGGTCCAGACTGTATAGTTAGGTTCCTTTCAGAGTACGCTGACGCAATAGACCAACACCTAGCTGTCATAGACAACCGCTCGCTCAGTGAACGATCCGTACACGAAGACTGGAAAGTTGCAGAGGTCACTCCAATATTCAAGAATGACAACAGGAGTGAAGCGCAAAATTACAAGCCTATATCATTTTCGGTTTGCAGTAGGATTTCAGAATATATACATTCCTCAAATATTATGAACTACCTCGAAGACAACGACCTATTGACCCACACTCAACATGGATTCAGAAAGTATGGTTCATATGAAACACAGATAGCTATTCACTCACATGATATGATGAGTGCTATCGACAAGGTATGTCAAAAAGATTCTATATTTCTAGATTTCGGAAGCCTTTTGACACAGTACATCACAAGCGTCTTCTAATCAAATTGGGTGCTTATAGAATATCGCCACAGCTTTGCCACTGGATTCGTGATTTCCTGCCAGGAAGGACAGATTAAGTTGTAAATGACGGTAAGTCATCGAGTAGAAGACATGTCTGGCGTTGGTCAGCGAAGTGTTGGTCTCTTACAGTATTCGTGCATGATGTTTTCATTTGTCGGGTAGTGCAGTCACCGAGAGATTAAAAGCAGCTGCAAAATGATTTCTGTATAGTGCAAAAATTGGCAGTTGACCCTTAATAATGAGAAGTGTGAAGTCGTCCATATGACTTCGTTAAACCTCATGTACATATAAACCAGTCAATTATACAGGCCGTCCATTCACCTAAATACCTACGAATAAAAATCGCGTACAACTTAAACTGGAAAGAATACATAGAAAATGTTTAAGGGAAGGCAAACGAAAGGCGTTTCATTGTCAGAACACTTAGAAGACTCAACAGTTCTATTAAAAAAACCGGCCTACACTAAACTTGTGCGTCCTATTTTGGAGTACTACTGCGCATTGTGGGATCCACACCAGGTGGGAATGAAGTTCTGAGAGGGACAGCTCGTATTTTCGCGATGTAGAGGTGAGAGCATCACGGAAATGATGCACGAGTTGGGGAGGGGGGGGGGGGGAAGTCATTAACATAAAGGCGTTATTCGTTGTGGAATGTGAACATATTTTGATAGCACCCACCTATATAGGGAGACAATATCATCACAATATAATAAGAAAAATCAGAAAGACTGCGGTGTTTCTCTTTCCTGCGAGCTACTATAGAACATAACTGTAGGGAAATATCATAAAGGCGGTTAGATGATCGTCCTGCCATGCACTTGTAGGGTATTCATGTAGTAGAAATCTCAAGTTCAAGAGAGTTGCAACGGATTTTTTATCAGAATCGCAATTAATTTATAGTCCAGTTAATAAGTGCGTAAAAGGCTGAGTACATAGATTATGCTAATATTTGTGAAATATTTATGACGTAAATATTCTGAAGTACCCCTGTCCTAGGACGTAAGATCGTCGAGTACCGAATTTATTCAAATTGGTACGAAGTACATGACACCTCAAGTGAGCATGCGTGGTACTGGGCCATTTCCTGGTATTTCCCTAATTTCTGGCCATATTCAACATCACCGACTTGAAGAACATAAAATATTGCTTGAACCTATGTGCTTGAAAAATTTATTTTGAAATTCTCGCGGAATCATAATAATCTCAATCGCGGACTTGTGGCGTATTTGTCGTACATTGGATCTCGCATGACGGGTGTGTTTAGTAGTCTATAAGTAAAAAGGATAAAACGAGGCGCCAAAAAGCCTAATCACATCAGGTGAGGTACACATGTTGGTTGAGGAGCCGGGGAAATAATTTTAAAAAGGTATATATTGAGATTTTGACTGTTCACTTGAATGGGTGGTTGTACGACATAGCCTGACTATGGTCTTAGATTAATATCGAAACCGTTTGCATGAATAAAAACAACATAGATTTACAGCTGTTGATAGATGAATAAATACTTTTAATTAAAACATTTTAGTCCATTTCTTATTTACTAGTTAGGAGCTACCGTATTCCAGCCGGCTTAAGGAAATTCCTGAAAGGTCACAGTGCTGATGACAAATTTGAACTGTGAAGCGCACACGCAAGCAGGTGAAAGAAGTTAATTTCTGTAGAGGTACAAGCAAAGGACGTGAATGAAGCAATGTACTTCCAATGAATACCTGTTATTTTGGACAGATCTCACTTTTAACTTCAAGAGACTGCAGTTTCCAGTGAGAATTGCATTTTCTATTACGATTAATAAATCACATGGTAAGATATTGAATAGTGCAGAGCTGAATTGAAGTTCATATGTTCAAATATTTTTGAAGCTATGGGACCAAATTGCAGTTGTCATCAAATGTTCAAATGTTTGTATAGCTTATGGGACTTAACTACGGGGTCATCAGTCCCTAAATTTACAAACTACTTATGAACTAGCTAAGGACGGCACAAATATCCATGCCCGAGAGGGGATTCGAACCCCCGACCATAGTGGCCGTGCAGATCGTGACTGGAGCGCCTCAGTCCCCACGGCCACCGCGGCCGGCATAGTTGTCACCGGTCAACAGACTTACAAACTACTTTAACTTATGGTAGGGTCAATATATACACACTCATGCACGAGGGAGAAGAACCTCTGACGTAAAGCAGACGAGTGGATTTGACATGTTGATGTTTCTCAGATGGAGAACATTATGTCGCATGCTCAGTGGTGAACTCGCCAACTCCTACTAACTGATGCTCAACTAAGAAGAACTAAATAGTTAACTTTTAATTAAATCAATGACTGATTGTTACATATTATCATTTTTATTTTAATGACTACCTTTATGTATTTGCACACTACACTTACCATTCTGTGCATTATGCAAGACAGCGTTATTTGTTATATATTCTCTGATCAATATAAAATGTTTTTAGAATAAAAGGGGGATTGATAGAAAAAGAATAGATAGGAGAAGTACTAATTCAGCGCTGTAATAAATAAATAATACCGGGTTTCAGCTAGACTGTTATAGCTCTTTCATGCTCAGTGATATGAAACAAATTTACACCCTCGTTATACAAGAATTTTTATTTAATTGGTGAAATATTACATAATTACACTGTAATGAGAATGTTAATAAACATATTTTTCAGAAAATTTTTCGAAAACAGTGCTGTTATATTAAGTATACCAGCACCCAGGGACGTCATAACTAAAATCAGCCTCTTTATCTGACGTACTCCGACCTGAGGTTATTCAAACACAAAATTTTCATTAACTCAACATTCTTCAGAATTTCCATAAAGTGATTACTTATGAACGTAAATGGAAGATAAGGCCACGAATTTTGTAGAATACCTTTGATGCATTGTGGTTAAAATTTTCGACTCTTAGTTATGAAGTATTCTTTTTATATAGGATAAATCCAAGAACCGTGAAGTTAAGTTATTCCAAACCTGTGGGCGACATTATCTTACCTATATAAAAGAGATGAAACAACAATATATTACATAAAGACGGACAAAATACGCATTTGAGTGAGTAAAACTGTGCACGCTGTGTGAAATAACTACACTGCAGATGAACTATACAACTTTTGACACCTCTCGGTTATTGGGGCAATCACCATTTGGTGGTACAGGAAATGATCTATCGTGCTGGATAAATTAGAACATCATAATTATGTAGAGCGTTTTTTGTGCCACCATACATTTACACGAGGCGGATTGGTGGTACACAAAGCGTACCATCAACCGTGAAAGAGATGAGCCCAAATACTTAGGTGGAGGTGATCGTTTAGGAGGTGGGGGTGTCCAAAGTAAGCGCGCTTCGCTATCTAACACCTCCTAAACGATCAGTTAGCATGCAAAGATCAAACATTACTAGATATTAAGATGTCTCTGTTCAAATAAAATTCCTCTCATTTATAAATACTAACTTAAATTATAAATATTCATAGAATATATGACTTCAACTGCGATTGGGCAAAGCTGAAAATTTGTACCCAGCCGGGATTCGAACCCGGGTCTCCTGCTTTCTAGGCAGTTGCGCTGACCCCTACACCACTGGGGACACAGTGATCACCGCACCTGCAAGGACTACCCATGCACGCCTCCCGTCAGATACAAATTCCCAGCTTCGCCCTGCCCATAGTACTCAAACTCGTAGTTTAACTAATTCCCGTAAGAGTAAGGGCTTCAAACTTGCCCACCCCTCCCCACTAACGATAGGATCATTGCCCGTCACCGGCATATTATATATATACATGTGGCGTTTGTTCGGAAAGAACAGACGTCACATTCTGATCCTGCAGCTGTTATTACTTAATATTCATAGAATGTATGACTTCAACTGCGATTGGGCAAAGCTGAAAATGTGTACCCAGCCGGGATTCGAACCCGGGTCTCCTGCTTTCTAGGCAGTTGCGCTGACCCCTACACCACTGGGGACACAGTGATCATCGCACCTGCAAGGACTACCCATGCACGCCTCCCGTCAGATACAAATTCCCAGCTTCGCCCTGCCCATAGTACTCAAACTCGTAGTTTAACTAATTCCCGTAAGAGTAAGGGCGAAGGGCGAAGCTGGGAATTTGTATCTGACGGGAGGCGTGCATGGGTAGTCCTTGCAGGTGCGGTGATCACTGTGTCCCCAGTGGTGTAGGGATCAGCGCAACTGCCTAGAAAGCAGGAGACCCGGGTTCGAATCCCGGCTGGGTACACATTTTCAGCTTTGCCCAATCGCAGTTGAAGTCATATATTCTCTGAATATTAAGTAATAACAGCTGCAGGATTAGAATGTGACGTCTGTTCTTTCCGAACAGACGCCACATGTATATATTAAATTATAAACTTCTGTCGTGCTTAATAACCTCCCTTTCGCCAAATTTGTATTCAGATAGCTAGATTTCACCCGTCTCGTCTTATACTTAGGCTTGCTATCTCACTGCCTACCCACATTCCCTTAGTCTGTACAAGTTGGTGGAGCAGCACACCACGCCCGCGCATTGCTCGTGAGCGCAATTGTAAACATGGGCTTATTTTGTATCACCAGAAACCACCGCTTCTATTAACGTAATCTTAAAAATCGGTTTTATGTTCTTTACCGAGTATGTTCCAACCGTAATTCGTTGTTACCCGATCATTTGCAGGGCGACAAGGAAATCCCAAAATTCCAAAAAAAAAAAAAATAGAAAAACCGCAAAATAACTTCCGGTGTCACACCACGGAGAGCGCATTGTAAGCTTTGTTTACCATTTATACCGTCTTCTTACCACAAAATAAGCCCATGTACCATTATACCCGTTTGTAATTCCGCCTTGTAATTTTGTGTAAATTCTGTCACGCAGATAATCTGAAGATGCCCTGCTAAAGGGCGAAACGCGTCATTAACTAATAAAATAGTTTGCAATCAAGACGGTTTGAAGGAATATTTCTTCGCAGTGATTGCAGTACACCATGGGCTGGAAATGATTTTATTTGAATGCATGATATGTTCCGAAACCCTGCTGCAAATTGTCGTCAATGAAATAGACCTGTAGTTTACTGGGTTACTCCTCCTGCGTTCTTAGCCTATTTTCGCCATGTCATGTGCCTTCTCTCGTTTTTGTATTTAAATTATATTTTTTTGTATTATTATTAAAATGAATAAATTCTGTTAGCTGGAGAGTGTCTCAGGTGAACCAAAGAACAATAAAGAAAGGAAAAAAAAAAAAAAAAAAAAAACCTCGGACATCTACAAGTGCAAAGTACAAAGTACAGCTCCGCTCGCCTCGATTTCAGATTGACGCTATTCACGCCGGGAAGGGTGACGACGGGGAAATTCACTTTGTCAGGTGAGCGGCGGTTGATGCCCGCGCGGCAGGCGTAACTGTTTCCACGGCTCAGCGGGGGCGGCTGATATTGCCGGGGTTATTCCGAGTAATCGCCCCCCACCGGCGCGGCCGAGGGGCCGACATCTGCCGCCTGTCTGGAGGCGGTGGGGGCGGCGGAGGCGCCTGGGAAGACGCGGACCGCGCAGCCGCGATAGCCCGGCTAACCATTACGTGCCGCTGGTGCCTCTCCTGAAGGAAGGAGGGGGGGGGGGGCGAGAATGGGGGCGGCAACGGGTCGGTGGCAGTGTGGAAGGGGTGAACGGGAAATTGCCGGCGCGCGGGGAGGGGGTAAGTTTGGGCCGGCCCGAGTTGTTAAGAGCAGGTGACGTCTTCCTCGCGCCGGCCACGGATCGATGACGTCAGCAGGTCCGCCGGAGAAGCGGCTCCGGCATCGTCGGTCCGATGGTCAGAGGCGTTATTGTTCACGTTTAGCAGGACGCTTCCAAGTAGGGGAGCAATCATACTAGCCTTCAGTGTCTTGAAACTGACGCGCAATGATGGTGATTAGCAAATTTGAATACATGAGCCATAAAATATAAAGAGAGATTCTTTGCCTCCATAAACGTGTCATGGAATAACGTAAATTTGAATACAACGAGTCATATCGTTCAAACAGGTTATTTAAATAAATAGAGTATAAAACATAAAAGATAGATTAAGGAAAAGAAAGGAAAGGAAAGAAGAAGGACGCTTGGAGTTGAACGTCCTGTCGAGAGTTTGGTAATTGGAGTTACGCTGCGAGTTTTTGGGTGAGAATGTGGAAGGAAATCGGCCGTGCTCTTTCAGGATTTGCCTGGAGTGATTTATGCAAATCACGGAAATCCTAAATCTCTATGGCCAGAGGTCGATTTGAACCACCGTCCTTCCAAATGTGAGTCCAGTGTGTTACCACTGTGCCACCTCGAACAGTGATTAAGGAAAGGAAAACCTGGGTTTTTAGCATTTGTGGATCTGGACAAAGCTATTGACAATATTGACTGATATACAATTTTTTTTCAGATTGTGATGGTAGCAGGGGTAAAATATAGGGAGACAAAAGTTATATTCAACTTGTACAAAAACCAGAGAGCGGTTATTAGAGACGACGGTCATAAAAGGGTAGCAGTGGTTCGGAATGGAGTAAGGCACGGTCGTAGCCTTTTCCCAATGTTGCTTAATATGTATATATTGTGCAAGAAGTGAAGAAATGCAAGGAGAAATTTGGAGAGTGACTTAAAGTCCAGGGAGGGGGAATAAAAACCTTGCGGTTTCCTGATGACATAGTAATTCTGTCAGAGACATCAAAAGACCTGGAAGAGCAATTAAACAGAATGGACAGTTTAAAGTAGCTTGTGAAGTTCTGTAAGTAACATCTCAGGCAGTTGAGATCTGCACATGCAAGTTAAAACGCTGACTGCTGCTCTAAATTACTTTACGAGTGGCCACAGTACTTGTACAATGGAAATTTATCTAGCTGCTCACTCCTTAAGGAGGCAACCAACGTTTTAACAAACACAAAATTATATATACAAAAAAGGAATAGATAATTGAACATGGTAGGGGATCATGACATTATAAAGCAGAGGTTTGATACGTTAAATCATTATCTGTTCAATAAAATAAACAAGCAAATAAATCTGGGGAGACCATATTAAGCACAATAATACACATACCTTGTACAAAAGTGAATGAAATCATAAAGCTACTGCCCATAATAAAACTGCTTCTGCCCTTTATGAATGTAGAGGTAACATGGTAGGAAATTTGCAAATACACAGAGTATAAAGGAAAGCACATTCATTCACTCACAGACACACGCATTATGTTTGCGACACATTACTCATGTGGCAACACTTGATAGCAGCAGCGAAATGAAGTGTTGGCGGCGTTTTGATGAGATGGTGGGTGTTTTGAATCACTATTTAAAATAACACTATGCACCAAACGAACTCATGTGCATGGAGGCAGTGGCACACTATCCGTAGCTACCAGGTGGTGTGAGACCACAGTGAATTACATAGAATTTACAAAAAGAAATTAATTTAGAGTAAGCAAGTAAAACACAGACGAGAATTCATGTAGACAAAGGCTAGTATTAGTAAAAGCATGGCTGAAGGTCATACAAAAGTATGTGGTGCAATCAGTCATACCAAGAGAGGAAACACAGAATCAATCCAGAAAATCTGGGAAATATTCAGCATACTCACAGATACAGACACAACACAAATATGTTATTTAAAAAAAGCAAGGAAATTCAAACACTATAAGTTTGCTCAAAGGCTGAAGGCCACACACGAGTATTCTAACTCGAGAAAAACCGGACACAAAATCATCACCGGAATGAGAATGTAAATACTAAATTTAAACCGAATTAGTCGAGTTATTTAAATGAAGAAACACTTCGCCTTACAAGGCGATAAAATTACTCAAGACAACTATCACTGATAAACTAAGGCTTCATGATCATAAAGAAAGCAAAGTCCTATCAGCATGCCATCCCCTCAGCATGATTCGAACGATGTACTTACTTCGACATTCGCAGCAAGAGTTAAAACCTAAGGCCACGCCAGAAGCCTTCCCCACCACATACTGGATGTAAAGCTTGCTAAAATCCGACCAGAGCGCGTTCACAGCATAGTGTCTACTAACCCCTTGTTACCTGAAGAACATAATTACCCTCTTCAAGAGCTCAAAATGTCTCTTTTTGTCACCTCTTTCGACCATGATATGTTGGTACTACGTTAAGAACAGGCCACCTCGCCATATTGCCAAGTAAGCTTGTCTCTGGCCACCCAGCAGACGCCAGTGTAGACGACAGACTAATCCATGCGTTCTTAACTAAAGTAAACGAGGCCCTAAGTGTGAGGCAACGACTGTAAGCCATTGCACGGCCGTCAGTCAATATTAAAAGCAACCTTTCACAAGCAACACACAAGTTCAAGCACACGGGTGGAAACATATATGGAGATGGTGCATTGATCATTAATAAAGGAATGAAATAATTGACATACAAACAGACAATATTAACCGTGGAGAAACACTTTAGAGCCGTCCGCGGTGACCGAGGGGACTGAGGCGCTCCAGTCACGGTCTGCACGGCCACTACGGTCGGGGGTTCGAATCCCCCCTCGGGCATGGATATTTGTGACGTACTTAGTCTTAATTAGTTCAAATGTTCAAATGTTCAAATGTTTGTTAAGCTTATGGGACTTAACTACAGGGTCATCAGTCCCTAAACTTACAAACTAGTTATGAACTACTTACGAACTAGGACGGCACAAATATCCATGCCCGAGGGGGGATTCGAACCCCCGACCGTAGTGGCCGTGCTGACCGTGACTGGAGCGCCTCAGTCACCTCGGCCACCGCTAATTAGTTCATAAGTAGTTTGTAAGATTAGGGACTGATGACCCTGTAGTTAAGTCCCATAAGCTATACAAACATTTGAACATTTGAAACACTTTAGAGTAATGAATAACTCAAAATGGAACATGACCACACATTCAGTGGACGTGTTTCACAGTGTCTTGAAAGAGAGGTACAAAATGTACAAAGGTAATGGAATGTAGTGTCAGAAAATCGGGTGTTGCTGAAGGAATTAGATTAGGCAATGTGACAATAAAATTAGTACATGAGGTTCTTTTTTCCGAATTGCCAAGACTTGCTTAGGCTTAACCTTGGTTGGGGATGAAGTCTGCCTCCTTTCCAGGGGTGTTGTACGATTCTCCAAGTTTCATCCCCGTGACTATCCGAGAATGAGAACCATCGCTTTCTTCATTGTAGCGTGTTAAAAACTGAAGCGCACTGCCCATTCGTTGTTTTTTATATTGTTCAGTAAGAATTTTGGATATCCAACGTGAACAAAGTTTTCGAAATATCAGATTTTCAGTAACAATTTTCTGAATTAATGATTGTGAGATTTGTGGAACTGCAATAGAAAGGGCACTAAGTATAAACTTATGGTTTTGTTCAATCTTCTATTCAAACGTGTGCAACCACAGACGGGCGTCCACTTCGTTCTTCATCATGCACATGATCAAGTCCTTCGTTGAATATTCTGACCCATTTTCTAACCATTGAATCACTGACAAATTTTTTCCGTAAGCCTCATAGATTCGTCGATGAATTTCCTTTGATTTAAACTTCTTTCCATTTATAAAACTAATCACAGATATGATTTCACACGCTGCGACATTTTCAGTTATTGCTGACATTATAAAGAAGAACTACAGACCACACGTGGCAGTAGCGATCTGAAAATGCCGTACACGTGTTCTTCTTAAATCAGAGAACAGCCGCGCATGCTTGAAACTGCGATCGTAGCGCTGCAGTGGGTAGAAATGGAAACGGGAACTTACTTTGTGGACGACCATCGTATATAATGCAATACCTTTCGCATCACCGGGAAAGTGACCTTCAGAACTGTGGAGTACATGCTCCGCTATTTTCACATCGTGTCGTACAAGCTGTGACATGTCCTGCATGAAAATCACGAAGAAAGTTTCATTGAATTAAGTGTTATAAACTTGATGTGTCGTCATGTTGACATGCGAAACGCGTAAAAAAGTTTTCGCTGTCTATAGTGAACAGTTTAACAGGGTACCTTTAATTGGTACCACAGCATCGGCATTTATTTTCTTGACATCCTGGAACATTTCAATAAAGTTTGTTCCAAGCCATCGTATACAAAGTAAGTGTACTGCACTATGTTTCCATTGAACACGTCACAAAACATTATTGATAAATCTGAAGCATAAAATTAAAATTTGTGGTGCGGCCCTCCATGCTTACTAGGCAGACGTCTTAACCGGTTTTTTTTTTTCCATCAGGTAGATCTATAGTTCACGGTCGTTCGTTCGTGGTTGTGCGTTGAATAGTTGGCTCAGCTTTTTTATTACGAAGGGCGTTTAGCCCCCTGACCGGGCGAGCTGAGCCATGGCGCCCGGCAACCGTTAGACTACCACACCACTAACGATTAAGGCGCCTTGGAATAGTCTTAGTACGATTTCCCTCCACGTTACAAACATCAATCCAGCTTCTGTGTTCCAAAGATAATTGCCACTACTGCCAAGGCTCTCCATGCAGCGGAATAGCACCTGAATTAAACTTTGTGACATGGAGGGAAATCGTAGTTAGACTATTCCAAGGCGCCTTAATCGCTAGTGGTGTGGTAGTCTAACGGTTTGCCGGGCGCCGTGGCTCAGTGCGTCCGGGCAGGGGGCTGAACGCCCTCTGTAATAAAAAAGCTGATCCAAATGATCAATGAACGACCAAGAAAGAACTGAACTAACGACGTAGATCTATGTGGAAAAAAAAAAAAAAAAAACGTTTAAGATGTCTGCCTAGTAAGCATGGAGGTTCGAGTTCGATTCCCGGCTGCACCACAAAATTTAATTCTATGCTTCAGATTTATGGATAATGTCTTTGACATATATGAGACGAAAATCCGTCTCAGGGATTAATTGTTTGTACTAAATTGATATTTACGTCACAAAGTGTTTCTATTAGGCGTATCTTTATTTTCAATAACCTGGAGGACACAAAGAGATAAGGTGATGAGGCGTGTCTTACAGCCAGAGGTCCCAACCCTGGTGGATGTTCACTGGGAGTGCTACCTGGTGGCAGAGTTGCCGAATTCGAGTCACGGATTAGCTGGCTCTTTTCCAGTCCCTCCTTATGCTCATTAAAAGTTATTACCGAATTAGAGTGTGCCTAGACTGGCGTATTTGGCTGGACCGCAGGAGTCACACGTTGTCGTTGAATGCACATACAATGGACAGTACGATGCCGTACGTCGGCGCCCCTAATGTGGAGCAACTGCAGGTAGAGCAGGCGAGCTGGTGCTCAGTAAAGCAGTGGCTGTGACGTCAGCCGCGGTGCGGTCGCAGAGTGGTCGTCTGCCGGCGCGCTGATGGCCGGGTTTGGGCCGGCGCTGTGCGTGCGGGGGATGGGGGGGGGGAGGGGGGGAGGGGAGGCTTTTGTTTGGCCGCCGTTGTATTCCGGCGAGCGCGCGCCACTCCAGCACTCTGCTGTCCTCTCGTCTCCTCTGCCATGCTTTTTGTGCGGTGCGTTCTCTGTGACCTGCGGCCCGCTGCCGTGTGCGGCTGAGACCGAGAGGACGTTGTGCGCTGAAGCGGCCACGCTTGGCTTGCAGCCACACAGTTCACCTTACATGTTTCCCGTTGTAGTGTTATTGCTTGCCTGACTATTTTGGCTGGAAGAAATAGGCCGTACTGATGTAATTGAATATTTTTCCAAATATGTAGTAACTAGCTGAAAACCCGGCGTTGCCCGGGTATTTATTAATTTATTCCTGCCATTTTTTAGTTATACATTCATTTGTGTAGGGGCTGTATGTCGGTGAAATCTCTTGGAGTCCAGTTAGTAGTAAAGAAGTAATAGATTAAAACTTGGTGCGAGAATGGGCGGTTATCCATGAACGTTACTGTTTATGTGCTCTATCTCATAAACTGTGTGTCGTACTGTGATACAATTTAGAAGGTACACTCAATTATATGCGTGTATACTGCTTGTAAAATTTCCTACGGCTACAATTTCTAGTGCGGAAATTAAAAATTGTAACGTCATACTGAATGTTGTGGTTCTAGTCCATGAACATCGGAATGTTATTGTTTATGTGCTCATATCTCATGAACTACATGTCGTACTGTGATACAATTTAGAAGGTACATTCAACTATATCTGTGTATACTCTCTATAACATTTTCCTGCGGCTACAATTTGTAATGTATAAATTATCAATTTTAACGTCATACCGAATGCCATAGTTTTACTCCATAAACAGCGGAAAAGTAGTAAGCGAGAAACATTTTCCTTTCATCACATTGCTATGGTTGTCAGCGAGAGAAAGTTTAATAAAAGTTTGAAATTATGTTGAAAGTTTGTTGGAAGTCGCTAAGTACTCTCATTCTCATATAGCCTATTTACAAAATCTCGCAGTTTATAGCTAACGGCATGTAACTGCTATGGTGTACAACAGTGACTTCGGACAACAATTACGCACAAACCATTCGTTTGCGTTCTGTAGTTTTCGTTGCAGAGCAAAATATTAACACACACACACGTAGAATTTTATATACACAGATAACTTTCCATCCCAATATACTTCACCCTTTTATCATTATCAACCCTCAAGCAACAATGCAACCAATAAAACCATTTTCAAATCGTAATTGTTGTTCCGAATTTCGCGTGATATTCATGAAATTACTAAATATCTATCCGATCGCCGTAAAACCGTGTCTAAAGCCTTCCCTGGGTAAACATTAGTAACTGTACAAATTTTTAGCTCTTTATGTCTTGTGGTTCAGACGTGATAAACGTACACAGAATAGACATTCACATATATAGATATAGATGAAACCTACAGTTCATACGAACCGGTAAATTAAAAAAAAAATTTAATAGAATTTCAATGGACGAACATTTAAAAGATTAAATTATTTTGCAGAACAAGCAACCTACAGATTCAAAATGTTCAAATGTTTGTTAAGCTTAAGGGACTTAACTACGGGGTCATCAGTCCCTAAACTTACAAACTACTTACGAACTACCTACAACTAAGGACGGCACAAACATCCATGCCCGAGGGGGACTCGAACCCCCGACCGTAGTGGCCGTGCAGACCGTAACTGAAGCGCTTCAGTCCCCTCGGCCACCGCGGCCGGCCAACCTACAGAATTCCATGAATAGTTACCGTTCACAGTGGTGTAGAAAATCTCGTTGGTAAGCTGTAATAATTTTTTTTTAAACCGCTTAACTATTCGCCAACATTGAATGGAAGTTCTGAATATTTACATTCGATCCCCATGTAGCATAATTTTAATCAAAGTGATTGAATTGTGAGATGGGGGCTGCAATTATACTAACCTTGTGTTACTGTATTTTTCTGTTTACACTAATTATTGAAATATGTAACATTTTTCTCTGGAGATCTTTCTTTATTTTGATTCCATTGCCTTTGGGGACACATCAGGCGTGATGGGCTCCTGGGATTGTAGTACATTATATGTTTATATGAAAATTTCGCTGCTAAAAAGTGGCTTTCCGTGTTGGGTACGGTCAGGCCGCACAGACCAGAGAAGCTCTTGGAGGTCTACCCCTCCCACCAACTTTCGCTCGCCTTCGGGGAAGGACGAGAGGGGCTGGCTTCACCTGTTCGGCGCCACGCTGCGTACGGGGGGCGGAGTATACCTGGTAGAATTTTTTAGACTGTGTGGGACGCTTTACACAATGCTGGACCGCGGTTTACGGTGGGCAATAGCGGAGACTGACTTTTCAGTCATCCGGCCGTTTCGGAAGAGAGGAATTTGCGGATACAAACAATAGCAGAGTGCTCTGGGCCCTGGGCTGTTTATGGAGACGTATTGCCCTTAGGCGTTATCATTTACAAAAAAATTGTTTGAATACCATTATCTGTTTTACATGATAGGAAATGTCATCTGATTTATTGTTCATGTTTAATTATAATAAATTGATTTTAAGCTGATCGTCTTTCATTTAACAACATTCCTTTTTTCACTATTTTGGAGGGGAAACAGAATAGTTAAATTCCACAGTTTACCAATAATTTCTCAAGTACATTTTTTGTTTGTTTGGTACAACTGATACATTGCAATGGAGTAGGAATATTTATTATATGTTTGAAAATATGATCACATCATAGCTGATCAGTAACATTTTAATTTTCCATATTTTGGAGAAATATATTGGCTACCCAAGATAATTAATTGCTGTCCTATATATATAAGGTAAAGCAGTCAACAATCCGAAGATTGGTTTGAACACCACAATGCTTTACTAGGCATGGTCCTATTTGGAGGTGGTATGCCGTTGGCTTCCTCCGACCTTCGAACTGACTTTCCCAGCCAGTTATAGGGGGACCTAGAGTTTAACATGGGTTCCGAACCACGGTGCTACTCGGTATTTTTCACATGAGCAATACTGCCAGAGGTGAAAGAAGTGGAAAGTGACAGATAAAAATCCTAGGACCTGTCGGGGATCGAACCCGGGACATTTGGATTTGTAGTCTGGCACTCTACCACTGTGCAACCGAGGCGTATATATATAACAAACGACATAGTTCACACTTGTCGATTCCTGCCATGGGATTATCGACACAGTTCATAAAATGAATGAAAGAATAGTAATAAATGATATGTACCAACGCTTGATCAGACTTCGGACCGTTATTTACGTATAAGTGATCGCAGGTTCTATGCCAATAAATATTTTAAAAAAATTAAACAAATTGAATGATGCACTGGCATACATAATTTCAATATATCTAATACCCGATCCATCCAAAGTCGTAATAGTTCGCTTTAACAAAACATCATGATCATTGTGGGGGAGGAACTGGTAAAATAATTAAATCAATAAAAAAATTACTGAAATTAATTTTGACTGAGGGGATTTATTAATAATAACAGAAAGCAGATAATGCTTACCTGAGTTTCCATTTTTTATCAGTAGATTTTTGTACAATTAATATAACAATAGTTAATAATGCTCAATGGAATAAAATAATTCCGATCAGAACAAAGCCAGACAAGAGAAAGAAAGCGAGTACAGAGACGCTATTGTTGTTATACTATTATCATTCCAAGGATAATTGAAGATTACAATCATATTATTCTTTGAGCTTTCTAAGAATATCTGTTACGTAGACTATAGATTCCAACAAACATTAACAAAAAATGAAATGGTTGTATTATATTACATATGATTTGATTAGACTATTAATTTCATTTTAAAAGAAATAATTTATGGTAATCTCAAACCGTATTCACTGTGACTGGAGAGAAGTGGAGTATGTCTGGACTAAAATACATTGTTGGAAGAGTATATAGGGAGTATATTAAATATTACAAAACAACAGCTCAAGCGCTACTGAGGTACAGAGCCGGCCCTAGCTTGCGCGGGGCCCTTTGCAAAACTTCGATGCTGTGTTCTGCCGCATCGTCCCTTCCCCACCTCTCCCTCCTCCAGCGGAGGTTATGCACCTCAGTGACGTAGCCAGATATTGTCAAAGGGGGGGGGGGGGGTCCGACTTGTTAAAGAGAAATCTACAAAGGCTCATGTTTTCATTTATTCTAAAAACAAATTAAACAATGTTCGTTCAAATGTGTGTTAAGCTTAAGGGACTTAACTGCGGGGTCAGCAGTCCCTAAATTTACAAACTACTTACGAACTACCTTGTACTAAAGACATCACAAACATCCATGCTTGGCTGTGCAAACTGACACGGCGCAGACCACTCGGCCAATGCGACGGGTAAATTTAACATATTTATATTTTATGCAGATAGTTTGCTTTTGTTAGACCTTCTTACAGATACTACAGTATTTTATAAACAAAATTGAGGAAAACATTTCTTAAATATTGTTTCAATATACGCCAGCAGAACCTTCAGTTGTTATTCCAAACGAAGTCAGATTATCAGAATGAGAAATGTGTCTTTGTATTTGAACACAGGCAACGGCACGGTTGCATGTCACCAAGCTCGCTTCCTGTAAGCCACGACTGTAGCTCGGTGTTTCCAAAATTTGTTTTTAGTTTTGCATCAGTATAAATACCTTGCATATTGATTTAGGGAGCGTAAGTCTATGAGCGGTTAATGCCCATTTATTTTATTTCCAAGATTATTGGTTCTTTTACTCTTTTTGTCATTGCAACGTATCCATCCTGTGGATAAAATAATACTCTCAATCCTAACTTTAGAAAGCATTAGACGTGCTGAGAGCGGTGCCTTATACTAGAATATTGCCACTCCAAATAATGACTCCACTGCTAACGTAAAACTGCTGTAAAGAGACGAATAAGCTATTATAATAGTACGTATTTTAACTTATCATAAGGCGGTGGAGAAATGAAAGTCGGTTCCTATCCTTTTTCTTGTTATGAAGTTATCCATAGTTGGAATCTATCTTAACAGCACAAAAAAAATGAACGAAAGCAGTTTCATTATATTCCACTGCAAGTAAGAACTGTAGTGCTTAACGTAGCAATAATGGAGTAAGGACAACAATGGACAATGGCTAAAGGAAGACTCGGCAATAGCAGATGCTTTTATAGATGTATCGATAATTAAAATCTATAGATGGCTTTGTTGATTGTCGGTACTGCATATTCCTTTTCTTCGTATGACTGATAATAACAATATCATTCAATTTCACTACATAGTAGCTAGGTCGTGCCTTATTTCATGTGTGTGTGTGTGTGTGTGTGTGTGTTGTCCTTAGCATACGCTTGAGTAGTATTTTATCGTTCTGGTAATAGGGGGGGGGTCCGGACCCCCAAGACCCTCCCCCCCCTTTTGGCTACATCCTAGTGCACCTTCGTCACGTATAATAAAATTCTGAGTTTCGTCATCGACATACTACCAATAAATGAAAAGACTTTCTACAGTAGACCTACTGGCATAAAAGGAATATAATTAACCGGAGAAGGTATCATAATAGCTATGGCAATTCCAAAAATGATAATAATAATAAAAATTATAGGAATCCTTCCAATTTAAGAAAATTAAGTATTGAAAAAGGTTCACCAGTATTTTTCAGGATATACATTTTCACGATTTCAGCACTTGACATACGAAAATAGCCCTGCAGTGGTCGCGTGGAATACAAATGTAATCCACCTGTATAAACTAAAATTAATCTGTAAATCCAGAGGGGACAATGCTTCGGGCCTCTGTGTACTTTAAGATGGATTGCCTCACAAGTGCTCGTCAATGTCGGTTGCCTACCGCTGTAATCCGCGCTACCTGTAACATATGTATTTTCGGAAAACATGGTTTCTTAGTTAATTTTTTCCACTTATTTATTGGAATATGTATTAAAAAATTCAATATTGTTTTACACTATAAATATTACAAATAATGAGAGAATTTCATTGAATTTTAGGACTATTATGGATCAGAGGCAAGAAGCTCGAATAGTAGATTTGATTTTACACAAATATGTGTTATTTGCTAGTAAATCAAAGCCGATGAAGTTAATTACTTTGCTCGCATTTATTGCAAATCTTTAATTCAGCACAAAGTACTTATGATTGGTAGAAAACGCAGGTAACTCTTCCACCTATAAAAAGGTAACAGAACTGACCCACCCAATTAGAGTCCAATATCGCTGACATCAGTATCCTGTAGAATTTTGGAGCATATTCTCACCTCGAATATAGTAAATTTCCTTGAGACGAGTAAGCTTCATTCTGAGAACCAGCAAGTGTTCAGGAAACATCGTTCGTGTATAAGTCTGCTGGCCCTGTTCTCACGTGACATTTGCGAGCTTATGGATGAAGGGCAATAGGCAGATTGTGTATTTCTCGATTTCAGAAAGGCAATTGACGCGGTGCCACACTGCAGACTGCTAACGAAGATACGAACATATGGAATAGGTTCACAGATTTGTGACTGGCTGGAAGACTTCCGAAGTAATAGAACGCAGTACGTTGTTCTCGACGGCGAATGTTCATCAGAGACAAGTGTATCGTCAGACGTGTCCCAGAGGAGTGTAATAAGACACCTGTTATTTTCTATCTACTATCGGGTACATTAGAAAGTTAGATTTATCTGGTGCGCGCTACAAATAGTTGGAAGAGTAATATCAATATCACAACAGCATGTCAGAAGTAGAATGACACTTTTCCTATTATTTAAGTTCTCAATCGTGTTCAAAACTAGGTACATGGCATTAGGAAAGACCATAATTACGAATTACCCTTTTGTCATTAATAAACTGAGTTATCCTCTTACTGCTCCTACCTAAAAAGGGCCCTCATAATCTCATCTCCTCATTTAGTTTGCGAAACTACATAGCAGACAGCTCTTCAGTTTTGATGTTTACATGTAAAAGAAAACGACTACTCGAGACAGGCGAGATGCAGTACGGAAATAGTACGCCAGGGGCGCTGCAGTAGACCCACTCGTCTCGAGTAGTCAACTGAGACTAGAAAGTTCAACGTGTAAAAGGGGCTTTAGACCTCGCGACCATTCCGCGCAGTGGTTGACGAATCGCAAGTGTCAATTGTTCTTCCTGTTATATCTCATACGTAATCGATTGGAGTCCAGACCGGAGATCTTACTGGTCAAGAGAGCCTCTGTAAGTATCTAAGAGTGCGTTGTGTTTCACGCGCAGTTTGTGGGTGAACATTATAGTGAAGGAACAATACAATACCTTGCTGTTGCAAGAACAGCAAAAGAACAGCTGTTACAACATAATGCATATACCGTGCACTGGCCCGCATTCCCTCCAAGAAGGCGACCGAAGATTTTATCTTATGCAACCCAGACCATAAGGCCACCGTGTATTGGAGGAATGCTTTCAAAGAAATGTACGCGTAAACGATCATCAACTACGTGCAGCCATTTTCGTCGCTGCAGACTATGGCCCGTCATTCCATCCGCAAAGTGATCCTCTTGACGCCAGCAGTCGAGTCGTTCACGTCGATGGTGTGGCATGAATGAAAGACCATTCGGCCACTCGGAAAGCCACAATTTGACCCCTTTCAAATTCTCACTATTGGCTCTTTCAAGTTTTCCTGTCCTCTCCTTTGTATGCAGGGTGGACGCCCACGTAGAAACCAGATTAAGAATCACGCAGTACCTTATAGGCGTACCTTAACGACCTAAAAGGTATGTAACACACCAAGAAATAAAATATTAACAAAGTTCACTGGGCAATTAGCTCATCGAACTCAGACACGGAACGCAGTGTGCTGACGGAATAGTACTTCAGAATCACACACACAACTATGGCGGAATACGGAAGCAGACTTCCCGGTGGCACTGAACATTACAACACATAACGCAATCAGTAATGAAATTGACGGATCACATAAGAAGTCAGAGACACCATTAGCCAGGAGTGCACAAACACATTAGGCAGCACAATACTGACTGCACAGTAATTTCACACGTCCTAGACCGCATGAGACAATGCAACCAGATCACCAAGAAAAATTAATTGCAACTAGTAGCTGTAGATATTTGTAAATAATTTGTTTTCCTGCCAGTTTCGGCTTCAGAATAACGCTATCTTCAGCCGCCCAAACAAATAGTTCCACATCCTCTCACAATACTACAAACCTATTCAACAGTGTCGTGGATTTACACAATTCCTCCAACCGTTTCCAATGAGTCGTCGTTGAAGAAAGGGGAGGGGACAATGTCGTTTCAGTGATACGAGTAATCGGTAAAACATAGAAATCTGCTTTTAACATGCCGTAAGAGGCTTCAGAAGATCAGGAGGCATCAAGGTGCAGAGGAATGGATTTTTCAATGCCATCAAATGTGTTCTGTATGTAACACAACGTGACATGGACGTGACTACTGTTTACAATAGTGTTGGTGGGAATTGACAGAATATATCCTGCAGGAATGTCCATAAGTTCGTAAGAGTACGAGAGGGTGTACATTTCTTCCAAACAGCGCGTCGCAACGCAACCCACATACGAGGGGGAACCCAAAAGAAAACGGACTCCGAGGGCGCTGCCATTCGTAAACGTAGTACAGGGTACTCACGCTAGATGGCGTCAGTAGTGACCTTCATGAAACAGTTGTGCAGATGGCGTCAGGGTAGAGTTGAACGGTCAAGTGTGGTATTGTGTATCTCTGTTGGCGGGTTACGCCTGCGAAACGTGTTGAACAAAGTCATTACAGGGGATGAGAGTTAGTGTTACAGGTATGACTCAGAAACAAAGCAAGCGTAATGCCAGTGGAGGACTCCCAACTCCCCAGATCAAAAAACGCAAATAAGTGAGATCAAATGTGAAGACGATGATCATTGTCTTTTTTTATGTTCGTGGAATTGTGCATCGGGAATTCGTACACCCCGGCCAGAACACCAGTACTTTTACTTGGATGTTTTAAGGCGTCTGCGAGAGGATGTGAGGAGGAAACGCCAGGAACTTTGTCGATCAGGTGACTGGTTTCTGCATCACGACAACGCTACAGCACACACGGCCTTACCAGCATTTTAGAGGTGGGGTGTCGTTCCCCACGCTCCGTATTGTCCGGACCTAGCCCCGTGCGACTTTTTCTCATTTTCAGGAATGAAAAACACGCTAAAAGGGGTGCGTTATAACGATGTGGAGGCGGTAAAACAGCATCGCAAAGGGCAGTGGGCAATATCAAATTTGAAGGGTTCCAAACATGCTTCCAACAATGGGAAAAAGAGACTTGACAAATGCATCGCATGTAATGGAGAGTATTTTGAAGGTGACTGAAGTAATTTTGTAAAAAGATTCATCAAAAAAATGTTTATGACAAAAATCCGTATTCTATTGGGTCCCCCCTCGTATGCTTAATAGTGTTCATTTATGGAGAGTTTGGTGGCCAGTGGCGTCGTTTGAATTCAGAAGAGTGTTCCTGGAGAAACTCTATAATAATTCTGGACATGTGGGTCGTCGCTCTGTTCTGCTACTGTAGTCCAAGTCTGTAGGAATGCACAATAGATATGAATGGATGCAGATGATCAACCACGATCCGTACGTTAGTATCGCCTGTCAGATTCATATCTAGACGTATCAGGGGTCACGTATCACTCCACACGCCTCACACTGTTACAGAGCCTCCAACAGATTGAAAAGTTTCCTGCAGACATGTAGGGACAATGTATTCATTGTTTCTATACCTGTAAACGTTCATCCGCTTGATACAATTGCAAACGAATCTCGTCAAACAAGACAACATATTTCCAGTTATCAACAGTCCAATATTGCTGTCAAAGGCACAGACGAGTCGTAAAACTTTTTGCCGTGCAATAATCAGCAAGGGTACAAAAGAGGGCCTTTGGCTCCGAAAGCCAATATCGATGATGTTTTGCCCTCTCACACGTTCAGATGACCAAGCATTGAAATCCGCAGCAATGTGCGGAAGGGTTCCATTTTTGTCACGTTCAAGAATTCCCTTCAGCCGTCATTGGTTCCGTTCTTTTGCGGCCGCAGCGATGTCGGATATTTACGGAGCATTTGTACGATGAGAACTCCCCACCTCATCGTTACCTCGGAGATGCTGCGTCCCATATCTCATGCACCGACTAAAAATCACGTTCAAGCTCACTGTCACTGTAGTAGCAGGTTTCGATCTGACGACTGCGCTAGAACTCTGTGGTCTCATATTGGTGTTTCCCACCGCATCGCCGTCCTCTGCTTGTTTATATATCTCTTTTTGTTTGTTATTGTTGTTGTTGTTGAGGTCTTCAGTTCTGATAATGATTTGTTGCAGCTCACCACGTGTGCTGTGGAAGCTTCTTCATATCTGAATAACATCGGTAACGTACATCCTTTTGAACCTGCTTACTTTATTCGTCTTTTGGTCTCCCTCTGCGGTGTTTACCCCATAAATTCTCCTCTAATGCCAATAAGACTATTCCTTGTTGCCTCAGAATGTGCCCCACAAATCGGACTCTTCTCTTTGTCAAGATATGCGCCAGATTTCTTATCTCCCCAATATCGTCCAGCAAGTCTTCATTAGTTACGTAATCTACCCATCTAATCTTCAGCATTCGCTATAGCATCACATCTCAAAAGCTTCTATCATCCTTCCGTCTTAACTCCTCATCGTCCACGTTTCACACACATACAAGTCAACACTCTACACAAATGTTTTCAGAAAGGGCTTCCTAACATTTAAATTAATTTGGATTTCAGAAATGTTTTTTTCCATAGCCATTTATATCGACTTTTGTTCACAAATTAAAAAAAATATATCATATATTTTTATTGTCTTATTACCTATTCTAATTTCATCAGAGTCACCCAATTTTCATAGACTACATTCCATTAACCTCGTTTTGGTCTTGTTAATGTTCATCTTATAACCACTTTTAAGACACTGTCCATTCCGTTCAACTGCTCTTCCATGTCCTCCGCCGTCTCTGACCAAATTATAATGTAATCGACAACGAATTTATTTCCTCTCCCAGAACATCAATTCCAATTTCTCCTTGCATTCGTTCCACAGATTCCTCAATATACAGATTGAGTAATATTGGGGAAAAACTGCAACCCTGTCTTACTCCCTTCACAGCCACTGCGTCCCTTTAATGTCCTTCAACTCTTTTGAATTCTGTCTGGTTTTTGCTTTATATTAGTTGAATATAACTTTTCGTTTCATATATTTTATCCCTGATTTCTTCAGAATTTTAAAGAGTATTCCACTCAAAATCGTCAAAAGATTTCTCCAGATCTACAAACGGTAAAAACGTAGGTTTGCCTTTCCTTAATCTAAGATAAGACGTAATATAAGTATTTTCCTGCAATCCTGCATATCTCCTAAATCCAAATTTATCTTCTCCGAGGTCGATTCTACCGGTTATTCCAATCGTCTGTATATAATTCGAGTTAGTACTTCGCAACCATTATTTATCAAACTTATAGTTTGGTATTTTTCGCACTTGTTTTCATTGCTTTCTTTGGAATAGTAATTATTATAATCTACTTGAAGTGTGCGGGTACTTCCCCTTGTGGTCCATACATATGCTTATACAAGTTTCTTTTGTTCTTCAGTGTAGTTTTCATACCTCACAGTGAAGAAGGTCTTGCAACTAGCCAGTTAGGATAAATAACTTTACTGGGAACAAAAATAACATGAAAACGAATAAATCTAAAATCGATAGCATGTAAAATAGAGGAGGAATTTAAAACCCGAATTCCCATCAGAAGTTAACCATTGTAACAAGTTGACCAATTTACTTACGTAGGAAGTTGGATCACTAAGGCTGAAAGGAGCAGAATTGCTTCAGCAAATGTGCATTTAACAAAAATAGTGTGTAAGAACGTCTGCCTTGAAGTTAGGATAAGCTTTCTGAATTGGTTTTTTTCTCAATTATGACAATAATCTTTGCATCTCATTTGTGAGATGTTGCAGTCATTTTCGATACCCAATGACTGATGTTATTGAAAATATTTTTCCATAGACGTATACACTACGTAATCTGTAGAAGAAGCAAATTTTTAGATCGTTTAGCTACTTCATTTATACAGGGTGAGGCACTTAAAAAACTTTTTTTTCTTATTCGGAATATTTGGAAAAATACAAATCATATTAAAAGAGTTATAATAAAAGTTGTTCACCTCTAAGAGGGCTATCCATTAACGTAACGTTCAAACACGGGCACCACCGCGGGGCGGAAGGGGGCAATTTGAAATCTAGGTAGGAACCCCTATTTTTAGTGTGGATTCTCCATGGAAAAAAATGTAATTTTCGAATGAAAGATACTTTTCGTTTCGTGATATCTGGCGCTGTAATCTACAGAAATGAAAAATGAGTTGAAATTTATTGAAATGTGGTAATATCTCAAACTAATACACATCACAGTAGAAAAATCAAAGTACAGGTTCTGAAATTTTCTATAATGCCAACATGTGGCACCTTACACCTCCCACTGTTCATTGGACTTCAATGATTCGGACTGTACAAGTCTCTACGCAATTGTTACACGGCGTTAACGGTGAAGTTCACTGTTGGCAGTGTTTCTTCTGCAATAACTTTCCACAGTGCTGTCCAAATGTTTGCTTAAGCTGGAAGTTTTAAATCTGTAGAAGCAGTCCAACGTCTATTTGTTCGAGATGTTACCATCTTCAACAATTTTCAAATCATTTTTATTTTTGTTGATTACAGTGTCATCTATCAAGAAAAAAAATAAAAAAAAAAATAAATAAATAACTTTTAGATGCAGAAGTTATATAGTTTTTCACGGAAAATCCAAATCTGCAATAAAAGTAGGGGCTCCTGTTTAAGATTTCAAAGTCACCCCCTTTCCTCACATATTGTACTAGCAACAGTGGGGTGGTTTATTATTGTTGGGGGGTTTGAGTCCCCCCTTAGGCATGGGTGTTTGTGTTGTCCTTAGGTTAGTTTAAGTAGTTTGTAAGCTACAGACTGCTGACCTCGTAGATGAGTCTGATTGATTTACAAACATTTGAACATTTTGATTTGTTTAATTATTGTTCTGAAAAATAATAATGTAAAGGACAACTGTATTCTAAGATACACCTGAAACGTTTTTAGATGTTCTTTCACTATGAATTTCGCTTAGGTTATCATACATATATCACTATTTTAATTTTGTGAAATTACGCCTAGAAATACGAGTATCACACTTTTTTACATACCTTTACTTTATGCTACGTATAAAATCACTAAGTAGCCAAGTTATTGTTTGTCGTTGTGATAATAGTTTTGTACAAACTTGTCATCTACAAAGCGTAACATACAGTTTAAATTTCTTGCTTTCCAATTTTGGTTCGAAACATGCGTCGTTTCTGTTATTACTCACAATTATTTCAGTAATCCTAACAGGAATGACGCGTGTTTCGAACCGAAGAATTGGAAAGCAAGAAATTAAATCTGTTTCGTATGCTTTGAAGATGACAAGTTTGTACAAAACTATAACCACAATAACAAATAATAACTAGGCTAATTAGCCTGGCCTAAAGGTCTGTAAAAAAGTGTGATTGTCATATTTCTAGGCTTAATTTCTCAAAACTTAAATAGTTATATTTGTCTGAGAACCAAATCGAAATTCATAGTGATTGAACCTGTAAAATCATTTTAGATGTATCTTAAAAGACAATTGTATAGTATACTATAATTTTTCAGAACAAAAATAAACCACCCCACTGATAATAGCACGAAATATGCTGAAACATGTTTGGAAAAGAGGATTAAATTAAGTGTCTTGCATACTGCGTAATATCCTCACCATTTGTATGTACGGAAGAAAGAAGAGCAGCAACATTAAAAAGATGATTCAAACACATACTGTGAAATAAATAAACGCGTTACTACATTTGCAAGGACAGTCCATTAGGTGTGCACAGGTAGCTCAGTCAGTACAGCGTGGGTTCGAATCCCGGTCTGGCACATGATTAAATCTGTTAGGAAGTTTCACATCAGCGGACAGTCCGCTGGACAGTACGAACCGTGGTGGCTCCTGGCTTTGATCCAGCGTGTTTGTTCCCTTTGACGTCGTCCTGGTGCCAGCAGTGGGGAGACGGCTTTGTTTGTGATGTTGATGGAACTTGTATTTTAAAATATCTCTCCCTCCTTTATTCACATCATCTTGTCACTACATCTTCCTTGTGACTTCTATTTAGGTCGCCTTCTTTGGCGGCCGCGTCACAATCTACATCTAGCGACGATTCATTTTACAGTACCTTCCATGGTTACCGTTTGCGCATCTCAAGTTTCATCACTTGTTAGCATCGATCACAATTTAACCTGCTACTACTCAGGACGTCTTTGTTATTATCGACGCTCGGTTGCTGACGCGTGCGCGCTGATAAGGGCCTGCCTTGCTCAGTGCAGAGAGACAGTCGCGGCGATTGGAGTCACATGTTAGCAAGTGTTTGCGGGCCGCCTCGCACTGTAGGGCCTGTGAACTGATTTTGACGTCAGGCGCCAGCTGACAGTAACAGTTTCATAGCTGTCGTCTCTCAGATTCCACCTGTGGCTATGGCTGAACACATTCTGGACGTGGAGAAAGGAGTGTGTCGGATCGTACTCTTCGCAGTGACACGCTGGCGCCCTGGGGGGAGAATCGTTGTGGAGTCGAGCGTCTAACATGTCCAGGAGCAGCAACACCTCCACAGTGGCGTGACTTGTTTTCTCATCTTTTAAGCACTTTCTTCTCCAGAATTTCTCCTGACGATAACAGGTTCTGTGTCATTGTTCTGGGAGTTGGTGTTATTGCTGCTGTATGCCATAATATTTGCGGTTGCATCTGTTTCATACTTATGGTTTTCGTTTCGTCTCGTTTTGCTTTGCTAAGCGCCATTAGTGTACCTTCTGCTTAGTCGTCCATTGCATGATAGTCACCTACCCTGTGTACTAACGTAAATTATGGCAGCTTCATTTTCCTCCCATTTTCCAAAATTGCCTGACAAGAGGGAACATGTTGACAGCCTAGTCTTCATTGTTTTCGTATACAGCCGTGTTTTCATATGTGCCCATTATAACCGAAGGTGGTGTAAACTTCGCTAGTGGCCGTTGTATTACTTTGGCTTTTCCGTGTGTAGGTTTAGCAGATTGCAATCAGACTTACGTTACTGGATCTGTAATTGTAGTATCTCGCTACCATCCCACATATCTTTTGCCTTAAAGGCGTTTTACCTGTTGGAGTTTAATGGTTGTCGCTGATTACCACTTGTAGCCTTCACTACCTTTCTTGCCTTAAATATTGTGTCATTGGGGCAGGTATTCTCAGAAGATCACCACGGTGGGTGCTTGACCGTTGTGACATGGTGAAATTTAAAAAAGGAAAATATTTGTATGTTATCACAAGTCTGTTAATGTGTGCATAAAGGTTTTACCAAAATGAGGTCTCACACCCTTCAGCTGACAACAATTTGGAAAGCCATTGTATGAATTATTCTGTAGGGTCTTACTGCTTTTTTAAAAAAAGAAATTTTTGTGTATCTTAAGAGTCGATTCATTGCCTCTGTTTTGAACTGTATTAAGTTATTAATCTAATTTCTAAGTTCATGCCTTTCAGACAATTAGAAGTGTTGCTGGTTATAAAACTATGGCTAACTTACCAGGGCATTGCCACGTCAACTACATGATTCTTTTCCTTGTATTCTTTTTAAAACTATTTTGAGTATTGTTGTGGATTGTTGTCCTATCCAAAGACTGTATTTATTATTGGTATTATGAAACTGTAATTAAACTTCAAGCTGGCCTCTTTAACGAAATTAAAAGCGTTTTGCTGTTTAGCTTATCAGGACATTTCCACCCTAAGATGGTGGAATGACTATCCTTTTTAAATATTTTGAATATCTGTAGTGTTGTTTAAAAGAAGCAATCGGGCCTTTTAAGATTCTGTTAATTATTTCTGTTTTGAAAATGTAAACCAAAACTTTAAGCTGGCCAATTAAGATAATTAGAAGAGTTTTGCTGCTTTAAAACTTTGGAAAATCTTACCGAGGCATTAGTGTTAATATCAATTATTATGTCCCTGGCGAGTTTGAAATTTGAATCATAAGGACTATTCATTTTAATAAACAGTTGCATAAGTTAAATTGATTTTATTGCACCCCCCCCCCCCCCGCACTCACGGCCTTCTACATCGCCCTTCCTTCACTCTAATTGTTAAATTTGTGTTCTCAGAGGGAAATTTTCAGTCTGAAATCATTCTGGCATATTTCAATAGTTACAAAACTGGATTTCAAGTACCTGTCGTAATATTAAGCACCTACCAACACTACCAAAGGCTGAGTCCAGTCAGATATCTCGAAATCCTCATAGGACTAATAATCAAAGTTTTACATGCTATAAGGACTGCGAGTATTTAGACACTTGTTAAAATTACTCGTTTATGCTGCGCGGAGAAATGCTTATAACAGCTGTTTGCACGACTCTCTTTCCTTGCAGCGCATTTTTGCGAACGAGGAGAAGCAGCTGCGAAACACGCACAGCGAAAAATGTCCACAGTCTACAAATGCATAAGCCTGGTTTACCGTGGAGCGAATGGAAGCAAACGCAAGTAAATTTGCATTTGCAGAAAATTCACTACCATTCGCCTGTATCCGAGTAGAAGCGATTAACGTTTACGCTAGGGAGGACGAAAGAGAACACCAAATAACGAACATTGCCTCAGAACGTCGCATTATTAGTTTCGGAAGCTAATAACCGGCATACAGAGAACAACACGATCTTGCTAGAGCCTCGATCCAAGTCGGCCGCGGTGGCCGAGGAGACTGAGGCGCTCCTGTCACGATCTGCACGGCCACTACGGTCGGGGTTTCGAAACCCCCTCGGGCATGGATATTTGTGCCGTCCTAGTTTGTAAGTAGTTCATAAGTAGTTTGTAAGTTTAGGGACTGATGACCCCGTAGTTAAGTCCCATAGACTATACAAACCTAATAATAATAATAACCTCGATCCAAAACTTTGACATTCTGCCTGGATTATTGTCATGGAGAGCACCAAATCGCTTTGTGTTCTGTATATTGGTGTGGGTGCTCTGGATTACAGTTCCCAAATGTTGGAAACAAACATTCCTGGAAACCAAGTTCATGCATCTGTGAATGAGCAACACTTGTTATAGGTAAAGAAAAAAGGAAAAAAATGTCGCATATTCTCTTTGTTATAAAGATCATGTTCTAAAGTAGTCAGGTCTCGAAATTAAGTTTCAGTAGATATGAGCTGTTTATCTTGGCTTGTTAATCGGTTAAATTTCAACAAAGTGTAAAGAAGTCAGACAACGATTGAAGACTGTTAAAATTTTACTCATTTGCCTCTCATGCAGACATTGATGTCATGATTGTCAGTTATTAGAAGATGAAGCATTTAAATTGTTAACATGCATAGTTACTTCGGGTGGGAATGCTAGGTTTGTCATTAAAATGTTCAAATGTGTGTAAAGCTAAGGGTCCCTGCTGCTGAGGTCATCTGTCCCTACACTTACAAACAAATTTACACTACCTTATGCGAAGAACAACACAAACATATTTAATCGAGGGAGGACGTTAATCTTCGTAGCAAGGTGCTTTGGACCGCACAGCTATATCTGCACGGATGTATGATAACCAGGTCGAATGTTTGAGACATTGTACTTTAACCCCTTTCCATTCGAGAAAGGGGACATTTCTTAAGGAATGGCAAAGAAAATATCCGACAAAACCAATGAATTCTGCATAATTTCAGAAATTTCTTGAACTGCCGTTTTTTAAACTGTGACAACACACGTTATACGCCTTTCACAAATTCACTTTTCAGTTTGTTTCTGAATGTATGTGATAAGCCGGCCGCGGTGGCCGAGGGGACTGAGGCGCTCCAGCCACGGTCTGCACGGCCACTACGGTCGGGGGTTCGAATCCCCCCTCGGGCATGGACATTTGTGCCGTCCTTAGTATAAGGTAGTTGATAAGTAGTTTGTAAGTTTAGAGACTGATGACCCCGTAGTTAAGTCCCATAAGCTTAACAAACATTTGAACATTTTGTATGTGATAATAAAGGGTCGTTACGAGTTTTCTGCGTGCCGTTTCAACCTGAAGGTCACGTTTCTCGTAAGGGTGTCTGTAATGTAGCTGTAAGCTGTACTTCTTAGCCGAATTACATACTTTATGAGTTATAGCTAAGGCGGCCAACCGTCCCGGATTCTGCGGGACAGTCCCGCATTTAGACTCGTTGTCCCGCATTGGGATGATTACTGGAAATGTCCCGCAAAATGGCGAAAGCGTCCCGCATTCCAGTAATTTTAAAATTGTTGGTCTAAGAGCACAAAGAGAAAGTGTGTACACCAAGCTATGTCATATAGCTTGCACGTCTACTTCACAATGCATCATCTACGAATAAATGAGTCTTCTTACATTAAATACAAAAGAAAATAAAAATGCACATCGACTATTTGAAAATGACTAATTCACTACAAGTGGAAGTTATTTTTGTTTTAATCTGGTACTGCATTTGGTGATAGGATGACTTATTAAAAAATTCTCTTTGTGGAATATTTTTGGGCCTTCTTATGTACGTTTCAATAAGTGTAATAGAATATTTTTTGCTTCTCAATGTGGCAAACATGATGTAATATTATCATAGTATGTATAAACGTATTTAAAATCTGAATTCAAATACAATATCAGCAGGAATAATATGATGTAATATTATTAAGTCTGTATAAACGTATTCAAAATCTAAATTCAAATACAATATCTGCTGGAATAAAAAGGCGTGAGTATGCATTGCATGTAGAAAGACCCAATTTAACTCCTTCTATAATTGAGTAGTCCAAATAGTTTTCAAAAAAATTAGGTTTTATCATATTTAATTGGAGGTTATTGAAAAACACAATTCTTTGCGCAGAGTAGAATACTTTTCAAAATGTGTGGAGTAGGATGCTCTAAGAAGGAAGGAAGCTTAGGGTTTAACATCCCATCGACAGCTTGGTCATTAGAGGCGGAGCTTACGCTCGGGTTGTTTGGGTAAGGGTGGGGAAGGAAATCTGCCGTGCCCTTTAAAAGGAACCATCCCGGCATTTGCCTGGAGTGATTTAGGGAAATCACGGAAAACCTAAATCTGGATGGCCGGGGGTGGATTTGAACCACCGCCCTCCCGAATACGAGTCCAGTGCGTTACCACTGCGCCACCTCGCTCGGTGATGCTCTCACAGGTGTAACAAACAAAAGTAGTACAGACTGCGAAGGTGTTCGGAAAAACGTAACGGGGAAAGAATATGTAAAAATTGTCTAACATTGAAAATAGGGGCATGAGAAGATATTTATGAACTGAAAATAAAGATTGCAAACTAGGAAAAAATGTCATACATGTTAGATATGTTACTTTAAAAGTAAATGAGAAGGCCTACTCTGCACGCCTAAATTTCTTTCCTAGTTTCAAAATAGCTGACACAATGAGTTACGTGATCTTCTTCCTCCTTCACGTCCTCGAAATGTTCCGCATTGTGTTTTGGAAAAGCTGGGCGCCTTAGTTACAGCACATGTGTGACATGTAGGGGAAATCAGCCTGTAAGAAAGGCAACCCGCCAAGCACAACAAGGTCGCGGGTTGCCAGCTGATCGGACAACCTGGCGACGTATCAGAAGAGTAAGAAGCCAGGTGGCATTAATAACGCACACAGAGGGCGGGCTGAGAGAGAACTACTTCCCTGTCGCCACACGCGTGACCAGGAAGTAGTTCGTATGATGTCCTGCCTTTTCCCCCCACACCACATCTACCTTCAATACTACCTTCTTCGTGCTGTGCGGCGGCCGTTCCACTGCGTGTTTGCTGTGCTGGCCGCTGTGTGATGTAACCTGTCTCCACGGCGACGGGTTCCTCCTGTCTTTCTCGCCTGCCTCTGTCCTTTCGTCGGTCTGCAACATCTATTCCAGACACCACACAGTTTTGTGAATGGCTGTGAATCAGCGACTGTTACAATATAATTAAACTTTTAAGGGGCAGCCCTCAGTCGCAAGGTACGAATATAGTCGTAACCAGGGCACCTTCTTCAGACGAAGATGAATATGTTAAAACTACATGTCAATATCTAAAATAATACAAAAATATCTGACATAATTAGATAGTCATATCTAAAAAATAAATAATTGTAGCCAGGCGGAGCAGTCACTAGGGACTGCAATGTCTCCGCTACTAACGTCGACAGATAACTAACCGCGCGTATTGCAGCCCCTAGTGACTGCTCCGCCTGGCCACAATTATTTACTTTTTAGGTATGACTATCTAATTATGTCAGATATTTTTGTATTATTTTAGATCTTGACACGTAGTTTTAACATATTCATCTTCGTCTTAAGAAGGTGCCCATAGCGGCATTGAAACCTGGTTACGTTTATATTCGTACTTTGCGACTGAGGGCTGCCCCTTAAAAGTTTAATTATTCCAGCCACATTTGGACAGTGAGAGTAATTTATGTGAACACGGCTTAGTTCTGTGCCTGGTGCGAAGTGTGCTATCGTGCGATCCCTGTGTGTGTGTGTGTGTGTGTGTGTGTGTGTGTGTGTGTGTGTGTGTGTGTGTGTCTATCTTTTCCACTCGACACAAGAAATTAGTAAAACGCATGATCTCTCATACTCTCTAAAAGCCAACTCGATGGTGATCAGTTAGTGGGACCGCGGCGGAGTGGGCGAGCGCATTGACGCGCTATGCTCCGATGCGCGAGGCCGCTCACCGTCAGGGCTTCTAATCCTCCCTCAGACATGGATGTTTCTGTTGCCTTTAGTATAAGTTAGTTTGTAAGTAGTTTGCAAGTTCAGGAACTGATGACCCCGCAGTTTTAAGTCCCATAAGCTTAACGAACATATGTAAACAACAGTAAGTGTGAAAATCTGTGATGAAAACGGCTGCACTGTTGAAGATTTAGCTCGTGATAGTAACCAAGGCAGTTATAGCATACACAAAACGAGGTAAAACATAGCTGGCGATGAGAAATAGTGGGAGATATTCGAGGTTAACCGACAACGGCAGATGAGATTGTGGCGAGACGAAACCACAACGGCAAAAACAACTGCACAATTCCGTACTCACTTAAAACTGTTGCGATAAAAGATGGACGGCAGGAGCTTACATTAATTGGCAATGGTGCAATGGTTATACCCCTAATAACGGAAAACAATGAAAATCTACGAAGTAATTGGTGTTACGATCATAAAACCTGGACACATGATGAGTGGGAGTATTTCGTACGGTTCTGTGAATCATCCATTAAATTGCTTCCAATAAATAAGCGGTTATATGTAAACGAAGGCTTCTGCGGCCGTTGTCACTGTCAATAAAACTCTTCAGGGCTTTTGGCCGAATTGTCAATTTATAAAATCCGACGTTCCGGCCACTGTTGCAAGTGGGCTTTGTCAAGGTGTTTTATATGTGTGGATGTATTTTGGGCAGTTTTCCTTTTATTCTAAAAGTCCCTTCCTTTTCGAGATGATGTTCTCACGCAGAGATAAGGGAATGCACCTTGTTTAGCCAAATTCCCCTCGTGATACTCTTCCTGGGTTGCAGTGGCCTGACTTGAGTTTATCTTGCCCCATACTTGACATAAACTTTACTGTGTATACCTAAATCTTATTGCTGTTTATTTTTCTTTTACTATATCATGATCAATTCACACTTATCAAACCAAACCTTGCTCGTCTCTCGGCCTTCAGCGATTTCCATTTATGTAAGGGAATGTCTACAATATGTGTGTTCTGTTTTACTTTTTTTAATTTGCTAATGGCGTCCGTTGCTAAGCATTACTTGTTGCTTATTGTTTGATTTGCTCAACAACAAAGGTTTGATCACTATTCAAAACATTTTATTAATCTGTATTAGTTGTGGGTCCTCAAGAACGAATTACTTCGCTCAAAGTTTAAAAAAAATGAGGTAATGTACATGTCTTTTTGGAATGAAACTTTCACTCTGCAGCGGAGTGTGCGCTGATATGAAACTACCTGGCAGATTAAAATTGTGTGTCGGAACCGGGACTCGAACCTAGGATCTTTGCCTTTCGCGGGCAAGCGCACTACCGAGTGTGCTATCCCGACACGACTCACGATGCCGCCTCACAACTTTTCTTCCGCCAGTACCTCGCCTCCTACTTTCCAAATTTCACAGAAGCTCTCCTGCGAACCATGCAAGACTAGCACTCCTGGAAGAAAGGATATGGTGGAGACATGGCTTAGCCACAGCCTAAGGGATGTTTCCAGAATGAAACTTTCACTCTGCAGAGGAGTGTGCGCTGATATGAAACTTCCTGGCAGATTAAAATTGTGTGTTTTTTGTTAACTGTCACTTTATTTGTATATCACAATAACTTTGCAGTTTGTAGACATTGTATAACTTTTTGCAGTGATTGTACTGGACTTTCTGAAGGTGGTGACTGAGCTCACCGAAACAGGTTAAGGGACGAAAATAATTTTTTTGCGATTTTGGCTGAATGAAGTGTTTTATATAAACTGTGAAGGAATGCAAGAAGAAATCTGGAAAGGAAATTAAAGTTCAGGGAGAAGAAATAAAAACTTTGAGGTTTGCTGATGACATAGTAATTGCAAGAGCAATAAACGGAATGGACAGTCTTTCACAATGAAGTATAAGATTAACGAGAGTAAAACTATGGTAGTGGAATATAGTGTCAAAAAATCAGGCAATGCTGAAGGACTTCGAGGCCAGCCGCGGTGGCCGAGGAGACTGAGGCGCTCCAGTCACGGTCAGCTCGGCCACTACGGTCGGGGGTTCGAATCCCCCCTCGGGCATGGATATTTGTGCCGTCCTAGTTCGTAAGTAGTTCATAAGTAGTTTGTAAGTTTAGGGAGTGATGACCCTGTAGTTAAGTCCCATAAGATTTACAAACATTTGAACATTTTGAAGGACTTCGAGTAGGTAATGTGACAATAAAAATAGTAGATGAGTTTTGTTGTTTAGGTAAGAAAATAAGTGCGACAAAAAGCGTTCCTAAAGAAGCGAAATTTGTTGACATTATTTGTGGAGAGATACGGCTAATACGGATTCTATTCACTGTTTTCAAAACTGTCTTTCCACACACGGTGTCCGAAGTTACTGAAGTGTTTCCCAGTGCAGAGACAGTCGTGAAACGTCCAGCGGAGACTAACTCGGCCCACGGTAGCACAGTGACAGACAAGTTACAGAGAGCCGGAACCCAAACGCAGAGCGTGTCGGCCTCGCACAAGTTAGCTGGCCACGCCTGGAGTACGGTAGGTGCAGCCGGATCCCCGCCTCCCGGCGGACCGTCCCCGCGGCTTAGAGCAGAGTTGGCAGAAGGCTGCAACTTACCGGGCGGACCGCGGCGAGGGCGGCGTGGGCCTCAACGTGGCAGGAGCTGGGAGCGAGCTGCCGAAAGGCTGACCGAATGCAGCTCTCCACTGCACCGTTCCCACTGGCCGGCACTCCAACCTAAAGAAACGGCCGTGTGCGGAACTCGGAGGGACTGAGTCTACATCAGTACTCTAATATTCTTGGTCTGTTAGTATACTGACGAAAAAGTCTTACAATGAGGAACCTAGCTCTTCGGATTGTAAGATACCTGTTAGTATTATGTGTAACGTATTTGTTAACGATGTAATTGTCGATAAAAGATTTTGTTATGTTATAAATTAATTTCAAGGCTAATTAGAATGTTTGCTGTATTTAATATATATCAAAATTTACCGTAAAGTATTTTTCAGAACATATACAATCTCCATGTAATTGCTACGAAGAGAAAAAGTAGTTGTTCTTTGCTGATAGAGTTTAGAGTATTCTATAGTAGTATGTCATTATTATTGGAATGTTATGGAAAGTGAATCGATGTATTACGAACGCTCGATACATATATTTCAACTTAAAGTACAATTTCGTCTACAATTATTTCATCTCTTCAACATGTAATTTTATTTTGGTGTAGTAGAAAGAGAGTCTACGGGAGCTACCTCACCTGGAAGTACGAACCTGCAGATTTTAAACACGGGACTTCATTTAAAGCTAATTATAAAATTGACTGTTGTATTAGACACAGACACGCCTGGCAATTCCAGATTGGGTAGTGAATTTTACATTTGGTACATAGAGACCTTCTGTTATCCAATAAATTAAATAAAAAAGTTTACAGGTTCACACATCACTGCAGACCATGAAGCAGAAACTACAAAGTCTAGCCTGTGGTGGTAAGAAATAAATAAAATTGTTCCTTTTCAGGAATTTCGCAGCATCTTATCAGAAACTGAACATAGACATTTAAATCAGAATAATTATGCCAGACGTAATGAATATCAATATTTAATATAGAATTATTTTACAGGCTAACAGTTATTCGAGTATTTAGTTCCCTAATATTGTCCCAGCATATTCTAAAAGTGAAGGAATATATCTAACAGTTTTGGCCAGGAGAAACTTATGGTGAGATTTTCTAAATAATAATTGTACAAACGAAATCAATTATTCAAATTTTTATTCTTTCGTTTATTAAATATCAGCCCCTAAGAAACAGATTTTCATGCTCAAACATTAAAATAGACCTTTGCGTATAATGTAATCTAGAACCAATATTTACACTGAAAAATTCAACGATATAAATTTTATTAACTGCGAAGAAGTACCAGGGCTACCAACTGAATTTTCGTACTGAGGTGACAAATAGAATTTTGAACCTATACATCCAATACAACGGTGGAAATTAAGACGTAATCTACAGCTTAAAAGTCACAAGTTAAAACCCTAATACAAAACGAAGTCAACACAACTGTCGCCCCAGTCACAAACCACACCATGTCGCCGCCCAGACAAAGAGGTTAAATTCGGCGCACACTTACAAAATTATTCATAAAAATACCATAATGCACTTAACTCAAAAAATTTCTTTCACACGTTAACAAACCAGTTTTCCTTAAAATATAATTTTTCGAGAATTTTACATGTACTCACTCATCATAATATTTGACCATTGAGTAAAACTTACAGTGCGGCATCTAACCCTTAAGCTAAGGGTGAGATTGCGACCTTCCTATTGGAATTGGGCAATATATAACTCTACTGAAGGAACTGCCTACACTACACTAGCGCGTTCTTATTTGGAGTATTGCTGCGCGTTGTGGAATCTACCCAAGGTGGGACTGACGGTCGATTTAGAGAAAGTTCAGAGAAGGTCAGATCGTTCCCAAATATAGGGGGGAGAGAGTATCATGGAAACGATGCACGAATTGGGGTGGAAATCATTAACAGAAAGGCGAGACCTATTTGCGAAACTTCTTTCATCAACTTTCTCTTCCGAATGCGTACATATTTTGTTAGCACCCACCTACATAGGGGGACATGATCATCATAATAGAATAATAAAGAGATCGAAAACAGAATCTTTGTGTTCCTTTTTCTTACGAGCATTAAGGAATGGAATTGTAGAGAAATATCAAAAAAGCGTTCCTATGAAACCTCTGCCATGCACTTCAATGTGACTTGCAGAGTATCCATGTAGATGGAGATGAAGATCTTAATACTGTAGTGAACAAGAACGTTCAGTCGTAAACTCACCTTTCTATTTTACTAACTACATTTATTGCGTGTCCTGATACATGTGATGTTCTTTCCGTTTCTCAGTGAACGGTGAAAGCCGACTTCCACATTGAAAAAATAAGAAAGACTAGCGAAATATTGAACTTAATAAATGATTCAGTTTCCTATTTATCAAACAGGAACTACACTTCCGAGCACATCAGAATAATTCAGAAGATAAAAAAGAAGTAAATTGAATGCGGAGTTTAAACCTCATTTGAAAGAACATTTAATATCGTCTACAGATTTCCTCCATATATATTGGCAACCATTCAAAATTATTTAATCAGTGCAGTAGATGATGTTTTCAGAGATGAAATCTGTAATGAAATTAAGAATACGGATTTTGCGGCATTACGAAAAATTATTATTATTATTATTATTATTATTATTATTATTATTATTATTATTATTGAAATAACAATTTGTTCACTAGATGTGATTATAATTTTATACAAGACAGAGAGAGAAAGAGAGCACAAAGAAAGTGTCAATTTCCTCACTGTAATGTTTGTTGAAAGCAATGAAGACTTCACATTAGCCATCCACTAAATACAATTAATTTTAGTAGTCTAAAGGAGCTGTGCTGTAGAAATAAAAATAGATTTTGAGCCGGCCGCAGTGGCCGAGCGGTCTGCCGCGCGCCTGTCCTTTTCTGCATGGCCACTACGGTCGGGGGTTCGAATCTCCCCTCGGGCATGAATATTTGTGCTTTCTTAGTATTAGGTAGTTCATAAGTAGTTTGTAAGTTTAGGGGACATCAGTCCCTAAACTTACAAACTACATATGAACTACCTTATACTAAAAAAAACCACAAACATCCATGACCGACCGTGGACTCGAACCCCCGACGGGGAACGGCCTCGCGCATCGCAGCATAGCGCCCCAATGCACTCAGCCGCTCCGCCGCGGGGAATAAATTTCACAGATTCAAATACCGCAGATCCAGCTGTCATGCAAACTCTTTCTTCCTCGTTTATTTCTATCAATTTTACACTGACACGCGGCTTTCTTACTTAAACAATTGTTTTAAACATGACTCCAAGGACTGATACATCGCCGCGTTATAAAAATGTCTTATCTTTCGTGACCAGTTTGCGCTGCAACATTCGACCTGCACTATGTCACGATTGGAGGTTTTACGGTTAATGCGTCTGACCGGGAGCCCCTCATTTCACACACTACTTACCTTCCCAAATGATATTTCTCTGATGTTGACAAAACAAGAGTAAAGCACAAAATGATATTTTTATCTTTTTAAGCGCCTTAATATCCAAATTAGGAAAGTTCATTTTTGCATTTATGCCCACATCAGCTACCCACACTACTAAATATCATAAAACTCAACTATGATCAAATAGTCGTAAGCCAATAAAGGTAGGGAAATGTCATACATCATGATAAACCTTGAGAAAAGGATGTTAATTAAATGAGTTTATAATGGACCTAACTGTATCATTCCGTATTGGATAAGGATATGACGTTTATGTGTTTCTTTATTGCACTAGCCACCAATGAACGATCACATGCTAAGGTGGTTCACCTGGTGTTCCTACAATGAATATATAGCGTAAAGTTTAATTCGTGCAGACGAAAGTAGACAGCAGAGACCCTACTTGCAATTAATGAGAGCAAATCCTAAGATTCCCACTGCGCCCAGATCTTCACAAAATGTTTGTTATAATGTATATTACAGACCTTAAAACAGTCCCGTAAAACATGGAAACACACATTAGACATTACGAAATACTAGGCGCCGTAAAATCCAGAGCTAGAGCTCTTATAACGCGCACAACTTTACTAAGGTTAACCAAGCTAACATAACTAGTGCGGCCTAGACCACCGCTAGACCGATCTACCTAGACGTCCGCCTAAGAGTTGTCCTTCTACTAGCGTATTAACAAGAATGCCCCTATATGTTTCATGCTGTCCCTCTTTCAAAAGCTCTCGGAGTGATCCCTCCACGAATTCTAAGACTCTAATTGGGGTTTACATCCCCTGCAATATTACAAAAACGACGTTTTACAATTGTAACTTATTTCGCCACTTCGTAACTACGTTTGTGTGCTCATGGTCATCCACACTGAAATGTTGTCCCACATTTACATATACCGGATGATCAAAAAGTCAGTATAATTTGAAAACTTAATAAATCACGGAATAATGTAGATAGAGAGGTAAAAATTGACACACAGGCTTAGAATGACATGAGATTTTATTAGCACCGAAAAAAGTTCAAAAAAGTCCGAGAAATGGTGCTTCACTCATTAGAAAAGCAATAATTAGCATTACAAATTAAGACAAAGCAAAGATGATGTTATTTACAGGAAATGCTCAATGTGTTCACCATCATTCCTCAGCACTGTAAAGCATGTCCGGAGTTATCGTGATGGATTGGCGTCTGATGTTGTCTTTTAGCATCCCTAGAGATCATGATGCACTTGCGACTTCAGGTAACCCCCAAGGCAAATAATGGCACGGACTGAGGTCTGGGGACCTGGAAGGCCAAGCATGACGAAAGTGGCGGCTGAGCACACGATTATCACCAAACGACACGCGCAAGAGTTTTTTCACGCGTCTAGCAATACCTTTGTTCCTTTTTTCCCTTCTTCTTTCTTTTTGTTCTAATAAAACCCATGTCATTCTAAGCATGTGTGTCAATTGTTACGTCTCTATCTACATTAATCCGTGATTTATTAAGTTTTCAAATGTATACTGACTTTTTTGATCACCCTGTACATTTGGATTCTTTTATGTAATGGTCTTTACATATTTCATGTGTAAATGCACTTAGATGTCGAAAGGAATCCTTCAGTTCTTCACTATACTCATTTCTCTTTGAGAATCGGTCAATGATCATAAAAATTACTTAGTTACCTGCATATTATGCCTGTTGAGATCGATGTGAATTTGTATAAAAATACAGTTTTTCGATGTTGTTGTTCCAAGATCACAAATATTATTTATTTGTCATGACAGGTTTCGATGATGTATATCATTATCTACAGAAGGTTGCTTAGCTTTAAATAATATGCACTTTGTAAATCTTGTAAAATAAAGAGATTCTGGTCAAAATATAAAACGAATAAAAGTATATTGTCAAACTGTTAGTTTTTACGCGTATTTTAACAATTTGACTATGTACTATTATTCATTTTATACTTTGACAAGAAACTCTTTGTGTTACAAAGTCTCCAAAGTGAATATTTTTTAAAACCATGCAACCTTCTGAAGATGATGAACGCAAATAAATAATATTTGCTATCTCTGCTCGATAACCTGAAAGAACGTGTATTTTCAAAATTGTGAGGCCCTTAAATTTATTATAATTCTTAAATTTATTAATTGTAATACCACATCGCGGCCACAGCATTAGAATCACGGTATTCCGACCTTTTTCATCGTTACGTAATTTTAATAATTTGTTAAGAAGCAGAATTTTCTCATTTTTCAAAAATTTTAGTAAATTCAAATTATATCAGCGTAATTCGGAATAATTGTATCCAGGGAAAACTTAGGTCAAAACATCTCGTATATCAGAGATCATTTGTCAGATTGCTATTATAAATAGTACCCGCAGTTGAGTTTCTCTCTCTCTCTCTCTATGTGTTTAGCTCTATATGTGTTTAGCTCTCTATATAACGAGCTCTCAGTGCTTAGCTACAATATTATACGCCCTTAAATTCCAAGATAGGAAAAAACTCGAAAACATATTTAAACTTTCAACTTTCATATCGTGATCATACGCGAAAGCGAACATTATCTTTGGACTTTGATCGGGATAGGCTAGGACGGAAGAATTAGAAACTTCTGCCTCCCGTAATAAACTGATGGACATTCCAGAGAGATTAATACAATAAAACTTTGACGAAAATAATAACGAAATGTGAACTTATAAAGTGTGTACTGTGAAAGTGTAGTGAATGTAACTATTGATTTCAGAATTGAGAATCTATGAAGCTTAAAAAATCTTAAACGTTATTCAAGTTTTTAGTTTCCTAATATTTTCCCAGTATATTCTAAAAGTGAAGGAATATATCTAACAGTAGTGGAGAGGAGAAACTTATGGTGAAATTTTCTAAAGAATAACTCTATAAGTGAAAAGGATCAAGCAAAAACATTATCGTTGTGATGGGCGTCAAATTATCTGAACTACCGGAACTCAATGATTCGAATTTTTATTCTTTGGTTTATTAAATATCAGCCCCTGAGAAACGGATTTTCATGCTCAAACATTAAAGAAACGTCTTTAAGATATAAATAAAATCCTGAATCAATATTTACAGTGAAAAATTCAACAAAGATATAAATTTCATCAACTGCGAAGAAGTACCAGGTCTACAAACTTAATTTTCATACTGAGGTGACAAATAGAATTTTGAACCTTTACATCCAATATAACTGTGACAATGAAGACGTAATCTACAGCTTAAAAGTCGCAAAGTTAAAACCCTAATATAAAACGAAGTCAACATAACTGTCGCCCCAGTCACCAAACCAAACCATATCGCCGCCCAACCACATAATGTAGCAGGAATTAATATATCACAAGTGTTCAATGCCGCATTTATGTTTTGTGTCACTGTGAAACTTTGATATTCATGCTCAGTATCGTAATAAGTCAACATAAAAATGAGTAATAACATACGAAAAATCAAATATTTGTAAACGTGTTACACGAAACTACTATGGTCACCAGCCTCTAGACTTACAAACTGTTTGACCAAACTTACACTAATGCAACACCCACATCATATCCAATGGAGGTCTTGAACCTCCGGTAGAACCCGCCGTCCAGTCCGTAGCATGACGCTTTACTCCACGCGGCTGAGAAAGAAAAGCGCTCAATAGTCAGCTATCGAGAACGCTTCTCACTGGATAACGTAGCGGTCTCACTAATACTTTAAAACTGGAAACAGTCACTGACGGCAATTCTTTGTACAATATTTATCTGCTTAGATCTATAGCAAAACAAATTTAGATCTTATCCACCAAGATAAACGACATTGGTGACAAACGGAGCTGTTGATGACAACGGAGCTGTTGAACACGTGTGGCTCCGCACTCAAGCCCAATGAACAAAATACGAGCATTGTGGACATCGGACCAATAGGGTATTTGACTGTTTTCTGGAAATCGTTTTAAATTGTTAATTATGTCATATTATGGTCCGTACATGCTTCTTTACCTCGTGGATTTCACTACTTTAAAAAAAAAAATGAAATTCAGATAATTTGAAAGTCGGCTAAAACGCTACATTTGAGTCACGTGATGCCTGTGACGTCATACAACACGCTGCTATTGCTGCTGCTCTCGTAAAATAAACAAATACCCGTATATTATTCGGGCCAAGACCTCGTGTTTGGCCGTTAACGTTTGCATAATGACCTACAAATATTGCTTAGTTTCGCACTGTACCAATACATCTGTCAAGACTTCAGAAAAATTGTTCTTGCAAGTACCAAAAAATGAGAAGATACGCAAAAAGTGGTTGACACTGGCGCGAAGAGATCCAAATGAAATAGCGGCTACTTCATGTGTGTATTTCTGTGAGGCTCATTTTGATGTAAGTAAACAATACTATTCCACTGGTAAACTAAACTGTTTAGTATCATTCTCTTCTACTGCAAAGGTAGAAAGTAGTATTATGTGTAGGTTAATGACCTGTTTAATATTACCATATAGCAAGAGCCCCATAAATAACATATTTTATAGTCATTTGAAATATTAAATCAGATAAAATGTAATTAGGATAAATATTCAATTCATTTTTTCTGCCTTGAGCTACGTAAAAGATATACAAAGAAACTCTAATTATAATATCAGTGTAACTAATTAAAATCTCTGACTTTTACTATAAAAGTAATAATCCCATCGTACTCGCTCTCTGTTCTAGTGTGTGCTCTGTTCTATTGTCTGCTCAGTTCTGATTGTTCTGTTGTCTGAATTTTACTGATAAGATCTGCCACTACAATATGCTGAAACAAACATTATTAACTCTTGATTATCGTTCTTAACTGATTGCACAAAATCCTCAGATATAAAATGGATACTCAGGTATGCAGTAATTGCTTTCTGTTCAGATTAATAAATCCCCTCATTTAAAGTTAATTTCAGTCAGTTGTTCAGTTATTTATTTTTCCAGTCCCTCCAGTAAGTGATCATGCTGTTTTCAGGTATAAATAATTATTACGACTTTGGATGGTTCGGTAATTAAACATGTTAAACTTACGTATCTCGTGTAGCTTGCCATAGTATCTTTGACTGTAATTAAACATTTTGCAATATTTATTGGCTTAGAACCTGCAATCACTTTTATGTAATGAACAGTTCGAAGTCTGATTTGCCATTAATCTGCATTAATTATTAATTTTCATTCACTAAATTACCTTCTTTCAAAATTATGCTACACGTGGATTGAATCTTAATATTCCGAACCTCCATCCAATGTCGGCGGATAGTTACGCGGATTACAACCAATCTCACTACAGCTTATCAACGAGATCAACTACACCGCTGTTTAAGGTAACTATTCGTCGAATTCTGTAGGTTGCATGCTCTGCAAGATGTTTTAAACAATTAAATGTTTGGCCATTTCACTTAATTTCTTTTTTTTTAATTAACCGTTCGTCTAAATTGAAGGCTTAGTCACTGATTATTATTTTAAAATAGTTCAACAACTTCTGTACGGCCAATTTTTCAAACCTAAATAGTCAGGCAAGCAATTACACTACAGAATTTGGCGATTGTGACAGGACCTAACTCGTTATAACCGTAATTTTTTTTTCTACGTGAAATAATCATCTATAATTATGAAACATTAATATTATTTATTCATCATTATTATTATACTAATATGTACTCTAATTATTTCATGAAAAACGAACACCGGCTGTGACGAGCATATTGTTGACATAAAACTCAGACTTGCTACTCTGGAACGTAAAATTTTACTATCTGGTCCGAATATAATATTTCATCACGGGCATTGCTGGAGAAGACAACAAAAATCAAGGTAAGAACACGCATACGCCGCTTATTCTATATTTTCTCTTTCCTTTTAATAGTATCTGGTTCCACAGTGTAAATTTTGGATTTTACCATATTTTTCAAAATTTTAAATATTTTTCATTATTAATCACAGGCAACAATAGGTTTTCATTCACTGAACAAGATGGCTGCCGTGCCAAGCATATAGTAGGATCTTCTTTTTCTTGCAGTAGCAGTGCTTGCAGTGTACCGTTCCGTGTCAATAATATCTTTGAATTGTGATAAACAAATATTTTTCTCATTACGTGTCGTGTTACTAGTTGGATTTCTGTTACGAATTCAGTGATATGGTCAAAACGAGATGTACTGTAGCTAACATGGAGAACACACAGAATGTAGATGCAGTAGAAGAATTGAATCAGGGAGCGGTAAGCAGTGCGCCGGAACCCCTTGTTGAAAAATTTCGCCTGCTGCTAACGTAACTGGTACGTCGGTAGCAGACGAAAATACATCCTCTGTAGGTGTGCGTACTGTCTCCGATCCTGTTGATTCGTGGTTTACACGTTTTGAAGCTATTTTTCAAAATTTAACTTTGCAAATGACTGAAATGAGTCAACAGATAGATAGTAGATTTGGAAACCACTATCAACAAACTAAACAAGAACTAGATAGTCAATTAGCTAACCTGCAACAAGCGCAAAATAGTCAATTAGTTAACCTGCAACAAGCACAAAAACATGAAATAGATAGTCTCAGAGAAACGCAAATAAAGCAATTTGAAGCTCAGCAACAAAGTATGTTACGATTAGAAGTTCAGCAACATGAGCTCGCTGAGCAAATAATGACACGTGAGGAAATTGAAAATCGTTTTAAACAATTAGAAGGCGCTCAGCAGAGTTTACCAACCTTAGTTTCAGACGAAGTTAATAAACAGTTACATACACAGATTCCTAACATGGAAAAGCTATTACATAATAAATTTGCAAATGTAGAAAAAAAAGTAGGCAATAATATCTTAGCTACTGTGGAGGAAAAGGTATCAACAGTAGCTGAGCAATTAGAAAATGTTACTCAAAACACACGTAACTTTCCTTCTGCAATAGAAACCTTGACACAAGATGTACCAGCGTTAAAAATTGAACATGAAACCTTAAAGACAACTGTTACTAACATAACTACTCAAGCCAATGCTATTGTGATAGAAAATGAACAACGTGTTCAAGCTTTTCTTGAACAAACTGAAGTGCAACTTAATGATAAGTTAACACATGATTTAGACCAAATAATAAAAAGTGTAGCTACCAAATTGTATGAAGATCATAGTGTAACAGTTAAGTCATTTCAAAATGAACTGTCTAGTGTCAAGGCATCTTTGCAAAAGGACAAGATACCTCGTAATAATCAACAAAACGTGTCTACTGACGAATCAGTACAACACATAGGCCACAAACTGTAACTAGTGATGTACATGCACGGCATCTATCTTCTGATGAATCTTCTCCCAATCGTGAACATAAATTAACCCGTGATATAATACGTGATTACTCAGACAATAATGATTGGAATAATGTAAACAGAAGTGAAAGATTACAAAGATCTCAATCACCACCTCCAATTAATACCTCTATTAATGTAGAAGAAAAGATGCTAAAACATCATAAGTTTCCAATATTTATTTCTGAAACAAAGTCAGTGCATCCTGCAACATTCATACAATCGTTTAGAGAATTATTACCTGTAAATTGGAGTGAATATAGAAAAATTCGATTCGTAATGGGGTGTATGCAAGGTGAAGGATTTGCTTGGGCGGCTGGTGTGTATCGATACTGTGCAACGCTTTCAGAATTTGAAAATGCATTTTTAAATAAGTATTGGTCTCCTGGCATACAGGAAAGAGTTAGAAATGAAATCTACAACCCTCCTCCATTCAATGAACGTAGTGGTAGTCTAAAGAGATACTTTGAAAAATATATAAATAAAGCAAGTTTCTTTGACGAACCCATGTCATATCGGGAGGTGTTGAGAGTCCTATTTGGACGATTACCAACCTACTTACGACTACAGTTGGTTTCGCTTCCCATACACAACCTGGAAAATTTTCTTTCTTCCGTAGATGCCATAGATTTAATCTACGAAGATGATAGGGCAAGAAACGGGCGAAATGAAAGTAATAGCCATGTTTATGGAAATGCACACCGCTATAGTAATAACAACGAAGTAGCGCAGCTGATGCCGCTGCCTCCTCCGCAGGGTAGCCAACCTCAACAACGCAATACGCACGCCCCGCAAGCTAGTACTTCACAGGCACGTGCACAAGTTCCGCTACAACATAACAGAAATTTTAATAGGCAAACACACAATGGGGGAATATTTACAAACGAAGAAATGACTTTAGATACAATCCGGGGTATAAAAATAGAGGAAATACAGGAAATAATAATCGTAATGGGGGCAGAGGTCAGTACACAAATAACTTTCAACGAAATGCAGGATATACTGAAAGACACTACCCAAACCACAGTCCACAGAATTATGCAAGACGTACTGATTTTGTACCCGTAGCAAATTTATCTACCGACAATGCCCAACAAAGTAACTGGAATCACCCATCTACTGTAACGATCACTGAAGTGTCAGAAACTAGCCAACAGACTTCTGCCACTCAAACAAACTAATAAGGCTCATTTCAAGCCCTCCGAGGTTGAGCGTCAAGGTAAGTGGGGGCACGTACAACTCTAGAATTCACATGATTAGGTATAATGATGGTTACGATCACATCCAAAAGCATCAGCCATATGTAAAGTAATAAGAAATGGCAACACTTGTACGGTGGACCTTATCGAATTGTTCAACTCCCACACAAAGGCAGCTATCTGCTAGCAAATATTACTACAGGAAGAATTAAAGGTCTCTATCCACAAGGACATAAAGAAGTTTCATGCATAGAAGTACTATTTTTTCTTAATGTTTTAGTGATATAACAGCAACATGACAATTATAAGCTTCAAGACGTCATGCGCCAGATCTTCTGTATTAACCATCACTCAAGATACCAGATAAGTATTTAATACAGATATTGTCAGTTTATTTCATGGTAGAATTAAAGATTAGCAGGCAGATACAAACTATAACTGTTTAATAGGCATGGACAGCTAATTTTTATACTCTTGTTTTAGGATAAAGTGTGTGAGTAGGAGAAAGATTTATATTTATAGAATAATTGTGTATAAGGAGAATAAAAAAAAAACATGTAGTGATTTGTTCTGGTTTTTGTGCTGGAATATTTATTATTTATTTGGACGTGGAGCGCACAATGCACACGGACCGCACTATATTTTGCCCCACCAAACTTTAGCTTATCATTGCTATGGCTACGTAATAAAGTAGTAAGGGAGAATAATTTTGTAACTTTACCTAAACAAGAGATGTTAGAATCATTATTATCTGTAAACATCATTTACGCCATGCTACTGAAATTTTACTAAGCGCCGTAGCGTTAGTGAATCTGTTGTACATATACGCATGCGCAGAACGCGCACCGAAATAAAGCTTAATCTTAAGTACACCTGGTCACAAAAATTAATGCAACACGTGCGCATGTAACACAATAATGAACTTCATTTGCTGTTATAATCACTTAAGGATGTCATAATATGCTTAAAGCATTAAGAATTTCTATTTGAGTATTATGCAGTCATTTTTAATGTATTTTATTTTCAAGTACACTGAAAATCTGTGTGCAAGATAGTTAGCTTACAGTGAAGAAATTTTAATTAACACAAACACGAATCATTGTGAGTATAAACCGATAAGGCAACTGTATGGAATCTCTAACTTAATTTCTTGTCATAGTATCTAGTATGATAAACACATACCAGCATCGTGGAGTAGACACATATTTTCTTATGCCATAGTATGAAAATTGAAACTTTCTTAGCTGAAACGCCATAGAACTAAGTTTAGCTATAAGAATTTTCTGTACAGCCAGAAGAATCAATGTACGTGTCGTCGCTGTCGCTGAACATAAGTTTTACAATGTGAACTAGGAGGTGCATTATGAAATGAGAATTGGTTGATGAGGCTAAATACATATATAAGACAATGGAGACAGAATACATACATTTATACACAACAAACTGTTGCACATTTTCTTAGCAATTTGACACTGCACAACTGCCACTAATGTAGACATGAATTACTAAGTCATAACTAGGCTCGGCTGCACACAGTTGTAAGCATTGCTAGTGTAAAGAAAATGAGGGCACCAGATGTTAGGAGAGAATGTTTCTATTTCATTATTATTTGAGATGCTTTCTATTTAGAAGTAAGACTTGCAACAAGAAATATATATATGTAGAATTGATACTGTGGAAACATTTTCTGTGAAATCTGCAACTTATGTGACCTCATACTTTCCCTTTAACTATCTTTTCCGTCGTACCAACAAAACGACGACAATCTGTGTTCATTAAAGCGGCCGCGCCTGTTCTTAGCTTGATTTGAATGTATATATGTATATGATATTTCGTGTAAATTTTCTATTGTTAATATTAATTAGGTAAACATGTGTGGGTGAATGTGATGTGCAATAATGAGCTAAGTCCTAACGAAATATTACGAATGACGTAACACCGGTTATCGGTATAAAAAAATCATAAACTATATCATTTCCTCAGGTACAACGGTTTTTTATTTCGTATCATATGCAATTGAACGAGTAGTACTAACTGAAAATAGCAAGAACTTGATCGTGACTGACGTGAGCATGAGCTTACTAAAACAGTAAATATGTACTCAACTATATAAATTGTCATTTATGTTCCTTTCTCTAAAAAGAAAAATTTTAATTTTATCATGAAGCTATAGGACGATACATTTGTTATAAATAATTATTATTAAATGAAATGTAATGGTAATCAATACATCATTACTCGTGCAATGATCTATTTCCTAAATCAAAATGTCTAGCAGTAATCTTGTTATGCTGAATATGGTGATATGGTTATTAAAGAAAACCAAATGATACTGTGATGGTTTAATATGAAACATTTTTCTAAAATAGTGACAATTTAAAGACATTTAGCTGTGTTGACAAACAAGTTCCGTAAGAGGTCAGGACAGTAATGGGAACTATGCCATTTGCCTGCAGACTATTACTAAAGTGTACTTCTAATTTTAATTTGAAGACTATAACGCTGACAATATGTGTAAGTGAAAAAACTGAAAGTCATATAGTTAAAAGTTGTCTTACGACTTATTTCTTGAACGGTGGTAAAGATGCACGTGGAACGTTAATATAATGTCTGTGCTCTAATTAAATAATGAAATAAGACATCGGTATCTAAGTTTGTGTCATAAACAGTGTCGTGTCACGAACAAAAAGACGGCTGTAGGTGCTGTGCAAGTAAAGAAACCACGTGTGTTTTAGCCACGTGAACCATAATAAGATTACAGTGCTTACCGACTGACGAGTGATGTAGACAATTCTGAGTGGTATAAAGAGGCTCCTTTGCTTAAAAAACTACTTTGTCACGAACGGCTTAACTTAAAACAATCAAAGTCATGAGAAGTTTACTGAAGGTATTCACTCGCGAACGCGTCGCTGCAGGTAACTTCTACACCCTGCCATAACAGCGCCGCGTGATGATTCCTTCTTATTGTTGAGCGCGCACCAATCAAATGTAAACAGACTCATACCCGCTCAACGGACAAGCGTTTAAATGAAGTTCATAAAACTCATTAAAAATGAAGGACTGTGCCTGAAAGCCTTAAAAGGACTGTTATTATGACTTTTAAAAAGTAATAAACTATTTTCCTATGTATGTACATAATCCAGAGTATGTATTTTTAGTTCAAAATATTTCTCTTGTGTAGTGTATAGTTATTGTAAATATGTGTTTTTAAATAGTAAGTAGCATCACGAGTACTAAAGAATCAGATAGTAGCATAAAAGGAATCAGAAGTGCAATGTAAAGTATTGAGTATTACAGAGTGCAGGAAATCCTGATAATGTTATGTCACGCTGTTCAGAGAGAATTTTTCAAAGTGAAGGTCGTGAACCAATGTTAATTCTTATAATGAAAACCATTTATTTCTTAAATATAGCAGGCGTATGTTCATGTCAGATCGCGAAATACGTTTACTTTTCCTCGAACAGAAAGCAAATAGTGATCATTACCTGATGAGCACTTTGTAAATAAACAAAAAGAAGTGTTACAATGAAACATACGTTCACGCGAAGTCAGTGTGTGAATGAAAGAGATAAACAAAAGTACATTCTCTTTTAGGAAAAATTAATTCTTAATAAATAATAAATTTTTGCTAATTGTTTCAATATTTTCTTTTCATGAGCAACATCCAACCATAAAAGTGGAAGAGACGTAGCAAGTTAAAAGGGCTACAAGCTGATCCAATGCCGGACACAGCTGACGCATGCGCACAGACCGTGCGTAACCATGGAGACCGACCATCGCCGCCACAACCACTGCTACCAACCTCAACAGTTCCAGCCAGCGAGGCAGATAATCAAAGTCTACCATCTTACAAAATTGTGAATGTTGCAAAAACAGATTATATATTACTTAATAAACTGATATCTATATTAATTTAAAAGACAATGTTGAACTATGCATGAACTTTCAAGTGGTAATTTGATAAAATTCAAAGTTTTACTGTATGTTTGCCATGGCTCACGGACAATTCCATTTACCATTACATGTACAATTCGCCATGACAAAGGGGGCGATTTAATATTACCATATAGCAAGACCCCATAAATAACATATTTTATAGTTATTTGAAATATTAAATCAGATAAAATGTAATTAGGATAAATATTCAATTCATTATTTCTGCCTTGAGCTACGTAAAAGATATACAAAGAAAGTATATTTATAATATTTATATTTATATATATTATTATATTATTTATAATTTTATATATATTATTTATAATATCAGTGTAACTAATTAAAATCTCTGACTTTTACTATAAAAGTAACAATTCCATCGTACTCGCTCTCTGTTCTAGTGTGTGCTCTGTTCTATTGTCTGCTCTGTTCTGATTGTTCTGTTGTCTGAATTTTACTGATAAGATCTGCCACTACAATATGCTGAAACGAACATTATTAACTCTTGATTATTGTTCTTAACTGATTGTACAAAATCCTCAGATATAAAATGGATACTCAGGTATGCAGTAATTGCTTTCTGTTCAAATTAAAAAATCCCCTCATTTAAAGTTAATTTCAGTCAGTTGTTCAGTTATTTATTTTTCCAGTCCCTCCAGTAAGTGATCATGCTGTTTTCAGGTATAACTAATTATTACTACTTTGGATGGTTCGGTAATTAAACATGTTAAACTTACGTGTAGCTTTCCATAGTATCTTTGACTGAAATTAAACATTTTGCAATATTTATTGGCTTAGAACTTGCAATCACTTTTATGTAACGAACAGTTCGAAGTCTGATTTGCCATTAATCTGTATTAATTATTAATTTTCATTCACTAAATTACCTTCTTTCAAAATTATGCTACACGTGGATTGAATCTTAATATTCCGAACCTCCATCCAATGTCGGCGGATAGTTACGCGGATTACAACCAATCTCACTACAGATTATCAACGACATCAACTACACCGCTGTTTAAGGTCGAATTCTGTAGGTTGCTTGCTCTGCAAAATGTTTTAAACAATTAAATGTTTGGCCATTTCGCTTAATTTTTTTTTTTTAATGACCGTTCCTCTAAATTGAAGGCTTAGTCACTGATTATTATTTTAAAATAGTTCAACAACTTCTGTACGGCCAATTTTTCAAACCTAAATAGTCAGGCAAGCAATTACACTACACCTGATGTTTATATTTGCGAAGTAAAACTTCATAATGTTACACGCCTACGATTTATGTGTAATTAAAGCCGATTCCTAACATATTTGGTGAAAGAGCAACATGAATATTGTTGCAGTTCACTATAAAAGTATAGCACTGATTATTTATCTCCAGTAAGTGCAATTTTATCACCAATAGATCTTAGTCAAACAACCGTTTTATACATCGACAACGCCTTTCTGGTTACTTTACAACGACTTACCCTATCATAATATACGTATATGGGAGATGTCTTTAATGCGCCGATTTATTTAGCTTTTAAACTTTCGTAATAAGCAAGTGTAAATACGATTAAAAGTGTTAGTTACCCAAATATGTGTTTGTTGAAGCAAAAAATGTTGTAATGTCATGTTGTGAAGTTTATTTCGCAAATAAAATTAAATATCCAGAATACAAGAAATGTTTTTTTAGTTATTTTTACAGGTTCTGATGTTTCACATTGCACCAGTACTGAAGTAGTTAAATAAAATTACTCCTATAAGTGCGTGCTTTACTGGGTTAAATTCTACTATCCCGGCGGCTTCCTGTGACTATGTTGGCAACAGATGCTGAATAGCGAGAATCATGAGACATCGCCATTAGCCAATCGCGTGACAGCGCAAATATTTTGTCGTGAAACCTTTGATTTACGAGGGCAGTTACTTTTACTGACCGGACAAAGGTATATACAAGAATCATAGAGCAGGAACAGCATTATTTATTTACTTCATGGCCTGTACGATACTCTAATCTAGTCATTCTATGTGGTCTGAACATCTGGACAAAGATTTTCTATCGTGTTGTTGATGTTGCCAACATAATCACTCAAGGCCGCTTGGATAGAAGATAAAATTACACCCTTTATTGCATAATATGGTGACTTCAGATTACGTCTGCTGACATCAACAAATAGGGTACTTTTTTTCAATGGCGTAAAATATCTCTCGAAATAATTAGCTTTAAAATGTAGGTATGCGTTACTTTCAAGTTTCTTATTTCTGGCACGTAAAAATTTGGATTGTTTTTAAAGAATGAATACAACTTTAGGGAGGTTTCCGCTGTCAGCCTTCACATAACCATCTTCCATTGTGGCATAAAAACTGAAAACGCGTTTAGATTACAAAAAAAACTGAACTTAAAGCTGCGAAATTTAGGAAACGCGTACAATAATACAACTCAGACTTCTAGTTGCCGCGCTGTAGGTGTTCTATTACGTCACCAGTACTTCAGCCAATAACGGAGCGTTTTAGATCACGTGATCTAATCGTGAAATTTGATGATTTTTAAGCTTTAATTACGTAAAAATAAGAGATGTTTTTTATGAATTCAAAGCGAAAATGCTTTTTGAATGTTATAATAATTCAGAATAACAACAATTCGAACCATATTTTTAACACAGGAAAATACCCTATTATAAATATTGGATTAGAGTTTCTGACAAACAGAACGCACCATGTCAATCTCAACTGACGGTAGTCTTCTGAAACATGACTAAAGTATGTCTAAGAACGGAAACTAGGAATTAAATAAGAGATTGAAATCATTATTCCATCCAATACTCGAGCTTTCGCCCGTCCTGAGATCTAGGAACTACATCGAAGACTGGTCTTTCTGCTATAATTTACGCTTGCGATAACAGTACAGTCACCTATTTGGTTACTTTGGCACCTAATCTGTATCCTAATAGTAATAATAATAATATGTTTTAAACATAAGGAAAGGCATTGAATTAAAATTTGTGCTGTGGCCGGGATTCGAAGTAGGATATTTATATCACCTCAGCCTGAGGAACAAGGCGGGACAGTTCCCATTCGCGTTCTTTGCTGGGGTGCTATTCCAATATAGGAGAGCCTTGGCAATTTGAAACGCATTTCACAGGGAACATGAGACAGAAAGTATGTGGTGTGGAGGGAGACGTGCTTTAAGACAGTCCACGTACTCGCTTTGGCTGCAATGCTGTGGTAGCTGAGTGTTCTAAAGCGCCTACATAGTAAGTAGAAAGTCCCGGGTTCGAATCCCGCCACAGAAAAACTTTTAATTCAATGCCTCTCCTTATTTTTAATACCTTTGGTATAAAGAGACAATAATGTCTCAAGGAAATGTGTTATACAATAATAATATGGTTTTCTGTTCCGCAGGACCTAATTGAGGAGTAAGACTCCATGGTCATGGAACAAGTCAATACATGGATGTTAACACAAGAATGGTAATAAATTTTTTTAAGTAGTCCTATGCCCACGACAGTCTTAAGACTAAGTGAAAAGAATCAATAAAGAAAAAAAAAATTAGTTTAATTGCTTAATTTTTCTAGGAGTTTCTCGACAGATTAAAAGGAGTGAGCCGTGAGGTAACTCTTCAATTTAGATTTGAAAGCGTCTTCGTTAGTGCTAAGATTCTTTAGTTCTTGTGGTATCTTATTGAAAATGGATGCTGCAGAGAACTATACACATTTCTGTACATTTGTCAAGGTGGTGTGATGCAAATGTAGATTCAACTTCTGTCTCGTATTCACTGAGTGAAAGCTACTAAGTCGTGGGAATAAGCTGATGTTATTAACAACAAACGACGTTAAAGAAAAAAACGTATTTGACGCCAGTGTCAAAATTCCCAGATTTCTGAAATAGGGTCGACACATGACGTTCGTGAACTTACAACACATATTACTCGAACCGCCCGTTTCTGAGCCAAAAATATCCTTTTTGTTTCAGTCGAGTTACGCCGAAAAATAGCGCCGTACGTCATATGTGAGTGAAAGTAAGCGCAGTAGACTACTTTTCGTGTTGACAAATCACTTATTTCAGATACTGTTCTAATGGTAAATAAATCAGAAGTTAGTTTTGGAATAAGCTCCTGAACAGGGGCATTCCACGACAGCTTACTGTCTATCTGAACACCTAGTAATTTAAACTGTTCAGTATCACTTATCATATGCCCATTATGTGAAATCAAAATGTCAGTTTTCATCAAATTATGTGTTAGAAATTGTAAGAACTGAGTTTTACTGCCTCTCTTCTTATCTAGAAGCCAAGAAATTATCGCTTGAACTTCATTATTTCATATATTGTGATAATTTTTTTTCCTTTTTTCCAACTGAATGTTGTCTTGTTTTCACTCATTAAAATTTGGTAACGTTTTAACCCGATAATTTAATATTTTAGCAAGTATTAAACGGCTCATTAACAACTCAGCAATCACTTGTAAACAAATAAGATATTCTACTTAGTGCAGTCAAATAATAGTTTCTGGGGTACAACACTGTCGCCTTTGCCCGGTTATCTTTTAAATGTCAGCACAAATTTTCATCTATCAATACGTTACTGTATGAGAAATCTAACGCAAAATTTGCTAAACACCATGCGATCTTGCACAATCATAGGATTTTCGAATTTTAAGCAGATATATATCTGATTGTCGTGGCTAGTTCTGATTCCCGCTCGCGCCATGTGGGTCAATATTCTTGTGAGTGTTTGAATAATTCTGTGTCGTGTCGGAAAATCCGAAGCTTTATCCACTTTATCCACTGTTTTGCTTTATAAACAACATGGTGGTGACAAATGATGATTTTTTCTTCTTTACGAGTAATAAATTGTGAAATAATACGTAGAAAATACGTTAATATTTTGAAGAATTTGCACTATGAATGTGTACTGCTGCTTCCTTCACTCACAGATGTACTATTAGGCACCAGTGTAGCAGCATAATAGAATGTCGTGACATATTCGTAAACAACAGCTTCATGTTTTTGACGAGCTACAGTTTATGCCAATTTGGAAGAAGCGTTCGAATGAAGGCAGGGATTTTTAGCGATGTACTTATATGTCGAACAAGAGAGAGGACGAATTACCAAAATTTTTTAATGAATACTAAAATAAAAAATTACAGACTGTATTTTTGTCGGAGAACAAATGTCGTAGAAAAAGAGTAAAAAGAAATTACATCTAGGATCAGTCAGTACAAAGGTGTAACATTTTTTAAAATTACTCAGCTTGGACTGTAAACTCTCTTTCAACTGGCAATAAGATTCTTCTGGATGTGTGTATCCACATAACTTTTCGATGTTTCGATCAGTTTTGCAAGCAGTCTTTCACTGGGTATATGTTGAAAGTTTGCCCCTGGTCCGACTAAAACTTTAGACAAACACCAGAAATCGTCGTAACTGGGATTTTTGTAAAGACCATGGATCTACGTCGGCATGTTGCGCTATAAAACTGTGAGTTCATGGAAGATCTGCCCTGTCAATCTGCGTGCTAAAACCCTTTGGTTGATAAAAACTGTTACTCATCAGTAATTCGTTTGTTAACTGCACAACTATCTCAATGTCGTGTTTGAGCTATCCAACAGCATGCACAGAGAGCGCATAACCTTTGCAATCTCTATCAATCATCTGAACTTAGTCATTGGTAATTAACTCAGCTGGCTGTGCACATGGAAACGCTCGTTTTGTCATGCAATTAATTTCTTTCGAAACAGCAACTAACTTGGCTCCCATTAATACCCTGTAAATTAATTTTCTTTATAGTGCCTACCACGTTCAGTGTAGCACAATCACACACACGTACCAAACAATGTAACATTAACCATTTTATCAAAATTCTATGAAAGGGGAAATGCTGAATATATATATATATATATATATATATATATATATATATATATATATATATATATATATAATCTACGATTTGTGACATAATTATTATTGTTATTTAAGTCTTCTTTTGGATGTTAGTTTAACAATGTCTGCAATTTCTACGATTTCAAAACTAATATTATAAATACCTTTTAATATCTCTACCTCTGCAAGTTTCTTACATATACAGAAAAAAGTCATATCTTCGTCAAGATGATTAATAATACTGCCTCCACTGCTTGGAAGGGCAGCCTACTCATTCAAGACATGACAACTCTGCACAACACTACTACTCACAAAAATGTTCAAATCTTTGTGTAGCTTATGGGACTTAACTATGAGGTCATCAGTCCCTAAACTTACAAACTACTTATAAACTACCTCATACTAAAGACGGCACAAATATCCATGCCCGAGAGGAGTATCGAACCCCCGACCGTAGTGGCCGTGCAGACCGTGACTGGAGCGCCTCAGTCCCCTCGGCCACCGCGGCCGGCACTACTACTCACAACTATACTGTACTGCTCTCTCTCTCTCTCTCTCTCTCTCTCTCTCTCTCTCTCTCTCTCTCTCACTCATTCTCTTTCTCTCTATCTCTCTTTCTTACCAGCGATAATGAGTACCACCCAAAGATATGAAAGTTACAATCACTTTGGCATACAAAGTACAGACAGTAAAAATTGTTCAAACATTGTATGAAAAGCCATTTATATATATAGAGAGAGATAATAACCTGTCAATGTCTGTGACAATTCCCACATAAGCCTACGCTTACAGTCTTAATTGACGACCAATAAAACTTAATGTACAATGCACATAATCAGTGTGCATTACGTAGAATATAATGTTACATCCAGATTATGACATTCTGCATATACTTTTTCGATTCGCCATTTGGTGGCAATTTTAATGTATATTACTCGTAAAAAAGTAATTTGTCCAAAAGACCGAATTGTTTACAAAGCGAAGTACGTAATCACGAAATCTTGTTGGCTGCCTGAGTGCCTTTCCTGATTGGCTGCCTTCACGTCCCGTCATTCATCGCAGCGCCACCATCTGCACGTAACGCAGCAGCCGCCGACACGTAACCTGCACTAATGCAACTGTGCTTTTACCAGCACGTACGTCCTTCAAAGGCCATCCTACATCAAAGGCAGAGAGCCTACGGCCGTCAGCTGCGTATATCACCGGCCGTCGCTCCGAGAGCTACCGTATCTCTGTCCCATTCAGTGGGCGATCTGTTGCCAGGCAACAGGAGACGCTGAATTATATCGACGTATACATCACGCACGTATTCAGAGACGTATCACACGCATGTCTGCCCGCCCATACACAGCATTACGCACAGTCAAACGGTGATATAATAGCGTAGGTTTCCGCGTTCAAAGCCTATTGACATATATCGGGCGCAACGTCGGATTCTTAAGTACTTGCAATTTGTCCTGCTTGATGCGTTGCAGTACCCATAAAATGTCAGTCTCACGGCAGTGGATACATCATTATGTACTGGCCAGTGGCACCTAATGTGGAAAGCAGTCTTTTGTGGGCTTATAACATTTCTAATTTAATTTTGTTTAGGGGAAAGTTTAACAAACTGGATCTCCATTTATAGTTGTACCACTAATATACCCATGAAACTGGAGGCATTATGTACATGATGTAGAGGCACGTGGGACAGAATGTGTATTAAGCTGCAGCTGTTTTACATGAACAGTTTCACGGACCTTCGCTAATTATGACATGGGGTAGTTACTTGTTACGTGCTCTAAGAAAGTTAGTTTGCCAAGCAAAGCATCTATACTCTTACCAATGCGTAAAGCTATTTATTGTTTATATGGCATAATTATGTAATTATTAAGTGATAACATAGTGTACAAACATAATTACACTTCAACCCTCGCGTCTAAGCAGTAAAATGTAACTTAAAGAAGCATAGCGTCGTCTTATTTACGGTAATAATATCGGGTGACTGAGGGTTGTTCGGGAATTTTTTCTGTTACATGGTGGTACATAATGCTACTCACCGCATTTTCGAGGCTAACGTACCTTCCGTGATCCTCAAAACACAAAATAATTTGGGAAAATCGCGTTTCTACGAAAAATACATGTAGGTAAACTATATCTAAATCGTCTGAGCTGTTACGAACATAGCTAAACATATGAGAGAGAGAAAAGACATGCCCGATTACAGATATACGATAACCGTAAATGCAGTGCCCTAGTGACGACGATGCTAGTCACTGCCTTCTCGATACTAACATATCTTATGTGATCCGAAAGACACGAAACATGATGGCACGCACTTCTCCTCCTTATACGAGGCACCACAACATCGTTTCACCAGGCTACGCCGGTATACTGCTGTTTGTGTATGTGAGAAATCGGTTGGAAACTTTCCTCATGTCAGCACGTTGTAGGTGTCGGCACCGGCATCAACCTTGTGTGAATGCTCTGGAAAGTTAATCATTTGCATATGACAGCATCTTCTTCCTATTGGTTAAATTTCGCGCCTGTAGCACGTCATCTTCATAGTGTAGCAATTTTAATGGCCAAGAGTCCAGTAATAATAAATGATGTGAAACGCAATGCAATATTATGCACTATGACTGGCGTGAGCCGGCCGCGGTGGCCGAGGGGACTGAGGCGCTCCAGTCACGGTCAGCACGGCCACTACGGTCGGGGGTTCGAATCCCCCCTCGGGCATGGATATTTCTGCCGTCCTAGTTCGTAAGTAGTTCATAAGTAGTTTGTAAGTTTAGGGACTGATGACCCCGTAGTTAAGTCCAAAAAAACAAAAACAAAAAAACAAAAAAACAAAAACAAAATCGTATACCGTAACACAGAAATTACCTTAATTTTTTTAATTTTCCAGGAATTTTTCGGCAGAATATTAAGAGTCAGTCTTTATGAAACTTTTCAGTTTAGCCTTCAAAATCCGTGGATTGCTACTAAGCTTTTTGAGCTCTTGTGGCACCTTATTAAAAATGGCTGCGGCAGAATGCTGGACACGTTTAGATACAATGGTGAGCGAAATGCAGATTCTATTTCTACTATTAAAGGAGTGAAAACTCCTGTTAGGAATAACCGAGTATTATTAACAACAAAGGACATTCAAAAATATTCAAATGTTTGTAAATCTATCGGACCAAACTGCGTGGTCATCAGTCCGTAGCTAACAAACTACTTAAACCTAGGTAAACTAACCTAAGGACAACACACACACCCATGCCCCAGGAATGACTCGAACCTCCGCAGCGAGACGCTTTAGACCGCTCGGCTAATCCACCGCGGCCAAACGACATTCATGATAACCTGTATTGAGAGCCCAATGTCACAATTCCCTGGCTATTCAACAGTGGTCGACAAAAGTTACTGAATCTACGCCATATATTAATCGAACCGCCCGTTTCTACGCAATAAATACCCTTTTTGAACCAGAGGAGGTGTTTTAGAACACAGACTTCTATTAATTTTAGAACACTATACGATTTCACTTTGAGGCGCAGTGGCGCAGTTTTCTGTACCTGTCGTAGTTTCGTGTTTCGTGTTGTCATCTGTCACCAGAATGGCGTGCCACAGTGAAAACGGCGGACCTATTGCGGAGAGCGCCAGACATGATATCAACAATTGAAATTATGTCATGTACTAATTTATTAATTTTGCACAAATTCCACATTACAATATAAGTTCTACGATAAATATGCAGTGACATTGTTGAATTCTTATTTCACATCCTTAACTGCCTGCCTGAACCAGTGTCCAATTTATTTGACATATTTTATTCTTGAAACGAAGTATTAACATTTTTAAATTTGCTGAATATAGATTGCCACATTCTTAAGGATGTATATAGCACACGATCAAGCAGTCAGAAACATACGCACGTCAGTACAGTCACTAGAGCGTGAGCAGAGTCAACGCTAGTATCGCTTATACCCTCCTTTTGCAGCAATGCAGGGTGCAACTTTCTCATGAAGACGATCGTAGACGTGCCGAATGAAGTCTTACGGTATGGCCTACCATGAAATATGCATCTGATGTCTCTGTTGGACCAAATCTCGTGTCGGTAGTGTAGACCGCTCCAAGATGACGATCAGTCTGGTCCAAGATATGCTCAATTGGGGACAGATCTGGGGATAATAATGGTCAGGGTAATTGACGTACACCGAGAAGAGTACGTTGGGTTGTACAGGATACTTGTGGACGTGAACTGTCCTGTTGGAAAAGCACATCGGCTTCATGAACGGTGGAAAGACGGGTTGAACGATGGTCTGAATGTACCGAGTACTGTTCAATTTTCCCACAACGAACAACAGAGTAGAACGGCCAGTGTACGATATGGCTCTCCACACCATATTGCCAGGTGTCAGCCCCGTTTGCCTCTGTCACGTACATTCCACATTTTCGCACTCCCCTGCACGAAATGACAGACGCAAACGACCATTATTAGCACCTAGGCTGCGCCGATTCTCATCACTGAAGACGACACGTCTCCATTCGTCCCTTCATAAACGCCTACCATGACACCATTGGAGGCGGGCTGAACGATGTTGGGGCGTGAGCGAAGGCCACTCTAACGGCACACATGATCGTGCATCATTGTGAGGGGAGCGATATTCTACATTCGCCATTCTCCTCTAGTGATAGTATAGAGAACACTGAAGAGTGGCTGGTAACTGAAACCATAATTTAACCCGTCTTGCAACCACTCTTGCACCAATAAAGTGATATGCTTTTCCAACAGGGCAATGCAGTTCCACTTGTATCCTGTACTACCCAACGTGCTCTTCAATGCGTACATCAAGTACCCTGGCACGTACGATCCACAGATCTGTTTCGGACCGCATGAAACGTCATGTTGGACGCGGTCTGCCTGAGCGGCACGAAATCTTGCCGAATTGAGGCACCAGGTGGAAATTGCATTGCAGGCCATTCCACATAACCACATTCGGAACTTTTAAAATTTTAAACATGGCTGCGTGCAGCAACGGTAATACAGAGCAGTAAAATAACAACCAACCTGTTGCAAATTAAAGTTTAATTAACTTTACTGCGGTTTCAATTTATATAAATCAATCTTCTTCAGAAGATACATCGACTACAGTGAATAAGAAAGAAACAGTCAAGCTATGTACAACGCTATTAACCATAGATTGTTTTATAGTTTGCCAAGATCGCAAACTAACAATTTATTAAGTGACGACCGGTTTCGTTGCACTGTGTCACCATCATCTGGTCATATATATATTATATATATATATTATTTCACTTCCTTTTAAGCTTCTGTGGGTTTACTATTTTAATTTTGTTATTAACATGTATTAACTACTGACGCTGTAGCATCGTCACTAGGCGCATGGGCCACGTGTCATGTTTACCTGGCGACCACGCCTTGCTCAGACGGTCAGTCGGCGGTTAGCACGCCACGCAAACTGCTATGTTACACAGCACATGTTATCATTTTATATGTTTGACGTGCCTTTGTCTTAAGGGCTACATCATGTGTACAAAAATTGACGCGTGTAACTTTTCCACAGTAAGAATGTAATGTAAATACTTGTTTCCTGTGGACTAAACTTTGTTGTAATTTTATAGGTAAAGAAACTATGGTTTTAATACCGTTGCACATAACTTGACTGTTTCTTTCTTATTCACTGTAGGTCCATGTATCTTCTGAAGAAGATTGATTTATACCAATTGAAACCGCGGTAAAGTTTATTAAGCTTTAATTTGCAACTGGTTGGCTGTTATGTTACTGCTTTTACTGCACATTCGGAACCTTTACGATCGTTTCCATGAAAGAATGACAGCTAGCACTGCTGCAAAAGGAGGGTGTACACAGTATTAATGCCAACATTACGGGCGCTCTGGTGTTTTAACTCACGTGCGTACGACTCTGCTTATGTGATCGTGTCCTGTGTAGGAAGGAAGGAAGGAATCTTAGGCTTTTAATGTCACGTCGACAGCGTGGTCATTAGAGACGGAGCTCACACTCGGATGTTTGGATATTCTATTATGCTGCTACACTGGTGCTACACTGGTGCCTAATAGTACATCTGTGAGTGAAGGAAGCAGCAGTACACATTCATAGTGCAAACTCCTCACAATATTAACGCATTTTCTACGTGTTATTTCGCAAGTTATTACTCGTAAAGAAGGAAACAAATCATCATTTCTACACCACCATGTTGTTTATAAAGCAAAACAGTGGGTAAAGGTACCAGCTTTGAAACGTACTCGAGATTTTCCGACACGACACAGAATTATTCAAACACTCACACGTATTTTACCAACATGGCACGAGCGGAAATCAGAAAATCATGCGCAGGAAGCACGAACTAGCCACAACAATCAGATATGTATCTGCTTAAAATTCTAAAATGCCCTTTGAAAGGAACCATCCCGGCTGTCCTGTGTACAACCTTGGGTCGACGAATTCATGGTGTTCTTTTTTCATTTTCGGGAGTGTATTATTCGTCGAAAATTTTAAGACCAGGATGTTTTCTCGACTACAACAAATGAGAAAAGAAGTACTGGTTACAGATGTAAACTATGAACCACATTCTTCCTTCCCATCCTGTTTGTACCTTGCCGCGGTCAGCTCCTACCGCGAGCTAACGCAGCAGCCGGTGTTACCACCTGCTGCGTAACGCGCTCGCCGATGCCGTGTCGCAGCTCCCAGATCGGATTTCGTGGCTCGCGGCGCCACCGGCTGAGAGCGCCTCCTCGCACTCAAGGCGCGTGTCTCCCTGGAGAGGAAGGGGTGGGCGGTGGGGGCGGAAAGGGATGGCTGGGTAAGGGATGTTGACAGCAGCCGCGGCTCACGTCGGGGGCTGAATAATCGCGTCACGCAGCCCGCAGTCTCGTGGCTGCTCCGCCGTACGCCGCGTCACCTCGACATCCGCTACACCGGCGTCTCCAGCACTTCCCGAGCAACACCTGCTGCATCCCAGAAAAGTACCTCCAGTCAATACTGACATACCCCTTCTTCTAGGAATGAGCCGCTACGGACTATGATAATTTCGACTGTTTCTCCTTTATTTCCTTCCATATATATTTCTCGGTGTTCCTCCCTTCTTCTGTCCAGATGGCTCCAGTCTTATTCTTAGGTTTTCAGAAATCCTTTGGCGTCCTGTAATTTATTTCTGAGTGACAGTCTCTTCATAATACGAGGCGTTTCTTTTTTTTTAAGCAAGTGCCGTTTTGAAATTAAAAAAAGACTTGCTAAGATAACTCAATAATGTTATGAGCACTGGGTACCTACAACTGTTGTCTACGCACTGACGCCATTACAGCCCTTCTTCCTTGTTACATTGTGTATTGAGTGTTTAAGTTGTTGTGTTCATCTTCAGTCCGCAGACTGGTTTGATGCAGATCTCTTAACCTGTCTTGTGCAAGTCTCTTCATCTGAGAATACTTTCGGCAGCCTACATCCCTTTGAATCTGCTTACTATATTCGTCCATCGACGATTTTTACCTCACACACCTTCTTCTAATGCTAACTTGACGATTCCTTGATGTCTCAGGATGTGTCCCAACAACCTAGTCAGAATACTCCAGAAACTCCTTTTCTCCCCAACTCGGTTAAGCACCTGCTCATTAGTCACATGATCTACCCATCTAATCTTCATCATTCGTCTGTAGCACCACATTTCAAAAGTTTCTATAATCTTTTTGTCTGGACTCCTTATCGTCCACGTTTCACTGCCATACAATGCTACACTCCACACAAATGCTTTCAGAAAGGACTTCCTAACATTTAAATTAATATTGGATGTTAACATGTTTATCTCCTTCATTTCAACTGTTGAACTGTTTGTAAAGCTTATGGGACTTAACTAATGGGTCATCAGTACCTAAATCTACAAACTACTTATGAACTAGCTAACACAAAAGACGGCACAAACATCCAAGCCCGAGGGGGGATTCAACCCCCGACCGCAGCGGCCGTGCAGAACGTGACTAGCACGCCGCAGACTGCTGGGCCACCGCGACCGGCTTCTCCTTTATTTCTTTCCATACATATTTATCGGTGTTCCTCCCTCTTCTGTCCAGCTGGCTCCAGTCTTACTCTTCGGTTTTTCCTGGAATCCTTTGGCATCCTGTAATTTACTTCTGAGTGACAGTCTTTTCATAATACGAGTCGTGTTTTTTTTTTATTTTTTTTTTTTTATTTTTTTTTTAAGTAAGTACCGTTTTGAAATTAAAAATAGACTTGCTAAGATATCTCAATAATTGTATGTGCACTGGGTACCTACAACAGTTGTCTACGCGCTGACGCCATTGCAGTCTGATTCTTCCTTGTTACGTTGTGTAATGAGTGTTTAAGATGACTCCAATAATCGTGAGTTTCGCCGACTGTGAAGTACGGGCTGTTATAAGATTTATTAGTGCCAAAATCCTAAAAGCGATCGATATTCATCGCGAGATCTGTGCAGTTTATGGAGAAAACGTTGTAACTGACGTAATGGTAAGAAAGTGGGTAAGAATATTTAAAGATGTCTGCACAAATGTGAATGATGACCATCGGAGTGGGCGTCCTTCGATCGTTAATGAAAGTTTGGTGCAGAAAGTGGACAAAAAGGTGAGAGAAAACAGACGCTTTACGATTTGCTCCTTGGAGGGTGACTTTCCTAATGTTTCTCGTAGTGTTTTGTATGGCACTGTGACCGAGCAAGACGATGACGGTGTCAAAACAGTTGTGATGCAGTGGTTAACAAGTCAGGCGGCAGACTTCTATAAGGGGGGTATTTAAAAACTGGTACAAAGTTATGACAAGTGCCTCAATTTTTACGGAAATTATGCCAAAAATTAGATTAAGGTTCACGATTACATTTAAAAATAAAATTATTCAGATATCTTAGCACGTCTTTTTTTTAAATTTCAAAACGATACTTACTTAAAAAAACACGCCTCATAATTTGCGGAGTAATTTGGATGTCCTTCATGTCTCTTCCAACTTCTGACAACGGAATCCCGGGTTGAGTATCAACAATATAATGAGGATACTTTACAACTCACCGTAAAGACCCTGCTACACACGTAACACTGCATCTAGCACTAGTGCGAAAAAAAGTCATACCATCAGTCGTACATAGGCATATTTCACAGATACACAACAATTTAATGTGTACATCCGAACTGTGTGATTGTATGATTGATAGTGTGTGTATTGCCACTGATTTACGTAAATATTGTGTGTTATTAGCGGTCAAGCTCATGGTTTGTCTATTTATTGATTTCAGAATTTATGTAAGTAACAGTCCTTTCTGTATTTAAATAATGTTATGTTAGTAAGAAACTCATTTCAGATAGTCATTTTCTACTCAAGGAAATATCTCAAGTGTAGAATATTGAAAGGGATGGTGATCGGCCAATAAGGAAGTGGCCTAAGGACAGAACTTGTGGTGAGTGTGTGTTTCGGAGAGGGTGGTGAACAAAGCATGCGAGAGAAAAAAAGAAAACTTATGTCTAGGCTTCCTCCTGGATGATAGGGGATATTGAATCGAGCATTGTTACGATTTGCGCAGCGAACGGTCGTTTATCGGAACTCGAAAATCGGTGAGAACAAGTGTACGCCATTGCAGCTGACACATGTTTATTTTTTACACTAGAACTTACGAGTGTGTAAATGGTGTTCGGGAAACATAAACTATTTCCAACTTTTGACAAATATATATTTTGTGTTGGCGAAATGTATAGGGTTTCTCTGTTTCATAACGTTACGATTCCTTAATCGGGGAAAAGTGCTGCAGCGGTGGAGTAGTCCAGCGGTCTAAGGCGCCTCGCTGCGGATCGCGTGGTTGCTCGCCGTCGGAGGTTCGAGTCCACCCTGGGGCATGGGTGTGTGTGTGTGTGTGTTGGCCTTAGGTTAGTTTACCTTAGTTTAAGTAGTTTGTAAGCTACGGACTGGTGACTACGAAGTTTGGTCTGATAGATTTACAAACATTTGAAGATTTTAGAAAAGTGCTACCCATTTCTTATCACAAACAATGTAACTGTTTAGCTTTTCATTCACTTTAGGATTGATATGTCATCTGAGCACTTCAAATAAGGAACCAATTTGATTGAATAAACCTTATTCAACTAAATCTTTGACTGCGTACATCATTGGCAAACGTTGGAATAAAATCCTTTTGATTATTGAACCAGCAAAAAATGTTCAAATGTTTGTAAATCTATCGGACCAAACTGCGTGGTCATCAGTCCATAGCTTACAAACTGCTTAAACTAAGGTAAAGTAACCTAAGTACAAACATACACACACACACACACACACACACACACACACACACACACACACACACAAACACATGCCATAGGGAGGACTCGAACCTCCGACGGTGAGCAACCGCGCGCTACGCAGCGAGGCGCCATAGACCACTCGACTACTTCACCGTGGCATTGAACCAGCTATTTATGTTATAATTCTTATTTGTTCGCAAACTACGCCATATGCATAAAGTGTTTTTAATTCAGTATCACAGGTAAAAGATTATATGTGCGACTAATGTAGTTGCTGATGCATGAAAGCAGACATGTACGGTTCGATCTCAGATAACATCGAGCCAAACTTTTAAATCAGAACCGTACATAGCCCAAACCGTAGGTTCTTACACACATGATTTACCATTAGCTTGATAAATTGCGGCGTAGAAAGTGTAAGCGTAAAGTAGCAACTGGATACTAGCCTGTCGGTACATATAGGTTCTAATGACTAATCCACGCAATGCAAAAGTATCAAATGTTTCAAATGTTTGTATAGATTATGGGACTTAACTACGGGGTCATCAGTCCCTAAACTTACAAACTACTTATGAACTACCTAATACTAAGGACGGCACAAATATCCATGCCCGAGGGGAGATTCGAACCCCCCGACCGTAGTGGCCATGCAGACCGTGACTGGAGAGCCTCAGTCCCGTCGGCCACCGTGGCCGGCAATGCAAAAGTATCTCGAGATCGGAGGTTGCGAGAGTGAAGACTGGGGTGAGTGTTTAATATAGGGAAAGTTTAATTTTTAAAACTCACAACCACCAACTGCGAACCAAATTCCTAACATGCAAAAACACTGGGTCTGTGATTACTACTGTTTGACTCGTTTTCTAGGGGATGATATCACACGTTCGCAGCTTTCCTTCCCTGCATATGATTAACAAAAAAAAAAAAAAAAAAAAAAAAACAAAAAAAAAAATCATAATAAAGTCAAGTTCATGAGAGAAAAGGGTGTACTAACTACTAATTTTGAAAACACGTGAAAGTTCACTTTATGTTGTATATTACACCATATTAAACCCTGTGGCTGATACGTCTGTACGTCGACACATTTATCAAATAAAGTTATAGCTCCTGAGTCTCCAGACAAAATGAATATTTGTCGCAAATTGTTTTCACACAATGTGCCTGTCTCAAACACCGTTTATGTTCATGCCTATGCGACGACACGTGTTACATTAACAAAACACAGTCACTTTAAATTAGTGCGATGCACACCTTGTTCCACCGGCTAAATATTCACAACACACAGTAGCACTCGATACAACTTGATGCAGTCTACGACGAGCAACCACACTTGACAATTGCCACACAAAAAAATCGAAAGTCTCCATCTGGAGATCCACATGCCGACTGCGCAGAACGACGCCGCCCGGCCAGCTCCACTCGCTCCCGACTCCTCTCTTCCTTCTCCTCCTCACCGGAAACTAACCTGGAAAATCCTAAGCTGGAAAAAGCCACCAACGTCGGCCTGCTCGCTGGCCTCCCGTCAGCTACAAGCACACAGCAAATCTCAACGTGGAGAATTTCTACCTATGGCCTAACTACAAATGTTGTCACCCAACTGCGTACATACATTGTTACCATAATTAATAGGACTAAAATTGTGTAACATTTAGTGCATTGGCATGGTCAATGTTTGCAGTGAACTTCATGCTGTTTAATTATCAAATGCTATTCATTACCAATATTTCTATTGGGCGGTAATCTCACAACCTGCTGCATCCCAGAGAAGTACCTCCAGTCAATACTGACATACCCCTTCTACTAGGAATGAGCCGCTACGAAGTCTGATATATACACACTAGATATAATTATTGAATAATATAGTTTATTGATAATATTTTACATGACAAAAATCCTTTTTGTAGACATAACATACAATCGTTAGCTCTTACTGGCCGCCTAATACAAATCAAAGGACCTACACAAAATTACTGTTTGTTTTGACGAAACAAAATATAACATAAAGTAAAAATGAAATATTTCCAGAATTAGAAATGAATCTTATATGTTTCCTCAACAGAATCATTAGTCATAAACCTGACACACAATACGCTTTTATACTCATGTAACAGAATATAACATACAGTAAAAATGAAATATTTCCAGAACTAGAAATGAATCTCATGTATCTGTTTCCTCAATAGAATCAACAGTCACACATCTAAGACACAATACTGTTTTATGCTCACCACACATGCATGAATTGCATTTGACACAAAATTCATTTTCCTTTCTGTCTTTCAAAGGATCACACAAGTAATATCTTCTTCGTTTTCTCTGTAAATTCTGACTGTGTGCGGCAGTAGATTGATCCTCTTCTTTTCCTGTACCTTGGCAATTATCAAACGAAGAACTTTCGAAATACGTGTTGTTTTTTCCTTATTGGTACGAGGGTCAGTCAATTATTATCCGCAAAGTAGTCATAAAATTTTATTGTAATAAAATACGAAACTTACAAGAACATAATTTTTCTACATGGTCTCCTTGCTTTTCAATGCACTTCGTCCATCGCCCTCATAAAAGAAGGTTTTCGGTTGAGCTGGGAGCCAGGAATGCACCGCTTCCTTCACTGCTTCGTCCGAGTCCCTTAATGCCTGTTTGAGTGGAACAAACAAGCGATAGTCAGATGGGGAAAGATCGGGACTATATGGAGGATAATCCAGTACTTCGAATTTGCGTTTCTGGAGCGTTTCAGTAGTGTGGACAGCAGTATGCGGAAGGGCATTGTCGTGCAACTACACAACACCTTCTGACAGCAATCCTCGGCGTTTGCTTCGAATTGCAGTCTTTAGCCTATCAGTAAGCATCTCATTGTAACGCACACTGTTTATTGTTGTGCCCCTTTCACCATAATGTTCCAGTACAGGACCTCGTGCATCCCCCCCCCCCCAAAAAAAAAAAAAAAACGTAAGCATTAGTTTTCCTGCGGACGGTTGGATCTTGAACTTTTTCTTGCACGGCGAATTTGGATTTTTCCATTCCATACTCTGCCGTTTACTCTCCGGCTCGTAATGATGGATCCATGCCGGCCGCGGTGGCCGAGGGGACTGAGGCGCTCCAGTCACGGTCTGCACGGCCACTACGGTCGGGGGTTTGAATTCCCCCTCGGGCATGGATATTTGTGCCGTCCCTAGGATTAGCTAGTTCATAAGTAGTTTGTAAGTTTAGGGACTGATGACCCCGTGGTTAAGTCCCATAAGCTATAGAAACATTTGAACATGTTTATGGATCCATATTTCGTCACCAGTAATGATTCTGTCTAAGATGTTGTCCCCTTCGTTACCATAGCGATCCAAATGTTTTTTGCAGATATCGAGGCGCGTTTGCTTATGCAACTGTGTGAGTTGTTTTGGGACTCATCTTGCACAAAGTTTACGCAACCAAGGTCTGTCGTGAATAATTTTGTAGGCAGAACCATGACTAATTTGAAGACGATGTGCCACTTCATCAATAGTTAATCGTCTGTCTAAGAGAATCGTTTCACGTGATCGCTCAATGTTTTCTTCATTTGTGGCGGTAAACGGTCGTCCGGCTCCTTCATCGTGCTTAACACTCGTGCGACCATTCCGGAATTTTTCAATCCACTCGTACACACTTCGTTGTGGCAAAACACTGTACTGTACTGAAAGTCTTCTATGAATTTCGGCCCCTGATACACCTTCCGCCCACAAAAACGTATCACTGAAAGTTGCTCTTCTTTGGTGCAAATAGTGAAGCAGCCATGGTTGACAGCACGGCAGCGACAACGAAACTAACGTAGCAGCTTGAAAATTGCAAAGATATAACAACAAATAAACAAAGCACGCGTCACCAACGTAAAACGGCAGTACTACCAACATAAACTAAAATAAAACTAAATTGCGGATAAATATTGACTTACCCTCGTATTTCTCGGTGTTCCTCCCTTCTTCTGCCCAGATGCTCCAGTCTTATTCTTCGATTTTCCAGGAATCCTTTGGCGTCCTGTAATTTATTTCTGAGTGGCAGTCTGTTCATGATACGGGGCGTGATTTTTTAAAGTAAGTATCATTTTGAAATTGAAAAAAGAAATTGATAACATATCTCAATAATTTTATGCGCACTGGCTAACTACATCTGTTGTCTACAAACTGACGCCATTACATTCTGTACTGATTCTTCCTTGTTTACGTTGTGTACTGAGTGTTTAAGATGCCTCCTATAACCGTGAGTCCCGCTGTCTGTCAAGTAAGGGCTGTTATACGATTTCGTAGTACTAAAGGCATCGTTACATCTACAGCTCTGTCTACATCCACATGGAATACTCTGCAAATCACATTTAAGTTCTTGGCAGAGGGTTCATCGAACCACCATTATACTATTTATCTCCCATTCCACTCTCGAATAGCGCGCGGGAAGAAAGAACGCCTGAAACTCTCCGTTCGTGCTCTGATTTCTCGTATTTTACTCTGATGGTCATTTCTACCTATCTAAGTGGGAGTCAACAATATATTTTTGCATTCGGAGGAGAATGTTGGCGATTGGAGTTTCGTAAGTAGCCCACGCTGCAGCGATAAGCGCCGTTGTTGTAATGATTCCCAACTCACATCCTCGATACGAAACGAGCTGCCCTTCTCTGGACTCTTTCTATGTCCTCCGTCAAACCCACCTGATAAGGATCCCACACTGTGCAGCAATACTCCAAAAATGGACGAACAAGCGTAGTGTATGCAGTCTCTTTAGTAGTTCTGTTGCATCTTTTAAGGGTTCTGCCAATAAAACGCAGTCTCTGGTTCGCCTTTCCCACGACATTATCTACGTGTTCTTTCCAGTTTAGGTTTGAAGTAATAGTAAATCCTTGGTATTTTGTGGAGTTTACAGCCTTCACTTTTGATTGATTTATCTTGTAAACAAAGTTTAACGGATTTCTTTTCGTACTCATGTGGACGACTTCACACTTCTCATTATTTAGAGTCAATTGCCAATTTTTACACCATAGTGATATCTTATTCAGATCGTTCTGCAATAGGTTTTGATTTTCAGATAATTGTACTAGTCGGTAAATGACGGCATCATCTGAAAACAACCTAAGAGAGCTACTCAGATTTTCCCCTAAATCGTTTATATAAATAAGGAACAGCAGAGGACCAAGAACACTATCCTGTGGAACCTCCGATACCACATCTGTTTTAGTCGATGCCTTACCATCGATTACTACGAACTGTGTCCTCTCTGACACGAAATCCCCTATCCAATCGCAAATTTAGGGCGATAATACCACGCAATTTGATTAAAAGCCGTTTGCGATGTACGGTGTAAAAAGCCTTCTGAAAATCAAGAAATATGGAATCTGTGCAGTTTACGGAGAAAACATTGAGTGATGGAAAGGTAAGAAAGTGGGATAGAGCATTTAAAGATGGCTACACAAATGAGAATGATGAACAACGGAGTCGGCGTCCTTCGGTCGTTAATGAGAGTTTGCTGTAGGAAGTGACCAGTAAGGTGAGAGATGACAGACGCTTTATAGATTTCCTCCTTGCGAGATCATTTTTTCTAATGTTTCTCGTAGTGTTTTGTATAACATTGTGACCGAGAGCCGCGGGGGAGTAGCCGTGCGGTCTGGAGCGCCACGTTGCGGATCGCGAGGCATCCCGCGTCGGAGGTTCGAATCCTACCTCGGGCATGGATGTGTTTGTTGTTGTAAGGCTAGTTTAACTTAGTTTAGGTAGTTTGTAAGATAGGGACTAACAGTCAAGCAGTTAACTCCCATAGAAATACAAACATTTGGACATTTGGAGCGAATAAGACAATGACGAAGTCAAAATAGTTGTGATGCAGTGGTTAACAAGTCAGGCGGCAAACTTCTATGAGGGGGTATTTAAAAACTGGTACAACGTTATGACAAGTGCCTCAATATTGACGGAAATTATGTAGAAAAGTAGATTAAAGTACAGGCCTTCGTGTAAAAATAAAATTATTGAGATATCTTAGCACGTCTTTTTTTTTCAAAACGATACTTAGTAAAAAGAAAAAAAAGAAAAAATTACCCGCCTCGTATTTTGCGAAGTAATTTGGATGTCCTTCATGTCCCTTCCAACTTCTGACAACTTCTGAATCCCGGGTTGAATATCAACAATATAATGAGGATACCTTAGAACTCAACTTGCGTTTAGGGGCAGTAGTGCGTCCGACCCCAGTTATCCGTACCAACCGATACATGTCTCTACGTTTGCAAGCAATGTCCTGCAGAGACGCCATCTTCGCTTTCGTATTATCATGCTTTTGTCCTTATAAGTCGCGTGTTGCTATTTCAAAGTTACAGCACACTTAAGAGGCACCAAAATCATTTCGTTATTAGTAAAATTAGTTGTAAATTACAGCCAATAAATTCCATAATAGTGAGTATTCTTAATATTAATGGTAATGTATAACAGTGAACGTACATTAATGTGTTCCTTATAGCATTGCGGATAAATGCATCATCTTGAGTAGCTGCTGAGCGTCGGCGGTGGTTTGCGTCCTGGTCCTGGCTATCTTTTTTACCTTGACTCCTAAAAGTTTTCTTACATTGTTATAAATTAAAAGCAATTTACATTTTGCGATTCTTCGACATATTTACATATACAAGCGCTTTCTCTGAAAAGTGCGATTTTTCTCTTTAGTGAAAATACCATGAAATACGGGCCAAGGAATTGTAAACATTGTCTCGTGAACTACCTGCATGTAAACTGAAGACACACTATAATAATTAATGTTCTAAATGTCATGCTGATTCAAAGAGTTTTATATATATAGATTACGTACTAGAGTTATGTGGCAACTGTCATTTATTAATGAGACTGAAGTACCTTGTTCCTTTTTTGCAACAACTGTTATACACGTTCTTGCGTCCTATATGCACTGTTTGTGGGATAATTGTGCGAATACTGTAGCCATTTAACTGATCTTACGAGCTTTGTACTTTCTAGTAAATGTATGAAACTATTTGTATCAGCATGTCATTTGCTACATTCACTATAAGAATGTGTACGCACTTTATGTGCAAATACTACAATTCAGGTGACAGTGTTTACAATTGGTAGGACAATATTTCACAGCATAAATAGAACAAACTCACTTTTAAGAAAAAGTTGTTGTACTTGCAAACATGTCGGAATATCGTAAGCTGTCATCTTTTTACTTGTGTATTTTTTATATAGTGACTACGTGCAATGTTGCACTTGTTATTTTTATACCCAATTTTTCAACAAGATGACCAGCTTATAATATGTACCTGATCAGATGATGCTGACACAGTTCACCGAAACCGGTCGTCATTGAATAAATTATTAATGTGCGCTCTTGGCATTTCACTTTGAAAATTAAAAATAAAATGAGACCCAAAGTCCACTTGGAAGTACATGTATTACTCTAAAAAAGTAACTTTTGAGATTTGGAGGCCCCCAAGACAAGAACCCCAAGGCGCCCTCCCCACAATTATACAACTTAATATTACAGCACAAGGTGTCTGTCTGTCGAAATATGGGGCAACTGCCAGAGAAGAATTCATATAACGTGAACGGTCGAAAACTATAACGGTGTGACATTTTTTGCAAAACTACACTTTTGACTATTAATGAAGGGATACATGTCAGTGGTATAAAGATCCGGATGCTTGCATTTAACGATTATCATATAGCGGCGTATGGTATAATGACATTTACCGAATCACAACCGACATGGAGCAAAGTAACAACATCGCGAACTCTGTGGCGAATCGCAATTTAAGGTCTTCGTTACTGACGAAATATCGACCAGGAAAGTGTAATTCTACCTTTCAAGGTATTCAGTGTTATTCAGAAACGACGGATTAAAACTTATCAGATGATGATTCTATCGCAGAGGAAAATTACGTTCCTGTTCAAGGTAACTACAGTTCAAGCATTCTGTGTAACATTTTATTGATTACGTAAGGTTATGTTTTGTAATTTTCCACGAATTTTGTGGCTGATACAACTGTCATAAACTATTTTTCAGTCTTCAAACTAGCATAACAACTTCTCCTTATTGTCAATAAAAATCACTTTCCACGTGCTATATAATGTAAAGCAGTCAATTATCCGAAGATTGGTTTGAACAAACAGTTCTTCACTAGGCTTGGTCTGGTTTGGAGGTGGTATGCCGTTGGTTTTCTCCGACCTTCGAACAGATTTACCCAGCCAGTGATAGGGGGACCTACAGTTTAACATGGCTTCCGAACCACGGTGCTACTCGATATTTTTCACATCAGCAACATTGCCAGAGGTGAAAGAAGTAGAAAGTGACAGGCGTAAATCCTAGGACTTGGCGGGGGCCGAACCCACGTCAGATTACTGTCACGAAAATATTGTCACTTGTACCGGTATGTCACTTTCACCAGAATGACAAAATTATTTTGGGTATTTTATGTGTGAAACTGATTCTTATATAGATATTTGCCTGACATCGATGATTAAATGGTGTATTTGCATTTATATCCAAATGAATCATCTTCCGATGAAAACTAAGATCACTTCAAGCGAAAAAAATAGAATAAAATAAAAACACCACATCCATGGAGAAATGCCTAACGTATTTGAGAAATTCGTGAGTAGAGGTTCGTCTTGAAGGAACTAAAGGAAACATTGTTTAAAAAATGATTAAAATGAAGGAACTAGGAGTCATAGAAAGTAAATAAAACGCCTAAGAAACCTGGGATAAGAATTTTCATCCACAATAGGAAAAATTATGCATACAATAGACATCTACCCATTTCAACGCATCGGCCGATATGAATGCAGGACTTTCACAGAAGAAAGACGAAGAACTGTCCATGAAGAGTATTGGAAAACTGGTTCTGGGCAACAGTAAACGCACTTCATAGTAAACTGTGTTTCAACTGACAAACCAAGACGTCCAAAACAAAACTGTAAGAAGTCATAAACAAATGGTACTGTAATTACACTGGATGGTAACCGTGTGTGTAAGGAGTTCTTCTTGGAGACATTATAAATAATAGCCGTTTTACCACAGCTGCATTAAAAGAGCCAAATGTGGAAGGACTGTCTCCGGTTGATCAGCTTGGTAAACATGCTTCTGGAAATAAAGTACCAATACCGTACGGAACTACATAAAAATCTTTCCTCTTTACACAAGTCACTATTCTCGTAAATATAATCCTCAGAGGAAATCTGTCGTCAGAGTTATTTGTCTGAAAAATGATGAGCTTTATACTGAAACGTGTTAGAGAGAAAACATTTTGCCAATGAAGCCTGCATTTACCGTAGAGTGTTTAGTTCAGAAATTAATCCATTATTTTATAAGTTAAGGAGTGACACCTGCAATACTTGTGACCGTTTAGACAATTAATTCAAAGCTGCGGTAAATACCTATAAATGAAACAATCTAAAGTTGCAGACAGAACTTGTCCTAAGAAAAGTTGAGCAAGAAAGAGCCGCTAAGAAAAGACGCATTAAGAAATCAAAAGCAGGCTCAACACAAGTAATTACTTCCGACTTTGAAAAACCACTGCCAACTCCAGTGCTAACAACCAATATTATTTACTACAAGAAACAACTTTCGACATTTAATCTTGGAATACATGACTGTAGAATTGATCGTGATTTCATATTGATGAGGTCTGAAATTGGTTCATACTTTGCCAGCTGAAATTAAACTCGTTATTGCCTACAGGGATAGCTGTCCTGGGTAACACAGCCAGATACTGGCTGTATATTGTCGCTCATACTTCTAATGAAATTGTTGATCATAAGTTCCTCATGCCTGGACATAATTATCTTGAAAATAATGCTAACTTTTCTCACATTGAGAGGAAGGAAAATAAAAGCCAGTTTATATTTGTTCCACAGGACTGCATGATACATGAAGATAATGCCAAGGTGACATTTCACGTAAAAGAAATGAAGCAAGAGGATTTTCTGTCTACAGATCTCATCAACCGAAAAATAGACACGAAGAAACAAAAGGTTAATTGGACGACAATAACATTGATGCAGTAAAGAAAAGCTGAACCGAGGGCTTTCTTCTTAAAGGAAACATTGGCTAAAGGATTTCACTCCTGGCCATTAAAATTGCTACTCCACGAAGGTGACGTGCCCGCAAAATTTAACCGACAGGATGAAGATTCTGTGATATGCAAATGATTAGCTTTTCAGAGCATTCACACAAGGTTGGCGCCGGTGGCGACACCTAAAACATGCTGTCATGAGGAAATTTTCCAACTGATTTCTGATACACTAACAGCAGTTGACCGGCGTTGCCACAGACAGGAGCGCCTGCGATGGTGTACTCAACGACGAATCTGGGTGCACGAATGGCAAAACGTCATTTTTTTTGGGATGAATCCAGGTTCTGTTTACAGCATCATGATGGTCACATACGTGTTTGGTGACATGGCGGTGAACGCACATTGGAAACGTGTATTCGTCATCGCCATACTGGCGTATCACCTGGCGTGATGGTATGGGGTGCCATTGGTTACACGTCTCAGTCACCTCTTGTACGCATCGACGGCACTTTGAACAGAGGCCGCTACATTTCAGATGTGTTACGACCCGTGGTTCTACCCTTCATCCGATCCCTGTGAAACCCTACATTTGAGTAGCATAATGCACGACCACATGTTGCACGTCCTGTACGGCTCTTTCTGGATACCGAAAATGTTCGACTGCTGCCCTGGCCAGCACATTCTACAAATCTCTCATCGACTGAAAACGTCTGGTCAATGGTGGCCGAACAACTGTCTCGTCACAATACGCCAGTCGATACTCTTGATGAAATGTGGTATCGTGTTAAAGCTGCATTGGCAACTGTACCTGCACACGCTATCAAAGCTCTGTTTGACACAATGCCCAGGCGTATCAAGGCCGTTATTACCACCAGAGTTGGTTGTTCTGGGTACTGATTTCTCAGGAACTATACACCCAAATTGCGTGAAATGTAAAGATCTGTCAGTTCTAGTATAATGTGTATTTGTCCAATGAATACCCATTTATCATCTGTATTTCTTGGTGTAGCAATTTTAATGGCCAGTAGTGTACCATTTCGAAAAGTAAATTTTCCACGCCCATGTAGGCCTGAACAATACTTAGAGGTAGACCAGAATGTATGATGTCTTTGTTATCATTTATTTCTCCAGTCTACCACAACTTATATAAGAGTATATAATAATATCGTGTAGCTCATTGGTCTAGTGCAAGTCTTTCTATTGGACGCCAATTCGGCGACTTGCGTGTCCTTGGCCTACCCCAGTTATCCAACCTGGGAAAGTGGACCTGCTGATTAACGTGGAATCCTAACCACATGTCGTTTCTGGCGACTCCTCACACCGTTGAGAGGTGAAGAATAGGTTAAAACGCAGCCTGAAAAAATGCTATGTCCGACCGGTTTCAAACCCGGGATCTTTTGGTTTCCAGTCGAGCGCGTTACCCCAAAATCACCGGACTCGACTCTGTAAGAGTGTAACACCTATTCAGAGCTCACCAGAAAACCAACGAGCACATCGTCTTCGTCCTCGAGGTTGAGGCAGAGGTCAGCATCATCGTTCACACGTTGCATAGCCAAGTGCTGAAAAATAAGTTACTACCCTGACAGCAGTGATAGTGATGAAGTGAATGAAAGCGAATAAGAGGAAATTGATAAAAAATACCAAGAACATATGAATATGCACATGAACACTAAAACACAGTAAATAACTGATTACACTGCTAAGTGACTGTAACAAAATGGCTCTGTTACGATGAAGACACAAGCAACTGTCGGGTCACATTACACGGTAAAGCAGCTGCCCTTTCGTACCCTTATCCACACGCAAAGGCTGCTCTCCCCCACATCTTTTAAAACAAATATAGGTTACAACGAAGAGTATAAATGTCGTTTACCCTCAATCCGAAGATATGTGGCAAGTAACAGTACAATAGTCATTGTTGTTCCCGTATCTGGTAAAAAGAAGATTCGGTTTTAAAAATAATTTTTAGTTTGTCACGAACCCACTACCTTTAACGGCGCAACGCGACGCCGCTAACCACACGGTTATTCTTGATAGTTGGAGAGTAGTGAATTCATTATTATTCATGATCGGATCTTCTGAAGGCTTTTGCGATTGATGCTCCTTTAAGTTATAGTTATAAGTACTTTACGAAATATGACGTGTTTTTGATGAAGCTTCAATGCGCCAGAAACGAATATGGAGGTTGGGTGTTGCCTTCATGGAGGTTTTGCCGATGCGCAAGTTGACATGCACAGTAGCTTCATCGTCTTGCTTTGGGACCATTCTTGCGTAACCGCCAGAACTCGAGTAGCCAGGAGCTGGCGTCTCCAGCAGCTCCAACGCGTGTTAATAATGGTGTATTCCCTCGCCCCTTGTGGGAGCAACCATATGCTGCCTCCAGGGGGTTCAGAAGAGAATTTGAACCTCAGCCGCGCATGCGCATTGCAAGGCTTCGGCCGCGCTACGACTCGTGTATGTGCCGTCTCCGGGATGAGATAAAACTACTTTCAATATGCACATAAAATGATATGATAAAAGAATGAAACGCAGAATGAACACTTTTTATTTTGTTGATAAAACTCTTCTGGGTATTGGACCAAATCGTCAATATATCAAATATTTCACCGACGTTTCGGCCACTATTGCTCGCAGCCATCTTCTGCGTGCTACGTTTACTGCAGGGTGAAGGAAAGCAGGTATCTTAAATATTGAATGTTGCCAGTTATAATTGGCGGTTTCAGCTCTCTTTCATTGGTGTTTCCTTTATTTCTTCCTATTGGTGGAAAAGGAAGTCCTTGATTGGTGCTTTCCCTCATCCAGCAGCAAACGTAACACCCAGAAGATGGCCGCTTGCAATAGTGGCCGAAACGTCGGTGAAATATTTGATATATTGACGATGCGGTCCAATACCCAGAAGAGTTTTATCAACAAAATAAAAAGTTTAATATTCACAGAATATATGACATCAACTGCAAATGGGCAAAGCTGAAAATGTGTACCCAGCCGGGATTCGAACACGGGTCTCCTGCTTTCTAGGCAGTTGCGCTGACCCCTACACCACTGGGGACACAGTGATCACTGCACCTGCAACGACTACCTAGGCACGCCTTCCGTCAGATACAAATTCCCAGCTTCGCCCTGCCCACAGTACTCAAACTCGTAGTTATGAACTAATTCCCGTAAGAGTAAGGGCTTCAAACTTGCCCATTCCTCCCCACTAACGATAGGATCATTGCCCGTCACCGGCATATTATATATATACCTGTGGCGTCTGTTCCGAAAGAACAGACGTCACTTCTGATCCTGCAGTTGTTATTATTTAATATTCATAGGATATATGACATCAACTGCGATTGGGCAAAGCAGACGGGAGGCGTGCCTAGGTAGTCCTTGCAGGTGCGGTGATCACTGTGTCCCCAGTGGTGTAGCGGTCAGCGCAACTGCCTTGAAAGCAGGAAACCCGGGTTCGAATCCCGGCTGGGTACACATTTTCAGCTTTGCCCAATCGCAGTTGATGCCATATATGCTATGAATATTAAATAATAACAACTGCAGGATCAGAAGTGACGTCTGTTCTTTCGGAACAGACGCCACATGTATATATAAAATCAAAAGTCTTCAATCTGCGTTTCATTCGTTTATCATATCATTTTATATGCATATTGAAATTAGTTTTATATCATGAGAAACGGTTTACATCCCGGTGACAGCATATATACTCGAGTCATAGCGCGGCCGCAGCGTTGCAATGCGCATGCGCGGCTGACGTTCAAATTCGCTTCTGAACCCCCTGGAACAATGACAACGGCCGCGGAAGCCTTTGTTTACTTTTTATTTTGTTTACCTATTTACTTTTTTTTTCACGAGCTTTTTTCCGGATGTTCACTGAAATAGTGAACACATAGGACGCGCCACCGTTGGTGTATCTACTGATGAACTTACAGGCACAGTCATGAACACCGTCTATTTCAGAGCACGTGAAATTTTTCGCTTCGCTAGGTACACCCCGTCAACGCTGCGTGCAAGGCTTGCTGCGCTGATACACACGCTCTGCCGTGCGGCGCCAGTAATGGTCAGCACGGGGCACATCACTTTGTACCGGTCGGCCAGCGCGGCGGCGGAACAAGTGATTTTAATTAGAGATTCCGGCAGTGACACAGTTAATTTGCCGCGGGAATGCAGGCTCCGCGTGCCGCGCCTAGCTTTTGTTTTTGTCGGCGCTCGCCCGCCCTCCGAGTCCGCCACGCGGTTTCTGCCGAAAGGCTTTTGTTTCGAGCGCGAGGCCACAAATTTGGTACCGGGTTGGGTTGAGTGTGTAACACCGCCGTGTCCTGAATTCCAGGTGGCGGCGTGTTAATGCAGTACCCGAGGCCCGGCGGAAACACCACCTTTTTTTTTTTGGGGGGGGGGGGGCAGGGGGTAGCTCTCGTGTAAAGTAACATCTGGCGTTCCCTAGTGAGCAGTGAGGTATTATAGAATATCATTTCATCTATATCTATAAATGTGAATGTCTGTTCGGCGTACGTTTTTCACGTCTGAACCACAAGACTTAAAGAGCTAAAAATTTGTACAGTTACTAATGCCTACCATGAGAAGGCTTTAGGCACGGTTTTATGGCGATCAGATATATATATATATATATATATATATATATATATATATATATATATATTAATGTCTGTTCGGTGTACGCTTATCACGTCCGATATAATGACACGGTTTCCTTTCCCCGATATTATCAGAGAACATTTTGTATTTTTATATTATTTCTGCATGTAAAAATAATTATCTCTGAATACCAGAGTAATAATTTAAGAACATCACTTTCAATTTTTTTTAAGACAGAAGGTACTCTTGCTTTGTACTTCGTAGCGATAGCATCTTGCAGACGGGAGCTGTACTTTATTATTTTTATGTGGCCGCTATTATGTACATTCAGGTAAATATATGTGCTGTGCGCGTATCTTACATTTATAAATAAACCCCCACCTCTCACTTAAATTCGCACTTGTGAACTTTTATTAATAATTTTGCCCTATCCTCTCTCCGCCCATAATGTCTTTTTTAACCTTGTTGAATCACCGCAACAATGGATGGCATAGTTTTTAGTTAATATTGAATGGTGATATTTCGTGTAGTCTGCCACTCTTGTTTCAAAAATTTATTCCATAATATTATCATTTACCGGCAATAGAATCTGCAGTCGATTTTCTTGTGAATTTTTAGAAGTCCGATGTGTTTGACTTACGTAATATTCCTATCCGATTTATATCATGTCACTTATCTTACTTTACGGTTTGCTACACGACTCGTAGTTTGATATTGACGAACTGCCATCCACTGTTCGGCGAGTGGTTATTATATTATTAAAATTTCATTTACAGCCAAATTTCAACCACCGATGAATCTATTGTTAAAGGTAACTGCTCGTCGATTCTTTTTGTAATGTTTTGCCTGCACCACACTCCACCGTTAATTAGCTTGCTATTTCATTTAAATGCATGTAATAATTTTTCCAAAATTTTTTCCCCGTAATTTACTGATTGGGATCTTTCATAGCTTCTAACTTCAAACCACTTCCTTCTGTAAATTTGTTAATCTCAAAAATTAATACCCAGGCTGGAACATTATACCGAGCGACAAGACGCAGAGACTTGAATATTTTTACAGTTACTAATTTACACCTGAGGAAGGTTTTAGGTATGCTTTTATAGCGATCTGATAAATATTTAGTAATTTGAAGAATATAACGCGAAATGTGGAACAATAATTACTCTTTGAAAATTATAATTACTGATTGAAAATTGTTTTATTGGTTGCATTGTTGCTTGAGGGTTGATAATGATAATAGGTAGGAGTATATTGGGGTGGAAAGTTTTCGGTGTATGTAACATTCTACGTGTGTGTGTGTGTGTGTGTGTGTGTGTGTGTGTGTGTGTGTGTGTGTTATATTTCGCTCTGCACCGAAAACTACAGAACGAAAACGAATGGTCTGTGTGTAATTGTTGTCCGATAGCTATAAGGGGGTGGAAGATATGGTGGTTGAAAATCGTCAAATTATAAAAAAATTTGGACTGAAGGCCAGCGATACCGTTTGCGACTCTATAGCAAGGAGGTTACATACAGCGAAACATGATGCCACAGACGATATCTTTGGTCTATGCGTGCTACAATGTCTTCGGCTCTTTCTCTGTAAGGAAATATAAGAATAAATAAATAAAGCAGTAAAAAAGGAATTTCTTTTAATACATCTCTTCAAAAAAATCGATTTGCTGTTTCGCGCATTACATCAAGTGATCGATCTGTGATATTACTACAGTCATTATTCTTGAATTTCCTTCAATCTCTTCATATATGTCATTTCAGTTCAAAAGGCTTCAGTTTCCAGTTCGTCTAACTTTTGCCATGACAATTAACAAAGCTCGAGGACAATCACTAAAAGTCGCAGGAATCCATTTACAGCCCTCATGTTTTTCACGTAGTCAATTATACGTCGCTTCATCAAGGGTGGGCAACCTAAAAGTCTCTACATTTACGCTCCAAACGATCCTACAAATAACGTACTTTACTAGAATGCCCTAAAATGAAACTGAAATGAATTTGGACATTACTGCCACTATACGTATTGAGATATTGCAGCACAGGCTATAAGGAATAATGTATTATTTATTGTAAATCATTAAGCACTTCACATAATTTTATTTATTTATTCGAATGTTGATTAAAAATGTTTGTGTCTAAAAAAAGTATTGCATTTCATTTCAGCTTCAAAACCAGTCTCATAGCACACTACTGAAAGATAGCTTTTCTGTCATAATCAACCAACATGCGAGCGGATCCGCGGGTTTAAGCTAGTATTTTTATAAACGATTTAGGAGACAGTCTAAGTAGGTCTCTTACATTGTTCGCGGATGATGCTGTCATTTATCGGTTAGTAAAGTCACCAGAAGATCAAAATAATGAGAAGTGTGAAGTCATCCATATGACTAGTAAATAAATAAATAAATACAAGCACTTTATACTTCAGTTAACGATAAATCAGTCAGACCTACAGACCATAAATTCAACTAAATACCTAGGAGTTACAATTACAAACAATTTAAATTGGAAAGAACACAGAAAATATTGTAGGGAAAGCAAACCAAAGACTACGTTTCATTGGCAGAACACTTTGAAGATCAACAGTTCTACTAAAGAAACTGCCTACACTAGTGCGTCTTATTTTGGAGTATTGCTTCGCATTGTGCGATCCCCACCAAGTGGGACTGACAGACGATTTACAGACAGATCAGAGAAGAGCTCGTTTTGTACAACCGCTATATAGGGTAGAGAGTGTCACAGAAATGATACGCGAGTTGGGGTAGAAATCGTTACAAGAGAGGAGATAATTGTTGCGTTGAAATCCATTCGCGAAATTTCTTTCACCAACTTTCTCTTCCGAATGCGAACATATTTTGTTAGTACCCGCCTACTTAGGCTGACATGATCATAGAAATAAAATAAGAGAAATCAGATCGAAAATTGAAAGATTTAGCCGTTAAGAAGGAAGGAAGGAGGAAGTTTAGGGTTTAACGTCCGGTCGACAGTGTGGTCATTAGAGACGGAGCTAACGCTCGGAGTCTTTTGGTAAGGAAGGGGAAGGAAATCGGCCGTGCCCTTTTGAAAGGAACCATCCTGGCATTTGCCTGGAGTGATTTAGGACAATCACGGAAAACTTAAATCTGGGTAGCCGGAGGTGGATTTGAACCACGATCCTCCCGAATGCGAGTCCAGTGCGTTACCACTTTGCCACCTCGCTCAGTAGCCGTTAAGATTTCACGCGAGTTATAAAGAATGGAACTGTAGACAAACATCATAAAACACAGTTCGATGAACTCTCTGCCATGCACTTCAATGTGTCTTGCAGAGAATTTAAATAGATGTAGATGTAGACGATGACGGCGTTTTCCTGATACACGCATATTTTACAAAGGTCCTTTTTTTTGTCGTTTGAAACTGTGCCCAAATATACTGTGGTAAATGCTTGAAACATTTCTATGCTCTGTATTATAACATTATAGAACACGAGGCAATGAAACAGTTTTTCGGATTATATCGAAAACCGGATTTAAAAAAAGTTGCGATAATGTATCTCCATAGTCGACATAATCGATTTGTGACAGTCAGTAACTGCAATAATATTTGAAACAACTTATTTTCTTATGGTCAGCCAAAAATTGAGATTGGTTTTTATACATTAACATGTTTCACTCCTTCTGGATCAACTTCAGCATGTTATAATTCCGTTCACAAATCGTCTCGTCTAGTTATGACAAGTACTTGTCACAATGTAGATGAGATGCGTTGCGGAAGCAATTTTGATGATCCAGAAGGATTGAGATATGTTACTCTAAAAGAAACGAAAAGTAACTTTTTGCTGATAGATGATAAATTGTTTCAAAAATTGTTTCACTTTCATAAGGGGCATCCATTAACTTAAAATTCCATCCCACCGGCACCACATCCATTGGTTGCAGATAGGGAAGCACTTTGAAATATTAAATAAGAACGAGTATTTTTGTATTTCTTATTGCAGATTTCAATTCTCCGTGAAAATAAAAAATTGTAACTTTTGTATGAAAATGAGTTACAAATTAATGAAAATGAGTTTAAAATCAATGAAAATCGGTAAAATCTTCAACAAATATACATGGGACTTGAAATGTTACTTCTGTTTTTGTTTCTTTTCTTTCACTTCTATTCTTTCAAAAAAATTAAATGAAGAGAGAGAAAGGAGAAAATTATTTTTCCGTTTTTTTAATTTAAAGTTGCGGATGTTAGGTGCCGAGCAAGAATGTATGAAACTGTTTTATTGCAAACTCTTGCTGGGGGTCGAAATTAATGTCAGTGGATGTCCCTCCTCGAAATGAGCAAGTTTTATTGCATTTTTTAAAATACGGCTTGTATTTTTCCAAATACTCGGAAGAACAGTTTTATGTGCGTGACCCTGTACATGAAATAATAATTTAAGAAATTATTAGGAAGTACTAGAGTTTATACAAATACAACAGATCAGTAAGACACTAGTCAAATTTAATAAGGGTAATTTTTGTGAGAATCAAAGTTTTAGCATGAGAATTATTTCATTTTATTTGGATACATTTTAAAATCATCATAAATCTCATAGCATGATCTGTTGTTATTGTAGTGTGGCGATTTCATCTGAAATCATACAGGTGAAGACTGATTCTGTAATGTTACGAAATCAACGTTTGCTGAAAAAAAATATATGTTGAAGTTTCACATCAAACCTCTTCATTTCTGATGGTTTGTTTAAACGCTGCTGACCTGTCTAAATGGGTGTATTTGTTAATACATCTCGACGAGAGGAAACTAGATTTTTTAATAAAAACTAAAATTGATAGAAATTTGAATTTCAATAAATATTTTGTTCCCAATATTGTGAGACATGATAAATATTTATACTTCTCCGAGTTATTTGTCTTTAAACAATAAACAATGTAAATTTGTTGCTTACAAATTTCAAAGTTTTGTTTTGAAAATATCAATAGTCATAGGACAATTGTCTTGATAAATGATAAAGTGAAACGACTGATTACTGTCAGCTATGGCATTAGTTCATGAAATTTTTAGCCTGTCTAAAATTTATACATAAAGATGAAAGAAACTAAAATTTTTTGATCATCTAGAAATTATTTTCTCCAATGTTCTAGCCCGGTAGCGGGCGATTTAAATACCCTCGGCCCGCGGAGCGACCCCTCCGCGGTCCGCGCCCCGCGCCGCGGCCGCGCAGTGGAACAGATTTGCGACGGCGTCTGAGATGACGTCGGTGTGATGGCTCTGTCCGCCGAGGTCGTCACTTCGTTACGTTTGATAGATTTACTCTTAATTAACCCAATCGCTGGTTCCCAAGCTTTGCTAAGATTATAGCCACAGTCACGGTTCTGAGGTCGTTACTTGTGCGAATTTCAATGGCCTCTCTAACGACGCAGTCCCAGTATCTTGACGTCTGTACCAGAATCATACTCCATCACATGATTCTCCGACAAACAATGTTCAGCGACCGCCGACTTGCTCGGATACATCAATCGTGTGTGTCTCTGGTGTTCAACGCATCGATCCTCGACGGTACGCATCGTCTGTCCAATATATGACTTTCCACACTGACACGGAATCTGGTACTTCCTCAGACCGAGATATCATCTTTGGCGTTCCCCACCAGTGCACGAATTTTATTTGGCGGACAAAAAACAGTTCCAACCTGGTGTTTCTTTTCTTTCTTTCTTTTTTTTTTTTTTTTTTTTTTTTTTTTTTTTTCAAAATACGGGCGACCTTCCCCGAGAGTGCGCCGGTATGCCGGTATATGGAATGAACGCAGTGCCTACATCCTCCCTCGTGTTTTCATCCGTTTCCACAGATTGTGCTGTAGTGGTTGGGCGGAGGGCCCGCTGAATCTGCCACTCTGAGTACCCATTTTTTCGGAATACAGTTCTCAGGTGTTCCAATTCCTGGGGTAGACTCTCTGCGTCGGAGATAGTGCGCGCCCTATGTACTAGAGTTTTAAGTACCCCATTCCTCTGTGAAGGGTGATGACAGCTGTTTGCGTGTAACGTGTAAATACAGATCAGTGTGCGTTGTCTTCCGATACATACCATGACCCAGGGTGCCATCAGCTCTTCTCTTGACCAAGACGGCAAGGAACGGCAATTTACCCTCCGTTCCAGTCTCCATAGTGAATTTGATGTTGGAGTGTATGAAGTTCAGATGTGTAAGGAAGTCAAGGAGTTTATCCATACCATGTGGCCAGATGACGAAAGTGTCGTCCACGTAACGGAAAAAGCAAGTAGGTTTCCATTCAGATGATGTCAGGGCTCCCTCCTCGAAATTATCCATGTACAAATTTGCGACCACAGGGGAGAGTGGGCTACCCATGGCGACTCCCTCCGTTTGTTCGTAGTATTCGCCATTGAAAAGAAAATAAGTTGAGGTCAAGACATGCCTGAAGAGTTCGATGGTTTTTTTGTCAATCTTCTGACCAATCAAATCTAGTGACTCTCGAAGGGGCCCCCTCGTAAACAACGAAACGACGTCAAAACTCACCATGATATCTGACTCATCCAGCCTGAAGCTGTTAAGGCGTTTGGTCAGAAGTTTGACGAGAAGACCACCGAACTCTTTAGGCATGTCTTGACCTCCACGTATTTTCTAGGATGCTGTAATTTCTTTAATACTTTAAATGTTCAAATGTTGGTATAGCTTATGGGACTTAACTACGGGGTTACGAGTCCCTAAACTTACAAACTACTTATGAACTAGCTAATCCTAAAGACGGCACAAATATCCACGCCCGAATGGGGATTCGAACCCCCGACCGTAGTGGCCGTGCAGACCGTGACTGGAGCGCCTCAGTCCCCTCGGCCACCACGGCCGGCGTTTAATACTTTACTCAGAAAAATATTACCCACTGTTTCTGCACTAGCTACTAACGTCTTAGCCAAACATTATATTATGCAATTTTCATAAGTTTTCTGGTAGGGATCTTCAGTAAATAATTCATACAAACTCGTAGAAGTGTAATTTCTTCCATTTTAATCATTCTCATGCCAAACTGTAGTTGAACACCTTCACTAGACATCCACGATGGTGGTTTATATTTTAGTAATGTCCACTAAGATGTATTTTAATTCCCATAGTCTTTAAAAAAGTTTATCTGATGATGGTGTATCGAAACGCGTAATGGTAAACAAAAAAGAGTGCGACCAAGATATCTCAAAGAAAAATTTTTATGTGTACTTTCTTTCTTAATACCTATAATATAGAGGTCTAATGTATATTTTTTCCAGAGAACATGACCACGAATTGACAAATTGGCATGACCTGTAGGATTTCTAATGAAATCATCCAGTAGAGGAATGAACAATTCATCAGCTCGGTATAAATTTTAGATAAGAGAAATAATGCAGGTCAGCATCTCCAAACCGAATGTCTGTGGGAAACGGATGTAAACAGAATGAGTGCCAAGAAGAAGGAGCAAAGAACAGCTGGGCAGTTCCAAATGCTGACAATGTATTTTTTCACTGGAAGGCAACATAGTGAGAGAACTGGAATACATGTGTAGTACAGCTGACGCAGTGAGTGTTCAGCTTCGATCTACTCTCTTTTGCAAGAATGAAGTCATTACAAATTTGGTGTATGGGAGTGAAACTTATTAATAAGATTGAGGTTATAGACGTGCAAGTAGCATGGATGCTTGCAGGTAGTAACAGATGGGAATAATTACAGGAAGATGTCCATAATGGAGGAAGCAAAGAAAAACTGGGAATGAACACCACAGGTGAACCTGTTAGAGCGAATAGTTTGATACGGTATGGTCATGTTACACACATTGGAGAAGCAATTTTACCTAAGAGACGCATGGTTTCAGCAGTATACGGTACGAGAGGTCGGCCTAGGCCAAGGAGAAGATACTCGGATTCAGTAAAGAAGGATGTTGAACAACAGAACATTAGACCAGGCATGAAAGCAATGAATAGGGGATCTTGGAGGAATTTCATTATTGGGATTATGCTCATAACTGAACGCTAAAAGGAATAATTGGCTCTAGCTTTATGTAGCTTTACACTGCAATCTACTGACAACTCTTTATACACCCTCAAATGTGATCCTGTTCCATTGTCATTCCTATCACATTCTACCTAAAACTCTGACACATCTTTGAACATTTCACTGTCACAACAAATTCGTTACAACGGATTTGCTTGTAGCTGGCGAAGAGAAGCTGATATCCAAGTGTGTGTGAAGTGAATGTGGAGCGCGTATGAGAGACATTCATAAGGAGTCCAAAGAAATCGATACAGAAGCCCAATGACAACGATAAAGAAAAGCGTTTTGAATTTTGTTTGCAGTTGCAACAAGTCAATGAGGATAGGAATGTCATTGTTGATAGCTTAATTTTTAGCTACTAAACCACTTTTCATACTAACGGGAAAGTGAACAGGCATAATTGCCGAACCTGGGGTACAAAGCATCGACACGAATGCATTGAATTTGAGCGTGATTCCCCAAAGGTAAATGTTGATTGTGCCTTGTCAGATCGAAAATTGTACGGGAAATTCTTCTTCGTGGGGACACTGTCACTGGATATTCCTTCTTGGACATGACACACGTGTTTCCAAGTACACCTCTGTGCCATGAATGTTGTCCATCGACAACGCCGCTCCATAGACGGTATAGCACCTGAACTCACCATTTTTGCGACCAGCGCTATCAGCAATTTTTTAAACAACGCGGTGGTGGTATCTACATCTACATACTCTGTGGAGGGTACTCAGCAGCATTTCTAGTTATATTTAGTATTTCTCTTAAAATATAATAATTATAATATCTCTACAATGTTTGGTTCTTGTACAATAAATCAATGAAAGTCTTCCAGGAGTTTGTGTACATCTGAACTGTTCCAAGAAATTTCTCCAGTCACTTATAGTAGTGGGTCCCTGTACCTTGTCCATTCCTCTTCCAATGACTGTAAACGACTGCATTAAACTAAGTGATTTCCTTGTCCTCAGGTTTCTCCATTGTTATCCTTCTAAATATGACTTTCTACACTTTTGGTCTCACAAAACTAGTTTCACTGCAGATTAAATGATGCTCAGAATCTAGAGAAATCTTTTGACAATGTTGACTGGAATACACTTTCTCATATTCTGAAGGTAGCAGAGGTAAAATATAGGGAGCGAAGAGCTATAGTCGTAAGAAAACCAGACAGCATTTAAATGAGTCGAAGGTAATAAAAGGGTCGCAGTGGTAGGGAAGGGAGTAAGACAGGGTTTTACCCTTTCCATAGTGTTGTTCAATCTGTACATTGAGCAAGGAATGCAAGGAGAAATTTGGAGAGGGAATTAAACTCCACGCAGAGGGAATAAAAAGCTTTCGGTTTGCTGACGACTTAGTAATTCTATCAGAGACAGCAAAAGACATAGAAGATTTTTAAACGCAATGGACAGTGTCTTGAAAGGAAGGTATAAGAGGAACATTGAAAAGAGTAAAGTAAAGGTAATGGAATATATTGTCAGAAAATCAAGTTATTCTGAAGGAGTTAGATGAGGTCATGACACTATAAAAGTAGTAGATGAGTTTGGTTATTTAGGTAGCAGCATAACTTTCGATGGCCGAACTAAAGAAGATACAAAATGTAGAATGGATATGGGAAGAAAAGCGTTTCTTAAGAAGCGAAATTTGTTGACATCCAATATTAGTTTAAATGTTTGGAAGTCCTTTCTGAGAGCATGTCTCTGCAATGTAGGATTGTATAGGAGTGGAACGTGGACGATAAGGAGTTTAAACAAAAAAGATGATACAAGCTGGTGCTACAGACGAATGATGAAGATTAGATGGGTAGATCACATAATGATCACGTAACTAATGCGGAGGTTCTCAACAGAATTGGGCAGAGAAGGTATTTGTGGTAAATCCTGACTAATAGAATGGACAGGTTGGTGGGATACATTCTGCGAAATCGATAAATCGTCAACATCAGAAGGAAGTGTATGGGGTAAAAATCGTTGTGGGAGACCGAGGGACGAATACAGAAGCAGATTCAAAGGGATGTAGATTGTCTTCATATTGTCAGATGAAGATGCTTGCACAAGACAGGGTAGTGTGGAGAGCTGCATCAAACCAGTCTAAGGACTGAAGACCACAACAACAACAACAACAACAACAGAATCATCAAAGAACCCTCTGGCAACATGTGTCTCTTTGACTGCTTTTCTAAATTCCTGATATGGTTCCCTTGCCTTCCCAAGTATACCGGTGAATGTTCTTATGCTTAAAAAAGGAGTTTGTGATAACTAAGCCCATACTGCCACAGAAATCCAAGAGATGTTTTCCGTTTCTGTTGGCATTTAGTAATCTTTGTCGTCTGAGCACAAAGGAGGACTGGACTCAGATTGTGTCCGAGGTGCCCAATCTTATTCCAAAGAAACTGGAATCCTGTCTGGCAGGGCCACATATTTCGCCTCTCGTACGTTCCCCGTGGTTAATGAATTAGGACATGACTACTGGAACACTCAACATAAACCAAATAAATTGCTAAATATACTGAAAAAAATCAATTTGTGACAACCTTCTATCCTATTTTTATTTTACTGTAGTTGTGTGTAGATATGTCTTGCATTACCAGTAATACACACAAGTAGAAGTGAGTCCAGCAGCATAATGGTCAGATACAAACTGTACTCGTGTACTGCTTTATTTTGACGAAACTACGGCAAATGACGTCACGATCGCTGGACTGTTGTGGACATCGCTATCGATTTTTATATAGTTTTAGGATTAATATAATTATTTAATTATTTTAACTGTTATTCATGGTAATATTTAATCTAGAACTGTTCTAGTAGAGGATCGTCAGTCATTTTAGTGTTTCTTGTGCCTTATAAGTGGTGTTTATTTTGTGTTCGCGTGTGGTCTGGCATCGACGTCTTAGTGCTTTGTTTACATCTGGTGGCGATCAGTTCCAGCCGTAGCGGTCTCCGGAAGATAAGTTCCAATTAGTTTTTGGGTATTTTGGTTACATTATTAACGTTAGTAGATTTCAAAGGTGTTAGCACGCTAGTTATTTATTAAATTTAGAACTTTTCAACCGGTGTTTCTTGCTGTTTTTATTGCGGTTGGGAAACTACGTTACGGTATTTGATAACTCTTGTGCTCTCACTGTGTTTAGTTAGTTTATTTGTGAAGCTTGACTTTGTTCTTGTTTATACAAGCAACAGTGTAAAGTTTTTTGTGGTGATGTTATTTACTCTTCATTTATACTAGTAGTATTAGTTGTTGTTGTTACTTGGTTTGTAGAGACTGAGATTTGCTGCTTGCTGAAGTTAAGGTATTTCCTCGTTCTTTTCTAGAAAAGTAACTTACATAACATAGACGTCTAGTTTTTCTTAACAAGTAATTGTAAAATTTTACCATGAGTGAAAAGTGTGGGCTCTGTATAGGGTCGTGATAATGGGCTGCAGTGTGGGATTGTAGTAAGTGTTTTCATGGCGCTAAATGTAGCAGGGAAGTCAGTGGACACTGTGGTGAGGTTCTCTCCTGAAATTAAAGGATATGCAGTAGGAATAAGATGATAGAGGAGCAGGAGCGTTTGATCTGCGCCCTTCAGGTGCAGTTGAAAATCTATGAACAGAAAATAGGTAGGCTGAGGAGGAAAAGGGAGGCTGGGGAGTGGGAACTGGCTGTTGGCAAGAAGGTAGCTAGGAGGAGGTATTCAGATAGCTTCACGTTGCAAGTTACTAATAGGTTTGAGCAACTGTCAGAGTGGAGATGAACCTCATGTAGCTGTAGGTGTAGGACGTATGCAACAGACCTCAGCTGATAGGAAGCCGAAATCTGTAGAAAGGTTTCTTAGGAAGAAGAAGGTTCTGCTGCTAGGCAGTTCTCGTGGCCGAGGTGTTGGCCAACAGTTGCAGGAAGTCCTTGGGAGTGAGTACCAGGTCACCAGCATAGTGAAGCCTAGTGCAGTGTTATCTCAAGTTACTTGTAACATTGGGGACTTATGTAGGAATTTCTTAAAAGAGGATCAATTAGTTATAGTGGGTGGGGCCGGGAATAGTCTTGATTCGAAACTTCGACGCGGAAGGCCTCACGATCCGCAACGTGGCGCTCCAGACCTCTGGGCTACTCCCGCGCGGCAACGCTTTGCATCTCTGGATTAGTTTCAATGGAGAATATATACAAAGCAATTTATTATTATTATTATTATTATTATTATTATTATTATTATTATTATTATTATCGCCACCTTGCCGGTCGTTACGATTAAGCGTTAGGTTAGTTTAACTTAGTTTAAGGAGTTTTTAAGCTACAGACTAATAACCACGTAGTTGTGTCCGGTAGATTTACAAACATTTGAACAGTCGATCGTACAAAATGATAAGCGACTGAATGATTCTCAGAGAAGGAAACCATTTTACACAAATGCTTGCACAAACGCCCCTAGGTGGGGTTATTACCCTACTTATTGCTAAATTTGCTCTCTTGCAACGGACACTGAGACACAGTACGTCGTCGGTCTTTCCCTCCTGACAACAGTCTCGTCCGTCACTGCAGACTCGAGATCCCGGCTTCAGCGCCTGCTGCGCCACCGTGACGGGCTGCAGCCTCGCTGTATGAACTGGGGGACTGGAGGACTCCCCCACAAAGAGCGTCGCAGGTGTTAGCCGGCGCGGAGAACATTGTCGCCTGCCCGCGATGGAACAGGCGGCCCCGCATAAAAAGGGGAATTCCCGCTCCCAGCGTCCCGCGCCTGATTAGCATAATAAAGGCTGCGGCGCTGCCTGTCACGGGGTTTCCCCGCTCTGTCGACCTCTCGCGGTCAATACCATATCTCGACACCCGGAGGCGCGGCGGAGGCGAATAAAAGGAACGATCGCCGAAGGGCGCAACAGTACCGGCGTGGGCGTAAAAAGACAGTGTTGCCAACACCGACACCTTGTCTCAGTGGCGTGGGCCGTAAAAGAGAAAAGGTCCTGCATAATTTCACAGTTCTAACAAAAGCTGCGTCGTAAAATCTGAGTTATTCCTGGCAATTTCTCGTCCGTCGTTGCCAGTCCTTCAGCTGTCTTACGTATTGTTAGGTTCAAGGCCGTATTTAGGATCTATTGTTCACCAGGATGAACTTCCAGTATGTGCCCCCATTGTATTTTATAATAACCTTCAGTTTAACAGGCTACATCTCAGCATTTAAGGTTAACAACCTGCTAAGTGGCAGATCAGGTCTGTGACTAAAGCACATGGAAGCACTAGAACGGAGTTGGTAGACGACAAACACCATTAACAACAAAGAAATATTACTTTCCTTATTCCCCTTAATAATAATAATCATACAGATAAATATTGAAAATTTTACTTATATTTAGTTACTTCGTTTCACGCTGTTAAAAAATTACACTTGTGGCAGAACGGAAATGACACACACTTCTATGGCCGAGTGTTATTCTTACATTGTATTCTGCTGTTCCGAGCATCCGAGGCCAAAGGTGTCCCTGGTCAGTGCTCTAAGATTTAATTTTTTTTATCTTTTTACACAGGTAGCTAATAGACGATTAACACTTTGACTGGTTCTTCCATTGTGCTCCGTGAAACATAATCATACTGAATTGGAAATCATAATTTTGTGTATGTTCCACAGGTTCATTTTAGTTAACGGGTTTACGACTTAAAAGTCCCTCTTCTGACTTTATTGCTTTATCAAAAGACGGAATTGAAATATATGTTACTTGTTCAGACTTAGATTCATGCACATAAGAAATGTCATCTGTAGCTCTACTGTTGTAGTACAATGACAGTGTTACAAATTAAACAATTATTAGTAAATATGCAACAGGGGATAAGAAGGTATACTCTTAAATTAAGCTGGAAAATGTGTGTGTGTAACATTTTAAACATTTAACTATTCTGGTAAATATATTTTAATTGAACTACCACATTTGAGCCAAGGATAACATTTCATATGCTCTTAAATCTAAGTGTAAACGAGTAATGTATCTTTCAATTCCGTATCTAAACATTTTAACTTTTTTTGATAACACGGTAAATTCTGAAGATACACTTATAGATCGAAAACTGGTTAACGAACTAAAATAAACTTGTGAAACATCCTCAAAATTGCGAGTTTTAATTCAACAGACGATTATATTTACGTTTCAGATTAAACATATTTTCGACTAACCTTTGTAATTTGTTGTAATGATCTATAATTACGTGTTTCTATCTTTGATTGTGGTTGGAGCGTGATAATACCAGCTGTTTTAATTAAAATAAACTCACGTTATCACGTTGCCTTATTCTGAATCGGACTTTCCAGATTTTTGTATACTGTGTGAGATCATTCTAAAATTTGAAGTGTATTTTTTCTCTCTTTATGCATTGTAAATATTGCTGAAAGTATAGTTCGTCAAGCACTTTTTTTAACCTCTATTGAAAATATATACATCATATTATACATGTATTGATATCAAATCCGGAAATTTTTTGATTTGTGGCTTTGACATGCTGACATCTATGCATGCAAACGAATATTCAAGTAACCGATACGCAACAGAGAGTAGTGTTCCAATCATAATGAATTAAAGAGAGTCTTCCCTTTTTTGCAAGTGCCCAATTATTGTTTTACGGTAATCGAAAAATTTTCTTCGCCACTGCTCGAAAATCTTTTTTATCTTTAATTTTTTCTTATTGATGAATACTTTTCATAGTTTATTTTCCTTTATGTACTGATAAAAACCTTTATCACTAAAATTTTTAGGCTGTGGTATTACGATTTCTTTGGTATGCTTCATTTTGTTCTGGACTTATAATAAAACAGTAAATGACGGTCAGTAATTGTGCTTTGCATTCTTCAATCTTTTATGCTATTTGGAGGTAAACCTCAACGAACTTTGGATGAAAATATAAACATGACTTCATGAAAATCAGATAACAAAAATTAGATATCGTAATTGAAAGTTTTTTATCTAGAGTCTCTGAGTCTCTTTGAAGACGTTAATCTCATAAACTTCTAGACGAATTTTAATGGAGTTTTCACAGGTTACGTGAGCGAATCCCGCTGTTAAATTAAGGATTCATTTCATGCAGATCTTATCAAAGAATGTAAATATATAATAATAATTTACACATTTGTCTAAAATCAATCTAGTGTTTCTATCTGTACATACTAATCTACAAAGGTAGTACGAAAACATTCATAGGGCTTACAGATGTTGATATGACCAACATATAGACATAATTTTATCAAAATCGGATAAGGGGAAGAAATAATATAGTAAATTTTAGTTGCACACTATGTTTGTAAGTAAGGCATAGTACGGCAAAGAACGGTCATTGTTGCTCTTACTTACGCTGCCCACCAATTAACTGACAGATAGCGTTGCTCTTTTTTTTTTTTTTTTTTTTTTTTTTTTTTTTTTTTTTTTTTTTTTTTTTTCATTCTTATAGGTACGTCTCAGTGCCGCAAGGAACCCGTTGGGGCGCCTTTAGTGAAGTAGCGGCAGCAGCAAATTGCACGAATAGCTTTTCGTTTTCACAGTTTAATTCATAGCTCATTGGCAGTGTGATAGGTAAGGGGCGTGAGTGTTGTGTGTATATGAAGGAGCAAATGGGCCAAATTCGTGATTTTTCAAATGTTTGTAACTCCGATGGACCAAACCGCTAATGTCATCGGTCCCTAGACTTAAAAACTACTTAAACTAGCTGAAGCTATGGAAAACACACACAGCTATACCCGAAGGACTCCGACAGGAGCTCACCTGACTTACCCAAGAGCTCCACTGCATAAACTTCTCCACGTGCGTGATAGGTGGTCACACCCTGAGTAGGCTCCAACAGGCACCAGTAGAAAAGTGAAGAGAGGAATTTTGTGGTTATAGGGAGTTTCAATGTTAGATACGTTATCAGGACCCTTTAGGAGATAGTGTCCACGGCCGCAAAGACCTGAGGTGTGCTAGAGATCTTGCTTGCGGCTGTCGAGTTTCAACATCTACATTCATATTCCATAAGCCACCTCGCAATGAGTGGAGGAGGTTTCATGGTTTACGGCTGCCACTCACTCCGATTGATTACGTTTTGCAGTTAAAACAATTGTCGCTATGCCTCCATGTGGACTCTAATGTTTTCATCTTTATATCTTTGCAGTCACTCCACTCTATATTTGCGTGGCGCTGGTACAGCAACCGTAATGAACATTTTGATAAAAAAAAAAAAAAAATCTTAGTTCGACAGAATCGATGTTTCCCTTATTCGCACATGACGCGTTTCGCCTCTTCTAGGCACTATCTGACATTCTAGGAGAAATTTACAAACTTTTTTAAGAACAAAAAGGAATCGTCCGTGTGTTTGAAATACTTGTAATAGGAAAGGTGCAAGGGGGTTAAACTACATGCCACAAAACATATTCACCCGTGGGGGGTTGAAGTTGAATTAATAAAATACCACTGAAAACTGTGGCTTAATGAATGAAATACGTATTACTGATGTAGCAAGGCGTCAGACTTATTCACATTAAAAAGATTGATCTTAAAAATAAATATGGCAGCTGTTGCTTGAGTGTGGGAAGGGCAGCGAATTCAAAGCTGAAACTGGACCTGTCTTAACCACGCGAACTATACTTACTTACTTACGCTGGCCAAAACTGCTGTCTATGCACTCGCTATCTTGCCAGCAACTGAACAACGCAGCGCGTAAGCTCGTAAATGGCGCCCTTGTGTGCGATAACACAGTTTACATGAGTGAAATAAACTGAGGGGGTGATTGTGGAAGCGATGGGTTGTTGGTGGGTGAAGTTAAGCAGGCATATCAGTTCAGGTTCTATTTGTTTTAATTGTTATAATCAAAGGCCCAACGAGACAGTTCAGATAAATGATGTAAGGCAGGAGGCCAAGTTGAGAAAAGGAATTTCTGATACGTTAATAAACCTCAAAATTCAGTAAACCAACTATTTAAAATGCAAAGACACAATGAACCCAGCAAATCAAACAAAAGTGGGAAATTTTAAATGAAAGGCAGGCCTTGTAAATACAATATTAATTACAAATGACCCCTGCCATTTAAATGAAACATCTCAGCTTAGTTATCATAATCACACTAAAGTGGGGGCTCCAGAAATTTAAGCAAACACAGCCCTTTAAAAATACAATACTAAAACATACTATAGACGAACTCAAAAAAAATTAAGTCAGCTGGCAGCAGAAGACTGTGCTCAATGATCCCAACAGGCAGAAGGCCAATAAAACAGCATACGATAAATTTTACATTGAGCCCCGCACTTTAAATGAAAAGAGCTCAGATTACTTATCAAAATCACACTGAGGAGGGGAGGGGGGAGGCAGCTACTCGTTAATTTAATACAACCATACAAGTAAACAGATGAGCTGACTCACACAGGAAGGAGAGGAATAAGGTCCCAACGGTCAACGAGAACTACAGCTCTCACACGAGGGGGCTTACACAAACGGATAGAACGCCAAATTACAACCGCGGGCTAGCGATGCCTCACGGAGGGAAAAATTTCTTCAAGGCGAAGATTTAAAAAAAAAAAAAAAAAAAAAAAAAAAAAATGCTATACAACTACCGCTCGTGCAGATGCGAGCTAGCAGAGGGGCCCCCAGTTACGATAACCAAGTAAATGCATATGGAGTACTTGTTACTCAGAGCATAGAGAAAAGAAAAATTCAATTGAACTGAACTATAAGTGCGGTATAACACATGAATAAACAGCTAACGACGTAGACACAGGGAACGATCTACATCTACATCTACATACATACTCCGCAATTCACCGCAAGGTGCAGGCGGAGGGTACACTGTACCACTACTAGGCATTTCCTTTCCTATTCCACTCCCAAATAGAACGTGGAAAAAAAGAATGCCTATATGCCTCCGTACGAGCCCAAATTTCGTCGTATACCTTCCAGCGATCCCCAATTGTGTTGCCGGAGCATTTCCGTGACACTCGCGCATTGGTCGAACCTACCGGTAACAAATCTAGCTGCTCGCCTCTGAACAGCCTCTATGTCTTCCTTCAAACCGATCTGCTGCGGGTCCCAAATACTTGAGCAATACTCAAGACGTGGTCGTACAAGCGTTTTATACGCGGTCTCCTTTACAGGTGAATTACATTTGCCCAAAATTCTCCCAATAAACAGAAGTCGGCTGTCCGCCTTACTCACAACTGTTCTTACATGTTCGTTCCATTTCATATCGCTCTGCAATGTTACGCCTAAATATTTGATCGACGCGACAGCATCAAGAAGCTCACTACTAATGCTGAAAACATTAGTGACCCTTGTTGAACGACCGCCGATCCTGACAAATGAAGACTCACAAATTTGCGGAGCAGGGTTTATCAGTCACTTAAGTAATTTATTCCTTACTACACGACAAGTGCAGGCACCCTCGTAATGATGTAAGAGGAGGGTGTCAACCAACGTCCGGAAACATTTCATACATCCCAGATGCAAAGCCGCTGAAACGACGCGAGGCGTAGCCGGGACTAGGTGCGAAGTACCAGCTGTTGACAGCTCCGACGCTTGGCGAGGGACGGACGCGGTAACGCACGGCAGCTAGTAAGGCGAGAGCACCGCCGGGAGACGAAGTAAACAGCCCGCGACGAGGTGCTGTTACCACCTGACAGAAAAGATCTCTCCGGGCCAACTTCAGCTCATGGCTGCATCGATCCCCACGGACAGTCCCACCATGAACACGTTCGATGCAAACACCGGTCCCGGCCACAACCGACCCCTTCATCAAAATCACTCGACCATTGCGATGCCATGCATCGTATCAAACTCACTCCCCGATACTCTCCTCGCTATACCCGCAGCGACTGTCCCACACCTTTCTCCACTGCTTCGGCCGCCACCGTCGCGCCACCCTCGGCAAGGAAAACACACGTCAGAAGACAATCGACAATCGACAATAGATCAAACAGCGCCACGAGCGGTGCAGGCACAGAGTGATCGATACTGCTTGTGCCAATAATTAAATCAAGGACAGGATCAATCGAAGAGCCGGCCGCGGTGGCCGAGGTGACTGAGGCGCTCCAGTCACGGTCAGCACGGCCACTACGATCGGGGGTTCGAATCCCCCCCTCGGGCATGGATATTTGTGCCGTCCTAGTTCGTAAGTAGTTCATAAGTAGTTTGTAAGTTTAGGGACTGATGACCCCCTAGTTAAGTCCCATAAGCTTAACAAACAAACATCAATCGAAGAAACAGGAGCCGGGTGGCTCATAAACTATTTACTGTACGTGGCAGCCATTACTGGAAGATGCCCATCATTAGGTCGAAAACGGTTTGATATTACAAAAAAATTATGCTCGTTCAAAAGGCTCGGAGATTTGAAAAATGCCAGCCTGGAGCGCCATGTTGCGGATAGCGCGGTCTAACTACTGCACATTATAATGTCTTTGCAACTGCGACGCAGCATCTGCGCTACAGCAGCTTCTTTGACTGCCGAGGCGAGTAGTAGAGAGTGAGCTGTTGAGCAGAGGAGACGTTTATGGGCTAGGCTAGCTGACAGACGTATGGCAACTGTGTTGTGTACTAAGGTTGAATTGGTCAGCAATGATTGCATTGAGTTTGATTTATTTCACTCTATATTTATGAATACAAACGTATTATACTGGACAGTGGATTCTGTATCAAGAGGAAGAGAATATTTGTATGGAACGGAATTGTATAAAACCATTGTATTATATTGAAGACTCAACAAAGGTATGTTTCTTTAACTCAATAAATAATGATTACTAATTTTTCTTATTTCAGATCAACCTCGTCCCTCATTTTCCTGATTTTGTTGTATAGTATGTGTTGAGTTTTTCTGAGAAAAAGATTTCCTTTTAAATGTAAATGTTCACGTATCAGTAAAGTAATCAGTCCTTACATGCCACTGAATATGAATGTCAGAAATAATGTTCACAGAAGTACAGATTGTTTTACTTACAGGGCCTAATTTTGTTTGTTAAATCCGTTGCGCATAAATTATTAGAGAAACTCCTTGATTTAAATAGAAACTTTTAATTAGAATAGGATACTTTCACTTAAACTTTCATCAAGCTTTCCCTTTCACTTAATAAACATACAACAAGAAGATTTCAAAGTTAGTTCATAAGTAGTTTGTAAGTTTAGCCCGCAGTAAAGTCCCATAAGCTTAATGGCGTTCTGCGATACCTACTTAGAATCTTTAACGACACTATCCCAAAATCTTCTCGTTTTTGCAATGACTGGTGTTTCGTGGAAACGAATTCGGTAACGATTTTATAGTGAATGCTGTACCATGACAGTTTTTTGGGTAGTGGCAACGTAACGGCCTCTTGTGTTCCGACCGGCATTGTTCCTCAGTACCTACTCTTTGGACAATATAAGAGAAGACATACTCACACGATATGTTATAAATTCTTAGTGTTTTGAGCCCTAGATTGCCTTTTAGACGTCTCACCAGTTGTATTCCTACCTAAGGCCGCTGCCGTGTTGTATATTTTCAGAAACGGGCTGATGTTTTTTTATGTTGCACAGAAACACAAAAACGCAATATTCTTCCTCTCTTCCTCGGAGGTAAAGATTCCGGATTTGAGTACCGGTGCCGGCACAAAGTTTTCATCTGCTAGTAAGTTTCTTACTTGACTGTTACTTGGCACCTGTTGTTTCAGACCTCTGGCTGATTGGTTTCCATCCCGTTTTATGTGGCAGTTCAGCGTATAGTCAAGGTCTCCTGGCGTCCTTAGCCCCCGAGAACTCGTGCCTTTAAAAGTTACGCGATCGATCGCCTTTATAGCATTCTTCTGACAGTCAAAGAACACTTTGTAATGTACTTAATATGTTTAAATAAGTATTTCTAGTTGCGTTTATAAGAAAACACGTATATTTGACTATTTAAAATTGGTTAAATGGCGATTGTTTTAATTTTACTGTCAGCAAATTGCTCACGCGCGAGTCCTCGCGGGTTAGTGTAGTTTTCTTTAACTATTTTATTGGGATATGCTGTCAGGCTTAACTTATGGACAGTGGTATTCGTGAACGGCACTAATCCGGCACCAGTCCGGCGGTCTCATGCATTTGATGCTGGCTGCAAATTATATCGGCCGTCATGGTGGAGAAATCTACAAATATATTTGGTCCTACTGAACTCTAGTTCAGTTCATTAACTATACTTGAAAATTTGTAGCCGGCCGCGGTGGCCGAGGAGAATGAGGTGCTTCAGTCACGGTCTGCACGGCCACTACGGTCGGGGGTTCGAATCCCCCCTCGGGCATGGATATTTGTGCCGTCTTTAGAATAAGATAGTTCATAAGTAGTTTGTAAGTTTAGGGACTGATGACCCCATAGTTAAGTCCCATAAGCTTAACAAACATTTGAACATTTTTGAAAATTTGTATGTTGTTATTTACTGATTATTGTTATCTAATTGATATTGCTTGTTCCTGGTTCACAAAACTAGACCTTTCTAACCACTGTGGTGCGTGAAATAACTATACGATGACTTTTGTAGTATTAATCCTTCATGAAAGTTTTCTTTTTAAATTTTAACTGAAAATATTAATTCTTCATATGTAGTGGGACAAATGCTACTTGTTCGACATTTTACTGTGGTCAAATGCTTTTTATAAAATTTTAAACTGTTTGTAAAGATATGGGACCTAACTGTGGTGGTCATCGGTCCCTAAACTTATCCTAAGAACAACACATACAAACACACACACACACACACACACACACAGAAGGACACCCAAGTCCGAAGGAGAAAACGAACCACCTACGGCGCGCACCGTAGTAAGGTGCCCTAGTGCGCACGGCTATTCCGCAGGGGCTGCTTTTTATTTATTAGTCGGACTCTAAAATGTAGTAAGGATTACTGTTCGAGTAACTCTCAAAATTTGTTATATTACTTTTCTCTGCTTAACAGCAAACAGTGAAAAGCAAATATTACTGTGTGGAAACATTATTTAGTGTCAATTCAATTAATCAGTTTTTTTTCGTTCTTTGCTAAATTCCTTTCAGTGTATGCAGTTTCAATGCAACACATCAACTGGCCGCGTAGTATAAGGTTTCATGCTATAGACGGGGCGGCCGTTCCCACCAGAGATTCGAGTCCTCTCTCTCGTGCATGGGTGTTGTGTTGTGTTGTGTTGTCCTTAGTGTAAATTACTTTTAGTATTTTGTAAGTCTAGGGACTAATGACTAGTTTGGTCCAATAAGTTTACAAACATTTGAACATAATTTTTCCATCCCTATATATCATATCAAATCACTCGCTCGCACACTTCAGTGCAATATTCAAGAAAGGCAATAGGCAATAGGCATCAGCAAAATAACTGATTATCATCGCTTTGCAGCAGGAATTTGTAACATAGTCAACAAGGATTCAGAAAGTATCGTTCTTTTGAAACAAAGTTAGCTACTTACATCAACTGATTACAGCAATCGACAAGGTATCTCAAATCGATTCCATATTTGTAGATTTACGGAAGGCTTTTGACACTGGACTGCACAAGCGGCTTCTAATCAAAATGCATGCTTATTGTATACTGTCATAGGTGTGCGACAGGACACAAAGGACACTGACTGACGGAAAATCATCGAGGAAAGCACTTGTGATGTATAGTGATCGCCGGGATAGTGTTATAGGGCCCATACTGTCCCTTTAGGAGACAATCTGAGCAGCTCTCTTAGACATTTCGTGGATGATGCTGTCGTTTATCGGTTAGTAAAGTCACCATAAGATCAAAAGCCACGAGGGTAGCGGTAAAAGTCAAGGCAACTTTTTTTTTCTTGTAGATATCAGTCTTATTGGAAAATGTGACGCATACTGACGAAAGGGCAAGATGTTAACTACATGTGGACAATGAATAGCACTGAAGTAGCCCAAAATACTACTTTAGTATACAGATCAATATGACCTTCACGGTGAAAAAATTATGACAACACAGTACACATATAGTCGACATGACAAACCTGGGCCGACAGAACCTCAAAGTAGTCCCCTGCTGCTGTCTCCACACGCTGCCACGGATCTAACAGGTGGTTTGCAACACGAGAGGACATTGCTAATGCTGTGCGCGAGAACCGATTGAGACATGGTGTGGCAAATGCTGAGGCAGATGGTATTCAGACGCTCCCACATCTTTGGAAGCGTATTGTGACGCAGTAGCAGTGGACTGCTTTGAAGCGTCTGTAGGACCAGTTATCTGTATATATTTTGTGTTGTCACTCTTTCGCTCGGTGAAGGCCATATTGCCCTGTGTTCTACCGATATAAATGAGTGTTACGATATTCATTGACTACACATGTAGTTAACACCTTTCCTTTCGTATGTATAGGTCACATTTTCCAAACGGATTGGTATGTGCAAGGAAAAAAATAGTTACCAAGAATTTTGCCGCAACCCTCGTATTTAGATATCTGCATGGTACGAAAATGGGCAGTTTACCGAAATAATGAAAAGTGGGAAATAATCCGTATGAACATTAAAAGAAGTCCTTCGAGCTTCATATAGACTATAAAATAGTCAAATCAACAAGCCGTACATTCAATTAAATATCTAGGAGTTACTATTACGAACAACTTTAATTTCAAAGAATACACGGAAAATATCGTTATAAAGGCAATCTAAAGGCTACGTTTCATTGGTAGAACACTTAGAAGTGCGAAGTGCTGCTAAAGAAACTGCCTACACTACACTTGTTGGTCATATTTTGGTCTATTGCTGCGCATTGTGAGATTCCCACCAAGTGGGGCGGATTAGGTGGATACAGAAAGTTCAGAGAAGGGCTGCTCATCTTAGACAGTGTTACGGAAATCATGCACGAGTTGGGTTGGAAAACAATACAAGAAATGGGTTATTCGTTAGGACGAAATCTATTTCCGAAGTTTTTATTTATTTATTTATTATTTTTCTTTTGTTACCAGATTTTTCATAGGAATTCGAACATATTTTGTTATCGCACACCTACCAAGTTAGACATGATGGTCATAATGAAGTAAGAGAAATGAGATCGAATTCTTGAATATTTTGGCGCGGTGTTACACATTATAACGATTAAGAAATATTACGAAGACTGGTCAATAAAACCTCTGCGACGCATTTACATGTGAATTTCAGAGTAAATATGTAGATGTGGATGCTACGGAAGACATTAGAGACGTTTTTTGACGAGGAACATAATGATTTCTTAATATTCATTAATTTTATTAAATGTTATAGATTTTACATACGTTGTTGGATACTATTTCACCGAGCCGTTCCTCTGCAAACAACTTGAAATATCAGTCTGTGTATCACCGTATTCACTTAACATCTGGTATTACTAACGTCTTCCAGATATAAAACTTTACAACTTGGTTTTAAACTTTCGTTTAACTGCAAAATAGTACTGAAGAGCAATACAGATATTTACAACGTGAACTGTTATAAGACTGAAATGAATAGAGTATATGAACTGACATATCTTTACTTCTCTCGTGCCTTTCTTATACCCGTAAACTTTCTTACAGTGTACGTCTAACGAATATTCACCATTTAGGATTTAATTTTTTCATTTATTTTTATTTATTTATTTCATTTATTTTTTGACGTGATGTTCGTCTTACCTCACAATGAAACTGTGAACAATACTTACACATTATGGAGTGACATAAATACTTTGGTCTGTATACCTCGATGCAAGGACTCATTCATCGACACAGATACACATTTACGATTCGACGATGTTTGATTTTAATTTTCACCCGCAAACAACTCGATGCTGTGTACCACTGCTCCTAGCAATCACTTTGCGGTCTTTACAGTTTAATGGAATCATTCGAACCTGTGTTTGTAATGTAAACAGCGACGGTAGTTTTAATTAATCACGGCAGTTACGCGACCTGTGCTGCTACGTTCGGCTCGTCTGTCTCTCCCGTTTCAACACGGTGGAAACTGTGCCAGCGAATGTAAACAAACAGGGTTGATTCATAATTTTACTACCAATCGGAAAACAGTCTTTTTTCGATTTTTACGGTTTTATATGATATAGATAATTCTCGTAGTGTTTTGAACACTAAATCCATATCTGACTGTTTTTTCCACTGTGACTCGTTATTAAAAACAAATTTTTTTTAAAAAATTACATAAATGAGAAAAACAACGTTTACTCAAGATGATTTGTAAGTCTTTAGCAACTTCGACAGCCCTGTGCTTCAATCATCGCATCTGAATACTCTTTACTAAGAAAATATAAGTCAAGTTGGCTTATAATCAGCCTATAAACACTTGAGCATTAGTAAATTGAAGTTTGTTACCAAACGTCCTGAGAACCTCCTCCCTTGCGCTCAGTGTGTCAGTTGCGGAATACGCCGCTCCAGTATGGAGTTCGTCAACACACGCGAGAAAAGTTGACATCGCGGTAAATGAAATAGCACGGATTGTGAGCGGATGCTTGAAACCAGCGGTGGCCGAGGAGACTGAGGCGCTTCAGTCATGGTCTGCACGGCCACTACGGTCGGAGGTTCGAATCACCGCTCGGGCATGGATATATGTGCCGTCCTTAGTCTTAGCTAGTTCATAAGTAATTTGTAAGCTAAGGGACTGATGACCCCGTAGTTAAGTCCCATAAGTTCTACTAACATTTGAACTTTTGAGCTTGAAACCAACACATAACACATGTACATAATTCTGCGGATCTCACCGTGCAACATACGACGTGATATCGCTGCCGAAGTTGAAAAAACCAAGCAAGAAAAGAACACGCGTCATCATTTATATGGATACCAGCCTGCTGACCGACGGCTTCGTTCAGGGAAGAGCTTCCTGTCACGTACCCGAGCACTGGAAGGGTCGGCCGCAGAGAACCGTATTGCAGGGTGGGAAATCGATCTGAGAAGCCCCCATAAAGCAGTAAAAGAGGACTGGTACCTGGTGGAGACCTGCCATACACGGTCTGGAGAACGCTGAACCGTATGAGGGTAGCAGCGATGGGTCTTCCTAAGAGAGAATGTGAACACACTCTGTCTATGTCGTTCTGTACAGGATCCTTAACACCCGCTTATCTGCCCTGTGCAATGGAAGACTTATGGGAGGCTAACGATAAACCCATATCGGCTAATAATTTTTGGAAGTTGGAAGTCTAGTTCCCGATACGGAAAGTAAGTAAGTAACTTTGAAAATTTATGTTAACATATTGCAAGGTATGTTCTAAAGCTAAAGTAAATTATACAGTGTCTGTGTGATATGTATTAGTCATCTTGTTTGCTTGATGGAAAGTTGCACATCCGATGATAGCAGAACAGGTCGCAACCGATCATAAAGACACAAGCAATCTTCGACAAACCTGATGTTTGAGATTATTGAAACAAATTGCATCGCCCCTAAGAAGGGGCGCAATGTCAAGAATATATGGAAAGAATTACATTTGTAAGGCTGCAAAGTAAAGATTTGTTTAAAGTGTAAACACTAGAATAATTACCTTTATCGTAGAAATTACTTGTTCTGTACAATGCTGCCGCTTTCTTCTGTTAATTACTTGTTTCTAAGAACTCAGCATTTGTCTCAGATTACATTGGTTTTTTAATTGTCCCGATAACATTGTCCAATACTTTGTTTTGCTACAGTGCCAAGATCATTGACATTAACTAAACACAGAGATAAAAATCGAAGTGACTATCCAAAATGCGTTTCTTGAGGATCGTAAATGCAACAATTTGAAAAGTTGCTTCCATAATAAGTTAGTAACAAAAATTACAGAAACCTAATCTTCTCTCTATCGTACAGTCTTGATGTATTCAAATTTTAATTAGAACATAATTTATTGCCTCGTCTACCAAAGTACTTTTCTGTAAGTTCCGGTATCCCAAATAGATAACCCATCGCAGCGTCAGATGAATGTATCCTTACCGGTTGTAGCGCGAGCAATGAATTCCTTTCGGAAACACTGACCTTACGCAAAATCGCGAAACGAAGAACTGTCATTATAGAACTATGATGTATACTGTGTGACAAAAGAGTTTGATAAATAAAAGGCGCATCCATAAACTAAGTGTCCTCATGTTATCCTCATGTTGTTTAGCCAGGAAAATAGTGCATGATTGTCCTTATTTTTCCAATTACTAGGAACGCTTCGTTCATCTAGAGACTGATGCTAGGAGAGGGTCAAGTTCCTTCACATACTCCGCGTGAAATCGAATTGTAGTACCATCAGGTTCGGCAATTTTACCTCTGTTGAGCGATACCTATCGCTTTTCTGTCCCTCTTACGTATATTTCAATATCCGACATTTTGTCGTTCTTGCGATGGCTTAAAATACAGTATTGCATCCTCTATTAAGCAAGCAGGAGTAAAATATAGGGAGCGTAAGGTTATTTACAACTTGTACAAAAACCAGACAGCGGTTGTCAGAGTTGAAGGGCATGAAAGGGATGCAGTGGTTGGAAAGGGAGTAAGACAAGGTTGTAGCCTTTCCCCAATGTTGTTCAATTTGTACATTGAGCAAGCTATAAAGGAAAGCAAGGAGAAATTTGGAGAAGGAATTAAAGTTCAGGGTGAAGAATTAAAAACATTGCGTTTTGCCGACGACATAGTGATTCTGTCAGATACAGCAAAAGACCTGGAAGAGCAATTGAACGGAATGGACAGTGTGCTGAAAGGTGTATATAAGATGAACATTAACAAGAGTAAAACTAGGGTAATGGAGTGCAGTGTAAGAAAATCAGGTGACGCTGAAGGAATTAGATTAGGTAACGAAACAATAAAGGAGGTAGATGAGTTTTGTTACTTGGGCAGTAAAATAACAAATGATGGTCGCAGTACAGACGATATAAAATGCAGAATGGCAATGGGTAGAAAGGCGTTTTTGAAAAAGAGAAATTTGTTAACATCGAATATTGATTTAAGCCTAAGGAAGTCCTTTCTGAAGGCATTTGTATGGAGTGTTGCCTTGTATGGGAGTGAAACATGGACGATAAGCAGTGTGGACAGAAAGAGGATAGAGGCTTTTGAAATGTGGTGCTACAGAAGAATGCTGAAGATTAGGTGGGTGGATCGCGTAACTAATGAGGAGGTACTGAACCGAATTGGGGAGAAAAGAAATTTCTGGCATACCTTGACTAAAAGAAGGGATAGATTGGTAGGACACATTCTTAGACATCAAGGAATTGTGAATTTAGCGTTGGAGGGAAGTGTGTGGGGTAAAAATCGCAGAGGGAGACCAAGAGACGCGTATAGTAAGCAGATTCAAGTGGATGTGGGTTGTCGTTCTTATGAGGAGATGAAAAGGCTTGCTCAGGATAGAGTAGGGTGGAGAGCTGCATCAAACCAGTCTCCGGACTGAAGACCATAACAACAACACATTTCAAAACCATTAGGACGTTTACCACTTTGACATAGAACGAAAATTTCATAGTATTTTCTGTCAAGTTGGTACACAAAACATTGTTCTCAAAGTTGTTGATCGTCTCCTGCATGGTAGCCCTTACGCTGATAATGATAATCACTTAGGGTAAATTTTCTTCACATGCAAGACTTTGGCTACTTTTATAAGAATTGCAGTGAAATTCTCCTTGCTTTCGTAACTGATTCCTAACTCGATTGTTGATACACGGTGTATATTTCCGATCTCTCGTAATTTTACTCGGCACATACTCTGAAACCTGTTTACTCAACAGGAAGGTCTTCCTACCTTTCTTGATACTGCTATTCACAGTGCATCTATGGATGCCGCAGCGACATTATAATAGCTCATTCCCTGTTATAGGCAAACTGACTGGAAAAGTGCGGGTCTGTTTGTCATCAACAGGTATAATATGTTAACTCCATCAGTCGGCTCTGAAACGTAATTGCTCTGTCCCTTCCACACGTCAGTCTACCAGTCTATATCCGGTACGTCTAAATCTCCACCTAATACCATAACACTACTAGGAAACTTACGGGAAATATTTTACAGGTTTCCGTCATATGTTCTGTTACTACTGTTTCCTGTATCTCTATAGACCCGGATGGTCTATAGAGATAGAACTTCGTCATACTTGGGAGGTGGGGAACGATCTGTTCAATTAATGTATTATGCAAAACAGCAAAGATAGAAAATCATCTCAGTAATTTCCTATCTTAGCTCTTTTACATAATTAAAAAAAGTCTAGAAAAACTTCCAGTGATCACGTTTGAGCCACTTTTAACGCTGACCTTCGGCGAAATTAATTTACTTTCCCAATCTGTACTAAATTTACTCAGTACAATGGTATTCTTTATCGTTACAAACACCCATAACCCTCCAGTGTTTAACCTGTATCAGAGAAACACTTTCCAGTCTCGGTTTACGATTCCGTTACTCTTGATTGGTTTAAGCAGCTTTCCGTCCTTAGTGCTATGTGGGCATTGTGACCACCTAAAAGGGATTACAGTTCAGGGATCTTTGCATAGACGCACCTGCAGTTACTTATTAATATAGACACTTGGAAAATGAAAAACAGAACGCCATGAATTCTCCTGTCCAACAGATGGAAAGTTTATTGACGCATTCTTGAGGATGTATTCAGCACTCGATCAACAGACAGAGCCATAGGCACGTGACTTCGGTGATCAGAGCGTGCGCATTGTCGGCGCTAGTAACGTTAATACCCTCGTTTTGCGGCAGTGCAAGCTGCAGTTCTGCCCTGGATATGATCATAGAGGTGCCGCAAGTAGTATTCTGGGATGGCCTGCCATGCAATTTCCACCTGGTGCCTCAGATGGGCCAGATTTCGTACTGGTCCTGCAGACCGCGCAGGATGACGCTTTATCCGTTCTCAAACATGCACTCAGTGCTGGACAGATCTGCGACGTACTCTTTCATGGTATGTTGGGTAGTTTTGGAAACACGTAGAGTTGCGTTGTCCTGTTGGGGAAGCATATCTCCTTGCTGAAGCATGAACGTTTGTAAGAAGGGTTGATTGATGGTTTCATTGTACTGTGCACTGTTTAATGTGCCCTCGGCGATCCCCAGTGGAGGACGGTCAGTATACTATATGGTTTTGCACACATTGATACACGATCATGCGTGCTGGTAGGGCGTCTTACGTTCACGCTGCAACATTGTTCGGCCTGCCTCGAGTGGCGTCGCTATAGACGCCTGTGGAAGGACGCATGGAGACTTTTCGTCTTCATTGATGAGACTCGCTTCTGCCTCCATAGCAACGATGAGCAACGTGCGTTTGGTGCACAGGCATATATTACTAGGGTGGCAACCTTGCCTCTGTGACTGAAGTGTGACGCCGAAATATTACTGCACCTCACGTCCAAAAGTCTCCGTACAGTACTACTGACACGTTGATAGTTATACTAGTGGGTTTGAACATTATTTGCTTTTGAACTAATACTTCCGCAATAGTTGCATTTAACGCATACATTGTCGAATCGTGTTGTGAGAAGAAGGTGTTACGAACGATTAAATTTTACTGAACGTTCTTGGAGCCTCGCGTGACTATGTTGTCAGTCATGTTACGTTGGCATTATCCAGTTGTGTGACAACGCAAATTTTAGTTATGATATCTTCGTTTTACGAGTACAAATACTTTTAATGGGTGAACGAGGTTATTTACGAGAACCTTTCACCAATAGAGCAGGAACAGCATTATTTATTTACTTCATAGTATAGACGAAACACTAATCAGAACACTCTATGTGGATTTCTAAGTGTATTAACATCTTGGCAAAGTCTTTCCACTGTTTTGTTGATGCTGCCAACACAATCATGTGAGGCCACTGGGATACTATGTAAACGTTTACCGTTACGTACAGTGAAAGCAGACTGTATTTCACTGAAAAACACCCAGAAAAATACAGACATATGTTATCCACGACAAATGGCGCAATTATAACGGCCCTGCTACTAAAAGAGAAGCCTAAGTAGATCAAAACTGGTATATCATATGAATAATCCAGGAACGGTGACTTGCTATCAAAACTGGTATCAGATTATTAAAACAGGAAACGTGACTCATGAGTGTATGTGAGAAAGCAGACCTTAGATTTCGTAGTAATTCTCAAAACAATAAAGATACGTGTTATCCACGATATAACACTCTTATAATTACCATACTATTGGAGGAAAATCCGAAGTTGAATGAATATCAGCATTGATTCAACTCATTATTGTATTTGTCAAATTAGGCCAGCTGAAAAAATACAGCCGTATACAACACACGAATTTCCCATATGTCAACACTCTAAAGAAGTTTCGTCAGGTTAACCGTATTTTTACGACTCTTTTTCTGTAAGAACGCCCACGACTGCTCACACGTTATAGTATAGAAATATGGCGGAGAGACTTCATGACACCAATGATACCACCGACCTATATAAACAACATAGACTGGCCACCATGTTTTACAACGTCACGTAGGCGTAACCAGTCGTCTGCTACAGCACTAAATCATGTCACTTTCGCTTTGTGCAATGACTTAAAAAACCATTCTCTACCTGCTTATTGTTATTTTTATAGCTAAGCTAATATGGATAAAGGATAAATGATGGACAACAAGTGTGTGGTAGAGAAATCGGAAAGTTTAATTACAAATGGCACATACACTGGATAGGCTAAACATCGTCTCATTCATACAAAAATCCTGGCTTTTCACTGTCCCTTAAACAATATTAATTTCGAGTACATTTGCCTAATCTGCTTACCTCTTTCCTCTGCAGATTTGGCTTTACAAAAATGATGTATTATAAAACTGAAGTAATATTTTAATAACAGCTTTATTAGGCTGGAGTAATGTGATTCCTCCTAAAATTTCGAGGATACCATTAAGTGCTCGTAGTTGGCAAATAAAGTAGGTCTGTTTCTTAACATTCTAAATACATCTACATACATTCGCAAAAGAAAATATTTCTTCCCTAATGACGTTTCATGATTCCTCTGAACTCTTTCTGCCACTTCCAAAAGTTTTACAAGATCTTTAGAGGGATGGAACAAACTGTCTTTTATACCTTTTAATCCGATTAATCCTGTTTTACTCTCAGTTTTAGGATTAAGGAGAACTTCCAACTTTACTCACTTGCCTAATGATGCTTCCAGAAATATAGTCTACAACATGGTTATGAAAGTTCTGAATTGTTGCTTATATTTTATTCAATAGCGCTACAGCTGCTTCAACATTTTGTCATTATCAAGCGCCTGCGTATATAACAATTACATTAATTAATTTCAAATCAAATAATACGAAAATGAACATAAAAAATTTGTTATAAATTTTTCTTATAACTTACGTCAATGATATTTGGACGTTATATGCTGACATCTGGCGCAACTGTTGTCTAAACTGTATGGAAACATTCACGTATTTCGTAGATGGATACGATTTTTAGTTGTCAGGTTTTATGCAGATTGTACGCTAAAACGGTATATTGAAGAAAACTTTTATATTTTGCGTAATTAACAAAAGCTCTGCCAAAGATGTTACATACATATAGTAATCGACTAAGTTGAGACTTTTTAACGTTGACATTGGTCAGAGAGGTTTATTTCGGTTTTTTTAGCTACCTCTGGTCATTTAGCATATCTTTGCTTCTCAGCCTTTTTCATCGATAAAGTCAACAAAATTAACCAGATAATTTTTATGTTTGAAATCAGTGTGATCATTAAGCGTTTCGTTCGGATAATTTTTAGATATTTCAGATTTCTCCAAAATATTCATTTCAATCCCTTTGGTATTTTATGCAATATCGTAAGTGCGTTTTCGATGTTAGGCCTAAGTCCTGAATGGTTTTAGTTTGAGATGTAAATAGAAACTAGACTGTTTTCACTGATTCTTACGTGTTCACGATATCTTGTGAGGAAATTACGTTCGATCTGACCAATGTAAAAGCTGTTACAGTTGTCACATGTGATTTTGTAAATACCTGGTTCTAAGTATGGGGAATTATTGATGGATGCGAAGTGTAATTTTGTTCTTAGATTGTTATTGGTGCGAAAGGCAAATTTAATTCTGGTGTTTTTGAAAAGTTCGTTAATTTTGTTGGATATTTACCGAAGTAAAAAGATATCTTTTTTTACCGAAGTATGTGGCTGGTAAGGCCCAAAAAGACAGTTCAGATAAATGATGCAAGGCAGGAGATCAAGTTGTGAAAAGCAATTTTCGATAAGTTAATAAGGCTCAAAATTTAGAAAACCAACTTTTTGCAAAGACATGATCCCAGCAATTTAAACACGAGTGAAAAAAATTGAATGAAAGGCAAGCCTTATAAATACAATATTAATTACAAATTACCCTTGCCATTTAAATGAAACAGTTCAGCTTAATTATCAAAATCACACTAAAGTGGGGCTCCAAAATTTAAGTGAACACAGCCTTCATAACCACAATTACCAAAACACATTAAAGACGAGCTCAAGGAATTTAAGTAAGGTCTGCTGGCAGCAGGAGTGTGCTCAGTGATAACTATAGGCAAAAGGCCAATAAAACAACGCAATAAAATTTACAAATAATTCTTGTATTTTAAGTGAAAGGAGCTCAGCCTACTTATGAAAATCTCACTGAGGTGGGGTTCTGGCTACTCGTTAATACACCCACACAGTTAAAACAGATGAGCTGACTCAAAACAGAAAGGACAGAAATAAGGTGCACAACGGTCAACAAGAACTACAGCTCGGATACGAAGGGGCTCACACAAACGGATAGAGCGCTAAATTACAACTGCGGGGTGCCGATGCCTCACGAAAGGAAAAATTTCTGCAAGGAGAAGATAAAAAGCTATACAACTACCGCCCGTGCAGATGCGAGCTAGCAGAGGGGCACAAACCAGATAAATTCCCCAGTTACGTTAACCAAGACTATGTATATAGAGTACTTGTTGCTCAGAGCAAAGAGAATAATTCAATTGAACCGAACTAAAGGTGCGGAATAACACATGAATAAACAACTAACGTCGTAGCCACAGGCACCGACGGCCCCTGGGGAACAGACCACCGATCCTGACAAATTTAAACACACAAATTTGCGGAACAGGACTGTATCAGTCAGTTATTTACTTCTTACAGAACGACAAGTGCAGGCACCCTCCCGATGGTGTAGGTGGAGGGTGTCAACCAGCCGGCCGCGGTGGCCGAGGAGACTGAGGCGCTTCAGTCACGGTCTGCACGGCCATTACGGTCGGGGGTTCGAATCCCCCCTCGGGCATGGATATTTGTGCCGTCCTAGTTCGTAAGTAGTTCATAAGTAGTTTGTAAGTTTAGGGACTGATGACCCCGTAGTTAAGTCCCATAAGCCTTACAAACATTTGAACATTTTTTTTTTTTTGTGTCAACCAACACACGGAAACATTTGATACATCCCAGATGACAAGTGGCTGAAACGACGCAAGGCGCAGTCGGGGCAGTTTGCGGAGTACCAGTTGCTGGCAGCTCCGACTTATCAGTCTCCTGCCTGATACTCTCTTTGCTGCCCCCGTAGCAACTGACTCCAACCCTCTCTCCAACAACTCGAGCAGCCAGTCGTACCACCCGTGGATAGGAAAACACACGTTAGCAGACAATCGACGCACGATAAATCAAACAGCGCCACGAGCGGTGCAATCACAGAGAGATCGATAGTGCTTGCCCCAGTAATTAAATAAAGGACAGGGTCAATAAAAAAAAAAAAAAAAAAAAAAAACAGGAGCAAGGACGGCTCACCCTCCGCCCCGCCCCCCCTCCCTTATCCAAGGACCCATACGATAGCGAGATGAAGTGGCATGAGAAGTGGCTAAACTTGATTAATATGGACCTTAAAAGGTTTGTTGGTGGCTAATTCCCGAACTAAGAGATTAACGACCCCCAGAAGATTCAATATAGCACACCAGCCAACAACCCACGATAATCAATGGCTCAAACCACTCCACGTAAGATGAATCAAGACATAAAGCTAAAAGCGTCGTCAGTAATAAGAGCCAAAACACAAATAACAAGCCAAAAGAAGAAGCCAACGGTTTCCATCAAAAGAATTTAATACGGCTAATCTACATTTAATATTAGAGTATGCTGCTGCACAACAAATATGTAAACGTAGCACAGTTCTCTCCTGAACACCAAGATGCGTACTCCATTTTTGTATCCTGAATAATTTGCCGGATGGGGTCACTTTCAAGAAATACACAATTGAACAGCTGTTCTGTGCCAGACATGATACAGGGAGAGCTTACTCAAGAAGGAGGGAAGCTAGCGATAGTGAACTTCCTACACAGAGCATATGCTTCGAAGTATTTATTCATACGAAATTGAGAACTTACTCAGAGAACGTTCTTTTTGTCTGAGAAGCTTCTCTGGAGCATGTGCTCGTTCCTGTTCAGTAGCCGAACACCAGCAAGATTGCAGCAAAAAGATAAAATTTAACGATGCCACAATACTCGCCAAGCAACCAGGGATGGTTAAACGTAAGATAAGGAAAGCCATCGAAATTGTAAGACATCCTAATAACATGAACAAAGAAGATGGACTCAGGCTTGCCCCCTCCTGGCTACCAGCCATCACAGCGAAATAGGCCGCACTGACAACACAACACGCGAGCGTCACCAGCAAGCAACTGCCACCGCGCGACCCACGGCCAGCAGGAGAGAAACGGAAGCCCTCAACTCATTCGCCGATGAACACCAATCATGTCTCGCTATGCAAAGAGCAATAGGCAACGGCTAACCCCCACTCCCTCCACCTCAGCATCCTATCATGATAAAGTTTCCATTCTTCCGCCAAAAATCCACCAATAACATCGTTGATTTTAAAATTTATGACGTTATGTCTAATTGGCAGTAAATATAAAGTATAGTAACAACCAGCTCACATCAGTATACCTAGATGAAGGCCTTTGTAACTTTGGCCGAAACGTCGGTTATTAAAGTAGTAGCCTTCTTCCAATCTTCCATTCCATAGCAATTGAATGGAATGGGCAATGTCTTGAAAAGAGGTTATAAGATGAACATCAACAAGAGTAAAACAAGGATAATGGAATGTAGCGTCAGAAAATCAGCCGATGCTGAAGGAATTAAATTAGGTAATGAGGCAATAAAAGTAGTAGACGTGTTTTGTTTCTTGGGTAGCAAGATAGCTTCTGATGGCCGAAGTAAAGAGGATATAAAATGCTGAATGGCTATGGGAAGAAAAACGTTTCTGAAGAAGCGAAACTTGTTGACATCCAATATTAGTTTAAATGTTAGGATGTCCTTTCTGAAGGCATCTGTGTGGAGTGCGGCATTGTATGGAAAATGAAGCGTGGACAATAAGGAGCTCAGACAAAAAGATGATAGAAGCTTTTGAAATGTGGTGCTACAGACGAATGATGAAAACTAGATGGGTAGATCATGTAACTAATGAGGAGGTGCTCAACAGAATTGGGGAGGAAATGAATTTCTGGCGTATTCTGATTAAGAGAAGGGATAGGTTGGTGGGACACATCCTGAGACACCAAGGAATCGTCAACTTAGCATTATAAGGAAGTGTGTGTGGTAAAAATCGTAGGAGACTGAGGGACGAATACAGTAAGCAGATTCATCTACATCTACATAGATACTCTGCAAATCACATTAAAGTGCCTGGCAGAGGGTTCATTAACCACTTTCATAACTTTTCTATACCGTTCCATTCTCTAATAGCGCGCGGGAAGAAAGAACACCTAAAACGCTCCGTTTTCGATCTGATTTCTCTTATTTTATTGGGATGGTCATGTCTCCCTAAGTAGGTGGGTGCTAGCAAAATATTTTCACATTCAGAACTAAATGTCGGTGATGGAAACTTCGCAAACAGATCACGCCGCAATGAATAACGTCTTTCTTTTAAATATTTTAACTCCAATTCTTGCAACATTTCAATGACGCTCCCCCCCCCCCCCCCCGTAACGTTATAAAACAAAACGAGCTGCCCTTCTCTGAACCTTCTCAATGTCTTCCGTCACTCCCACCTGGTGAGGGGCAACAGTACTCCAGGAGAGGACGCACAAGTGTGATGTAGACAGTCTCTTTGGTGGAGCTGGTGCATCTTCGAAGCGTTCTGCCGATGAAACGTAACCTTTGGTTCGCCTTCCCCACAATATTTTCTATGTGTTCTCTCCAGTCAAAGTTGTTCATAATTGTAACTCCTAAAATACGACCTTAAGGTTTGACTGATTTATCGCGTAATTGAAGTTCAGCGGCTTTATTTTAGTGGTCATGTGTATTACTTCACACTTTTCTTTATTTAGTGTCAATTGCCAATTTTCGCACCATGTAGAAATTTTGTCTAAATCGCTTTGCAGTTGCTTTTGATCCTCAATTGACTTCACTAACCGATAAACGACAGCATCATCCGTGAACAGTCTAAGGGAGATATTCAGATTGTCTCCTAAATCGTTTATAAACACGAGGAAGAGTAATGAATCTATAACGCTTCCCTGTGGAACGCCAGATATCACTTCTGTTTTACTCGATGACTCACCGTCAATTACAACGAACTGTGTTATTTCTGATAGGAAATCGTGAATCCAATCGCAAAATTGGGGAGATATTCCATAAGCACGCAATTTCATAAGAAGCCGCTCGAGGGGTACAGTGTCAAAAGCCTTCCTGAAATCCATAAATATGGAATCGATTTAAGATCCCGTGTCGATGGCACTTAATACTTCGTGTGAATAAAGGGCAAGGGATGTAGGTTACCGAAAGTATTCTCAGATGAAGAGACTTGCATAGGGTAGGTTAGCGTGGAGATCTATATCAAACCAGTCTGCGGATTGAAGACCGCAACAACAACAACAGTCTTCTTACATCGTGACGCACCCCGCAAACTTTTATGTCATCTGTCTAACAATGTTTTGATACCGATTGCTAGTGCCACTCCAGGTGGTGTCAAAACTGATCTAAATGAATTTCTTGTAGCTGAGAACGGAATCTTTCCTACAGATGTCAACTAGTCTATTCCCTTGCGCCATTACCCAACAAGGACAATAATTTATGTCCTCCCCTGACCGGATGGCGGTTGCATTTTGTGACGCGCAAGCCTCGCAGGCTGGGGGACGGAATGAAGTTGGCTCACGGCCGGGTGGTGCACGGCATGTGTTCGGATGCTCGCGTGTAGCGCCCGGCATTCTAATTAAATTAAACTGCATTCCGCGCGATGAAAGCGGCTCTGACCAGCTTGGCTGGGCCGCCATAGGCCGACGCCGCCAGTGCCAGCCCGGCCGTCAAACGGAGCAGCACGCCCAGCCGCTGCCACTGACGACTGGCGAATGACGCCGCTTATTGCGTTCGTTGCGGCCGGCTGGAATCCGCGCCCTGTCTCTCGCAATTACGAGCGGCTGCCAGCAGCTTTCGTGTGCGTATTACACTGGCGGATACGTCAGAAGAGCTCCATATCGATACAGCGGAATACATCGATTACGTCTACACTAAACAGACCAGATTGACGGCAAGGGTAAAGAAATATTAAAAAGTTAAATCCACTGTATTTTTGTTCGACAATATGTTTTAACCTTCAGCCCGTACACCCCCCCCCCCCCCCATGGCACACAAAACGTACTTCCCTGCCTTTTGGAAAGCGGCCAAGGTCCTGATGTTCAGGAAGCCGGGGAAAGACCACTCCCTCCCACAAAATTACCGACCCATCAGCTTACTGAGTTCGCTCAGCAAGATTGTTGAGAAGGTAATTCTCAAACTACTCACTAGGCACTGCATAAGCAATGACACCCTGAGACCGGAGCAATTCGGCTTCAGGAACCACCACTCAACAACACAACAACTCCTTCGCGTAGTGGAACACATAACACACGGATACAACACAGGCAAAGCCACAGGGGCGGTGTTCCTGGACATCGAAAAAGCTTTCGATCGTCTGTGGCACAACGGCCTTATACGCAAACTCAACGATGCTGGGTTTCCCGACGGACTCGTACGTCTCATAAACTCATACGTCACCGACAGATGTTTCAACACTGACATTCAGGGCAAACAATCAACACGACACGGTATACAAGCGGGAGTACCCCAAGGCAGCATCCTGGGGCCCTCCTGCTTAACCTCTACATTAACGACTTTCCAACCACACATAAAATGACGGTCGCATTATACGCGGATGACACCGCCATCGTAGCGCAAGATTGGAATCCGTCAAACATTAACTCAAGATTACAGACTGCACTCAATACTGCAGAGCCTTGGCTGGAGAAATGGCGTGTAAAAGTAAACGTCGGCAAGTGCGAAGCAGTATTGTTCACTAGAAGACCGAAACACCTGCACAAACACCAATACTGTAGACCAGTTACATTACACACACGCCCAATACGTTTCTGCGAGAAAGTCAAATACATAGGTGTCTGGCTGGACCGGAAACTCACATGGGGGGACCACATACAACACATGACCAACCGGGCAAACGCGAGGCTCAAACAATTCTATCCAATGCTCAACAGGCAGAGTAAACTAAACAGACGGGTGACGAGGAACACATACATGACACTTGTAAGACCTCTGATGACGTACGGTGCCCCGTGCTGGGCTTACGCAGCACCGACACGGCTGCGCCGCTTGCAGCTCATACAGAACAAAGTACTACGCATCATAATCAATGCTCCACGCTACACGCGCACAGCGGACCTTCACCGTGAATACCGCCTTGACACTCTCACGGAGGTATTCAAAAAACACGCCGCACGACTGTAAAAAATGCATCCTCAATCTGGGTAACTTCGACCGCAACCATAGGTGGAAGCACAACCGACCAAAAACACTCTTTGTCAGGAATAGATAAACACCTATAGACACAAAAAAATCATTGCTCATTGAACCCCTGCATTGCAGCAAAACTGACTGGCAGCGCCAGATGAACAATTACCGCCGACAAACCGGCAGTCGCAGGGAACGTGAACAAACACAAAACACAAACAAATCCCACACTAAACCTTTACACTTAGAGTCCGATCTCAAAAAATCGACCACTTGCCTGTCAATCTTGATTGTTGCAGCCAGCCGCCGCTGATGATGGACCAGGAGACACCCCCAGTGCCAGCTGCAGAGGGGCGGCTCATCAAACCGGATTGACAAACTTATGACAAACACGCATTGAAAATGGTACCGAGATTGCACGATACCCAAAACTAACATAACCACACCCTTGCATGATCTGTCGCAGATAGCAACAATCCGATACTGCTCTTACTACCCGCTCCTGACTATCGCAGAGGTTTTTTTCCCTTGGCACTTGCCTTGGCACTTTTTTCTCTCTGCCCTTAAAACCGCTCTTGTTTCAAAAGCTTTCGACCACTTCTGTCATCCTGCTGGACCGTATTAATGGGTAATCTTATCCACACGTACGGCACACATCACAGTACCCGCTCCTGTGACTCCCACATTAGACATATTAACACACGCCGAGGTGACAGTAGAACTATTGAGTTGGTCACCATGCTAGTGCGAGAGTGGAGGGGCTCCACTCTTTTTACATCTACATCTATACATACTCCACAATTCACCGTAAGGTTCGAGGCGGAGGGTACACTGTACTACTACTAGGCATTTCCTTTCCTATTCCACTCCCAAATTGAACGAGGAAAGAAAGAATGCCTATATGCCTCCGTACGAGCCCTAATTTCTCTTATCTTGTCTTTGTGATCACTACGCGAAATGTAGGTAGGCGGCAGCAAGATCGTACTACACTCAGCTTCAAATTCTGGCCCTCTAAATTTACTTAACAGAAATTCACGAAAAGAATGTCGTCTTTCTTCCAGCGATCCCCAATTGAGTTGCCGGAGCATTTCCGTGACACTCGCGCATTGGTCGAACCTACCGGTAACAAATCTAGCTGCTCGCCTCTGAACCGCCTCTATGTCTTCCTTTAAACTGATTTGCTGAGCAATACTCAAGACGTGATCGTACAAGCGTTTTATACGCGGCCTCCTTTACAGGTGAAGTACATCTTCCCAAAATTCTCCCAATAAACCGAATTCGGCTGTCCGCCTTACTCACAACTGTCCTTACATGCTCCTTCCATTTCATATCGCTCTGCAATGTTTCGCCTAGATATTTAAACGACGCGACAGCATCAAGAAGCTCACTACTAATGCTGTATTCGAACATCATAGGATTGTTTTTCCTACTCATGCGCATCACCTTACATTTTTCTACATTGAGAGTTAGCTGCCATTCTTCGCACCAACTAGAAATTTTGTCTAAGTCATCCTGTATACTATTACAGTCAGTTACAGACGACACCCTCCCATACACTACAGCATCATCAGCAAACAGCCGCAAATTACGACTTACTCTGTCCATCAGATGATCTATATAGATAGAAAAAAATAGCGGTTCTATCACACTCCCCTGTGGCACGGCTGATGATACACTCGTCTCTGATGAACACTCGCCGTCGAGAACAACGTACTGCGTTCTATTACTTATGAAGTCTTCCAGCCAGTCACAAATCTGTGAACCTATTCCATAAGCTCGTATCTTCGTTAGCAGTCTGCAGTGTGGCACCGAGTCGATCGCCTTTTTGAAGTCGAGAAAAACACAATCCGCCTGTTGACACTTGGTCTTTAAGACCGCTGTGTCGTTTCTCTCAGTTTATTTCGGCCTTTTTTGCATCTAATTGTCTTAAAATGCATGTAGTGAACCATTCGGTCTCCCCCTTCTCCAGCATACACCCCCGCCCCAATAGTTTTCTCACACACTTGATATGTAGATTTTTTCCAATTTTATAGACTTGCAGTTGATTGTGAAAAGAAAATCACAGAAGTTGAGGGTAAGTGGGGTACATTGGACCGGAGAAAATAAAGACATTCAGTGTACACATCGGCCTGTTTTGAGCGGGAGCGGAGAGTGCAATTCGTTAATTACAGAACTTCGGACAGATGCACAACGGAGAAAAGACTTACTTCGACTTCCTGTTCAACTGCCTTGAGGGTACTGTGGAGGGCAGAGTGCTGATACGCACTCAGTGAGAAGGGAAGGGAGGAGAAGAGTGTCGCCCCGGTCCAAAAGACAGTCCACACGTAACATTGGGATTACATATACAAAGATGGTTTTTCAAAGATATGTGAATGTCCAAATTTCTTATGTCTATGAATCAATACTACAGAACAAGCGTACTACAAAACAAATGGATTTTAAATGTTAAAACTGTAGGATTATATAAGAAAGAATTGTCAGCAGGTGAAAGTAGAATCAAAATGTGGATTGTAATTGAATAAGTATCAGTGCCACAGAACTTGCATAATATAAAACACAGATGGTGTCCGAAATAGTACAACTTACATCACTTCAGGTTACGAATATTATAAATGTCCAGGTGAGTGATGGGTGATTGTACAAGAAAACTGTAAATCTCAGAGAAACAGTGAAGGATTGGGGGGGGGGGGGGGAGAGTAATTATGGCAATTGAAAGACAGGTATATCGAGTATTGGTATGGAACACATAAGACAAAATTATTTACACAGTGAGAACAATAGGCCTATTAGTAAGTTGACATTATTTTAGTAAAGGTGAATAATGGAATTGTGTATGGTCATTGAGCACTTGGTCAGGATTCTTGGTGAAGTATTTGTTAATGGTCTGAATTTCCAACAATGTGAGTTTTCTGTCCTTTTTCCCTTTATGGAGAATATCACATTTAGTATCATAGGAATGCCATTCATTCAGAGTATGGTCAGCAAAGGCGGAGTATTTCGTTTTCAATCTCCAGCTCCTTTCGTGCTCAGATAGTCTAGTGGCTACAGACCTACCTGACTGGCCTAGATATTTTTTGCCACAAAGATTGCAGGTAATTTTATACATTCCACTCTGTTCTAAAGGTGGAATTTTGTCTTTGCTGTTGAACAAAATGTGGGGAACTACAGAAATACAGAAATATACCAGAAATACTGTTGCCCACATTTGTTCACTACGAAATAGTCGTCATCCGATTTTAAGACAGGATGTTTGGTTTGTGGCTCCGGATCGACAGCCTGTCTTGTACCGTAGGCCAATATTAAAACACTCTCAACATTTCCTCGACAGTTGTTGTGTTGTGTTTAATTGTGTTCTCCAATTTGTTTACTGAGCTACTAGGAATACTCATTGAGAGATGTGCTCGTAACTCTAAACACCAAGAAAGTTATACAATATGTTCTGTCAACTTTTAGTTTCAACTGCCTACCTGTAAATTACGTGGAGATTCGTAATATCGGCTCCAGAAAAGACGATACAAGTAACACAGAGTTATATTACAGCAGGTTCAGCATATTTCCCCCAATCCAGAACTTTATTGACTACAATGCCTCACCGGACTACGTCTGGTACCTACAAATGACGCCATTACCCACTTCCTAAGAAAAAGAGTAAGTCCATCACATAGACTTAGGGTAGTTCCCATTAAAGAAATGACACAGGTAAGTGCAGTTTCGAGAGACTAAGGTTTTATTTAAGTACTCTGGAAAGGATTTTGTTGAAAAAAAAAAATGTTTTGAGCATTTAAAGAGCTTTTTCCTAGCATTGTGTGTTTATGTGTCACTCCCACTTTTCTATCACCCATTTTCCTGCATATATTTTAGATATTTACATCCGCTATGTTGCACGTTAGGGATTTTTTTTACTTGAGTGTGCTGGCTATCTTTGGAATGCAACAGTAGGTATTCTTTAGTTTCTGCTGTTTTTAAACAACATGCATTCAAACACGCGGTTAATTTTGTTCAAGTCCGATTGCGAGCAGTTGTTCTACTTACGTTTGCAGGTATACTATAGACAGGCAATTAGGAAACAAAGAATATCTGTAGGCAATGAAGAGAGATTGCCACAAGTCCTCTACTGACGATAAGCCAACCACGAATTGTGTCTGTCAAGAAATAATTCATTATCCGAATACAATAGGGCTCAGACGACCGGAGAATCTTATTCTCACCATCATTCTCTTCCTGCTGCTGTTATTACACCAATTAAACCTATTTTCAGAGACTTGGCTCATGCTGACCTTCTAAGGAAATGTCTGCATGGGCAAACCCAAGTGAATGTTTCAACTGCATAACTTGGAAGCACCTTCCTAAAACTGTTTTTGTAGGTATACATACGATGAAACTAGGGGTTCAAGGCCGGCCGCGGTGGCCGAGGTGACTGAGGCGCTCCAGTCACGGTCAGCACGGCCACTACGGTCGGGGGTTCGAATCCCCTCTCGGGCATGGATGTTTGTGCCGTCCTTAGTTGTAGGTAGTTCATAAGTAGTTTGTAAGTTTAGGGACTGATGACCCCGTAGTTAAGTCCCATAAGCTTAACAAACATTTGAACATTTTTTTAGGGGTTCATGATGCTGTTATTACTTTCAATTCTGGTTACATTGGAAAGTGTTGGGTACTGAAAAAGCTGGGTGGAAATATGATCACTGGCCTGCAACATTGCGATAAAATTAGGATAACTGATGCAGACAGGTCTGCATATAATATGGCCAAAAAAGCAAGACAAACATCCAGGAGGATGAAAAAGAAGCTGGAAGAGCTGCTAGAGGCCAAAGAAGATCCATCATATGCGGCAGGACTGTTTTAATTAACTATAAGTAACAATTTTCAAAACCTTTTTTCTTTAAAGTCAATATCCCGCGAACTAAAATACCTCATTATATCAGAAACTAACATAGGTAAATGAATGAAATTTTCAGAGACTCTCCATAACATAAAAGCAACGTCTGGTACTACATTCATTAATATTCCCCCAGTACAATTGGAAACAGTTAATGTCTCGGCTCGACTCGGCTCGGCCTGGCTGGTAGTGTGAACACGGCCTTAGATCACTTGGAGATGTCACTTAGATGTTTCTTGGGTGAGAATACTAACAACAATGATAAAACGTTATTTTGTTTAAAAATATCAGCATATGTTAATAGTTAGGACTATAAGATATGGTTTATGTAGCTTGCCGAGAGAACACTGTGTGTGTGTGTGTGTGTGTGTGTGTGTGTGTGTGTGTTTGTGATCGCAATGGAAATTTAGCTATATTCGTGTTAATGTTAGGCGTTTCTATTTTTAAAACGGTGTTTTCCTCTATGTCGTTTGTTGCTTGTGATTACATAACGGTACCTGGTGTCGATGACACTGACGTAGACGGTCGATACTCAGTGATCCAGAACGGCAGTTACTGTAGTACTGACTCATCAACCCAGAATTCCCGGAGAATGAGGTGACCAAGTTGATTCGGTTGAGATAATAATACGAGGTATGTCCACAAAGTAAGTTCCGTTTGGTTATATAAACGAATCGTGAACAGATACAGAAAAAATATTTATTGTATAAAAAACTACTTTTCAACTACTTTTCTACATAACTTCCGAAATTTTGTAGGCACTTGCCATAGCGTGGGACAAGTTTTTGTGTGCCTTCTTCATAGCAGCTTTTCGCCTGTATATTAAACCATGTGGCAAACATGTTCTTTCAGCTCATAATCGCTGAAGTGTTGAGCACCAAGGACAGATTTTAGGTGTAAGAAGAGATGGAAGGAGTCTTCTTCTTCCCTTTGTATTGCCGCCCGACCTCACAAGGCGAATGTGACCAAACAACTCTTACGGGAATTTCACTGGGACGTGTTTGATCATCCTCCGTAGTCTCGCTCCTAGCGACTTTCTTCTTACACCTAAAACCTGTCCATGGTGGTCAACACTTCAGCGATGATTACGAGCTGAAAGAACAAGTTCCCACATGGTTGAATACACAGGCAGCAACCTTCCACGAAGAAGGCATATAAAAACTTGTGCCATGCTATGACAAATGCCTACAAAATTTCGGAAGCTATGTAGAAAAGTATTTTGATAGTTGTATATTTCTGTACAATAAATATTTTACTGTATCTGTACACGTTTGTTTTATATTACTAAACGAAACTTACTTTGTGAACATACCTCGTGTATCGCCGCAATGGAGTGGCTGAGCGCTCTAGGCGTCTTGCTGCGAAGCGCGTGGTTTCTCGCCGTATTCGAGTCCTCCCTTGAACATGAGTGTGTGTGCGTTGTCCCTGGTATAAGTTAGTAGATCTAGGGACTGATGACCAATGCAGTTTGGTCCCACTGTTTTACAAAGATCTGAACATTTGACAGTATTCGTCGTTTGTATGATCGATGGATGAGTTGTGTTTGGAAAGCTGTTAAGTCAGTTGCCCTGATCTTTAAATAAAATATTTTCACATGCTCTGTTGCGACAGTAAATCTGGAAATTGGACAACAGTATGAGGGTGTACTAATTTTTATTTTTAGCCCCGTAACAATATAATTACCTCCGTGGTGGAATAGCCGAGCCGTCTAAGGCGTCTCGCTGCGGAGCGCGCGTTTGCTCGCCGTGGAGGTTCGAGTCCTCCCTGGGGCAAGGGTGTGTGTCTTGTCCTTAGGTTAGTTTACCTAGGTTTAAATAGTTTGTAAGCTACAGACTGATACCACGCAGTTTGATTACGTAGGTGTGGTGTCGCACAAGTACAAAGTGCGCGCCACCTACTTTCGCCGCGCGCCGCCATGCACGCACGGCGCGGCGTTCTTACGACGTCAGCCACGAGCGCCCTCTGCTACAACTCCGCTCGTGGCCACCACTGAACGACATCGTTCACTTGGGACTGAGATAGCAACCAGTAAAGACCTTCGGAATCAGATAGGCCCAGTGATGACTTGGCTATCGGATAGGCACTAGGCAGGCCTCTAACTCAACTATGTATCAGCATTCTGCAGTACTGATCTCTGTAAAAGTTAAGTATTGTATAAATTCTCTTCAATATATATCTCGTTCTAATTTACTCTAGTGTTTCTAGTTTCTGCTGTCCCACTGGCTGGTCACCTCCTACCTGCACAAGCGTGCATCATTTATTCCTGTGTCGGTTAAATACTACTCGGCCACCGACACCTACGACGGAAACGAGACACAAAAACGGCGACGAGGCTGGGACATAAAAGTGGCGACGAGAATGGGATACAAAAGTAGGCTTGACGGGTATTCTAGCATCGTTAAATTTTATCCATTTGCTGCAATCTTGCTGGTGTTCGGCTACTGCAGATTTATTGTGTTGGCCTAATCGAATGTAGCGTTCATGTTTGCGTATGCGTGTTGCCACTGCCCTCCCTGTCTCACCTATGAATACTTCCCCACATTCGCACTCCACCTTACATACTCCTTCTGCGTGTAGTGCGTCTTTCTTGTCCTTCTATAGTAGTCTATACTGACTCATCAACCCAGAACTCTTTGAGGATGAGATGACCAAGTTCATTCGGTTGGGATAATGTACCGCCGCAGTGGAGTGACCGAGCGCTCTGAGGCGTCTTGCTGCGGAGCACCTGGTGCTCGCCGTCTTCGAGTACTTCCTTGAACATTAGTGTGTGTGTTGTCCTTGGTATAAGTTAGTAGCTCAAGGGACTGATGACTAATGCAGTTTGGTCCCAAGGTTTTACAAAAATTTGAACATTTGACAGCATTCGTCATTTGTATGATCGATGGATGCGAGATTCAGAGCCGCCCGTGAGATGTGTTTGGAAAGCTGTTAAGTCAGTTGCCCTGATCTTTAAATCAAATATTTTCATGAACTCGACATGCTCTGTTGCGACAGTAAATCTGGAAATTGGACAACTGTATGGGGGTGTACTAATTTTTATTTCTAGAACCGTACTGTTCGGAAAGGTGTTACGTCAGTTGCGCTGATCTTTAAAACAGATAGTTCCATGCACTCCACATGCTCTATTGCGACAGTAAATCTGGAAATTGGACAACTGTATGGGGGTGTACTAATTTTTATTTCTAGAACCGTACTGTTCGGAAAGGTGTTACGTCAGTTGCGCTGATCTTTAAAACAGATAGTTCCATGCACTCCACATGCTCTATTGCGACAGTAAATCTGGAAATTGGACAACTGTATGGGGGTGTACTAATTTTTATTTCTAGAACCGTACTGTTCGGAAAGGTGTTACGTCAGTTGCGCTGATCTTTAAAACAGATAGTTCCATGCACTCCACATGCTCTATTGCGACAGTAAATCTGGAAATTGGACAACTGTATGGGGGTGTACTAATTTTTATTTCTAGAACCGTACTGTTCGGAAAGGTGTTACGTCAGTTGCGCTGATCTTTAAAACAGATAGTTCCATGCACTCCACATGCTCTATTGCGACAGTAAATCTGGAAATTGGACAACTGTATGGGGGTGTACTAATTTTTATTTCTAGAACCGTACTGTTCGGAAAGGTGTTACGTCAGTTGCGCTGATCTTTAAAACAGATAGTTCCATGCACTCCACATGCTCTATTGCGACAGTAAATCTGGAAATTGGACAACTGTATGGGGGTGTACTAATTTTTATTTCTAGAACCGTACTGTTCGGAAAGGTGTTACGTCAGTTGCGCTGATCTTTAAAACAGATAGTTCCATGCACTCCACATGCTCTATTGCGACAGTAAATCTGGAAATTGGACAACTGTATGGGGGTGTACTAATTTTTATTTCTAGAACCGTACTGTTCGGAAAGGTGTTACGTCAGTTGCGCTGATCTTTAAAACAGATAGTTCCATGCACTCCACATGCTCTATTGCGACAGTAAATCTGGAAATTGGACAACTGTATGGGGGTGTACTAATTTTTATTTCTAGAACCGTACTGTTCGGAAAGGTGTTACGTCAGTTGCGCTGATCTTTAAAACAGATAGTTCCATGCACTCCACATGCTCTATTGCGACAGTAAATCTGGAAATTGGACAACTGTATGGGGGTGTACTAATTTTTATTTCTAGAACCGTACTGTTCGGAAAGGTGTTACGTCAGTTGCGCTGATCTTTAAAACAGATAGTTCCATGCACTCCACATGCTCTATTGCGACAGTAAATCTGGAAATTGGACAACTGTATGGGGGTGTACTAATTTTTATTTCTAGAACCGTACTGTTCGGAAAGGTGTTACGTCAGTTGCGCTGATCTTTAAAACAGATAGTTCCATGCACTCCACATGCTCTATTGCGACAGTAAATCTGGAAATTGGACAACTGTATGGGGGTGTACTAATTTTTATTTCTAGAACCGTACTGTTCGGAAAGGTGTTACGTCAGTTGCGCTGATCTTTAAAACAGATAGTTCCATGCACTCCACATGCTCTATTGCGACAGTAAATCTGGAAATTGGACAACTGTATGGGGGTGTACTAATTTTTATTTCTAGAACCGTACTGTTCGGAAAGGTGTTACGTCAGTTGCGCTGATCTTTAAAACAGATAGTTCCATGCACTCCACATGCTCTATTGCGACAGTAAATCTGGAAATTGGACAACTGTATGGGGGTGTACTAATTTTTATTTCTAGAACCGTACTGTTCGGAAAGGTGTTACGTCAGTTGCGCTGATCTTTAAAACAGATAGTTCCATGCACTCCACATGCTCTATTGCGACAGTAAATCTGGAAATTGGACAACTGTATGGGGGTGTACTAATTTTTATTTCTAGAACCGTACTGTTCGGAAAGGTGTTACGTCAGTTGCGCTGATCTTTAAAACAGATAGTTCCATGCACTCCACATGCTCTATTGCGACAGTAAATCTGGAAATTGGACAACTGTATGGGGGTGTACTAATTTTTATTTCTAGAACCGTACTGTTCGGAAAGGTGTTACGTCAGTTGCGCTGATCTTTAAAACAGATAGTTCCATGCACTCCACATGCTCTATTGCGACAGTAAATCTGGAAATTGGACAACTGTATGGGGGTGTACTAATTTTTATTTCTAGAACCGTACTGTTCGGAAAGGTGTTACGTCAGTTGCGCTGATCTTTAAAACAGATAGTTCCATGCACTCCACATGCTCTATTGCGACAGTAAATCTGGAAATTGGACAACTGTATGGGGGTGTACTAATTTTTATTTCTAGAACCGTACTGTTCGGAAAGGTGTTACGTCAGTTGCGCTGATCTTTAAAACAGATAGTTCCATGCACTCCACATGCTCTATTGCGACAGTAAATCTGGAAATTGGACAACTGTATGGGGGTGTACTAATTTTTATTTCTAGAACCGTACTGTTCGGAAAGGTGTTACGTCAGTTGCGCTGATCTTTAAAACAGATAGTTCCATGCACTCCACATGCTCTATTGCGACAGTAAATCTGGAAATTGGACAACTGTATGGGGGTGTACTAATTTTTATTTCTAGAACCGTACTGTTCGGAAAGGTGTTACGTCAGTTGCGCTGATCTTTAAAACAGATAGTTCCATGCACTCCACATGCTCTATTGCGACAGTAAATCTGGAAATTGGACAACTGTATGGGGGTGTACTAATTTTTATTTCTAGAACCGTACTGTTCGGAAAGGTGTTACGTCAGTTGCGCTGATCTTTAAAACAGATAGTTCCATGCACTCCACATGCTCTATTGCGACAGTAAATCTGGAAATTGGACAACTGTATGGGGGTGTACTAATTTTTATTTCTAGAACCGTACTGTTCGGAAAGGTGTTACGTCAGTTGCGCTGATCTTTAAAACAGATAGTTCCATGCACTCCACATGCTCTATTGCGACAGTAAATCTGGAAATTGGACAACTGTATGGGGGTGTACTAATTTTTATTTCTAGAACCGTACTGTTCGGAAAGGTGTTACGTCAGTTGCGCTGATCTTTAAAACAGATAGTTCCATGCACTCCACATGCTCTATTGCGACAGTAAATCTGGAAATTGGACAACTGTATGGGGGTGTACTAATTTTTATTTCTAGAACCGTACTGTTCGGAAAGGTGTTACGTCAGTTGCGCTGATCTTTAAAACAGATAGTTCCATGCACTCCACATGCTCTATTGCGACAGTAAATCTGGAAATTGGACAACTGTATGGGGGTGTACTAATTTTTATTTCTAGAACCGTACTGTTCGGAAAGGTGTTACGTCAGTTGCGCTGATCTTTAAAACAGATAGTTCCATGCACTCCACATGCTCTATTGCGACAGTAAATCTGGAAATTGGACAACTGTATGGGGGTGTACTAATTTTTATTTCTAGAACCGTACTGTTCGGAAAGGTGTTACGTCAGTTGCGCTGATCTTTAAAACAGATAGTTCCATGCACTCCACATGCTCTATTGCGACAGTAAATCTGGAAATTGGACAACTGTATGGGGGTGTACTAATTTTTATTTCTACAACCATACAGTGAAGATTATCGATGACACACTTGTTAATGGCCTTGCGGGGCGTGTTATCTGCATCGAAGCCGCTATAAATCTGGCGCTTAGAGCTTACACATTGCGAACGCGCTAATAAATCAAATCCATTGCCGACTGTCCAGTCAGTCTCGATAGCTTCGGAACACGCAACCCTGGGCCTCCTTCCGTTCTTCTGAACGGCGGTGCGGCTAGCAGCACTGGACGCGCACACTAGGTCCGGAAGCGTTTGTGCCCCCCGCGCGAGTGTCCGTAATTAATTACCTTATGCAAAGTTGGCCACAGAGGCCGCGATTTATGCAGCGCTCGGCGGGGACTATTGAATAGCCAGGTGAGCGACGGACAATGGCGGGCGGGCCGGCGGACGCGTTGGAGTGCCGCGGTGTTGGCAGCACTGGCGGCAAGTGGCCGAAAGCGGGGCGCGCGCGCTGAAATAATAGCAATCGTCTGGCGCCGGCGGATCCGCGTATACAGGCGTGGGCGATGTTTAACCGGCCGTGCGTCCGGCTGCTGTGTGCGGCGATCGCGCTAGCCGATACGGCTGTGATGACGCCCACCAGCCGGTGGTCGTCGATCAGATTAATGGCTGAGGCCGGATATTGCACTGGCCTGCCGCACTCCCGCCTGCCGTATGTTTGCGCGTGCTTGCTGCTCGCGTTGTGTCGCACGTTCTTCTGCACGCGGCTTTCCGGCCTCTATCGTATCTGTGTTTGATTTTAATGACGTTATCGAACTTTGATACAAAAGTATTAAGGCCGGTATTACACTATCAAATTATTTGTCAAAGAATTGAACAAAGAAAAATTGGACAAAGAATAATTGGATGTAGTGTAATGGCAACGTCGTCCAATATTTCTTTGTCCAATTCTTTGACAAATAATTTGATAGTGTAATACCGGCCTTAATACTTTTGTATCAAAGTTCGATAACGTCATTATAATCCAACACAGATACGATATGGCTAGCGGCCGGATATTGCTCTGGCCTGCCGCACACCCGTCTGCCGTATGTTTGCGCGCGCGGTGTGTCGCACGTACTTCTGCACGCAGCTTTCCGGCCTCTGTCGTATCTGTGTTTGATTGTAATGACGATATCGAACTTTGATACAAAAGTATTAAGGCCGGTATTACACTATCAAATTATTTGTCAAAGAATTGGACAAAGAAAAATTGGACATAGTGTAATGGGAATGTCGTCCAATATTTCTTTGTCCAATTCCTTGACAAATAATTTGATAGTGTAACACCGGCCTTAATACTTTTGTATCAAAGTTCGATAACGTCATAATAATCCAACACAGATACGATATGCCTAGCGGCTGGATATTGCTCTGACCTGCCGCACACCCACCTGCCGTATGTTTGCGCGCGCGGTGTGTCGCACGTACTTCTGCACGCGGCTTTCCTGCCTCTGTCGTATCTGTGTTTGATTGTAATGACGTTACCGAACTTTGATGTAAAAGTATTAAGGCCGGTATTACACTATCAAATTATTTGTCAAAGAATTGGACAAAGAAAAATTGGACGTAGTGTAATGGGAACGTCGTCCAATATTTCTTTGTCCAATTCTTTGACAAATAATTTGATAGTGTAATACCGGCCTTAATACTTATACATCAAAGTTCGATAACGTCATAATAATCCAACACAGATACGATATGGCTAGCGGCCGGATACTGCTCTGGCCTGCCGCACACCCGCCTGCCGTATGTTTGCGCGTGCTTGCTGCTCGCGTTGTGTCGCACGTACTTCTGCACGCAGCTTTCCGGCCTCTGTCGTATCTGTGTTTGATTTTAATGACGTTATCGAACTTTGATACAAAAGTATTTCCTTCCATTTAAATCAACGAACATACACTGTTCAAAACAATTAGGGCACTAAAGGTAAAGGTTACTTGCTGAAAACACGGCGTTGCTCCGGTCTTTAGCTGTTCCATACTTTGGTTACTCTATCTGCTCACTACTCCTCTCTCCGCCTATCCCTCCCCCCTCTCCCTCTTTCTCTCTCTCGCTCTCTCTCTTTCTCATTCTCTCTCTGTCTGTCTCCTCCGCTCTGTCCGTATCTTACTTCCCCTTCCTATCCGTCTCCTCCTCTACCTACTCCTCTGCCTCCTGTACAGGCTGTTACAAAAAGGTACGGCCAAACTTTCAGGAAACATTCCTCGCATACAAAGAAAGAAAATTTGTTATGTGGACATGTCTCCGGAAACGCTTAATTTCCATGTTAGAACTCATTTTATTACTTCTCTTCAAATCACATTAATCATGGAATGGAAACACACAGGAACAGAACGTACCAGCGTGACTTCAAACACTTTGTTACAGGAAATGTTCAAAATGTCCTCCGTTAGCGGCGAGGATACATGCATCCACCCTCCGTCGCATGGAATCCCTGATGCGCTGATGCAGCACTGGAGAATGGTGTATTGTATCATAGCCGTCTACAACACAAGCACGAAGTGTCTCTACATTTGTTACCGGGGTTGCGTAGACAAGAGATTTCAAATGCCCCCATAAATGAAAGTCGAGAGCGTGGAGGCCATGAAATTGGTCCGCCTATGGCAATCCATCGGTCACCGAATCTGTTGTTGAGAAGCGTACGAACACATCGACTGAAATGTGCAGGACCTCCATCGTGCAAGAGCCACATGTTGTGTCGTACATGTTCTAGCAGCACAGGTAGAGTATCCCGTATGAAATCATGATAACGTGCTCCAGTGACTACATACTGATGTGCTTCATGCTAGTACTGTAGGGCAATGAGTCGCATGTCAACACAAGCACTGAAGTCAACGTTACCTTCCTTCAATTGGGCCAACTGGCGCTGAATCGACGAAGTACAGTACATACTAACGAAACAATTGGGTATTTTGATAACTGTCTGCACGAATTATTGAAATTTACATTTAAAGATAAATACTAAACTGAGCTCTAACATGGAAATTAAGCGTTTCCAGACATATGTCCACTTAACATATTTTCTTTCTTTGTGTGTGAGGCATGTCTCCTGAAAGTCTGGCCATACCTTTTTGTAACACCCTGTACATGAAAACTTACATACATGCGCCAAGATTCGTGGTGACTCGTAAAACGGTCTTAAAGTCGCAAGGTACCGTCCGGTATGCTAAACTCACTGGCTTGCAAATCAGAAAAATCTTCTTTATGAAAACATATATTTGTGTGTTCAATTTCCTGGTAACCAGTCAAACAATTTGGATGTTTTTGTAACGTACTCCCCACAAAGCACGTACGGAGGCTTACGAAACGCAGCCCATGTATTAATTCGGGGTTTGAACTACCTTCATTCCGCATTTCATTCAATTCCGTCTAGCCGTTTCAGCGTGAAGGGTTAAATGCGTGTTAACCCACTGTAACGTACCCTCCGCTGGGCACCGTACGTTTGCTTACGAAAGGTAGCCCATGTAATAATGCAGGATATAAGCTATCTCCATTAGAAATTTCATTCACATCTGTGCATGTCATTCAACATAGTAACCGGTTGTCAGCTACTCTCTCGAGCGGTCTAAAGCACTTCGCTGCGGAGAGAGAGGTTGCTCTCCGTGGAGGTTCGAGTCCTCCCTGGGGCATAGGTGTGTGTGTTTGTCCGTAGGTAAGTTTACATAGGTTTAAGTAGTTTGTAAGCTACGGACTTATGACCGCGCAGTTTGGTCCGATAGATTTACAGACATTTGAACAGCCACGCACCATACGGTGGATTTGAAAAGTAGCCCATGTACTAATCAGGGTATAAGCTACCTCTGTTCCAATTTTCATTCATATCCGTCCAGCCATTTCAGCGTGAAGGCGTATGAAACGAATTGCTGGTGGTTTTCACCCCAATGATTCGGTACGCTTAGTATGCATCAAAGCTGATAGCCAAAAAACAGTCATTTAAAAATCTGTATGAAGTATGCTTTCCACTGAAGTATATTATACTTTAAATTGCTTACATAAAATTCACATGGTGTGAACAGTATTTATGTTTTAAATGTTTCTTTGATGATTATCACCCTGAAAAATGTAAGGTTTCTTCCAGGGAGAGCTGCTAGAATTTTCAGAAATTTTATTTCATTGGAAACTTCGCGAAAAATTTAAAATTAACTATTTAGTCACGTTAATTAATTGAAATGATTATAGGTAATCTGAATATATTAATACTTCACTGATAAACGGTATTCTACAACCATATTTAAAAATTTCATCAGGAACGGAATACAAGTTTTGAATCTGACGAAGTATACATGTAAAGTATCCTCTGTCATGCATTATCCTAAAATTTTATGTGACACTGACCTTCCTTTTGTTTTGAAGGTCAAGGGTCCAAATCTCATGAAGATTTCCTTATTCGCATGTCGCATGATGTCACACGTTTTCAACAATATAATTGTTTATTATGTCATATCTTCTGAACTATTTGTCGTACAATCATTTAATGGTGCCTATGACCATCGCGAAAGTGGAAGATGTTGACAAAAGTTTCATCACAATCGGTTGAACGGTACTGCCGCACATATAATACGAAGATACAAACATTCACTTTTATATAGTAGATAACACAACAAGTAACCTGACACTATACATTAAGAACCCGATACCATGAAACTAAATTGAAGTGATCGATACCGATAACTTGAAACACCAAATACTTAATTTCAACCTGTGAAACGCAGTTTAACAGTAATACAAAGATATAACCTTTAATATTCTGGTGATTGTCACGTAATGTTAAGGTAGCTTATATATATATATATATATATATCAGGACATTATGGCAGTATCTGTACAATATTTGATATTCGAATCTTCCATAAATAGCTGTGAAACGATGATATATCTTTGTATACTGTTCATAACACACTTTGTGTAATGTGATTAATTAGGTAAAAGATTTTAAAACCTTTTATTTCACGAAGACGCCTGATATGGACTAAAGCCGATTTTGTAACTCATATTAAGTAAATTAATTATATTTTAGAGTATTTGAAGTTTATATTATAATTTAGAAAACTACCACAGAATCCAAAATAGATACTATCACGAATTTGTAAACTTTTCTTTTAAGTTGTTAAATTGACATATTAGACTGTTTATAAACGTAACTCTCGATGTCATGAGGTTTAAATGTTTCTAAAGTTCATATGAGCTGATTTCGTGTTAAAATTTAATATTTGCATATGTAATTTAATCCAAAACCAAAGATGACATTGTATGCTTTTGGTATTTCTAGAAAAGAAAAGTGTGCCTGAATTCTGCCCCAGTTAACGTTTTGACACAGTACTGTTGACACGCAGCGTAAGTAAATACAAATTCCAAAGTACTTAAGAAGGTAAATGTCAAAGTGTTTATTTTGTGCATCGAAATTACTCAAACATCATTCTGTGTTTAATATCTGGACCTTTTCCCATGTGGAATCATCCTACTAAGACAACGAGACCAACTGAACTTTTAATTATTTCATCCTGAAGCTGCTGGGATATAGCATTACTCTACAATGGATGTTAAAAGTGCCATCTTTGTCGTGGCTCTGACAACACACGTACAACTAGACATCTGTTTACTTATTGTTCTTGGTAGTTGTCATGCTATAAGGAGAAGCATTAAATTAAATTTTGTGCTACGGCGGGGAATCGAACCTGGACCTCCATGCTCATTAGTCAGGTGTCGCAACCACTAGACAACCGCAACAGTAGCAATTAACGCGCCTCTAAATAGTCTAATACTGGCACTCTGGTATAAAGTACAAATTCCCTCCATGTCACAAACACTAATTCAGCTTCTATGTTCCATGAAATATTGCCACAACAAAACACACGGTCTGTGGGTATTTAAATTTATAATTATAATGATATTTATATCGCCTTAGCCTAGGGTAAAACGGAGGAATGTTCCGATACGTCCATTGCCGAGGTGCTATTCCGATGCATGCAGAGCCTTGGCAGTTGTGGCAATATTTCATGGAACACAGAAGCTGAATTAGAGTTTGTGACGTGGAGGCAAGTGGCACTTAGACTATTCTGAAGGCCTTAATTGGCAGTGTTGCGGTGGTCTAGTGGTTAAGACGTTTACCTCGTGAGCATGGAGGTCCGAGTTAAATACCTATCCGTACCATAAGTTTTAATTCATTGCATCACCAGTAACTTTAATGTCTTTGACATTTTCGAGACGCAAAGCAGTCTCTGGGTATATAAATTTATAATTTATATTTATATTTTTTCAACCTGTGGGTGCCGACCCACAGGAAGGTTGGGCGGGGGGGGGGGGGGGGATGGGGCGTTGTTCCAAGAGGAAATTGATCCGCCATAAAATAACTAGGGGTTCGGTAATACAAAAATGTGACTAAGTGAAATTAGAACAGATCAGATTGTTTTATAACACAGTGTGTTAGGGGCCTACACTGTCGGAATTTGGCTTAAAAAGTTGAGTTTCGTTTAATGGCTTATTATATTAAGCCAAGTTTCCTGTTTAAAATGACGTCTCTACTACAGTTATAAATAACTAGTTTATTTTTATAGATTTGTGAGATAGAGTATTGCGCTTTAGTTATGGCTGAGCACAAACGTTTTGGCAGTACATTTGTGTGACATGAATTCAAATATACCGCTTTCCAGGGACTCTTTAAACATTATTTGTTCGAAAATGTTTCTCTCTGGTATCATCATGTTACTCTTTGACTTTATGACTTGGGATTGTTCGTAAATAGTGTGCTGTTTGAAAGGGCCCACTTCAGATTTGTAGTTTTATAAGTTTTCGCAACCATTTTGGAACAAAATAATAATCTAAAAAATAAAAATGTAATTATAAGAGTGTCTGAAACCCATTTAGGAAAAAAAAATTAGGTAGTGGCGGGTTCCGAACCACTGACCTCCGGCAACACATTCCAACGCTTTGCCCACTACGCTACAGATAACAGTTGCAAGTACTGTTATTTAATCTCATACTATTGATAACCGTTGTTAACTGACGGTAATATGGTATTTGTAGACACTAGATTATCACTTATCGTACGAAGAACGACGTATTTTTCTTAATTCTTCAGTGCGCCATTGCTTTGAAATGACAACGTGTAAGCTACAATATGAAAATCATATCACACGCAACGCAAGATGGCGTATGCACACAGAGTTCTGGGCGAGGAATGTGACGTGACATCTGCGAACGGCTGGTTTTCGTTACTTAAATAGAGGGTATCAAAACTCCGTTATTTATGCAAATATCTCTCTAACGATACGAGATATTAAAAAGAAAGAAACGGGAACGAAGTTGTAGAGACCTCCTCTACAAATTCGGTTATTCAATTTTCGTGTCAGATGAATGGTTAAGCCCTTATTTTCATTTAAATTTCGAGCTGTCAAAAGACGATCGCAAAGTTACTACCGTAACCTAAAGTGGGCCAAAACTGTATGAACGGAAAACCTTTGAGGGCAAAGGGAGATTGACTGATTCCATGACAGACCACATTCAGAATAACTATAGTCATGCAACCAGGCAATCGAAGAAATGCTACATAGGGATCGAAGTGTTACACCGCATCCACAGATGAGCATCCAGGACACGTTTTGTGCCGCAAATGTGGAAACAGCTGGTGGAAATACAATAAGGCCGCGGTGGAGTAGCCGAGCGGTCTACAGCGCCTCGCTGCGGAGCGCGCGGTTGCTCGCTGTGGAGGTTCGAGTCCTCCCTGGGGCATGGGTGTGTGTGTTTGTCCGTAGGTTAGTTTACCTATGTTTAAGTAGTGTGTAAATTACGGACTGATGACCACGCAGTTACGTCCAATAGATTTACAGACATTTGAACATTTGAAATACAATAGGGGATTAACAACAAGAGAGAAATCCATTCATCACCACAGTCTACCTAGCCATCATGGAAGAAATAAAACCCAATTTCAGGGATATGGATGACAGAAGTTTTCTCTTAAAATGTCTTCACGGAAAAACGCAACGAGTGCTCGAATACTGTGAAATGGCAGCGCCTCACAAAAACAGTGTTGTCAGAATTAACACACCACATTTTGATGTGTATGATTCTGTGGCAATCTTAAATGTTGGGAATATAAGTAAACGCCATGTCCTTTAATAACTATGTTGACTTTAGATCAGCACAGACTAAGACATGCTGACAATATAATCAAATCACGAGTGAAAAACAGCAAGACAGGTCGAAGGTTACGTTCATATTTTGCGTGTTTTAATCGTTTTATTTTAAGCATTAATAATGTAACTCGAAATCTAGATCTGTCATTAAATTAAGACTTGATATAATTACGTAGGCTTCCGCGGCCAGAGTCAGATGACATAAAAGTTTTCTGGGTATGGTACCACGTCATGATGTAAGGCTAATAATTAATACTTGTCACTAATTCCTGAAAGAATTTTTACAAGTGAAATACGATTATTATATATGCTGTCATTGATAAGTAAGATGTCACATTTATGTTCGTTGGCATGTCAATGGAAGGAAGACCTACAAAAGAGGTCAACCGGCTTTGAAAGCATTTGTGTGTCCCAATTGGGAACATTGCTAAAGTGTCGAGTACAACGAGACGTGAATACATTTACGAAAGACGGCATTATTCATTACAGTGCGTTAGTCACATTGCAGAGTGTTATGTAAATGTTGGGAAAATGAGTTTGTACAGTCTTTGAGACTGGCTACATTCTGCAGATATTACTAAAAATATTATCCACACAATTCCAAATATATCCAGGTAAGGTAAGTGTGAAAACTATCACATAGATTAACGCCACAGGCATCCCGCCTAATCATTAAATAATGCAGAAGAATGGTAAAGAAAATCGAGGTTTGTAATGTATAATAATCAGTTGGGAAGTAAGAAAGCGAAACACCAGTGAGTCCTGAGACTGAGAATTATAACTAATGCGAGAGTGAAGAATAATCGGCATCCACTTAAACTTCTTATGTTCGTTAGTGGGGGAAAGAAGTTCGAAATGCCGAGAAAACCAGGAATGATCTATTGGTAACTGCTAAAAAAAAAAAAAAAAAAAAAAAAAAAAAAAAAAAAAAAAAAAAAAAATATCTGGTGTGGACACACACATGCAGAGAAATATAAAGAGGGCGGCGCCGAAACAGGCTTGGCGCAGGGTTAGAGAATTGCAGGCTTTCACGATTTAAGTGAGGTTCAACGTGCTATTTTAGTCGGCCAAGTCCATGAACCACAGCCATTGTCGAGGTGGGGTGGCTTGCGTGCCTCAATGACACGGATGGGTATATTTGGAGAGTCGAGACAAACGTGTGGTTCCTGAAGAGGGGCCTTTCCAGTAGTTACAGTAGCAACATTTAATATTCATAGAATATATGACTTCAACTGCTATTGGGCAAAGCTGAAAATGTGTACCCAGCCGGGATTCGAACCCGGGTCTCCTGCTTTCTAGGCAGTTGCGCTGACCCCTACACCACTGGGGACACAGTGATCACCGCACCTGCAAGGACTACCTATGCACGCCTCCCGTCAGATACAAATTCCCAGCTTCGCCCTGCCCTTACTCTTACGGGAATTAGTTAAACTACGAGTTTGAGTACTATGGGCAGGGCGAAGCTGGGAATTTGTATCTGACGGGAGGCGTGCATGGGTAGTCCTTGCAGGTGCGGTGATCACTGTGTCCCCAGTGGTGTAGGGGTCAGCGCAACTGCCTAGAAAGCAGGAGACCCGGGTTCGAATCCCGGCTGGGTACACATTTTCAGCTTTGCCCAATAGCAGTTGAAGTCATATATTCTATGAATATTAAATAATAACAGCTGCTGGATCAGAATGTGACGTCTGTTCTTTCCGAACAGACGCCACATGTATATATACAGTAGCAACAGTTTGGCTAATCGGCTGAACTGGCCTTGTAGCATCAGGTAACGTGGTTTTGCCATGCAGTTACTGCGAACGGCCGAAAGCAAGTGCAAATAAAGTCGTTATTTTCTCGAGGAATGTACTTCTACTGTGTGAATATATGATGACGGCGTCTTCTTGGGTAAAATACTCGGGAGGTAATATACTCACCATTCGGATCTCTGGGCGGGCACTACTTTTGAGGTTCTCGTGATCAAGAAAAACAAAACATGCATTCCATGGCTCAGAGCGTGGAATGTTCTTTCACTTGTCGGGTAGGTAAGTTAGAAAATTTAAAAAAAGAAATAGAAAGGTTGAAGTTAGATATGGTGGTTAATAGTGAAGTTCTATAAAGAAAGAACAGGTGGGTAGAAGGTTATAAATACAAAATTAGTTGGTCTGATAATGAATAAGAAAATATGAATGTGTCTAAGTTACTCAGAGCAGCATAGTGAACGCACTATCGTTGCAAAAATAGACACAATTCCAGCACCGACCACAGAATCTACATCTACATAGGATACTCTGCAAATCACATTTTAGTGCCTGGCAGAGGGTTCATCGAACCAACTTTGTACTATTTCTCTCCCATACCATTCTCGAATAGCGCGCGAGAAGAAAGAAAAGAACACTTGAATCTCTCCGTTCGAGCTCTAATTTCTCGTATTTTATTCTGATGAAGTGGGAGACAACAATATATTTTCCAGTTCGGAGGAGAATGTTGGCGATTGGAGTTTCCTAAGTAGCCCGCGCTGTAGAGATAAGCGCCGTTGTTGTAATGATTCCCATCCCATATTCTGTATCATTACCGTAATGCTGTCTCCCCTGTATCGTGACAGTACGAAAAGAGCTGCACATTTTTGGACTCTTTCGATGTCCTCCATCAAACCCACCTGATAAGGATCCCACACTGGGCAGCAATACAACAAAAAAGGACGGACAAGCATAGTGTATGCAGATTCTTTAGTAGTTCTGTTGCATCTTTTTAAAGGTTCTGCCAATAAAACGCAGTCTCAGGTTGTGCTTTCTCACGACCTTATCTACGTGTTATTCCCAGTTCAAGTCTGAAGAACAGTAATTCCTAGGTGTTTTGTGGAGTTTACGGCCTTCATTTATGATTGATTTATCTTGTAAGAAAAGTTTAACGGATTTCCTTTCGTACTCATGTGGACGACTTCAGACTTCTCATTATTTAGAGTCAATTTCCAATTTTTACACCATAGAGATATGTTATTCAGATCGTTCTGCAGTTGGTTTTGATCTTCAGATGATTTTGCTAGACGGTAAATGACGGCGTCATCTGCAAACAACCTAAGAGAGCTGCTTAGATATTCTCCCAAATCGTTTATGTGAAGAAGGAACAGCAGAAGACTAATAACACTACCCTGATGAACATCCGATATCACCTCTATTTTAGTCGACGCCTTACCATCGATTACTACAAACTGTGTCCTCTCTGACTGGAAATCCCCCATCTAATAGCAAATTTAGGGCGATATACCATAACCACGCAGAATGATAAAAAGCCATTTGTGAGGTACGGTGTCAAGACTTCTGGAAATAAAGAAATACGGAATCAATTTGCGAACCCTTGTCGATAGCACTCATCACTTCGTGTGAATAAAGAATTAGATGTGTTTTTCGCATGAACGATATTTTCTAAATCCGTGTTGACCTTGGGTCGATAGATCATTCTGTTCGAGGTAACTCAAAATATTTGAATACAGGATATGTTCCAAAACCCTGCTGCAAATTGACGTCATTGAAATAGACCTGTAGTTTAGTGGGTTCTCCTACTGCCTGTCTTGAATATAGGTGTGACCTATGCAACTTTACAATCTTATGGTACAGATCCTTCTTTGAGAGAGCGGTTGTATACGGCTGTTAAGTAAGGAGCTATCGCTTCAGTATAATCAGATAGAAATCTAGTGGGTATACAGTCCGGACCAGAAGACTTGTTCTTGTTCAGTACAAGTTTATATGCAAACTAGATCTACTGATGACGAGAGATCGAAGAATTGTATGAGGAGAGAACGTATTACCACTGCACCATCTCGCTCAGTGTAGGAAAGTAAAGACAAGGAATTGTAGTAAGTGAATATGGACTGGGGAAACGGAATGAAAGAGGAGATCGCTAGGTAGAAATTTTGGAGAGCACTTGGAAAAAGGTTGTATGCATGGAAGACTCCAGTAGACACTGGGAGGTAGCAGATTGACTTTTTAATGGGAATATATAGTTTCAGAAACCAGGCTTTCAAGTGTAAGGCATATTCAGGGGCAGATACACACTCTGACCATAACTTATTGATTATTTACTGTATATTAAAACTTAAAAGACTGCAGACATGTAGAAAATCAAGACGGACCATGGACAAATTGAAGGAACCAGCCGGCCGTGGTGGCCGAGGGGACTGAGGCGCTTCAGTCACGGTCTGCACGGTCATTACGATCGGGGGTTCGAATCCCCACTCGGGCATGGATATTTGTGCCGTCCTTAGTTGTAGGTAGTTCATAAGTAGTTTCTAAGTTTAGGGACTGATGACCCCGTAGTTAAGTCCCTAAGCTTAACAAACATTTGAACATTTTTGAATCTGAAGGAACCAGAGGTGATTGAGAGAGACAGATCATAAGGCAAATAATGGCTGAAACAGGAGAAAATAATATAGAACAAGAATGGGTAGCTCAAAGAGAAGGGGCACAGAGGATCGTATTGGCAGGACACGACCTAATTGAAATCTTCCGATAACAATGGAGACACTCCAGTAGCAACTGAAACAGGCAAAACGGAGTACAGACAGCTGAAAAAAAGGTTGAAAAGAAGTGCAGACTGGCTAAGCAGGAGTGGGGAAAAGACAAATGCAAGACCGTATAAGCGGCGTTTCAAACCTAACATTATCGTCTGCAACGTGCAACGTTAACGGTGCTCAGTAATTACCGCCATTATACAACCAGATAGAAGTATTTTAGAAAATTCATAACACAAAGTCTGACATTTTTTATTCACCAACCATTTTTCAGACGAGATATAAAACAAAAATTACGCAAAATGCAGATAGAAAATAACATGCAGTGGAAAAAGCCAAATGTAATACTCGTTTTCTGGTTGCGCTATATTTTATTTTTACCACATGCGTTGCGCCCTTGTAGTTCATGGGCCATTTAGCGAAATAGTTGTCTTGCTTTTATGGTTAGTATTTACATTTCCTCTCATTAAGGTCCCGCTAATACTTCAATTACGTAACATTAGTACATTTTTACGTTACGAACATTTTTCCCGTAATAATTTTTTGTGCCAATTGCTGTGAGCACGAAAACCCTTCTGTCACGGTTGTAACGATATTATCCATTAATGTGATTGAAAGTCGTCACTTACTTGGTGTCACTTCATATTGCTGTAAACGCAAACAAACTTGTTAATAAGCAAAGTAAGGCAGAAATTAACTTAAGAAGGGGGAGGGGGCGTTAGGACGTCTAAAATAAAAAAAAGAAGCTCATTTTCCAAACCAAATACTTTATAACAAACATCTTCCTGGAGAATTTGATGTGCAAACCACATGTGCCTGAGGAAATATAACACATGTTATTTGGTCTTGGGTGTACCAAAGTGCAGCGTTACGCATCATTGGCATACCAGAGGTCAGTTATTGCTTCAGAAGTATATTATTGTAGGAATGGTTTACCGATTGCTTAAAGGAAGCCAAGAAACCTATAATCAAGGACTTATGAAACGTTTCGTTGGTTATTATTTGTTTAGAATGCGACCATACGACCTTAAAGATCAAAATGTGTTAAGGTAATGTCTTCACAGCCGTACCGAAAACCCAAAAGAGAGTTTAAAGGAATGTATATGCATAATGTGGGCAAAATCCACTTTATGCAGTTTCATCTTTTAATATTGGTGTGCAAAGCAAGAATGATGTTTCAGAAAAAATATATATAAACCCGAAATGAACTGTATGTTAGCTCTATATGAGATACAGAACGTGTAGTATTAACAGATAAATCTTTTTTTTTTTTTTTTTTTTTTTTTTTTGAGGTGACAGTAACTTATCAAACACTATTACCGTCAAAATTTGAATCATTTTCATTTTTTTCCCTGTTCAAGTCCTGAAGCCCCATAGCCGCTGCTGAGCGGCCGAGCGCATTCAGGCGGTATGCTGCGATGTGCGAGGCCAATTCCCGTCGGGGGTTCGAATCCCTCGGGCATGGATGTTCGTGTCGTCTTTAATATAAGGTAGATAATAAGTAGACTGTAAGTTTAGGGACTGATGACCCGGCAGTTAAGGCCCTTATGTTTAACAAAAATGTGAAGATTGTTTTGAAGCCCCTTAGCCTGTTTACCTATTTTTGAGATTATTCCATGGCACTCCAGAACACCGAAACATGGCGGTTGCTCAAAATTTGTTACCCATTTCTTAAATATTTAAATTGTTATTCCAGCCAGTCGTGGGGCAATGTATATTATTACAGAGATTTTTCTTACCTAGTTGTATTCAGGAGTTTAGATACGTTTAAGATAGTTTAAATTGTTATTCGAAAGATATTTTTGGTCACTCGATGGCGTTTTTCTGATCTTAAATGTTATTTTGAAACCTCAATTCTTTATTTTTTTAGAACTGTTGTTCTACAACGGAAGTTAACGTTTTATGGCTAATTCTTAAAATTATTTTCTAGATTTTCTCAAATTATCTGTGTTGCTTAATGACTTTACTTCAAGGGAAATTGTTTAAGAATTTGCTGTATTTGGTAAGCAGTTGTAAAGTGAATATAACGAATGGAAATTCGGATGACGAATAATAGCAGCATGGAATGACAGCGTGGTCTAAGGTGTCGTACCACGTACTGGGCGGCGGTTCCCACCAGAATTTCGAGTCTAACCTCGGGAATGTGTGTGTGTGTGTGTGTGTTTTGTCATTAGTGTAGGTTAGTTCAAGTAGTCTGTAAGTCTAGTGACTGATGGCCATAGAAGTTGGGTCCAATACGTGTACAAACATTCGTACAATACAGGAATTATGAATATATCCTGGAGCAAACCATTACGTATTTAAATCTAGGCTCGTTCCTATCCAGATGGTATCTGGAATCTTCTGTAACAGTAAAAATAATTGAACCAAATTCTTCAGTCGAATATATTAATGAAGAAATAAAGAAATACATAAAATAAAAACTAACAGAATAGTTCTGAACCATGTATCGCAATTCTTATTCCGCCTTTCTGACCAAATATTTGTCACTTTTACACTTGTCCACTTGAGCACTATTCTGCGCTGAATTTGAGAGGAGATAGTGCCAGTACGAGAGAAACAGGACACAATAGTGGTAGGACATAAAGTGGGAGAGCAGCGAAAGAAGGAAGGAAGGAAAGTTCAGAGTTTAACGTCCCGTCGACAGCTTGGTCATTAGAGACGGAGCTCACGCTCGGAGTTTTGGGTAATGATGGGGAAGGAAATCGGCCGTGCCCTTTGAAAGGAACCATCCCGGCATTTGCCTGGAGTGATTTAGGAAAAATCACCACAGTGAAAGAGAAAGATGGAAACAATAGCTATGTGAAAGTGGAGATATAGTGAGAGACAGTTGCAATAAGGAACAGGGTCGGACAGGTTTGGCAGCAGTGAAGAGGAAAGATAGTGGAAATTGGAAAGAAAACAGTGTTGTGCAATGGGGAGGCGTCTGGACGCCCCAGACTGGCGAATTTCCACACTAGAAAATCAAAAGCATGTAAAAATCATCCTAGTGTGGGTGGTGACTTGAAGACACAGCAGAATGTGAGAAGGAAAGAGACGGTGACAATAGGGGGAAAATATGTTACAGCAGCAATGACAGTGGGATAAAATGCTTGAATTCTAATTAAGAGTAAGAGAAAGGGTTGAAGTTAAAGAGAGACAGACAACACCAGAGGAGACAGGGTGGAGACATATGTACAGTGGCACTGACAGGGAGAGGGTTCTTAAAGAAGAGAGACTTGATAAAAACGATTTAGTGAGTTGTATGTTAAAATAGCGCGAATGTGATCGCATGCAAAAGTTTATAGGATTGCCTGACATAGTCGGGTTTGGAGGCGATCTGATCGTTTTTTAATTTTCAAAATGCCAAGATCGCACATTTATAATCTATTCACTGACGACCGGTTTCGGTGAACTGTGTCACCATCATCTAGTCACATACATATTACAAGCTGTTCATCTTGTTAAAAAATTGGGTTTGTTGCACTTGTTATTTTATACTCAATTTTTTTTACAAAATGACCAGCTAGTAATATGTATGTTACCAGAAGATGGTGACAAAGTTCACCGAAACCGGTCTTCAATGAATAAATGACCAGCTAGTAATATGTATGTTACCAGATGATGGTGGTCTTCAATGAATAAATTATTAATTTGCGATCTTGGCATTTCATTTTGAAAAATCGAAAATTTATAATTTGAAAGGTGGAACGAGGGAGCTGGTTTGACTGTTTTCAGTCGATGTTTGTAAAATAAGGCTACATTCACACTCTTTTTGGTCAGTTCGAAGAATTTTCGACGTAGTGGTACTTTATACACAAGATCACGACTAGTCTAGAAATATCGCACAAATATCTTTTAAGTTGGGGGTGTGAATATCGTACCTGTTGCAAATTTCATCTGCCGGGGAATTTTCGTATTCAAATGTTGGTAAGAAATTTAATACGAATTGCACGCGTGACTGCCCTCCACTGTCTTGTTGAGTGAGTTTGTTATGTGCAGGTCGTCTAGTTTCAATGTACGAGGGAAATCATTGTACTACGCCGGGGTGAGCTATCGCAGTGGTCAAATTAACAGCCCGCTATTTCCATTGTGAGCACCGATTTGTATTCCGATATTGCGCTGTATGTCAGTCACGTGTTGCAGTTTCTGGCGTGTGATCGGCATAGTCAAGGGTTTGTCGTGTGTCACTGCAGCGGCCATTTTCGTACATTTGCCGAAGTTCGTAATTTCATCGTCGTTACAGTTCCCATTTTCGTCCAATTGGTGAAAGATACAGTATTAACTGATAAAATATGATTTGATTTACCATTTAGAAAGATAATTGTTAATAGGTGAGAGATTGAATTAAAAAGTGTGCCTGCGCTGGGTGAGATCCCGGGGTCTCCTGCAAACTAGACAGTCGTTTTATCTTCTCCCTTTTTGTTGATGTAGTTTTCGGGGTAGTTCGGTTCATTTCGGACGATTATTCGTTTTTGTTCGTTGAGCTCTGTGCTCAGTTACTGTGTATGAGGAAGCATCCAGCCCTATGACAGAACAAGTTGAACCACTGTACCCACTGCCATTCGGCCACCGTGGCATTAAGAATAACACGAATTTACGTAATATCCTAAGCATGTCTCCCTCCGAAACACAAACTTCAATTCTCCCTCAATGTTCCCCTATGAATTGATCCGAGCTACATATCCCGACCGTAGCATAAAAATCTTAATTCTGTGTCTCACATAATTAACGTCTTTGACAGGGTGAGACTACAAATGGACTCTGGAAAAAGAATTTATTGATTGAAATTTTAAGAAGATTATTTATTTTTTCATTTGTGGAAAGGCAAATGTAAATGGTTAATGATGAAAGGGGAAACGTACTTTTCATCTATAATTTCGTTGTGACACAAGTTTAGAGGCATGTAAACAGCTGAAAACATTGTTCAAGTGATTAATAATAGCGTAACTGTTTAGATATGTTAGAATTAAATTATATTTTTATCTTGATTGTACTGTTCATAATTTTTTGGCATGAAAATTATAATCACGTTTGTTGTGCTCCAGATTTTGTAGTCCTAACTTTTATGTCAAATAATGATAGTTGTTTGCCACGACAATTTATCTCGAAACAAATTTCTTACTCGGTTTTTCCCAGTATTTTGTAGGAATGTACTTGTTTTGAATGTCCGAAACAGTTAGCGATAAATTTGAATACCTTCGATTTACGCGCGCAGTCTTCGTCAGAGACAGTGCGGCTTCGGGAAATCAAATTACAGTATTGTCATCGCTGGTCTCCAGAGATGTGCGCCAGTTTATTCTGTGAATCGCGGTGTAGCGTTGTTTGTCATCCGACAGACAGATGTGGAGATGAGGTGAATACAGACACGACGTGTAGCAGTAATCAGACAGAATGAATTAAGATGAAAGGATATTGGTGGATATTTTGATGGAGAAACTTTTTTAAGATGAACACAAATTATGAGAGAATTTTCGATTATTCGTATTGCAGCTCAGTTAGAAAATTATTATTGACTGAGACATTCACCACAAGGACCTTAAATATTCAGTTGAGTTATATGTTTTCCATTTCATAGAGAAGAAGATTATTTATTTATTTATTATTTATTTATTATTTAACATGCCCCATTACATAGTAATATTACATGTTTGATGGTTAGATTCAGGCGATTACATCAAATATTTTTGCAAACACAAGTACAGTATATAAGTTGTCAGGGTTTACAAAGGAACAAACAATTTTATTCCTCAGGAAATCTTATTGAATTACAAAAATTGTAAAAGTCTGTTGTGAATTTATGTACTAAGTCATATTTACTGACGGACCATCCTCCCCCTTTGGCAGCTATTTTTTTTCCTGAGATGGTCCCTCTCAATCAATAAATTGCAGCAGTCAAAAAGCACGTGGTCAATAGTTTGGACAGCACTATTACATGTGCACGTTCCGTCTTCAATTATTTTGAACCGCTGATAGTAGGCTTTCAGTTTCCCATGACCTGTTAACATAGCTGTAAAATTCTGAGATATTGGAAGTTTAATCAGTAAACGTTGTCGGATCCTGTTACACACTACGACATTGTATTTAGAAGAATATTTTTAAAAAGATGTTTTGTTCTGCTACTTAACAATTGTTATCAAAAATCATTTATTTAGAGTCAGTTTCATGGAAATAATAACGTACTTAGCAGCGTGTTACGTATCGTCTGTCTTCAGAGTAATTTTTCAAGAAATAAAATAAATGTGCAAGTAGCGTAGTGTTCACTGATGAAATGCACAATCGCATTCTACAACAGTAGGTTTAAATTTTTTAGTATGCATTTTCATCATGTGTAGAGTGCAGCATTTAGAGCGTTATGCAGTGTCTGTTAAGGAAAGAAAATAAATTTACACAAACGGTTTGCTAGGTGAATAGTGTTCGCAAAGGGACTACTTTCATTTATTTAAACCACAGTTTTCAGTTCACGTATTACACCAATGTTTCACTTTAACAGAGATTTTGAGACAGGGTTAAGTTATTATGCAATTCTCAGCGTAAAATTCTTTAGGGTCCCAAGAAAAACTGTAACCAGTAGCCTTTTCCTTTTCTTCCTTATTTATTTGCATCTCTTTACCGGTTTCGAAGTGCCTTGCAGTTTATCTTCTGATGGTACATCTATAATTTTGCTTAATGACCTTGTGACACTCGTTAAGCTGAAGTTAGTTTTGTGTTTGACAAAAATTATCATATTTACACGTTTAGTTCCTACATACAGTTGCATTTTCTGTGCTGCTTTGTAGTCTACAACTAATCAAACACACACACACAAACATACACACATTGTGTGTTGTGTGTGTGTGTGTGTGTGTGTGTGTGTGTGTGTGTGTGTGTGTTTGTGTGTGTGCGTGTGTGTATGAGCGAGTTTGGGTTCATAGTTATATACATGACTATTATTCTTTAAATTTAACGTTAGTTCAACTAATTAATTTATTATAGTCGTTAGGAACGTGAAACATACCATTGTAATATCGTGAATCAAGATGTATAAATACCGTCTGTCAGCTTGGTAAATGTAAAAATAACATTTCAGTCTCACCCAAAATGTTTGAAATAAGTGAACCGATCTTTGATATGTTCCCTTTTGTAAACCAAGGCAGGAGATTACAGGGTGTAATGGCCCCTCTCTCTCCACAGTAAACACCTTGAAGCCAACCAAATGTCTCACAGAAGAAAGCAACTAATTAGCAATTTGGAACACGATGTCCGTGTGGTCTGAGCGCTACGTTACGGACTGCGCGGCTTCTTAGGTCGGAGATTCGAGTCCTCGGTCGGACACGGTTGTGTGTGTTGCTCTTCTTAGGCTGGTTTAACTTAGTTTAAGTAGTTTGTAGGTGTAGGGACTGATAACCGCACTAGTTTGATCCCATAGGATTAAAAACATTTGAACATATTTTTTTGATTTTGAAACCCGGTGTACACATGTCGTCATTTTTGAGACACAGTAATCAGATATCATTCTTTTATATCTCACTGCTGCTTAACGACTTCTATAATGTTATTACGGTAAACTAGATCTGTATCATCAGATGATGAACTGGCTGGCAGTTCCGTAATGGCAAACAAAAAAAATAGAGAATAAATACAAAATGTAACTGGTTGTAGTCTTTTCTGGAATCCTAATCCCCGGAAAATTAAGAAAACGAACACCGTGAATTAGTCGACCCAGCAGAGGCAAACTTTATTCACACGTCCTAGAGGATGCATACAACACACGATCAGACAGAAAGAGCCATAAGCACATGCAAATTACCAGAGTGTAAGCAATATCTACGCCAGTACCCTTCATTCCCTCCTTTTGCAGCAATGCAAACTGCAATTCTCACATGGAAACGATCGTAGAGGTGCCGAATGCCGTCTTGTCGATAAGCCTGTCATGAAGTGTCCACTTTGTGCCTCAGTTGGGCCAGATTTCGTGCCAGTCGTGCAGACCGCGGAAGACGGCGTTTCATCCGGTCTCAAGCAAACTCAGTGGAGGACACATCTGAGGATCGTACTGGTCCCGGTAGTTCATGTACAACTTGAAGAGCACGTTGGGTGCTGCCTGGAACGAGAATGATAGCAAGACGGATTGAATAATGAATTGTCCTAACAATGGAACACCATCAACTCGACCTCATAAATTTTTGAGAAAAATATACACGATCTAGATATAAACCCAAGAAATCGATATCACGTGAAAATTTGGGCCATTATTCAGATACTATGCAGTTACGGCCTCCTCAAAGTACAGCTTTTAAACATTCGCGCTCTCAGGTTGTTCCTCACTCGGTCCGCTTCACTGCGGCCCACTGCTGTATGTTAACGTCGTGGATGAGCAACTTATCGCTGTATGCATTCTTAAATTTATCGAAACAGATTAAATTTACTTTTGCAAGTTTTTGACGATGCATACTATAGTTTTCAACGTATTTGTTCCAAACGTACAGATCCCTTTTCTGTTTTAATAATTTGAAGTTGCTCTTGACGGTATTGAAAGATAGATTTCCCTTTTTCCCACTTTTCCAAAACGCAATGGCTCGTTGCATATATTCTTTTGTTAATGAGACGGGAAAAGTGGTATTTGACGATTTAAAATCATCAAAGCAGCTTTCACCATCACTGACAACCTCAATTCTTCGCCCAAGCCATGTTGAAACAATGAAATTACTCTACAATTCTGACGGTGATGAAAGGGCAGCGTCGTTATCGTCGACCTCATACTTTTGTAAATCTGCATCGAACGTCAACCCCATATTTTTTCCTCTAGATCCAGCATGTCGTCATCAGTGCAATTGAATGATATAAGGAAAAGTATAAGGAAAGTGCCATGAATTTTTGTTTACCGTGTACAGTACGTCTAATAACTGCAAATGATTATGCTTACCGGTGACGACATTAAAGAGCTGTAATTCTTTGACATGTATTCGTTACAGATTAATCAACATCCCATACCTCCCTCGGAGGTGTCGCACATAGGCTGTGGGTTAATTGACACTGCGAACACAAATCTCTTACTAGGCTGAGCTCACAGTACTGGACGATCGGGCATTATGCGGCCGCAGTGAAGAGGGCCGAGTGAGGAACAACCCGAGCACGCGAATGATTAAAAGCTGTACTTTGAGGAGGCTGTATCTGCGCGGTATCTGAATAATGGCCCAAATTTTCACGTGATATTGATTTCCGGGATAGATATGTAGTTCATGTATTTTTTTCTTTTAAAAAAAAAAAAGATCGATGTAAGGGCATGAGCGGATGATGCCCAAACGACACGCATGGTAGTGCTTCATGTTGTTGGCAGCCACATACTAGACAGGCCGTACCACTCTGGTGATCGTGAACGGAACATTGAACACTGCACAGTACAACTGATCTTGCTACCATTCATGTTCCAACAATGTGATATGAATGAAACTTCCACTCTGCAGCGGAGTGTGCGCTGATATGAAACTTCCTGGCAGATTAAAATTGTGTGTCGGAACCGGGACTCGAACCTGGGACCTTTGCCTTTCGTGGGCAAGCACTCTACCACTGAGCTACCCCGACACGACTCACGGCTCCACCCCACAACTTCAATTCTGTCAGTATCTCGCCTCCTACTTTCCAAACTTCACAGAAGTTCTCCTGCGAAGCACTCCTGAAAGAAAGGATATGGTGGAGACATGGCTTAGCCACAGCCTAAGGGATGTTTGGAAGTACGTACTGGCAGAATTGAAGTTGTGGGCTGGATGCGTGAGTCGTGTCGGTGTAGCTCAGTAGTAGCGCTTGCCGCGAAAGGCAAAGTTCCCAGGTTCGAGTCCAGGTTCCGGCACACAATTTTAATCTGCCAGGAAGTTTCAAGGCGATATGCTTTACCAACACGACGATTCACTTTCAAATGTATCCCCTACCACCCAACGTGCTAACTACCCTGGCCAGCACGATCCTCAGATGTGTTCCCCATTGAGCATGTTTGGTACCAGATGAAACGTCATGTTGCGCATTCTGCACGACCGGCACGACATCGGGCTCATCTGTGGCACCAGGTGGAAATTGCAGAGCAGACTCTTCCGTAAGACTACATTCAGCACCCGTACGATCGTCTAGAGGAGAATTGCAGCTGAAACATTCATAAAAAGGGGGAGTAAACACGCTACTAGCGTCGACATTGCGCACGCTCTGGTGAATGTACTTAATTGCACGTGGTTCTGTCTGTGTGATCTTCAGTGGTATACATAACTTCAAGAATGTGTCAATAAAATTTCCCTCTACTGGTTCGAAGAATTCATGTTCTTTTTTGCTTTTTTTCAGGAGTGTATATTGATCACAATCACAGGTCCGTGTCCATTACGTATACAATTATATAGTGTCTTTCTCGCAGTCTGTTAACGTTACAAAAGCGCTTCACTGGTATCGCCAAATCTCAACCAACAATATTGAAGCTACGACTGTAAAGCTAACTCAACATTTACCAGCTATACGACACACAAACATGTTGATAAATTGGTAAAAAGTATTATAAATACACTTTCAAACTGTCACTTGCCAAGAAGAGGACAGTAAATGACATACCTATTTTTACCCAGTATGGCGACGAAATTGGTTCCCCCTCCCCTCCCTACTTTACAGATCTTGCTAAAGCAATGTCCGTAAAATGAGACAATGGGGGCTCCAAATGTGTTGTTATTACTGGTAGATTGATAAGTGGGCTCCAATCTAGGAAGGTGTGACCATGAAAGGAATCTAACATCATTTTAAACATGAAACCTTATATTTAGAAAAACCGAATAGAAATTAGATAAATTAGCACTGAAACACTACAAGAGAAGGTAATAAATAGGTAAAATGTATCCAGAAATTGCTTCCACACACTAAATACTATTTAAGTAAAATGCACGAGTAAGACCAATTTTCTCTAAGGTTACAGTTTATAAAAAAAGATTAACTTATGGAACCTGAAGTAAGTGCTTCAAGCAAGTGACCACTTAAAATTCCCAAGTTAGTACAATATTTATACTGACAGCAAATAGATGGCATAACTATTGAAGAGGTACTGAACATAATTGGTGAGAAAAGGAACTTTTGGCATACCTTTACTAAAATAAGGGATCGCTGGGTAGGATACATTCTTAGACATCGAGAAATCGTCAATGTAGCACAGAGAGAAGTTTGTGCGGTAAAAATCGCAGAGGGAGACCAAGAGTCGCATACAGTAAGCAGATTCAAATGGTTGTGGGTTGTTCTTTTGAGGAGATGAGAAAGCTTGCTCAGGATAGAGTAGGGTGGAGAGCTGCATCAAACCAGTCTCCGGGCTGAAGACCATAACAACAACAGCGAAACATAGTAACAATGATTAGAACAATGTAACGTATAACAAAGTTATCACAGTCTGAACAATGCATCCTGGTGGTAAAAGTCAATTACAGCTCCACTCACCTGGTCCAGGTTACAGTTAGTCCCTCGTCACTTAGACTTTGATTGACGGAAGATGGGACAAGGAAAACGGCCTTTCCAGCACAAAGTAATTCCAGGAATGTAATTCCACAATGTAATTCCAGGAATGCCACACAAACTCCGGAAATGTAATTACTGAATGACCGCACGAAATCTCAACAACCTACTAACACACACAGAGACTGACGTAAGTACAGGTGTACATAAATGTTTTGCTTCACAGGCACGAAACGTAACAATAAAAATAATTATTTGTAGCAGTACCATTAATTGCTGGGGTGTTTGCAATTAAAAGATCAACTTTTCAATATTTTACCGGACAATTTTGGCCATTAAATGTGATATAAACAACTGATCGTTTAGAAGTAAACTCGTAACTTTATCTGTAAAACCAAACCACAATTTAAAACCATAGTGCTCCAAAGAACATATATATATCGAGTCTTAGGTGCTTTCGCAGGTGCATGAGGCGAAAAGGCAGAAGCAAGGGCAAAAGACACGCGACAACACCACTGTTCCACAGGTCAGGACGAAAAAAGGTCGTTTCAAAACAACCGGTAATATCCAAAATCAGTCCAGCGCAGTGCCAGTGAAAGCCAAAAGATCGACGCTCACCATATTTCCAAAATGCCTTGGGCAGCAGATGTTCGATGGAACCCGAAAGGACCGAGGAGGCTGACACAGCATCAACCTCCAGCGCAGGATCTTCTGAACTCGCACTACACCAGCCCGAGTGGCGCTCACCGAGCGCGCGGTATAATAAACGCTTCTGATGCCACACACAACGTCGGCTAAGTACGCTGTCCACGGTCGTTTTTTTAATTTTTCTACCCGTACCTCACTGGTGCTTGTCGCCTTCCTACTGCCGCTTCTCCCGACAGAGCAGTGTTTTACAATCATTTTGGGTTTACGAACCCCTCTCCCCTTCCAAACAAATATATTCTGGTGACCACATCCCCCAGCCCGCCGTCACCATACTGTTATACAATTGTTGTTGTTATTGTGTTCTTCAGTCTGGAGACAGCTTTTATGCAGCTCTCTGCAATACCGTATCCTTAGCAAGCCTCTTCAACTCCACTTAAGAACGGCAACCTACATCTGTCTGAATCTGCTTACTGAATTCCGAAACACTTCCCCCAATGCTAAGAATGTGTCATACCAATCGATCCCTCATTTTAGTCAAAGTATGCCAGAAATTCCTTTTCTCCCCAATTCTGTTCAGTACCTCCTCATACGTTACGTGATCCATCTATCTAATCTTCAGCATTCTTCTGTAGCACTACATTTCAAAAGCCTCTATCCTGTTCCTGTCCGCACTGTTTATCGTCCATGTTTTACTCCCATACAAGGCCACACTCCATACAAATGTCTTCAGAAAGGACTTCCTTAGGCTTAAATCAATATTCGTTTTTAACAAATAACTCGTTTTCTAGAACGCTTTTCTACCCATTGCCATTCTGCATTTTATATCCTCTGTACTGCGACCATCATTTGTTATTTTACTGCCCAAGTAACAAAACTCATCTACCTCCTTTATTGCTTCGTTACCTAAGCTAATTCCTTCAGCATCGCCTGATTTTCTTAGACTGCACTCCATTACCCTAGTTTTTATCTTGTTAATGTTCATCTTATATGCACCTTTCAGCACACTGTCCATTCCGTTTAATTGCTCTTCCAGGTTCTTTGCTGTATCTGACAGAATTGCTATGCCGTCGGTAAAACGCAATGTTTTTAATTCTTCCCCCTGAACTTTTATTCCTTCTCCAAATTTCTCCTTGCTTTCCTTCACATCTTGTTCAATGTACACATTGAATAACACTGGAGAAAGGCTACAACACTGTCTTACTCCCTCTCCAACCACTGCATCCCTTTCATGCTCTTCAACTCTGACAACCGCTGTCTGGTTTTTGTACAAGTTGTAAATAACCTTACGCTCCCTATATTTTACTCCTGCTTGGTTTCAGAACTTGAAAGAGTTTATTCCAATCAACATTGTTAAAAGCCTTCTCGAAATCTACAAAAGCTAGAAATATAGGTTTGCCTTTTCTTAATCTATCTTCTAGGAGCATTGCCTGCCATGTTCCTAGATTTCACCTGAACCTAAACTGATCTTCTCCGAGGTCGGCTTCTGCCATTGTGTTTGTGTAATCAAAGACAGCGGATTTTATCTTCTCTTCTGTCGCCCAAAGAATCTTGGAAAAAAAAAGAAAAAAAAGAAAAAGGAGTGCCGTATTCCACATCATAAGGTGAATATTTTAGTCTATTTTCCAATATGGAACTATTTTTACATTTAATTTCGACAGAAAAATATTCGAAAGCGAATTACGCTCGTTAATTACAATTTATAAATTTCTAAAAAAGTTGAAATAGCAGTACGAGAGGCCTGTCGTTAATTTCGGTATCGATTCGTTCCTGATAAACGTTTTTAGGGTTTTCGTTTACTCGTAGTTAACGTGTATTTATTGTACAAAAAGAAGTATGTTATATTGAAATCAGAAGTGATGATAACAATGAAATTCTGTGTAAAATATAATTAACTTTTGTTAGGCTATTTTGGTATTGCGCACTGGTCTGATAGCTTTATTGTGCGAATACTTCCTCCTTCGATCGTGATCCCCAGAAAAGGAGTTCGCGACCCACATGTTGAAAACACTGCGCCAACCAGAGATACCACTTCCCGGTTCCGAGAAGAGGGTAAATTCCGCCCGATACATCGACGCGCGACGGCTCACAATTTTCCCCGAATAAAAGGCTGTTATTGGAGCCCCACTCCGTCTCATGTTAGGGGCCTTAGTGTCAAATACACAGCTGCAGACTGATCACCACGAAACCGATCCGGTATAATCGGCAGCTGGGAGCGGAACGTATCGGACCGTGGACGGCCTGGCCTGGGGCCCTATTCTGTATCTTTCCGGCGCCCCAGAGTTCGGTTCGGTCAGAGAGCGCACCGAGGGGTCGAGTTATCGAAGCAGCTCTGTTAGTTCATTCTGTATGCCTTTCGGTGGCGTTTCGGTACGCCTTTCTGGACACCGTAGCTCACGGTGGCGCTGTTGCCAGATCCGCTGGCATCAGCCAATCAGAAGTGCCTGACTGCTTCTCCGCGCATGCGCACTGCTGGTGAGCAGCGGGAACGGCAGCCGTGGCCGGCGTTCGCTGCGTTTCCTACCGTGAGAGAGAGCCCAAAAAATGTAAAAAATTAAAGTCGTGTATTTCATAATCTGGCGTCATAACACGACAGTGTGTTCCGAGAACTACCTACTGACACTTTTTTAAAATTTAATTAAAACTTTTTGTCACTGAAAAAGAGAATATTTAAACTTTTCATAAAAGTTGTTTATTCACGCTACTCTATGTTTATCACACCGTATCTCCTAAACTAAGCGTCGCACAGCAAAATAATTTTATTATTGCTTTCAGTGCTATATGTTGTCGATGTCTGCAAACTTTCCGGCCAATATATTCAGTGATAGTGAAGTAATAAATTAAAATCCCACGTCTGGCGCAGAACTTTTACCAAACCAACGTCCAAAATGTAGTAAGCGACAAACTTTTTCTCTTTACATTTTTTTGTGGGGGTGTAAGCGAGAAAAAGTTTCGGAAAGGTTTGAATTTATTTTTGCCGTTTGTTGGAAAACGTTAGGTGCTACCGTTTGTCCTAGACGAGAGCAGAATTGTGCGGTTCATTGGCGCGGCGCGAGTTCAACGCGCTGGGAGGGAAGACGCGGCGTTAGCAGCAGAGAGAGCGCAGTGCTAGCAGTGAAAAACTTCTTATTTTGGTACTACGGAAGTACATGGAAGTTTCGGGAAACGAAAAGGATTGCATATTAGTCGAGACAGCTCTTACAAGCGTCAATGGTTTTATACTGAAGAAAGACCGTACAATATTTTAATAACAAAACAGTTGTTTGTCGATGCGGGAAAGCTAAAGGATTTTTTTTAGATTCACTCATAACCAGTTTTAGTATTTTCTGTCGTTACTTGAACAAAACCTGAAACGTCAGGTTTGATTCCATCTTGAATCCAAGTGCTCAGTGGCTGTTAACATATACGGATGTTGAAGAGCAGTCGCAAATATTTCTTTACTGTCGCAAAATTTGATTTTGGTCGCTGTCAGACTCTCATCAGTGCTTAAAACATAGTTTGAAACGTACAAAAATTTTCAGTCTTCATATTGAAAATTATGTGATCGTCAACATGAAGGCTGAAAACTTTTCTTTGTTTCAAACTGCGTTTCAAGCATTGAGAGTAGTCACACATGAATTATTTGTAACAAGACTAAAAACGTAAATGAATAAAAATAAAAGTCTACGTTTGTTTCACTCACAGAAATTTCATCTTTTGTTTTATAATAAGAGTGAACCCTGATGTATAAGAAACTACTGCTGGCGCTCGCTCTTACACGTACATGCTAAAGAATATTGCAGATCATGCTTCTCTTACACGACTAGAAAAGTGTTCCAAACAAGATGACTGGTGAAAAAATATTTTGCACCAGGAAGGATTCGAACCTAAAACACTTATAATAGGAGGTTGTCGCCTTAACCGCTAGACCACAGCGTCTACAAGAGAAGCCAGTCTTTGTTTCCATTCACTTCTTTGCGGAATGATTATCGGTTATTTATACTGCTGCTAATTTGTATGATTTCCACTATCTAACTTCACAAACTTCCTTTCCATTTTAACTTAAACGATGTAAGAGTGTTTTCTGTAAGTAATAAATACTCAGTTGGTACGGAAAACTACTGTAAAACACTACTAAGTACCGTTCAGATACGTCGGTAGCGTGCTTGTTGGCACAACAGGTCTTAAGATTGCGGTGAAAATGGCTCAGTTTATGAAGATTTTCAATGCGGTGGAGTATCTGGAGTGCATATTTGAGTAATTCTCACGTACAAATACGAAAATTTGCCAAATACGACGCGACAGCTTTGCGAACGGCGAAAACGAAGGTGACGCCGTATTTGATGGATTTCGTATTTACACTTCCGTAATATGAGAGTTTGCAAGATAAATGAAACGGCGCATTAAAGACATTACCGAGACGCGTATTTTAAGATAAAGTTTATTGCAATAGAGTTTACAGAAGTGCTATATCGTTATATTAAACTCTAGAACGCTAGCAATTTTAACGTAATATTTTGATAATATCTGTAGACAACCTTGAAAATTAATGTTTTAAAGTTACTTATTACTTAAAAAACAACAGATGTATCATTATCGGAATTTTAAACGACACAGCATTGCTAAAATAATAATTTATCTTCGCAATCCAAGCCCACCGAAACGAACCAAACGGCCTCACCGAAACCTCAGCGGCTTTCGGTGCAGCGCTCGAAATTTCGGTGGCCGTTTCGGGCGGTAGCAGGCCACAGAAACGTACAGAATAACCATTTTCGCTACCGAACCGAAATTGACGTAACCGCCGAGAAAAACACACCGAACCGAACGGTACGAAAGATACAGAATAGGGCCCCTGCGGTCGACCGCAGCACAAACCTGCGGCTGCGGCTGCCGCGGCCGTGTGCGGTCGCCACCGCGCAGCGACAATAACAGAGCGACCGCGCCCCGTATCGCAAGCCAATCAAAGGCCCGCGCCTCTGGCTAATTACAGGCGAGGCCATCAATCAGGGGTGGCTCAGGGGAGAGGAGGGGCAGGGGGGGGGGGCGACCTGTGGCTTCTGTCGCCACCGCCGCCGCCGCCCACGCAAGAAACGGCGCGCCCTTTCACTGACGCCGGCCACCGCCTAATCAGTTTCGCTGCAGCGGCGGGAGGAAGGCGGAGGCGTACCTGTCGTTCCTGCCACCACAGCTCGATCACACTAGAGTTGGCTACGGTTTCATGGTTTCGATACACACAACAGTTTCAGGGTTTCAAAACCGGCATCTTTCACGGTTTCGAAACCATGCGGTTTCATTCCGTTCTGTTTCGGATCACATTCGCGGTCGATTGTCGATACACTGAAATCGTTTCTTCCTGTCGGTTTGGCGGTTTCGTGTCGGTTTCAAACCACTAATGCAGAAAGGCGGAACAGACTAATGGTATCTACGTGTGGTGTTTCATTTTACTGAAGAGAGTGTCAAATAGTTGACACTCTTGAGTCTGCAGATTTGTGTGTGTGTGTTGTGGTCTTTAGCCCGGAGACTGGTTTGATGCAGCTCTCAACAATACCCTATCCTGAGCAAGTCTCTTCATCTCCACATAAGAACGGCAACCTACATCTGTCTGAATCTGCTTACTGTAACCATCTCTTGGTCTTCCTCTGCGATTTTTCCCCACACACTTCCCTCCAATGCTAAATTCACAATTCCTTGATGTCTAAGAATGTGTCCAACCAATCTATCCCTTCTTTTAGTCAAGGTATGCCAGAAATTTCTTTTCTCCCCAATTCTGTTCAGTACCTCCTCATTAGTTACGCGATTCACCCACCTAATCTTCAGCATTCTTCTGTAGCACTATATTTCAAAAGCCTCAATCCTCTTCCTGTCCGCACTGTTTATCGTGCATGTCTCACTTCCGTACAAGGCAACACTCCACACAAATGCCTTCAGAAAGGACTTCCTTAGGCTTAAATCAATATTCGAGGTTAACAAATTTCTCTTCTTCAAGAACGCTTTTCTACCCATTGCCATTCTGCATTTTATATCCTCTGTACTGCGACCATCATTTGTTATTTTACTGCCCAAGTAAAAAAACTCATATACCACCTTTATTGCTTCGTTTCCCAATCTAACTCCTTCAGCATCACCTGATTTTCTTACACTGCACTCCATTACCCTAGTTTTGCTCTTGTTAATGTTCATTCTGCAGATTATGATTACTGAAATCAAGATTCGTTTGCAAGAGACTGCTTTATTCCGAAATGTCATAATGCCTGCTTTATAAATGTAAAAGAACAGTAAAACAACGTTCACTATTTGCATTGAAATAATCACTTAAATTCTAGGTTTATCTACCATATTAAAAAGACGAGTGAAATTACTTTTTTTTTTAATAAGATACAACATGAAGCCTGAGATGACATTTTTTATACGAACAAGAGTACATCGCATATTTAATCTCGTGTTAAAGAGTTAGTTTCTTACGAGTAAAAACGATGTTACCTCCAATCGTTATAATTTTTCGACTGTCATGTTAAAGGAATTGCGGCGGTAGTGTAACGGTCAAGACCTCGAAGTGGTGAACTTGTCTCTTATTTTATTATTTTTGTAATTCCATAGCATTATTTGTGATTATTTAGTGTGCCCTTTATTCCCTATAATTTATTTAGTATGTATAGAAAGTAGCATTTATGATCCATCACTGTAATATGCGTACCATATTGCAGTGTGTGAGTTCCTAGCGGAGTAAACTTTTACCTACCATACCGGCGGCCTCGTGTGACTATGTTGGCAACATCAACAACACGGGAGAAAATCTTTAACAACATGTTTCGTACAGACCAAGAAGTGAATATATACTCTATGGTTGACAGGTTCTTGTATGTACCCTTGTCCACATAGTGAAAATTATTGCCCTCCTAGAACGAAGATTTCAGGTTAAAACATACATTGCTTCACGGTTTCATGGTTTCGAAACAGTGTTTCGAAACCACAGAGGGTACGCTTTCATTGGTTTCGAAACCGTCAGATGTTTCAATTATCCCATCTCTAGATCACACCACCTAGGTCTTGTAAGAATGCAGGATTTTAGGTTAGTAACCTCTTTGGTACGTTTTGGTTGAACGATAGTTATCGTTGGCGTGCAGCGAAAGCTGCTGGCAACAATGCCTAGGTTGGAATGTTTATTGTTTGTTGGCCGGTGTGCGGCAGTCTCCCGCCGACCGCAGAGCGAGGCAGTACCATGTTGATAGTGCATCCGTAACCCGCGTGTAGCGGTGGCTAAAGTTTTTGCCCTTGAGTCGTATCGCATATGATTTTCGGTTGCAGTTTCATATTGAAATGTTTCAGTGTGGACTTGTAGAAATTCATGGTAGTGGCACGCGGTTATTTAATGTGTATTTAAAGGAAGAGTTTTTAACATTTGTCGTTCCATAATAAAGGAAGTTAACAAAGTTTATTGTTATGAATCAACATAGTAATTGTCCGCATCTCATACCGTCAAATCATTGGAACAATGATTAAATGACTAAGCAGCAAATAGAATATAACGGCAACTTCGCCCATCGAGTATTAGGTGGACGCAGCGGTGACGTTACTGTCTCCCACTGATTTCCGTCGCTGGCTGACACGTTTCTCGAGACACGGTAGTACGGAATATCCCGCGTTTAAAGACTTCTGGTGTAGGCTCCAAATAGAAGAATACGGACGGGTGGTGGGCTGTAGTCGCTAGGAGATTGCAGGAAATATGCTATTCTATCTCCGATCTCCATATCCTGTCCACCTGTACCCCATAATTTAAACACGCTACAGATGCCGTGGATGTACCGCTGAGATTCCTGTTGGGATCGTTCCTATACATGTGGTATTTTAAACCACATATAGCATATGGTATTCATAAGAATCGTTGAGCTTTTACGAATTGAGCCTCCCGGCTCGTGTCTCTTTCGTTCACAATGTCCTTCATTAAATTACTGGCGTAAGTACTAATCGATCCTTCGGTACTCTCAGCGCTCGCGGCGCTGTTAGATCTATAGCGCGTCACTTGCCTTCTTACTCGTGTGATCCTTGCCGCTAGTGACGCTATTTGAGCATGACGCCGAAGCAGTTCACGAGAGGTCAGTCAGAGAGAGTCGCTGAGGGGAACATCTGAGTGTCAGTATCGTGCAGTGTCAATTTGATACAATGCATGGCGTCGCTGGGGTCAAGTTATTTACATTAATTGGCCGAAGTAGCTCCGCAGTGACATCATGACAGCCAGTTGGAGCCATATATTCGACGATATGAACAGCTGAATAGGTCTGGATAGGGAGAGGGAATTGTGTCAAGTTCCAGCATCAACTCGGCGGGGGCTGTTTACCTCATATCCCCAATAAGCGGTCGTGTTTCTAAGAGCGGCCGTGCGATCCCACGATGGTTCCTCGCCAAGCACCGGAGTACTCCGCAGTCAGTCCCTGAATGCGCCTCGCGTCGTTCCAGCTGCTTTCCACCTGGGATCCAGGAAATGATTTCAGGCCATTTGTTGATATCATCCTCGTTCACCATCGCGTGGGTGACTGCTTTTATCTTGGAGTGAGCGAATTAAGTGACCTGTTGTAACGATACACTAGAATTTTATTTCTTTTTTATTTTATTTATTTTTTTTTTTTTTTTTTTATCAGCGGTGCTTATCGCCTGAAAATCCCTCTAGCTCGCAATATAACTAACTTAATTTTCGTTCGTAATTTTTTACTTCCGGACAACCAAGAAGACGGAACCGCGATCGTAGTTCTTATCACTCTCTTGTCTGAGTTCGTTCTGTACGGGCGTCTACCAATCATGTATCCATTCAATGTAAGTAATTGTGATGCAAGTTGTTGTTAAAATATATCCCCTCTCCTTGGCTTTTGTTTAAATGAATCCCTCCATATCAAATACTTTTTTTCTTATGTTTTGAGAGCCTCGACGTCCGTAATAGTTTAATGTTCAGACGCCATTCCGATCACATCGTATGTCTTCAAAATTTCACTCCCTATTAGACATTCTCATACAATAACTTGCTTGATTACAGAACCTGCAATCATTTTCTAACTTAACGAAGCTAGATCATTTTTTCCTCTTTCTATCATTACCATTAACTTCATGTTTCATCCACGGTCTTACAACAATGAAAGGCAAAATGAACTGTCTAAGCGTTAGTCTGGTACAGAAAGTATCTCGAATAATGTCATATTTGATACCACTTGCCTTAGCAAGATTAAACCATTGAGCGGGTTAGCTTGGACACAAGGGTCCTGGAGTGGTAAGCGTCTGAGTTTGCAACAATTTTGTTTTATTGCCAATATTGAACACACCCAGAATTATATACATTGTCCTTGAGCAGTTTATTAGAAAACGATAGATGAGTAACATAAATGTCCCGTTAACACTAATCAATACCAATCACTTTTAAATTAATCAAAATTGTAGTAAAATACTTTTAAAAAGTTGTCATATTAAACGCACATAATTACATACATTCGCCCTTAAGCAGTTGTTGGAAAATGACAGATGAATAATTAACATCATTTCCTCTGAATACTAATTAATGACAATCACTTAAATTAACCAAAATTATTCAGTAAAATACCTTTAGCATGTTGCGATGTTAAACGCACCCAGCATACATTACATGAAATTTAAAAGGAATTCATTACACTGATTGCAAATAAACTAAAACTTGTGAAACCAGTATTACTAGAGTGCGAAAGCTAGCGCCCTTCATATTAACAGTAATAGTAATTAATTCCACTGTTCGAGAGTTCAATGATTTATGACCTTGTGCTACAGGTCGTTGAACTGGACGGAGCAGAGACTAACACTTGCTGGCTGGTCGCTACTTCCTCTGTCCGCATGCCCCACCTTGAGCTTGTCACAACCAACAGTACGACAAGAGTAGCTTCTAAAATAGACAGAGAAGCACAATTAGTTTTCCTCTTTGTTTCTTTTACATTGCAACCTCTCGGAGACGCCTGACACCTAAACCATGCGACACGACACAGAGGTAAACATGATCACTACTGCAACGTCTCCCCACCAAGTGACACTAGTAAATCAAATCACACTTCCAACACACACACACACACACATACACACACACACACACACACACACACACACAAATCATGTAATATGAAAGGTCTACTCGAAACTTCAAGGTGCGCCAGAACATTTCCAGAGCATTCCACGAAAGGGGTCACCATGATTCAAACCATCTGTCCCAAAACAAACCCGGCTCAGCAACCGGTGCCAGCTCCGAACTTCAAGGACACGATTGTGCTGGCTACTCCCTTCCGTCCACTCCGGTTGATGGCCGTTGCCCATCTCGCCGTTCTCGCTAGCCTCCTCCAAAGAGGAAAAACACGCCACGTAATCGACCCGATCCCCGAATAGATGCACTGCCGCCGACCGTTGCCGGAAACCAAAGATTTAGCTTACGCTCGCGTGCTGCTTTACTCACAAGCGTGCTCCAAGAGAAAATTAGGATCTCTGCCCAGACTATTTTGGCGGCGATCTAACGGCACGTATCAATATTAAATATGAAAAGATTAACATTTTCAGCTTATGCGGTACGAGGCATAGGATCCAGCTAGATGCTTTCCGTTAGTCTTATAACCTGCCGTTGTTTTGTGTGGTGCCCAACATTCAACCCGCGGTGTATTTGGCTTAATATTTATAAATGTTATTTTGTGCTGTGTTTTAACTTAATTATTCGAAATTCCGATTCAACCATTCCTTTGTCCAAATTACAATCGCGGAACCAATTTTAACAACTTATGGCATCATACGAAAGCAAGGGTAACATTATACTGTATATTTCTGCTCCGCAAATTTGTGTGTGTATTTATCAGGATCGGTGGTCGTTCCCCAGGGACTGTCGTTGCCTATGTCTACATCTCTTGATGTTTCATATTCATAGAATATGACATCAACTGTCCTTTCGGAACAGACGCCACATGTATATATATTGATGTTTACTTATGTGTTGTGCAGCACTTCTAGATCGGCACAACTGAATTATTTTCATCTACATCTACATCTGCATAGATACTCTGCAAATCACATTTAAGTGCCTGGCAGAGGGTTCATTAACCACTTTCATAACTTTTCTCTACAGTTCCATTCTCTAATAGCGCGCGGCAAGAAAGAACACCTAAATCGCTCCGTGTTCGATCTGTTTTGTCTTATTTTATTGGGATGGTCATGTCTCCCTAAGTAGGTGGGTCCTAGCAAAATATTTTCAAATTCAGAAGTAAAAGTAGGTGATTGAAACTTCGCAAACAGATCACACCGCAATAAATAACGTCTTTCTTTTAATAATCTCCATCGCAATTTGTGCAACATTTCCGTGACGCTTCCCCCCCCCCCCCCCCGGTAAAGTGATAAAACAAAACGAGCTACCCTTCTCTGAACCTTCTCAATGTGTTCCGTCTGTCCCACCTGGTGAGGATTCCACAAGGAGCAACAGTACTCCATGGGAGGACGTACAAGTGTGATGTAGGCAGTCTCTTGGGTGGAGCTGGTGCATCTTCGAAGCGTTCTGCCAATGAAACGTAACCCACAATATTTTCTATGTGTTCTCTCCAGTCAAAGTTGTTCGTAATTGTAACTCCTAGGTATTTGGTAGAATTTACGACCTTAAGGTTTGACTGATTTATCGCGTAATTGAAGTTCGGCAGATTTCTTTTAGTGGTCATGTGTATTACTTAACACTTTTCTTTATTTAGTTCAATTGCCAATTTTCGCACCATGTAGAAATTTTGTCTAAACCGTTTTGCAGTTGCTTTTGATCCTCTGTTGACTTCACTAACCGATAAACGACAGCATCATCCGCGAACAGGTTAAGGGAGCTATTCAGATTGTCTCCTAAATCGTTTATAAACACGACGAAGAGTAGGAGACTTATAACGCTTCCCTGTGGAACGCCATATATCACTTCTGTTTTACTCGATGACTTACCGTCAATTACAACGAACTGTGTCCTTTCTGATAGGAAATCGTGAATCCAAACGCACAATTGGGGAGATATTCCATAAGCACGCAATTTCATTGGAAGCCGCTTGTGGGGTACAGTGTCAAAAGCCTTCCGGAGGTCCAGAAATATCGAATCGATTTGAGATCCCTTGTATATGGCACTTAACACTTCATGTGAGTAAAGGGCAAGCTGTGTTTCGCAAGAGCGATACTTTCTGAATCCGTGTTGACTATTGGTTAGTAGGTCGTTCTCTTCGAGGTAGTTCATAATATTCGAACAAAGTATATGTTCCAAAATCTTACTGCAAATCGACGTCAATGAGATTGGCCCGTCATTTTGGAGATCACTCTTATTGCCTTTCTTGAATATTGTAGTAACTTGGGCAACTTTCCAGTTTTTGGGTACGGATATTTCGCTGAGTGATTGGTTGTAAATTGTAGTTAAGTATGGAGCTATTGCATCAGCATACTCTGAGAGGAATCTAGTTGGTATACAATTTGGCCCGGAAGATTTGTTTTTGTTTAGTGACTGAAGTTTTTTTTTTTTTTTTTTTTTTTTTTTTTTTTTTTTTTTTTTTTTTTTTTTTTTTACTCCAGGAACATCTACTTGTAAGGTTCACTTCGTCTTCTTTGGGGAACGAATTTCGGAAAGCTGTGTTTAGTAATTCTGCCTTAGCAGTACTGTCATTGGTAGTATTACCATTGCTATCGCGTAGTGAAGGTATTGTTTGTGTTTTGGCGCTAGTGTACTTCACATATGACCAGAATTTCTTTGGATTTTCTACAGGATTACCAGACAGGCTTTCGTTGTGGTGACTACTATAGGTTTTTTCGCATTGAAGTCCACGCTAGGTTTCGAGTCTCAGTAAACGATTGTCAGTCTTATGGATTCTGTGTCTTTTTAAAATTTTGCATGCGTTTTTCTTTGTTTCTGCAATAGTGATCTGAGCTGTTTTGTGTACCACAGGGAGTCAGCCCCCTCTTTTATTAATTTATTTGGTATAAATCTCTCGATTGCAACTGATATTATGGCATTGAAAGTAACTGATCTAAACTCGCATTTTTAGTTTTGAACGACTGGAGACTGTCACTCAGGAAAGCGTGAAGCGAATTTTTATCTGCTTTATTGAATAGATACATTTTTCGTTTATTTTTGGTGCATTTGGGAATTTCGATATTCAGTCTCGCTATTACAACTCGATGTTCGCTAATCCCTGTATCTGTTTTGATGCTCTTTACTAGATCCGGATTATTTGTTGCTAGGAGATCAAGGGTATTTTCGCAACCACTTACTATTCTAGTGAGTTCATGAACTAACTGTTCGAAGTAGTTTTCAGAAAAAGCAATCAGAACTAGTTCGGACGATGTTTTATATTTGCCACCGACTTTGAGTACGTAATTATGGCAACATATCGAGGCTAAATTAAAGTCGACACCTATTTGAAATGTGATTCAAACTTTCTTTGAACATTTCGGCAACCGCATCGTCTGAGTCAGGGAGCCGATAAAAAGATCCAATTATTAATTTATTCCTGTTATCAGGTATAACCTCTTCCCAGACCAACTCACAGGAAGTATCTGCCTCAATTTCGCTGCAGGATAAACCGTTTGTAGCAATTATTAAATTTTCACTTACTTGGTTAACGCCACTGGGGAATTTATCTGGTTTGTGCCCCTGTGCTAGCTTGCATCTTCACGGACGGTAGTTGTAAAGGATTATTTTTCTTCTGCTTGCAGACCATTTTCCTCCTTGAGGCATGGCCAGCCCATGTTTGTAATTTAGTATTTGCCCCTTTCGTATCAGGGCTGTAGTTCTCGTCGACAGTTGGTCACCCTACCCCGCTCTCCATGCTGTCTGTAGTTAGCTCATCTGTTTTATATGTTAAAGTTTGTCTTAAGTTAACGAGTAGCCAGTTCTGTTCGTAAATTATTTTTATGTTACACTGGAAATGTTACTGACTGTCTCGGGGCCTTATTTCACTGTTGCTTAAATATGTGTTTCTTGTTATGTTAAAAGTCTCGCCCGACTGATTGTGTTTGTGTCTTTGTTTGAGCTCTTTTATTATTTAGGAAGGTCCGGTCTCTCTTACTGTGATACATAATTTGTTTACTCCGGCTTCTGCCTTGTGATAAGTGAGCCGGATTTCTTTCTCCTGCTTACAGGGTAATGCTTACGATTGTATAAGTAAGATAAAGGACTGTTTCGGGCCTTCAGCGCTTTTACTATATGGTGTCAATTTTTTTTTTCTTTTGCTTTGAAATCGGCTTTTTGATGTGGCTTTCTGCCTGATAATTTAAAGGACCTGGAGCTATAGAGCTCCCTTTTATTGTGTTCTTTTCATTGTATTTATAAAATGTTGCTTCGGGCCCTCAGCCCGTTATTAACTTATCTAAATAAAATTAACTTGGCCTCCAGCCTGATAATCTTACTTAATTTTGCAGCTTCTCTTGATTGTCTTGTTTACCATATTTATTTACTTTTATAAACGGTTGCTCCGGCTTTCTGGCTTGCATCACCCTACCTGAAGTGTTTAGAGAAGGGGAACTTTAACCTCGAGTTATTAAAACGTGTCAAAGGAACCTGAACTGAGCACCCTTGCCTAACTTTACTAGCCAATTCCCCGCCGCTCCCGCTATCCCTATCACAAATGATAAAATATATCTATAAAAGTGGATGTGTGTATGCATATATGTTGTAAGGATACATAGTGATTTCTTTGACTTAGGTCTACATTGTTTGGAGTACTTCCAATATCGTCGGGGTGTGTACGTACGTTTGTTCTCTATAGATTGCAAGACGACCTTAGTATCAGAAGCATGGGAAGTAAGGCCAATTTAGAAAAGCTAAGAATGGGGGGGGGGGGATGGCCCACATCTTTACGTTGCAGTAACCAACCAGTAGTTCATCGTCCCTTGCAACGAGAGCCATTGTCTGCTGCAGTGGAGAATATGCATTTCGATCCCGGGTAATCCATGCGATACTCAGAGATGCGCGCGCTGTAGATGGAATGCTCGTGTTCCTTCTGCTAAGATGATTAGGCGGATGGGAGCGGCAATTGACAGGCGGGAACTGCAGCTTCTGTCGGAGTGAGTCTGAGACTTGTCACCTGCTAGACTAGCAGGGTGGCGCACGGACGCTCCTCCATGTGTCTGGGTTCTGCAGCAGCCATCATTTTTGAATAGATATTTATTTGAATAGGGAAGCTTTTGGGTAAAATTTTATCCGAAGTTAGAAAATGTTTTCCCCCTTATTTCCTTTGTATAGGTCTATATATTCCTTCCACAGTTCAGCCTTCCCCTCTCTGTTTAGTACTGGTTCTTGATATTCATACAGCTGCTTATCTTGTCTCAAAATATCTCTTTTGTTTTCCTGTAGGCGATACCTATCTTTCCCCTATTTATGCATTCTTCTACGGTTCTGCATTTGTCCTATAGCCGCTCCTGCTTAGCACATCCTGTCAATCTCATTTTTCAGACGTTTGTACTCCTCTCCTGTTTCACTTCCTGAGTTTTTATATTTTCTCCTCTCATCAATTATGTTCAGTATATCCTGTGTTATCCAGGGATTTCTATTAGGCCTTGTCCTTCTGCCTATAAGGTCCTCTTCTGCCTTCACTACCCTATATCTCAGAGCTACCCTTTCTTCTTCTACTGTAATAATTTCCCTCGTTTCACCCAATCATAGCTTAATGCTCCATCTGAATCAATCACCTCTGGTTCTTTCAATTTGTCCAGATTCCATCTCCTAACGTTTCTACCATTCTACAGCCTCTTAAGTTTTAATCTGCAGTTCATAATCAATAAGTTATGGTCAATGTCTATATCTGCCCCTGGATATGTCTTACAGTTTAGTATCTGGTTTCTGAATCTATTTCTTATCATTATAAAGTCAATCTGGTACCTTCCAGTGTCTTCTGGTCTCTTCCACGTATACATCTTTCTTTCATCATTAAATTGTGCTCTGCGCAAAATTCTACCACGCTATCTCCTCTTTCATTCTTTTTTCCCAGTCCATATTCACTACTACATTTCCTTCTCTAACCTTTCCTACTACCGTGTTCCAGTTCCCCATCACAATCAAGTTTTCGTCTCCCTTAACTTTCTGAATGATTTCTTTTATCTCCTTATACATTTTTTCAATATCCTCAACATCGGCCGCGCTAGTTGGCATATAAACTTGCACTACTGTAGTAGGGGTTGGCTCCGTGTCTATCCTTACTACGATAACGCGGTCACTATGCTGTTCATAGTAACTTACCTACATTCCTATTTTCTAATTGACTATTAGACCTACTCCTGCGTTACGACCAACTGATTTTTTACTACTAACCCTGTACTCACCTGACAGAAATTCCGTTCATCCTGCCACCGAACTTCACTAATCCCTACAATATCTAACTTTAACCTGTCCATTTCTCTTCAAATTTTCTAGCTTAGCTACGCGATTAAGGGTTAGAACATTGTAAGAGTACACCTGTTGGTGTATCTTACAGTTTGATTTAAAGTAATGTATATATTGTCTTAAATTTGTTTAGTTCATGTATTTTTCATTTCTTGTATGCTAGAGATATTTCTTATGTAACGTCACTTTCAATATTGAATCATTTAGTGTAAACATGTACTGTATGTGTAAACCCGCATGAATGCACGGACATTCTTTGTAAGTTAGCAATGCGCCAGAGACAATGTTGAACCTGTGGTAAAGACTGTCTTTGCCACAGAAGTAGTAGCTGTGAGTGTCGCGCTGCTGAAGCAGTCGCGGTGCGGACTCGCCAAAGTAAAGACATAAATGCAGTCGCGGAGCGGACTCGCTATAGTAAACACGTAAATGTTTTTGTTGATGGTGCAGAGGCACGGTAGGCGCAGTGTGGCGCGAGTTTAATGCAATTGCAATAAGCCTGAGAGGCGTACTGTTTAATGTATTGAAGGAAGTGCGAAATAAGTTTATTTATACTCGATCAGTGTAATCTTTTTTCATGTGTGCAAGAAAAGTAATTGTTTGGTATCAAGTCTATTGTCACCGAGTGTGATCGTTGTTGTAGTAAGAGTACCTATTGTAATCATATCTGTCTTGTATGGAATTCACGACGAAGACGACGAAAGCAGATGAGTACTTTTGTAACATTTTATTTTGTATGCATGTAAATGTAGTGTGAACCCAATCAGAACTTTGGTTCAATTATACATGACTTATTTTGAAACCAGTCTTAATTTTGTAAGTAGTTGTAGTCACCCCACTATCACCATTATTAGATTATGTTGAATATGCAAGCCTGTACATTGACTAACAAGTTCAATCATTTTCAAGTAATTACGATCAGTTTTAAAGAAAATTGCTAGACGAGTTAAAGAATTGCTAAACGTGTTGCAACCACAGAGACTAGTAATTAAAGTGCAACAGAGTTTGCAAGTAAAGTAAAGTTGGTTTCATTTATGTAGAAAGTAACCAGGCTAACAGTAGTCAATTTTTTATGAAATACGTTAAATGCCAAACTCTGCTCAGCCAGTTACACGCGTACGCTACCCAGGCCCTGGAACCAATTAAAAAAAAAAAAAGTTTACGTAAAGTTTTATAAGGAACTTGAATGCTTTAAACAATAATATCGAAATTATTGAGAACTTTGACTGTAGTATTTGTGAAGCTCATTGCACCACGGAGTTTCACTGTATTGAGCTATTATCATTGCAATCAGAGTTTATCTGCTATTACAATTTTGATTATAACACGAACACGCCATCACCACTACATGAATTCTGACACATTTGTTAGTGAAGTTGTGCTGTTCGTGAATCGTAAGAGGTGCTAGTTGGAGGCTGTAGTCAATGCTAAGTCAGATAGGGCCAAGCTTAATTAATTACTACAGTGACTGTTTTAAGTTAATTAATATCAATTTTTTTTATTTATTCAAAATTCTAACTTACAATGCGAAAGTGTTGTTGCGACCCATTAGTTGTGATTTGCTACAACATTCAATAACAACATTATTATTACTAGAGCATATCATTACGCATTCTGAATTTTGAGATTTTTTGACGACCTCCAACAGGCAATCTTCTTACAACATTCCACGCTCCGACCCGTAGAATGCCTGTTTTGTTTTTCTTGACGACGACATCCTCCTGAGGAGTCCCCGCCCGGAGATACGAATGGGGGACTATTTTACCTCCGGAATATTTTACTCAAGAAGAGGCCATCATCGTATAGTCATACAGTAGAGCTGCATGTCCTCGGGAAAGGTAACGACTGTAGTAACTGCATGGCAAAGCCACATTAGCTGATATTACAAGGCCAGCTCAGTCAATAATCCAGACTGTTGCTCCTGTAACTACTGAAAAGGCTGCTGCCCCTCTTCAGGAGGCGTGCCTCAAGGATGCAGGGGGCCACTACCATCCGAAATTAGGAACCCTTTTTCAGGAGTTGTCAAAGGATTACTTCTTTAATTCTTTTAAATTAGTTCAAAATATTTTATGAATACACAAATTTTGAACATAGATACTTGAAGGATATAGAATAGAGAGTTGAAGAACGAATTTTTATTTTCTGTGAAACATTATTGCTGGCAAATTTTGTGAAAATGTAAATGGTATCCCAAATACTGATATCTTAGGGACGTACTCTTTCAGAAAATTAAGCGAAAACCAAAGCCGATAAACGACATTATTTAGAGATTTTGTAACAACGATGATTTTTTTTTCTTTTCATTTTCTCTGCTGGTAAGTTTATTCTGGGATATATGACGAGAACTGACACATGCGATTCGTCAACCGACAACTCCTACAAAACTACGTTAACAGGTCGAGCGAGGCGTGAAATAAAGTATCGTAAGACAGCATTCGCCGTCAGTGTGTTGGTATGTATGCTAGAATGAGCGCCTGTGTTGCCGCCAATACAGGTTACACCACGTGTGTTTCAGCACGGATCGACACCTGAATCCTGAGCAGTGGCGAATATATTATACATTTTCGGGGTGCAGGGCAAGATTAATATCAAGATAAGTAATGTTAAGTACACATCCCATGATGTTTTTCTACTGGTATAGAGAGGATAACTTGCGCTGAAGCCCTTTTTACTTTGCTATGAAACTTTTATACAGTTGACATTAAATTATAAAGAAGTAGATACTAAAAATCTGGCATGAACTTCACACCACTGACAATACGAGGTAGTATGACTGTGTACCATCTCATCATTCATTAAAATAATTCAGACACTTTACATTCTTTCCTTTACCATTCATTATTTCGGTGGGAGGGGGGGAGGGGGGCGGAGCCCCTGCCCTTCCTGTTATATACGCCAATATATACCTGTGTACCACTTCAGCTATTGATCTGTAAATGTAATCGTTTCAAGTACTCCATACGCACTCAATCAACAACCAATCTTGAGTGAACTGAATAAATCTAAGATGGATACGAATTTTCATTTATGGCAGTGTGCTTTACCGACATTTTTAATCTGCGCTTTGAGGACTAATATGAGAACCATCAGATGTGAAGCATAGTTATGTCTTGTGCTTTATAATTACTTTAAGAAGAGTCGATTTGGCATTTGATAATGTAATGTTACCCTACCGTAATTAAATTATGTATAAATTCCCTCCTATGGGATCTTGTTACTATACTTCCTACTCCTGTATTAAAATATTGCATCTTCTAGAATGCAGTGCCACACTGTTTACTTTACAAGATATACTATAAGAAGCAAGGTTTATTGCGATTCCGAGTGTTCAAGGTCAGCGGTGTAGATTTTGGCTTTGATATTATTTTTATAGCTACCCTAGGATATCACATTACCAACATCAACTGAAGGTTTCTCAATTATCCAAAGTTAGATCCTACGTGATTTAACAAAATAAGGTTGTACGTGTTTTTTTTTTTATCCATGATGAATGTGTTTGATCTTCGTGACTGTTCCTAATACACGGCTGAGATAAAAAAGAAAAAATGACCGCTTACTGTCACATAAAAAATCGTATTATTTATTTATGACACGACCGGTCTCGGGCTTGTGCCCACATTCAGGTGCTTAAAACATTCAGAATTTTACATGTGTACCAGGGTGGCGGGGTTCACTGTTTGAAAACAAAGTATTTCGTATAAATAATAACGAAACCAATTGCAGGTGGCGAGATGACATGAACAAAACCATTGTTTACTTAAGATTAGCCGCACGTATTGGAGCGCCAGTTGCGGTGCGCGCAGCCGTCCGCCGTCGGGGCTTCGATTCCCCCCTCGGGCACAAGTGTTTGTCTTGTCCTTAGTTTAGTTTACCTTAGTTTAAGTAGTTTGTAAGCTAGGGACTAATAACCAAGCTATTGAGTCCCATAGATTTACATTTGAACTTAAGATTACCTGAAATCGTCGCTTTTGGAGGCGATCTGATAGTTTTATAGTCTTCAGAATGATATGCTAAGATCGCACATTAATAATTTATTCAATGACGACCGGTTTCGGTTAACTGTGGCACAACCATCTGGTCACATATATATTTTACAAGTTGGTCTTGTTGAAAAATGGATATAAAATAATAAGTGCAAGATAGCACTTAGTCACTATATAAAAATACACAAGTTAAAACATGACAGCTTTACTGACAGCTTTGTGGATTCTAGTCTAGATTATCTACTTAGATTTAATATTATATCTAAATCGCTATTGTCCATGTGACGCACTAAGAAGGTTATCAGAGAAAAGTGTGTTTGCAAAAGTGTATAAAAACTGCGTCATATGGACATTCGGACAATCGCGATTTGGATACAATATTAAATGTAAGTAAATAGTGTCTTTGTTCATGTCACGTCGCCACCTGCAATTGGTTTCACTATTATTAATACCAAATAATTTGTTTTCAAACAGTGAACCCCACCAATATACTACACATTTAAATTTCAATGTCCTAAGCACCTGAAGATGGGCACAAGCCCGAAACCGCGCGCATCATAAATAAATAATACGATCTTTAATTTGACTGGTAGCGATTTTTATTCTCAACCCTGTAGAATGTTATACATTTCGTAAAAGAAGTTTTTGAATCCTGATGAAATAATAATGGTGTTCTGTGGCTTGGTAGTTTTATAATACTAACTCATGGCTTGCTACTATATACAGGGTCGTCCGTTGATAGTGACGGGGCCAAATATCTCACTAAATAAGCATCAAACAAAAAACTACAAAGAACAAAACTTTTCTAACTTGAAGGGGGAAACTGTGATCAAAATGCCCAACGGGCCTGTGCTGTGTATGTTGATCGTTATCCTGAAAGACATCATCATGCGTCAGTGCATTGTCAATGCATGTGAGAACATTATTGTAGGCGAACTACTCGCTGTTGAGAGAAATGTTGTTACGCGTATTGCCAAATGCATTGAAGTTGAAGAACAAGAACTGATGGCGCTATGGCTGCCATAGGTCAAATGGATATCAACTGCATTTTTAAAAATATGTACAACAATTTTTATTACGTATTCGTCTACTATGTAAATGTATATGAATGTTTTATTTTGAACACTTTTGTCGCTTTTTTACTGATGGCGCTGTAATATTCACAAACGTATAGCTCACAATTTTAGACGAACATTGGGTAACAGGCAGTGTTTTTTTTTTTTTTTTAATTAAAACACAGAACGTAGGTACGTTTGAACTTTATTTCGGTTGCACCAAAGTGATGCATACTGCATGATTACCTGTAATTACCTCATGACTTCAATAAATGTTGAAAATCATGTCCTTCAATTTCAATGCATCTTGCAATAAGCGTAGCAACATTCCTCTCAACAGCGAGTAGTTCGCCTACAGTAACATTCTCACATTCATTGACAATGCACTGACGCATGATGATGTCTTCCAGGATAACGATCAACATACATAGCACAGGTCCGTTGAGCATTTTGATCACAGTAGCCATACATAAATATGTAAATATCATCCGCACTGGTGAAATGTTACGCGATACCACGTACGTACACGTTTGTGACTATTACAGCGCCATCTATCACAAAGCGAAAAACGTGTTCCAAATAAAACATTCATACGTTGCTTGCAGTGGCCATTTTGAGCAGCAGCTGAATTGTATTTCACTGTAATGTTTTTAAAGTAAACGCCTTTGGTACTGCGAATGAAGGTTTTTATTTTTATATTTATAAGTCACGTGCCGGCCGCGGTGGCCGAGGGGACTGAGGCGCTCCAGTCACGGTCTGCACGGTCACTACGGTCGGGGGTTCGAATCCCCCCTGGAGCATGGATATTTGTGCCGTCCTTAGTCTTAGTTCAAAAGTAGTTTATAATTTTAGGGACTGATGACCCCGTAGTTAAGTCCCATAGACAATTCAAACATTTGAACATTATAAGTCACCCATACTCGTTTCGCCTTTGTCTCAAGGCACCATCAGTGGGTGTCAGCACTTGCTACTCCACGCCAGTCTCTTTCTGGCAACCAGGTCGAAAGGTTATACAGTTTTCTGAAACACATTGTAGTTTTCTGGTTCCACTGTCACCTGCTGCCCTACCACAGTATGCAATGTGTTTCAGAAAACTGTATAACCTTTCGACCTGGTTGCCAGAAACAGACGTGGAGTAGCAAGTGCTGACAACCACTGATGATGCCTTGAGGCAAAGGCGAAACGCGTATGGGTGACTTATAAATATAAAAATAAAACCCTTCATTAGCAGTAGCAAAAGCCGTTTGCTTTAAAAACATTACAGTGAAATAAAATATTCATATTTATTTACGTACTAGACGAATATGTAATAAAAAAAACGGGGTACCTATTTTTAAAAATTCAGCTGATATCCGTTTGAACCGGCCGCGGTGGCCGAGGCGACTGAGGCGCTTCAGTCACGGTCTGCACGGCCGGGGATTCGAATCCCCCATCGGGCATGGATATTTGTGCCGTCCTTAGTTGTAGCTAGTTCATAAGTAGTTTGTAAGTTTAGGAACTGATGACCCTGTAGTTAAGTCCCTTAAGCTATACAAACATTTGAACATTTTTTGAGCTTTTCTTCAACTGGTAATCGTTTCATTTTTTTTTTCTTTATTGTGATTTCAATTCCCCTAAAAAAGGAGCGAGCCGGCAGCTCTCACTGGCGCTCTTCGGCCTACAGAAATAAAAAATGACAGCGGAGAACATAAAAACACAAAGGAGATAAAATTTTGGAGATAATACAGACATAAAACGGAGATTTAAAATGGAGATAAAACAAAGTACATAAAATGGAGGAAAACAATTCATTTTATGTATCGCGAAGCAAATACCATCCGAACTGGCGAAATGTTACGCGATACCACGTACTTCTACGTTTGTGACTATTACAGTGCCATCTATCACAAAGCGAAACAAGTGTTCCAAATAAAACATTCATATTTATTTACGTACGAGACGAATAAGTAATAAAAATGGGGGTACGTATTTTTTAAAAAAATGCAGCCGATATCCGTTTGAGCTATGGCAGCGCCATCTAGCGGGCCAACCACAGCACCATCTGTTTTCCCTTTTCAAACCAAAGAAGTTTCGTTCTTTGTAGTTTTTTCGTTTGATGCTTATTTCGTGAGATATGTGGCCCGGTTACTATCAGTGGGCCACCCTGAATAATTTACCAGGTTAATACCGATGTGTAACCGTCTGCGTCGTTCGCAGAATTTCAATTCACCCGGGGAACAATCGATGTGGATTACTGTTGTGCTGGAGAGAGCAGACCACCGCGCTTGACAATGCCGACTTTCCGAGAAACCGAAGTGCGAAATGGGCCGTCAATGGAGCTGTCTGGTGCAGAGATTGGCCCGCGGCCCGGACGCCCGGGTTCGACCCCCGGGGCGGGCAGAATGCCGGGCACGCGCAGCATGCCGCGCATATCGCGTGCCGTGCCACGCCGCCTAATGGCCGGGCGGAACCCCGCGGCTGCAGCCGCAGATGGAGCCGCGATTGTCGCATTGTGGGCGGGGCGGGCGCCTCCTGCGTCAAAGCCGCCGCACCTGCGCCTGGCACTGCAGCTGGCCGGGCCAAACGGACGCTCTCCGAAAGGGTTCAGGGTGTGCTTTGTCATGGCAAAGTAAATAAGAAAAAGAACTGAAACTTCATGGCAGATTAAAATTTTGTGCCGGAACCGGGACTCGAACCTGGGACCTTTGCCTTTCGCGGGCAAGCGCACTACCGACTGTGCTATCCCGACACGACTTACGATGCTGCCTCACAACTTTACTTCCGCCAGTACCTCGCCAGTAGCTCGCAGGAGAGCTTCTGTGAAGTTTGGAAAGTAGGAGGCGAAGTACTGGCGGAAGTAAAGCTGTGCGGCGGCATCGTGAGTCATGTCGGGATAGCACAGTCGGTAGTGCGCTTGCCCGCGAAAGGCTAAGGTCCCAGGTTCGAGTCCCGTTTCCGGCACACAATTTTAATCTGGCAGGAAGTTTCATATCAGCGCACAATTGCTGCAGATCTGGAAAAATCCCTTAGCCTGTGGCTAAGCCATGTCTCCACCATATCCTTTCTTCGCAGGAGAGCTTCTGTGAAGTTTGGAAAGTAGGAGGCGACGTACTGGCGGAAGTAAGGTTGTTAGGCAGTATCGTGAGTCGTGTCGGGATAGCACAGTCGGCAGTGCGCTTGCCCGCGAAAGGAAAAGGTTACAGGTTCGAGTCCCGGTTCAGGCATACAATTTTAATCTGCCAGGGCACAGCGCACACTCCGCTTCAGAGTGAAAGTTTCATTCTGGAAACATCCCTTAGGCTGTGGCTAAGCCATGTCTCCACCATATCCTTTCTTCGCAGGAGAGCTTCTGTGAAGTTTCGAAAGTAGGAGGCTAGGTACTGGCGGAAGTAAAGTTGTAAGGCGGCATCAGTGAGTCGTGACGGGATAGCACAGTCGGGTGGCCGCGAAAGGCAAAGGTCCCAGGTTCGAGTCCCGGTTCCGGCACACAATTTTAATCTGCCAGGAAGTTTCATATCAGCGCACACTCCGCTGCAGAGTGAAAGTTTCATTCTGGAAACATTCCTTATCCTGTGGCTAAGCCATGTCTCCAACATATCCTTTCTTCTAGGAGTGCTAGTCTTGCATGGTTCGCAGGAGAGCTTCTGTGAAGTTTGGAAAGTAGGAGGCTAGGTACTGGCGGAAGTAAATTTGAGAGGCGGCATCGTGAGTCGTGTCGGGATAGCATAGTCGGGTGGCCGCGAAAGGCTAAGGTCCCAGGTTCGAGTCCCGGTTCCGGCACACAATTTTAATCTGCCAGGAAGTTTCATATCAGCGCACACTTCGCTGCAGAGTGGAAGTTTCATTCTGGAAACATCCCTAAGGTTGTGGCTAAGCCATGTCTCCACCATATCCTTTCTTCCAGGAGTGCTAGCTAGTCTTGTATGGTTCACAGGAGAGCTTCTGTAAAGTTTGGAAAGTAGGAGGCGAGGTACTAGCGGAAGTAAAGTTGTGAGGCGGCATCGTGAGTCGTGTCGGGGTAGCACAGTCGGTAGTGCGCTCGCCCGCGAAAGGTAAAGGTCCCAGGTTCGAATCCCGGTTCCGGCACACAATTTTAATCTGCTAGGAAGTTTCATATCAGCGCACACTCCGCTGCAGAGTGAAAGTTTCATTCTGGAAACATCCCGTAGGCTGTGGCTAAGCCATGTCTCCACCATATCCTTTCTTCGCAGGAGAGCTTCTGTGAAGTTTGGAAAGTAGGAGGCGAGGTACTTGCGGAAGTAAAGTTGTGAGGCGGAAACAAAGAATTGTCTAAACAAATAAAAGGAGTCATCCAAGATTCAGATACTAGAAACAGCGAGATCTTAAGCCAGTTATATGTAACACAGACGGACGTGCGGTTGAGGAGAAAGTATGCCTCGCATCAGCTGTTGTTAACAGTAGAAGGACATGACTGCCCGCCAAACACGGAACCGTGTTGTGGGTATAATATGTGATAATTAACCATTCAACACGATTTCTAGAAAAGCCGTCAAATATCCTAGTGTCGTTACACATATGGGCTGTAGAGTAGATAGTAGATCAAGTTGTACATAGGAAGTCATTACACTACGAGTAATTGTTCATCTATAATACTGTGAAACATATTTCTTCAACTGCCTTACATATTAATGCAGATTGCACTATGGACCAATACACTCAGAAACTGTCTAGTAAATCTGAGATCTAAAATGGCTACCGTAACAACTAAGGCAACTCATCCCGTAGATGTACAGTATCTAACATAAAAATGGACACACAGAATTGGCCTGACCTAATGAGTTAGGAGAGCAAACGAAATGGGCACAATAGCACCAACCACGCACACGTAGGAGTATGAGAAAGCTCTGGTCTACTGCAGCAAGGAAAGTTATCCTTCGTGAAAAGCAAACGTTCAGCTATAAGCTGTGGAGGAAATGGCAGGACAAGAATGCTTGCATTTAAGAGAAATTCGACGGCCTATGAAAATATTTCCTGGACAGGGAACGTAATCTGATGAACAAGGCAGGCGAAACACAGATACATGATTTTGTGGACCATGTGCAAGGTATCACGGTAAATTTTAAATAAATAAAATTTTATAGTAATTTTGCAAGGTAACTGGAATATTAATGTTTGTTTAATGGAAATTGGTTAGCATTACGTACTTGTAAAACTTAACTAAAAGAAAAAAAAGAAAAACTGTACAATGGGGTGACTACGACCACCGAGGTCAGCCTTTGAAAACATTAAGAAGCGCAACGGACACGCCCGGGAAATGGGAAACTCAAACACTAGGATTTATGGCCCTGTCTAAAATACTCCCATAGGGTACAACGAAACTGATGAACTTGAATAATAAAAGGGGGGAAACAATCTGACTGTGACACAGATAAATAAAAAAAATTACTTACCTCGTATATTCTTATTACAAAACTGGAAACAAGAAACAGCTAGCAGCTCGCGTCATGCAGTACTTCAGAAAATTTTCGAAAATGATATGTGGGTAGTAATAAAGTCCAACAATAACCATAAATAAAAAAGGGAAGGGGAAACTAACTACCAAATGAGGACGCAGAAGTCAAATTGAATATTAGAAATTATGTATTCTTAAAAAAAAATATGAAGTAGAAAATATAACAGAAAATTAAATTAACATCATGCATTACAATAATAACGTGCTGCAACAGATAACAATTGCCTTCACCAACAGCGTCCTCGCGCTACCTCACCCAACAGGCAACTCTCCACAACTAACTGACTGCTCTCTCTCCCAGCCTGAGCACTTAACTCTACAATCGAACTTCCAAAGACTACTGTTCCAATATACATCTGGGGCCAGTTTACATATGTACAAAATATTAGAGAAAACCCGACGTATGTCGGGATCATAGGGACTTTACGCATGAAGTGGGCGCTATAAGGAATTGTTTTTACAGCCTTGAATGAACGCGAAAATGTCGGCATAATGTGCTCCGCCGGGTCCCAAGTCACATATCATCACACAGACTATAAATTTCTGTCGTAAATCAGGAATCGTCGGGTAATCTGTGGGAGGAATTTAAATATAATCCACCAATCGCAACGCCAAAAGAATGAGAACGTTCGAGGAGTAGGTGAGCGGGGCAGTGTACGAGAAGAGCTCAAATGTTCAAATGTTTGTAAATCTATCGGACCAAACTACGTGGTCATCAGTCCGTAGCTTACAAACTACTTAAACCTAGATAAACTAATATACGGACAACAAACACACCCATGCCCCAGGGAGGACTCGAACCTCCACGGCGAGCAACCGCGCGCTCCGCAGCGAGACGCTTTAGACCGCTCGGCTACTCCACCACGGCGCACGAGAGGAGCACGGTTGCTCAGGCGGCGGAGGAATAAGAAAACATGTGAGCTCTCCCTCTCATCATCGACATCATTGTCATTATCGTGTTGGGGCCATAGCTGTTTGCTAGCTGCTGCCCTCTTTTTGAAACCGCGCTCCCTCCTATGACGTCACAGATACTCATTTCAGTTCCATACGTGCTCATGTTTACAATGCGTGACTGACACGCCTGCTTCAGATGGCCGGGTGGGAAGCTATGCCTATTTACAGTCAGTCGTCTTTACCGGCCATGCTGTCAAATTTTTTAACCCTATAAATTATTTACTAACAATTAATGTGCTTCCACTTTTAACACTCACCAAACCGTCCATTATTATACTAGTGGTGACTCGGAACACCTGTGTGTCATTTGTTCATACTAATGCTTGGGACTGATGGACTCTGATACAAAAGCAAACTTTCTTGGTGTATCATTAGACTGAAAACCTATTACATTCGATATTTCAAGGCACAAAAATGTCTTGCAAGCTGTAACCGTACCACGAGCTGCAAAATGTAGCAACATTATTTTCACTGCCCCTAATAGATACTAAAACACGCACATTTGTTGAAGAATGGTAATATAACCTTTATAAGTAACATATAAAACGTCGGGCTCATGACTCATGAATGAAAATGCTATGTCTGATTGCGAACATTCGGATTTCAGTTTACTGAAATGTAGAAAGTCAGATTTATGTATTACGGTTAGTAAGCTTGATGTTTTTCTGCTATAATACTGAGACTCCTTTGAAAATTTATGAAACCGGGTAGAGAAAAGATGACCTGTTCTTTTGGCATTTTACCGCCTTATATTAAAAGTCTTTAGTAGTTTCGTTTTAAGCGTAAACTTCAATTACTTGAATAACCATCCCGTCAGAGGATCTATAATTTGATGAAAGAGTACCTGTACGTATTGACGAGTAATTCAAGAGAGATTCTCAGTAGGAAATTATATTAAAGAAGAAAACTGAAAGGTACTAAATAAAGAATAAAAACTTGCTCGTTAGGAGGATAAAGAGAAGGTAGATAAACTGGATATTAAGACTGACAGAAGCAAATGAGACGTGGGCGGAACTTTTCTGTATACTCTGAAGATCTTTTGAAAGTGAAGTCCTCATCTCTTTCAAGACTGTGAAATAGAAAGAAGTTATACCTGGAATCGTTATACTGAACTTTCAGTCAACTTCTCTATTCAGAAAACATACATACACCACAAATGTTAAACGGATTAAAGGTAAAGAAAAGACTTGGTCGCATAATATCACCAGTCAAGCTTTTCAATAACTCATCGTAAGAAATGTTCAAATGTTTGTATAGCTTATGGGACTTAACTACAGGGTCATCAGTCCCTAAACTTACAAACTACTTATGAACTAGCTACAACTAAGAATGGCACAAATATCCATGCCCGAGGAGGGATTCGAACCCCCGACCGTAGTGGCCGAGCAGACCGTGAATGGAGCGCCTCAGTCCCCTCGGTCGCCGCGGCCGGCTCATCGTAAGACACAGGCTGTGAAAAATATTTTGGAATGAGATAGCATACTGAATGTATTAACAAGATCCTGTAAAATAGAATCTGGTCTACTGAACAATTTCAGGCAAGAAACGTGACGCCAGAGAAGCTAAATTAAGGAGCTAATACAAGTAAGATGAAATTACTATGTAGTTTTCATTTACCGTACATTAGTTTAAGTAAACTTTAAATTCAATCAGTGCTACAATGAACGTAACACTGTATCTGGAATATGATGCCGATGTGACACCATAAACCTCAATGCAATCACGACATCGGCGAACAAGATCAGAAACCACCGGCCAAGTATCCATGGTCAGGTTTCGAATAACATCACAAACAACTACAGTTCTGGCAGCTAACTCTAGTTGCGTATCGATTTTAGATATCCATACAGGAAATGAAGAAGGCGATTCAGGTTAAGTGACAACATAGCTCATGGAATGGAACCTCGCATTCCAATCGAGTATCCAGGAATTATAGCGCTAAGACGGTTGCAGACATCGACACTGAAGTGAGACGATGCACCAACATGTTGTGTCGACATTCTCTCACGAACGGGAGTGGTACGTTGTCTAACAATTCAGGTAGATCTCTTTGCAAGAACTTCCTGTGCAGATGGAGGACCTTTAAACAGTTATGCTACAATCAGATTCTCACGCACAATGAAGGTGCAGATATTCGCAGCAAAACAGCACAGCACGAGTAAACTAGTACGCGTGTTATTTGGAAAAAAGCTGGAAAAATTGGTAAGCAAGTTTACTTACATACCTCCGTAAGCCGGCTTCGCCGACGGCGGGTTTCCTAACTAAAGTACTTCAGTCAAACTTCTCTTTGTCCTGTCAAATGTTTGCTCGGTCTTAAGAAAAGACCCTGTATGTACAACACAGAGAAATACGGAGAAACGGCCGCGGCGGATTAGCCGTGCGCACTGAGGCACCGTGTTGCGGTGCGCGCCACCGTTCACCGTCGTGGGTTCGAGTCCCCCTCGGGCATGGGTGTTTGTGTTGTCCTTAGGTTAACCATAGTTTCAGCAGATGAGATTATAATTATTCCCGAGCTCAGAATTTCGTAAAATTAAAAGCGCAAAACTGAAGAACGTAGCAGAAAAATTCGTTATTTTGCACTGGTCACCTGTAGCTTGTGAGATTACCACCCATTAGACATATTGGTAATTAATAGCATTTGATAATTAAACACTATGAAGTTCACTGCAAACACTGACCATGTCAATGCACCAAATGTTACACAATTTTAATCTTATTATTTATGGTAGCAATGTATGTACACAGTTGGGTGACAACATTTATAGTTAGGCCATAGGCAGAAATTCTCCACGTTGAGATTTGCTGTGTGCTTGTAGCTAAGGGGAGGCAGCGAGCAGGCCGATGTTGGTGGCTTTTCCAGCTTAGGATTTTCCAGGCTCGTTTCTGGTGAGGGGAGAGAGGGACAATGGCGAGTGCCAGGCGCAGTGCAGTGCACAGCTCGAAATAAAATATTCTGATACTACTTGCATTTGAAGTAATACGATGCAGTTAGGAACCTTTAAGGCCCTCACCACAAAATAGCTTCTTGACAAATAAACAATTTCGTACCTAATATGTCTGTGATACAAGCTAAAACTTGCGCATGCAACAAATCTTAAACAATTGTATATGGTAAAATTTAAACTAAGCGTAATACAGAGATGAGTGAGGGGTCATTTGAATTTTCTTGTAAAAATACATTAGCTGATATAGTCACATCTGGCGTAATATGTTTGACACTGAAAACAATTTCATTATATGAAAAGTAATAAATTACCATGAATACAAGACAGTTACACAACTAGCATGGCAATGTTTGTTTATAAAAATAATATATTAACTATTTCTCATTTTATTTTCAATTAATCTTGTGTATTTTATCTTGAAATATTCAGTTAAATCACTTATCTGTGATATAAGAAATTGCACGATTGTAATAAGTAGTGCAAAGGATGTTTATACCAATATAAAAACCTAAATAGACATTAGTTTCATGTGTAGTTTGATTATAAGTAAAGTTTTAGAAATGTGTTGGCTGAGCGCTGTACGTTAGCAAGTCGGTTAGAACAGCTCACTTGGGGAAGTTGATGACGTAGGGAAAAAACCCGGCAATGTGGGCTTTTGGCGTGCGCGGCCCATGTAGGGGAGTCGGGAGCGAGTGGTGTAGCTGGCCGGGCGCGGCGTCGCTCTGCACGGTCGGCGTGTGGATCTCGAGACTATAACATTTTGTGTGGCAATCGCCAGGTGTGGTTGCTCGTTGTAGACTGCACCAAGTTGAATCGAGTGCTACTGTGTGTTGTGAATATTTAGCCAGTGGAACAAGGTGCGCATCGCATTGAATCAAAGTGACTGTGTTTTGTTAATGTAACAAGTGTCGTCCCATAGGCACGAACATAAACGGTATTTGAGACAGGCACATGGTGTGAAAACAATTTGCGACAAATATACATTTTGTCGGGGGCTCACGAGCTATAACTTTATCAAGTAAATGTGTCGACGTACAGACGTATCAGCCACAGGGTTTTAATATGGTGTAATAAACAACATAAAGTGAACTTTAACGTGTTTTCAAAAATAGTAGTTAGTCCACCCTTTTCTCACATGAACGTGACTTTATTATGAATTTCTTTGTTAATCATATGCAGGGAAGATAAGCTGCGAACGTGTGATATCATCCCCTAGAAAACGAGTCAAACAGTAGCAATCACAGTTCCAGTGTTTTTGCATGTTTAGGAATTTGGTTCTCAGTTGGTGGTTGTGAGTTTTAAAAATTAATCTCTCCCCATTTAAACTCTCACCTCGATCTTTCACCTCGCAAGCTTCTAAATTGCAGTTGACATCTACATAGTGAAACAAAATTGTAATTACGCCAAATAAAGGGGGCTGAAACCTCGAAACATGTCTTTGCTCAAAAAACATTAAAAATGTGCTAGTTTCTGATTTTATTAAAATAAGATTAGCTTTCTTCCTTTCTTCCTTCCGAGCTCTAAAACACACATAAGGAACTAAATAAAAGAGAATAAAATGTAGGTAAGCATTTCTCGTTACTCTCCAGACAAAAGCTGGCGATCAACAGTGTAGGCTGTGAAACACGCTCCTTTAAGGCCTCTTGCCGGCATACCAGTTCTCAACGGAGGCAGCGGAAGGGAAATTATTTGCGCGCGCCGTCACTTGTCATTCAGTATTTACGAGCGCCGGCGCCGGCCGCTCAGGTCGACTAGAGAGCCTACGGTCGACCGCGCGGCGCGATCGACCGCGGCTGATCGACCGGTCGAGGGGGCACGTTGGGAGGCCTGAACGCCCGAGGGCCGTATTTCATTCGGCGGCGCGCGGGAAACGGAAAATTGAGATGTATTGGGCATGAATACTGCATAATGCCGGCCTGGGTAAACAAGAAATGAAAGAACGACGTGCTCCAGAATAAGCAAATAAGGGATGATGGGGGCGGAGGCTGTAGTGGGCGGATCGCGGAGAGATGGCCCGGACCTAACTGCCTGCAATAGCTCTGGGGAGGAGTTTTGCCGCAAGGCAAACACGCGGACCAGCCGTCTGTGGGCCGCGCCGATATCTTTTGCACTGGCGAGTTCCTGCCGGCTGCGTAAACGTTTTCCACTCTTCGGCAGAGGGAAACTTTGAACGCTGCGGGGAAACTGTTTTCGAAAGCAGCCCTATGACCCTTATTATTGTTTGTACTCTCTCCGAGAGACTTACGCCCTTTCGCTGTTCCCTGGCATTTTAGGTTTAACGTTCCTCACTATAAGGAAGGAAGTGAGGAAAAATGACTCGTAAAGGGCAGAACTGATTCTTAACACAGTACCAACGTATTTTCGGCAAAGTGTGGTACCAAAGAAAGAGAGAGTAAAAACGGGGCTTTGAAATTTAAGCAGATGCCGAAAACTATTATAACAGAATACAAGATTCCTGGTTGATGAAACGCTAACGTATAAGTAGGGTTTAATTATAGCCTGAAAGTTTGTTTCAGGTTGCTCGTATCAACATAAACAAACTTTTAAGAACATAATTACTGGACATCTATCTGACGACGACACTCATAAATTCCTTTTGTCAGAAAAGTTCCAGGACAGTTCTGTTTTATAAGTGTGTAAGACTAAAACGGAACAAATGTTCCTGGAGCCAGCTACATCAGTGTCAACTTAATCTTCATGTAGATTCAATACTTTTTGTACGTTTTAATCAATACTTTAAGGTGCTGTATGTACAACATCTAACGATAAAGTTCGGTGAATAGAATTATGACATTAACGCAGATGAACTAACAACTACAATTACCTTACTGTCCTTCGAAATAGTCACTCCCATAAATATGCACCACTACGATACATATCCTAGAAAAGTTGCATAGTGTTCCTTTGGCATGGTGGCCAAATGAATCGTCATGTTTCGTTGGATATCAGGATTATCTCGTTTCTATGAAAACGAGTTTGAGTCGAGGGAATTCGAGGAAGTCTGGAGGATTGACATCAGACGAGTATAGTGGATGTTCAAGTTGCAACGACCCCTTTATTCCCAGGAACTGTTTGACGATGCCGTCCGTGGTGGCCAAGTGGTCTGCGGACTGATGATCACGCGCCGGCCGCGGTGGCCGAGGGGACTGAGGCACTCCAGTCACGGTCTGCACGGCCACTAGGGTTAGGGGTTCGAGTCCCCCCTCTGGCATGGATATTTGTGTCATCTTTCGTATTAGCTAGTTCATAGGTAGTTTGTAAGTTTAGGGACTGATGACCCCGTAGTTAAGTCCCATTAGCTATACAAACATTTGATTTTGTTTGACGATATTGGCTGTGTATAGGCGAGCATTTTCGTGTATCTTGAACGTCCGCCATACTCACCGGATCTCAAGACTCCGGACTTAATTCTACTACCTCGACAAATACTTGCTTCGACACGTGAAGAAGATTTTGTACACTCGTGCAAAGTTTTCAGGAATGTACCGTAGAGCTCAACGGTTCATACTTAACGGGAGGTGACTTTTCGATGGAAGTAAGGTAACTATAGTCACATTTTAGTATTTTCTGTTTACTGACTGGAATAGAGAACGTAGACACACCAACGCACCCCCCCTCCCACACACACACACACACACGTACACACACACAAAGAAAGGAAATAAACAAGATTCAGATCCAGTGCGATTCCCACCGGAGAACAAATGGAAGCCGGCTAGTAGGTACACATAATTACAAAGCGTACACCGCCTAAGTGTGAAGTGTTGGTAAAAGGAAGAAAACGCTTCATAAATGTCCGAAATTACATGCAATCTTTGTTGCAGGTCTCTAAGTACTCCCATTTTCCAATAATTGACGCATAAATCTGAGTATTCTCACGAGGTGGCCTCTCATTATTTATGACGTCATACCTCCTGAGCTATGAGTCATTCTCTTTTGTTTTTGGGTCAGGAACCTTCGTGGGCGTACGGTGAACAGTTCACCAAAGTTGAATTCCAATCGAATGAATGGTTTATGAACACATAGAGGACATACAGACAAACATTCATACAAAGCAGTGTGTCCTATGTTTGTTTTTGGGTTTGTGTGTACGTGTTGCATACAAACCTAGAGTTTTGTTGCAATCTCTATGAAATTTTGCACACGTAAGCTTCAATCAATGAGGACGGTCGCCATAAGTGTAAGGATCACGTACGATACTTAGTCCACGAGATAATGTCATAAACAATGAGATGCGCGAGAAACTGCTGCATTAAGCGTCAATGCTGCTTATTTTCTCTTAAACCACTAGAGCGATTTTAACCAAATTTGGTACACATCTTCCTCACCGTTAGTTACAAATTCTGTAATTGTAAGAAACACATACGACACATGGTTCAGTATATACAACGTCATACAATAGGAGTTGGAAGAAACTGCGACATAATGCGGCGAGACTTTATAAATATGCTCTATGAGAATGAGAGTACTTGGTGACTTGCAACAAACTTTAAACATATTTCCAAACCTTTATTAAACTTTTTCTCGCTGAAGACCATAGCCAAATGATGAAAAGAAAAAAGTTTCCTACTTACTACTTTTCCGATGTTTATGGAGTAAAACTACGGCAATCGGTATAACGTTACAATTTATAATTTCTACACTACAAATTGTAGCCGCAGTATATTTTACAGACAGTATACACGAATATACTTGAGTGTACCTTCTAAATTGTATCACAGAACGACACGTAATTCGTGAGATATGAGCATATAAACAGTACCTTCATGGGTCACCGCCCCTTCCCTCATCAACTTTTAATCTATTACCTCTTTACTACTAACTGTATTCCAAAGAGACTTTACAGACATACAGCCCTTATACAAATGAATATATACCTGAAAAATTGCAGGAATAAACAAATACCCGGGCAACGTTGGGTTTTCAGCTAGTTGATTTATATGTTTTAAATTATCTGAAACAACAGCATGGTAGCTTCTCATTGAGATATAACTTCTTCTGAAAATCAAATAAACGTGATGAAACACACATTTCATTATGACTAGAGAAGAAATTAGTTTTGGCGTGCCGGCCGCGGTGGCCGAGGGGACTGAGGCGCTTCAGTCACGGTCTGCACGGCCACTACGGTCGGGGGTTCGAATCCCCCCTCGGGAATGGATATTTGTGCCAATCTTAGTTGTAGGTAGTTCATAAGTAGTTTATAAGATTAGGGACTGATGACCCCGTAGTTAAGTCCCTTAAACTTAACAAACATTTGAACATTTTTGTGTTTTGGCGCGTAGCCTCCAAATACACTGACCAATCACAGCAGAGTACCCTGTTATTTGACCTCACACCTCGATGCGTCAGCTCCATAGAGCCCTGCTCTGACTTCGTCTGCGGAAAATGAGTACCATGGGTACAGACCAGAAATATCACAATATTTCGGTCACAATCTTCTTCATCAAATGGAAAATACTCTCATTCGTACAAACACAGAGGCAAATTCACGTAGCCGTGTCGCGTTGGAGTGGCCGAGCGCTCTAAGGCTCCCTGCTGCGTAGGAGGTTCGAGTTCTCCCTCGGGCATGGGTGTGTGTTGTCTTTAGCGTTAATTTAACTAGTTCGTAAGGCTGGGGACTGATAAACGCAGCAATTAACTCCCATAGATTTTCAAACATTTCAACTACACAGCCGTCATCTCCGAACGCAGAATCCGCAGATGGCGGTTGACTGTGTGTGTCAGTTGTGACCTTGTGACTCAAATGATGAATGTTCGTAAATCTAACGGACTTTACTGCTGCTATTATCAGTCCCTAGGCTTACAAAGTACTTAAACTAATTACTGCTAAGGATAGAGGAATCGAACCTCCGACGGCGACAACCGTTCCCTCCGGAGGAACATTACATTAGATTATTCCTTGTTCCATAGATCATGAATACGACACATCGTAACGATGTGGAACGTGTCAGGTTAATAAAAGGTGTCTTTACAAATTATTACTTTGTACTAAATATTACATGTCACAATTTATTTTTATTTGATTTTTTTTTTAATTTTGATTTTTTTCATATTTACTAATGCATATTTAAAAATACATCTATAGTGTAGGAGAAGTTGCCATTCAGATATTCTTTTAATTTATTTTTAAATGCTAGTTGGCTATCTGTCGGGCTTTTGATGCTGTTTCGTAGGTGACCAAAGACTTTTGTGGCAGCCAAAGCTAGATTTAACCTTGAATAGTGAAGATCATTCTTTCTTCCAGTATTGTAGTTATTTACATTGCTATTGCTTTTGGATTCGCTGGAATGGGTAATAACAAACTTCAGAAGAATATATATTCTGTGAAGCTACTGTGAAGATCCCTAGTTCTTCCAAAAAGTGTCTACAGGATTATCTTGGATGGGCTCTAGAAATTATTCTGATTACACACTTTTGTGCAATGAATACGTTTTTACATAATGATGAATTACCCCAGAAAATGATGCCATACGAAAGCAGATAATGAAAATAGGCATAGTACGTTAATTGACTGAGATGTAGATCACCAAAATTTGCAATTACCCTGTTAGCATAAGTAGCTGAAACGTTTCAGCAGATCTTCAGTTCAACTCTTGATCAATGCTTACACCTAAAATTTTTGAATACTCTAACTTTGCTACAGATTTCTGATCAAAGTCTATATTTATTGTGTCATTCCATTTAGTGTATGGAACTGTATGTATTGTTTCATCAAAAATTAGTGATAGTCCATTTGATGAGAACATCTTAAAGATTTTCTGAAAGACGTCAGTTACCATTTACTCAGTTAGTTCTTGTCTGTCAGGTGTGATAACTATACTTGTATCATCAGCAAAAAGAACCAGCTCTACATCTTCATAAATATAGACCGGCACGTCATCAGTATATATTAGGAACAGCAAAGGGCCGAAGACCGAACCTTGTGGCACCCCATTTTTGATTGTTCCCCAGTTTGGGGAATCAGCTGTTTTCTTGGCATATTATGTGAATCACTCATGTCAACTTTCTGCACTCTTCCTATTAGGTGTGATTTAAACCGTTTCTACACTGTCCCATTCATACCACTTAGAGCGGTGGGCCACTCCACCGTGGCCCTGTGTGATTACACGAATGTCAGAGTGTGTTCATTTTTCGTTGGAGGCTTCGCTCAAAAGCTTAATTGCATGCTTGTGTGCCTTTTTATGTGTTGGTCTGCGACTCGACTATCGTATTTTCAAACAATACTCCTAATGAAACCTCCTGGCAGATTAAAATTGTGTGCTAGATCCGGGATTCGAAGCTTTCGAAGATAGGAGTTCTGTTAATTTTGGAAAGTAGGAGGAAAAGTGCTTACAGAAGTAAAGTGACGCATCGTGAAGCGTGCCGGGATAGCTCAGGCGATAGAGCCCTTGCTCGCGAAAGGCAAAGGCCCAGGTACGAATCCCGGTTCCGGTATACAATATTAATCTGCCTTGAAGTTTCATACCAATGCACACTCCGACGCAGGATGAAAATTTCATTCTGAACACTGTTTACATTATTTAAATCAATTCTAGACTTCCACTTTTCCCTCCCGGAATCATGGTGTCAGTCGTAATATTTTAAGCAAAGGTTTAGGGAAACTGACACTTAAAAGCAATTCGGTCCTGACACACTAACAGGACAGGAAGAGGAAAGACATCGAATTACCCTGAAAGGTTGGGTTTCTTCTTTCAAAGATGCTGGTGATTAATTATGCCGGGTAACAGTGTGACCGTCACACAAAGCGTCGTAGTGCTGAACGGCAGACTGCTGAATCACCAGCCTCGAAAAAATTCAAAATGGCAAACTTCGAGAGCAAGGAAAGCGGTGATCGCACTCTCGATAGTAAAAACAGTTAACCAATTTTTTTATATCGAAGTACTGAAATGATTGAAGTAAGGAATTCAACGTCACTGCAATGATTTGTAATGTATGACAATAGAAGACCACCTACTGCTATATCTGTTAACAAGTATCTGACGAAACGTTCTGTTATATGCCATCCCACATCCGCCTTATTCACCCTTGCGATTTTTTTGTGTTTGCACGAGTGAAAAGGCGACGAGATATCATGGATGTCAAACTGAATGTGACAAATGAGTTTACACTCAACGCAGTCGATAATTTCTGTGATTGCTTGCAAGACTTCCAGAAACGTTGGAAGTTGTTTACACATAGTCAAGGTAACCATTTCAATATTAAAAGTCTCACTTAAATTCCTTATGGGTGTTGCAGCCATAATAATATGTATAAAAATGACGTTAAAAAAGCTGTTGGGCTGTAGGAAAGAAAATCCAGATAGAGGTGGAGTCTTTATTTTCCTTATATTTCTTACGCGTTTCGGACTGGGCCCATCATCGGAGAATCTGTACAAAAATATTTACAAATTATGTAACAGATGTTACGTGTAACAAGAGTTAAAAACGTTCATATTTTAAAAGTAAACCGTAACAGCTAAAATTTACATTACATAGCTTTGGTTATAGACATCAGTACAAGCTAGGGCATTAAAGCACTGTGAAATGTTTTACTAAACAACATCTGGTATTACAGAGTCATGCGTGGTACAAGACAGTCAGTAGATAAAAGCAAGTAGTTCAATGCCAGCTTGTCTTAAGAAGGTAGCGTTAGGAGGCAGCACATGGCATACACCGTAATCATCACGTAATATTTGTAGTTACAAAATATACACAGAGCAAAAGGCAATCTAAATTTTACAGAAATAAATATATACATTTACTTACGTATACAGGCTCACCCGAAGACGGAGATACCGCCCGTCAGCTTTGACCCGTGACGTCATCGGAGCGCGGTAGTTTTGAGGTGCGAGCGTGTTTGTACAAGGCGTGAGTGATTATGTGTTGGTAACGTTAAAGACGATAGTTTGTCTACAAACAAAACAGATTAATATTTTGTGTTTAAAAAGTAATCTGTAGCTTCTCTCTGACGGTTAGCTGTAAGTAACCGAGATGTGTGTGTTTCTTTTTTTTTTTTTTTTTTTTTTCTTTTCTTTTTTTTTTTTCTTTTTTTCTTGTATGTTAGTGCCGAAGACACGAATTTTTGGTCATTCTGTTATGTATAACAACTACAGATTATTTGTATCTACAATACAGAAGTATCAATATATCCAATATACTGGTTTTTCGACAACTTGATGACGCCATGGGTCAAAGCACACGGGTGGTATCCCCGTCTACAGCTAAGCTCGTACAAAACAATTCAGAGATCCAATGGTGAGAAGTAGTAATCGGTTTGATGCATTACGTTTGCTCATTCGGTATGCCCATACAAGATTGTGGGGGGCGGGGACAGCCCATGTTACACGGGTCATGGTCACATTATATATGTAATAAGAGGAAGTCTGCAATCATAAAAATATAATGAAGAGAAGCAGTCTAAAATATTATAAAATAAAATTTGTTGTAATTAATTTGTAATTAAAAACACTAATAAATTCAAAGATTGACTGTCTGCAGCTGGCTACGACTGAAATACAGACTTTCCGCCATGTTGGTAACATCATGGATCAAAGCTGAGCGGTGGAATCGCTTGCTTTAATTTTGCCGAACATCCCATTGCACAAAAAAAAATTGTGAGATGCCTGGCGGAGCATACCTTCAGATAATAGTTGTTTCATAGACTGCCATAAAAATTCTTAGATATATTAGATTCTTCATTGATATAGAGAGGAGAGGTGAAATGAGGTGGAGGAGAAGATGAAAAACCTCATGCGAGAGGGGTAAGATGCAAATTAATAATAGCTAGTTTGCTAATTCCGGAGCATTAACATCACCTGTAAGCAGAGGCAAATGTAGCTGGGAAAAGTGGGGCTGACTCTCTACGCAGTGCGGATATGCGGAACTGCGGAACCGCTCGTTCTCGAATTAGGAGCTTGGTGGTTGGGCAAGCGCGGCTACGGCTCCGGCCCCGGCCGCCAGTCATTTGTCTTGAGCAGCCAAGTTGGCTGGCGGGGCTCTGCGCATGCGCGGCGCTGCCGGTGACAAACGACGGCCGCGGGTCGTAATCCTGCCTATCGCTCACAAACACCGAAATACGCGGCCGCTATGCACGTCGCGTCGCCATTGTCGTTAAACAGGGCGGCTGAGGGGGCGAGGTCGACGCTCGCTAGGCCACGAGCCCCCACAACACACAGTAAACACGTCTCTTATTCAGTCTGCACCCTCATAGGGACTCTGACGGATCATTCCAGAATTTTCATTATAGTGTGTTCGTAGACGGGTAAGGTGGTATACCGTCGAGTGCTTATTTTATATGGTTAATTTTACAGTCGTATTTCTTTTGAAACTAACTGAAAAGCCGGCGTTGCCCGGGTATTTACTTACTTATTCCTGCCTTGAGTTAGTACTTCTGCTACCCCTTCTCTCTCTCTCTCTCTCTCTCTTTCCTTGCATAATGTGCGAAATTATAAGTACAGTAGCCAAATAAAGAAAGGTAGTAGTCAAAATACAAATTACATATTAAATTCGCACGATCTCATATTTATCTAATATATACAGCAGGGTGTCCGTATATTTGTACGTGTTGCATACACATCTACAGTTTTGTTCCAATCTTTATGAAATTTTGTACACGTAAGCTTCAATCCATGAGGACGGTCGCCGTCACATACGGTATATAGTTCACGAGATATGACGTCGTAAACAATGAGATGCGGAAAAAAACTGCTGCAATTTGTGACAATGCTGCTCATTTTTTCCTAAACCATTGGACCGATTTCAACCAAATTTGGTACACACATTTCTTAACGACAGGTAACAATTGCTGCATGGTAAAGAATCACATACGGCACATGGTTCAAACGATATTACCTCATAACCAATAGAAATCGCAAAAAATGTCATACAGTGCGACGAGACTTTCGAAATACACTGTATGAGAATGACAGTAATTAGCGACTTGCAACAAACTTTAAACATAACTTAAAACCTTGATCAAAATTTCTCTCGCTGGCAACCATAGTAAAATGATGAAAGGAAAAAAGTTTCTCCCTTACTACTTTTCCGCTGTTTATGGAGTAACCACAACACACAATAAACACGTATCTTATTCAGCCGCCTCCGTCATTGGGACTCTGAGGGATTATCCCAGAATTTTGTCTGTGGTGTGTTCGTAGACGAGTAAGGTGGTATACCGTCGAGTGCTTATTTTCTGGTTAATTTTACAGTCGTATTTATCTTGAAACTAACTATAACACTGGTATGTTGTTTGGTGGGATATAGGTAAGGCTGTTCTATCGATTGGAAAAACAGGGTCTCTACAAGGATTTGGCAATAGTGAGCCAGCTAAATGAGGTCTGTTTCAAAGGCTACTCATTCAAAACCAATCTGGTGTTAAATGTAGCATTAATAATTGTCATCAGCTTGTAGTTAACACCCACAATAACTAACTTTCCAATCAAACTGATTAAAGATTAGTTGAACACATTTTTTATTCATAACCACTATAATTCTGTTTAGGTATGGCCCTAATATTAATACTTGCACAGTTAATTAAGAAACAGTGCGTTTAAACTGATTTAAAGCGGAACGGATATTTTGAACACCGCAAGAACAATACGTAGTCTACATAAGGCTCACTGACTACGGTATAAATTTGACTGCGAGAGAAATCTCGAAAACCACAAACCACTTTCTAATAATGCAACAGCATTTGTTGTACGTTGCATAAAACGGGATTATGAATTTCTTTCCAAACTTCAGAAATTATACCCCGTAGGACACTTCAGAATACATTTTTCGCTTTTCAAAAGTACTGATCCTATAACTCTCTTGGCTACTGGCTGATAACTTTGAAGTTCACTACGCTAAGAATAGCCTCGCCAACGCGAAGAATAGCCCCTGTGGAGGTTCGAGTCCTTCCTCAGGCATGGGTGTGTGTTGTCCTTAAAGTAAGTTTAATTAGTTTTAAGTCTAGTGCTGATGACTATAGCACTTTGGTCCAAAAGGTTTACAAACATTTGCACATTTCAATGAAGAATAGCACTGTTCTTACCAGAAGGTCAGACCAATCGGTCAGAATTACAATGAACGCCTTATGGAAGTCGTAGGCGAAAATATTTTCAGTATTTATAACTTCAAATGTTCAAATGTTTGTTAAGATTAAGGGACTTAACTGCGGGGTCATCAGTCCCTAAACTTACAAACTACATACGAACTACCTTATAGTAAAGACGACACAAACATCCTGAACAGGTCTTGGGCTCTGTCGTAAAATACGACGCCAGCCTCGGGTGACGACAAGCAGACGCTGCGTCGGCGAATTGAAAGCCTACAGTCAGCAGAATGTTAACTGCGACAGACAACCGGAAGAGAGAGAGATATGATATATTCGTCAGCTTGTAAACATTTTATAACCACAAGTAACCCTGTCGCAAGAGTGAATAGTAATGAGGATACGTCAGCGGTTGAAGGGTTCATTGAGCGAAAAAATGTTTCAAATGTTTGTATAGGTTATGGGACTTAACTACGGGGTCATCAGTCCCTAAACTTACAAACATGAACTAACTAAGACTAAGGACGGCACAAATATCCATGCCGAGGGGGATTCGAACCCCCGACCGTAGTGGCCGTGCAGACCGTGACTGAAGCGCCTCAGTCCCCTCGGCCACCGCGGCCGGCCATTGAGCGAAAGCAGCATTCAAAAGTAGGACATATGTCATAGCTTCAGCCGAGTCTGTATATAAAATCACGCTGTTAGAAGTGTAGTCACTCGGTCTTTGGTACCGAAGATGCTCAGGAGAGTTGTCGATGTGGAGTGCGGAGACTTCGAACTGACCATCATCCGGAATGATGGTGAACCGCGTCTACCGTCTTCACAACGCTGAATATGGTTGCGACCTGATGCCAGCTCCGTTTCCTATAGGCCAATGATCCTGCTGTCGAGCTAGCACTCTGGTACTAACCCTGCCAGCGGTATCAAGAGGTCAGCTCTCACCACGACATACGACCACAGTGGTTCCCAGCCTGCACCCATAAGCAGCTGCATAGACTGGAGGAAGGACAGAGGACTCCGCGTGTCAGTCTTGCTTCAACACCCAAACGTGGCGGCGCGGGCACCTCCGTCCGAGCGGTACAACAGCCAGCCCATAGAAGACGCGGCGACATGTCGAGCTGACGCGTCCGAAGGAGAGGTCACCTGCTGATCTAGCTCCTGCCAAGCCAGCGCCTATACCACGGAATCTTGTATTCAGTTGAATAAACTTGTAAACCCCAATACTGTTTTACTGGCGTCTTTTGGCGCTCCACCAAGTTTCACGCCTCATCCTGACATAAAGCTGGGAACCTACCGCTCGGCCTCAGCAATATTTTCAACATTATTCGTGGCTACTGCATGTAAGCAAAAAGCACACAATACAAGAATAAAGTAACAGATTCAAGTGTCATTGTTTTCATCACCTTATTTTCATAATAAAGTTTCAGTATGAAAACACCAATTAAATAATAAATTAATAAATAAAGATCAGTTTGTTGAACATGGAAATTGCACATTTTCACAGTGACTGTCAATTATTTTGATTCTTTAGCATTTACGGGGAAACTTGGAAGCGAATCAATTTTCCTTTATCTCTTAAGGACAACGATACCAACCCTTTAATATGGGCTAATCGTGAAAGGCGTGGACCAAGAACGGTGACTTCCCTACCTTTATATGGATTTCATTCATCTGAGGTTTTTTTTATGTCAAAAAATGTACTCTTTGATTATCGGAGTATGCAACGTAAATATAGTGCTTTTAATACCCATTAGTTTGGAATTTAAAGAAAATATTTAAAGTTTAGATTAAATATAATTTTAGATAGCCATGGTTTAGTTTTTAATCTTGAATCTTGTGGTCCATGGTCGCAACAAAGTAATCAAAGGTTTACCTGGTTTAGGAAAGGTTGGGAGCCACTGGTCTAGTACGATATTCGTTTAAAATCATTTAGTTTTCAACGGAAAACATCCTGACACGTTCACTCGAAACAGTGATTCGCGAAAGACGTGATTAGCAATTGGGCTGACACTGGCTGTACATAGAAAAAAACTGAATTATGAAAGTACAACTTAGGATTCTTAACACAGATAGCGCGGAATTATTTTTGGTTTAATTTTTTTCTCACAGGCTATTAATAACCAACTTTACGTCATTAGTTTTGCAATACTGACCCTCTTATTGGAATGACGGCAAAATGAATGTTTTAAACTATTAATCTGATAAATAATTACTATTAAATCATTTAAGATATAATATGTACATATAAGTGTCTCAAAAATAGAAGAAAATCCAAGAAATATAAACCCAACTACAACTATACCTACAATCATACTCCGCAAGCAACCTGGTTGTGTGTGGCGGAGGGTACCCTGAATACCACTATCGGTTCATCTTCCTATTGCAGTCACGTATTGTTCGTGGAAAGAAAAACTGTCGGTATGCCTCTGTGTGGGCTCTAATCTCTCTGATTTTATCTTCATGATCAAAAAAATGTTCAAATGTTTGTATAGCTTATGGGACTTAACTACGGGATCATCAGTCCCTAAACTTACAGACTACTTACTAACTAACTAAGCTTAACAAACATTTGAACATTTTGTTAACCCAGTTCCTTTGTTTTCGTACTGCATTTCCTTAGCATTCTTTTGAGGAATCTAAGTCTGGCATCTGCTTTACCGACGATGATTTTATACGGTCGTTCCATTTTAAATCACTGCTAATGCCTACTCCCAAATAATTTATGGAATTAACTGCTTCCAGTTGCTGCCTGCTATAGTGTAGCTAAATGATACAGGATCTTTCTTTCTATGTATTCGCAGCACGAGAAAGTCTTCAGTATCTTCTGTATGAACCTTAACTTTGCTGCTGTGACCAACCACTTTGCAATCGACAATACAAGCGAAAATTGACCTGTAATGCGAGCAGCCCATTCAAAGCTATAAAATGTGACACTGTGTACTAATTCTTACAGACAAGAATAAAAAAGTAAGCTGCCGTTCTCGTCCTTATGGAAGGACGTCAGCGCTATCTGGGTTAAGAATGCACCATTCATTTTTCAAAAGTACTTATCACATAACTGTCTTGCATACTGGCGAACCTTCGTTTTAAGTTTTCTGACAAGCAGATCGCTTGGGTTTGGGATTTCAGAATTTATTGTTATTTATGGTACGTGTAGTTCAGCACATAAATAACACTTAATCAAAGTCATTCGACGCAACTCTAAAAAATTCTCGAGAAAATCGACTTTGAAATTTTGCAAGTACCAATAATAATAATTACAGGAGTTTCACCATCAGTCTGTGTAGCTCAGGTGGCTGCCGGGTGCCGTGGCATAGCGCGCCCCGTCAAAGGGCAAAAAAAAAAAAAAAAAAAAAAAAAAAAAAAAAAAAAAAAAAAAACACATTGTTTAGCGATCTAGCCTTCCAACAATAGGATATTCGAATCTTGCAGTAACAGGTATTTTTTCGTTGTGTTCTAATAATTAAACAATTTTAATATCTAATTGTAATGGGGACGGCCGTAGCGGATTAGATGGGTGTGTGGTAGTGTCAGATTCTACATCTACATGGATACTCTGCAAATCACATTTAAGTGCTTGGCAGAGGGTTCATCGAATCACCGTTATACTATTTTATATCTCATTCCATTCTCGAATAGCGCGCGGGAAGAATTAACACCTGAATCCCTCCGTTCGGTCTCTGATTTCTCGTATTTTATTCTGATGATCATTTCTACCTATGTAAGTGGGAGTCAACAATATATTTCCGCATTCGGAGGAGAATGTTAGCGATTGTAGTTTCGTAAGTAGCCCACGTTGCGACTATAAGCGCCGTTGTTGTAATGATTCCCATCCCATATCCTGTATCATTTCCGTAATGCTATCTCCCCTGTATCGTGACATTACGAAACGAGCTGCTCTTCTTTGGACCCCTTCGATATCCTCCGTCAAATCCACCTAATTAGGATCCCTCACTGGGCAGCAATATTCCATAAAAGGACGGACAAGCGTAGTGTATGTAGTTTCTTTAGTAGTTCTGTTGCATCTTTTAAGGGTTCTGCCAATAAAACGCAATCTCTAGTTCGCCTTTCCCACGACATTATCTAGGTGTTCTTTCCAACGTACGTCAGAAGTAATTGTAATTCCTATGTATTTTGTGGAGTTCACGGCCTTCATATTTGATTGATTTATCATGTAAACAAAGTTTAACGGATTTCTTTTCGTACTCATGTGTACGACTTCACACTTCTCACTATTTAGAGCCAATTGCCAATTTTTACAACATACTGATATCTTATTCAGATCGTTCTGCAGTTGGTTTTGATCTTTAGATGATTTTACTAGACGGTAAATGACGGCATCATCTGCAAACACCGTAAGAGATCTACTTCGATTTTCCCCTAAATCGTTTATGTAAATAAGGAACAGCAGAGGACCAATAACACTACCCTGTAGAACTCCCGAAATCACCTCTGTTTTAGTCGATGCCTTACCATCGATTACTATGAACTGTGTCCTCTCTAAGAGGGAATCGCCTATCCAGTCGCAAATTTGGGGCGATATACCGTAACCATGCAATTTGATTAAAAGCCGTGGTGCCTGGGAAAGATAGTATTTAGAATAAAACTTTCACTCTGCAGCGGAGTGTGCGCTGATATGAAACTTCCTGGCAGATTAAAATTGTGTGCCGGAACCGGGACTCGAACCTGGGACCTTTGCCTTTCGTGGGCAAGCGCTCTACCGACTGAGCTACCCCGACACGACTCACGATGCCGTCTCACAACTTTACTTCCGCCAGTACCTCGCCTCCTACTTTCCAAACTTCACAGAAGCTCTCTTGCAAACACGCAGAACTAGCACTCCTGGAAGAAAGGATTTGGTGGAGACATGGCTTAGCCACAGCCTAAGAAATGTTTCCAGAATGAAACTTTCACTCTGCAGCGGAGTGTGCGCTGATATGAAACTTCCTAGCAGATTAAAATTGTGTGCCGGAACCGGGACTCGAACCTGGGACCTTTGCCTTTCGCGGGCAAGCGCTCTACAGACTGAGCTACCCCGACACGACTCACGATGCCGCCTCACAACTATACTTCCGCCAGTACCTCGCCTCCTACTTTCCAAACTTGCCCGCGAAAGGCAAAGGTCCCATGTTCGACTCCCGGTTCCGGCACACAATTTTAATCTGCCAGGAAGTTTCAAGATAGTATTTATTTCTTTATTAGTTTCTTGTTGTTGAATGGCTCCTCTGGCCATGGCTCGGACAGGCATTGCGAGTGACAGTCGGAAGCGCCAGGCCAGCCGGCAGTCGCAGCTCGCATTCCGCTGAGTCGAGCTGACTGCACCGCGCCGGCTGAAGCTGCCGTTGGAGACCCGCGCCGCATTCTGCTGTCCGCCCCAGGGGCGCCGACCCCGCCCAGATGTAGGCTGATGACGTCACGCTGCCTACCGGCGTCATAGTGTCTGGCATCTGGCAGCGCCCGCTGCGGGAACCCCGCATCCAGCCCTGCCCTCGTGATGACGTCGGAGGAGAGGCGGCCTGCCAGAGCCGCGCCCCTGAAGGTCCTCACTACGACACCTGCTGTCGGTGGCGTGCTGCCCAGTTGGATCGCGGCGGCGACATCCGGCGTAGAGACGTTCCGGTCAATACATCCTGCATCTCCTGAACGCCCCTAGTACAGCGCCTATAAGTACTGCTTTTCTGCTTAGGTTTTGTCTGGCACGGCCCACTTGCGCACACCGAACTCCGAGGTTCCGTCGGTCAATGGTCTCAGGGTGACGACAACGTCGTCCCAGTTTCCGCGTTACTGTCATCAGCAGATTTGTTTCAACACCTTCTGCTTCTGTCGCCCTCTGCTGCTAGAACATGTACTCGCAAAAACCACAATATAACAAGGAGTCTGAAATCGATTCCATATTTCTGAATTTCCGGAAGGCTTTTGACACTGTGCCCCACAAACGGCTTCCAATGAAATTGCGTGCTTATGGAATATCTCCCCAATTGTGCGATTGGATTCACGATTTCCTATCAGAAAGGACACAGTTCGTTGTAATTGACGGTAAGTCATCGAGTAAAACTGAAGTGATATCTGGCGTTCCACAGGGAAGCGTTATAGGTTCCCTACTCTTCCTTGTGTTTATAAACGATTCATGGGACAATCTGCATAGCTCTCTTAGACTGTTAGCGGATGATGCTGTCGTTTATCGGTTAGTGAAGTCAACAGAGGATCAAAAGCAACTGCAAAGCGATTTAGACAAAATTTCTACATGGTGCCAATTGACACTAAATGAAGAAAAGTGTGAAGTAATACACATTACCACTAAAAGAAATCCGCTGAACTTCAATTACGCGATAAATCAGTCAAAGCTGAAGGTCGTAAATTCTAACAAATACCTAGGAGTTACAATTACGAACAACTTAGACAGGAGAGAACACATAGAAAATATTGTGGGGAAGGCGAACCAAAGGTTACGTTTCATAGGCAGAACGCTTCGAAAATGCACCAACTCCACCAAAGAGACTGCCTACATCACACTTGTGCGTCGTCTCCTGGAGTACTGTTGCCCCTTGTGGGACCCTCATCAGGTGCGACTGACGGAAGACATTGAGAAGGTTCAGAGAAGGGCAGCTCGTTTTGTTTTATCACATTACGGGGTGGGGAGGGGGGGGGAAGCGTACGGAAATGTTGCACGAATTGGTGTGGAAATCATTAAAAGAAAGACGTTATTCATTGCGGCGTGATCTGTTTGCGAAGTTTCAACACCGACTTTTACTTCTGAATGTGAAAATATTTTGCTAGCATCCACTTACTTAGGGAGACATGACCATCCCAATAAAATAAGAGAAATCAGATCGAAAACGGGACGATTTAGGTGTTCTTTCTTCCCGCGCGCTATTAGAGAATGGAACGGTAGAGAAAAGTTATGAAGGTGGTTAATGAACCCTCTGCCAGGCACTTAAATGTGATTTGCAGAGTATCTATGTAGATGTAGATGTAGAACTTCACTTGTTAACTCATAAAATTGACAAATATCTCCATGTCTCTACATAACGATAATTTATAGGGAAAATGTATGCATTTTGTTTATTCGTAATTTTCTATGTTTTACAAAAGGTTGTTAATAATGATGGTTTCAATAAAAAAAAACACAAGTTACATTTTTCACGATTTTGCTTCACTATTAGTTGACGACGGTAGTATTGGATTGTTCAGTTTGTGAAGAGCTATTACGTTGATTTAGAAGAGTCATCTCCGTAGCTACTACTGGCTTTCCAAGCACCGAACGTATCCAAGCGTCATTTTAGGTGACAAGATGTTCAGCTCGTCTACATACACAGAAACAAAAACTGACACACCGCGTGGAATTAGAGATCCAAAACTGTTTTATTTTACTTAATTCGAAAACAAAAGGGGAAAAAAGAAACATTTTCCACAATGGGATTCAAACCAGCGACCCTATTCTTGTAATGCCTGCGCTAAACAGAAAGAAGATCTGTTCAGTAAATTTCAAAGTCGATTTTTTCGTAGCAGCGTCGAACTGTTTGTTTATTATGTTCTGAACTTCACGTACCATAAATATAAAGAAATTATGAAATCTGGTACCCATGAGGTCTCCTTGTAAGATTGGCGCACTGTTCTTACTAGAAATACAGCCCAATAGCTCGGTCGGTATGCAATTCGTAACGCTTTTGTATTATTCATTCGGTGTCGATGCAAAATTACAATGAACGCTGTACGGAAGTCAAGGAATACGGCGTCAACCTCGGCTGCGGCATCCACTTGTGCCTGGGACCTGTTGAAGAAACATCACGATCAGAACACTCGATCAACGACGAGAGATCGCTTATTAGGGATTTTGGGGTCCCTTGATTGATCCGTAAGTAGTGATTTTCTCTGAGACTCAAGAGATCAATTTCCAGAGACGGGTATGTCCGTTTGGTTCAGCTGGTACGGAAGGAGAAGAATGTGCTTCAGCACTATTAGGTATTTAAAGCTGACAGGTTGCCTTACCGACCTGCGATTTGAATGAGGTATTGCATATTAGTACTAACTGAGCAAGTGTCTGAGTATTCCCACCCATAACAACTTATTCCCATTTTGGCTTTATTTATTCATGAACCTCGATAGAATAAATGAAACGTCCTTTACGATGTTCAAATATTGGGTTTAATGCAAATGTCTATTTTGAATATAAAACACTCTTGATTGATTAATTATTTTCTCTAATGCAGAAATTTTTACTCAGTATTTAGAGTAGCAGCAACCAGTTGCACTTCTTCTTCATCTCCTATTAATTTGATAGTTTCGGACTATTCGTCTCCTTCTTCGAAAGGATGTGGTATCTTAATATCTTCACAGTGCACCGGCAAATAAAAACAAAAGAAATAAGTGTAACTGGCTGCTGATATTCTTAACACTAAATGTATAAATTGAATTAAATTAACATTTTGTGTATTTTCTACAGGTTTACTTTCATTTTTCAATGGAGGTTACATGTAACTTTCATTTAGTTTTGCAGTATGAACTACAAAAATTGGTATGGGGAGTCTTGGTTACAATAAAAAAAACGTGTATATCTCCCCTCCCATCTTCGTAATTGCCTATCCATCCTGTATCTCGTCTTAGAACACTAACTTAGAACGATGTTTAGTCTTATGTTCAAAATCTTATATATCCGAAATTAAATGGTTATTTTATGGTAAAAAACACGATTCATTCAAAATATTCATTCTGATAAGGCTCTCCTTCGAATTGCCACTGCATGATAGAGAATAACATTCCCGAGTAACTTTCGGGAACTAGATGCTTTATAACAATGTTTGCAATTAATGCAATTACATTAATTCTTTCAGCCTAGGAACAGACGTTATTCGTCTGATTTAGATTAAATAATATAAACAAATAATGTAAAGTAACTAAATATATATCGAAAACAGGTTAATAGAAACATACATATGATGTAGTTCTACCCAAAACCGACGGAGTAATCAGTCAAAAATAATATATTTTAGTTTCTCCAGAACAACTGGCCACAGTCACTGTGCAGTATGTCATTTCTGTGCAAATATTTGCGTCTGTATCGTTTTTATCATCGCGTCTTTACAGGTTTTATTACCAACCTATTAATTCGCCAGGTTTCATCGAATTTATTTCATTTCAGGACATTCTTTAACCCGCTAGTAACGGCAGAAATGCAATGACCTAGTTTCCTTTTGATATTAATTACTACTAATATTCTTAATTTCGAAGATATTCATGATCAGCACTTTTATTATTATTATTATTATTTGTTTCCCATCTGTTCATTTTCATACTACCCTACAACTTGTTCTCTTATGCTAATTCTTCATGTAACAATATCTTTTGTATCCAATATCCTCATTTATTTATCGTACGTAGTTTTTACCACTCACAGCTACCTACAGGAGGCCTACCTCTGTCTTTTCCCATGTGTCTCGCATCGTAGCTTCTGGGAGGACTTTTCTCATTTCTTATAACCACACCTAATTTTCAACATCCATTTATGGCACTACATATCTTTATGGCCACACCCTTAACATAATGAAATCTCATAAACTCTATATATAAAAATGCTGTGCTGGTTTGTGTGTGTTTGAAAATCTCAAAAAGTTCTTCAACGATTGGGCTCCAAATTTGTCATAACGTTGCACTGTAACACAGGAAGGTTTTTAGACACCTATTTGTTTAACATATTACTCATAACCTATATATATATATGTCACTTTTCCGATTTTCGTCCTGAACGTTTCCACACTGTAAAACTTATGTAAATTCGTATGTGATATATATTTAAATAACAGGTATGAAAAAACACTCTAGTAATCCAGTAGTACGTTTTACCTGTATTTCAAAGCGTTCAGTCAAGAACTTTCGGATATATAAGATTTTGAACATAAGACTAAACATCGTTCTAAGTTAGTGTTCTAAGACGAGATACAGGATGGATAGGCAATGACGAAGATGGGAGGGGAGATATACACGTTTTTTTTATTGTAACCAAGACTCCCCATACCAATTTTTGTAGTTCATACTGCAAAACTAGTTTAATAGCAGCATTTTTCAAAAATATTTTCATCTCCTCTTTCACCCCCTTAAAGGCTGATTTTCAGAGAAAGCTGAAAGACGCCTTTTTAAAATTCTAACCAAGAATCCGTATACCAATTTAGGTAAGTCTAGCATCAAAATTAACTGGATTACAGCATATTTTCAAAAAAACATCCTCTATTTCTATGGGCGGAGTAATCGCGGAGTAATCGCTTCTTAAACGTGTAAGATGAACACCCTCTGCAAATTTCAAGTTTTTAACATCAGTGGTTTTGGCCGGGCGTTGATGATGTCATTTATTTAATCTTTCAGTCAGTCAGTCACTCAGAACATTGCCTTTTATTTATATATATTATGTGTCGCAAGCTATTGTGATCTCTCTCTAAGGTGGTCTATGCAGTGTTCATTGGTATATTCTGCGTATTATGAAGCTGAGCGCTGTGGAGTCGCTTACAAAGAAAGTCACCTACTAAGTCCGACAGCTGGGAGGACGATCCTGTTGTTCAACAAATTGCTGTACGATGAACATATGGTCTCCTTGAGTGCGAAGCAGCAGCCCCCCATAGTGCAAAGAATTATTGTTGATACTGGCTAACATATACGTCAGGGATAGGGACACATAGATATAATTTCGTCATCGTTACAATCTTGAGGCAATGATTAAAATATCCCAAGACTACGACGCACGTTGCCATTGTTGGCAACGGAATGTTCATTCCGTGTGGATAATTAATTTTCTCTCAGGACGACCTTTCAACCAGAGCGCAAGCACAGATTCTATGATCTGTTTAATTGTAAGCATAAAAGCATCTTCCTCTCAGTCTCTGTTATAGGCTGCTCGACTAAACTTTACTTACGGTGTCAGCAGCGGAGAGTAGTGATGTTGGCAAGGAAGTATTTAGTTTAGATGTATAGTTTATTTATTGACAGTGGTTCGTACGGGAACGTATTACCGACAGAACAGAACTGCATTAAATGGTTATTTTATGGTAAAAAACACGATTCATTCAAAATATTCATTCTGATAAGGCTCTCCTTCGAATTGCCACTGCATGATAGAGAATAACATTCCCGAGTAACTTTCGGGAACTAGATGCTTTATAATAATGTTTGCAATTAAAGTAGCCAGGCCTCTAACGATATATATCGTATGTGCGCTTCTAAATCCCTGCCGACAAAAAGTGGACATTTTCCATCGTAGAATTAATTGGAAATGAACTGCGGCATTCCGCGATAATGTAATATTTCATGGAAAACGCGGAACATTATTTGCCTCATTGTATGTAACTGAGTTTTAAAAGACAAGAGATTTTGGCAACATCAGCCGCTGCCGCAAGTGACGTTTTACCAAAATTATAGAGTTACATCAACATGAATAACGACGTATCGATTTTCAATTATTATTTTACACAATTCGAAAGGCGCAAGACGAAATTCGTTTGAATACGTAACAATTAAGAGAGGGAAAAGGAAGCAGATGTTCTCATATCTATATCTCTAATCACGCTTTAAATTCTCCAGCTGCAAAATAAGTGAGCGTCGAAAACTGTGGTGGTACCAACTTCTACCTTGCGTACTGGTAAAGTGTTAAAGTAAAAAAGCGACACTAAAGTAACAACTTTTCGTGGAAACGCATTTTATATACGCTCATGTTTAATGGTTAATTTTCAGTAAGACAGCTCATTATATTAGCAGTGGAAATGAAAACACCATAGAAACGAATTCCGAACAGAACGTTTATGTGCGTCATTATTTCATTTTATTTTATGTAACAGTAACTTTGTGATTCTTTCCAGAAGAGGTAAGTTTATTAGTTCATAATTTCAAGCAATTTCCTAATTTTTAATTTCTTCATTTTATATAGGTAACACTTTATACAGAAATGTTTGAAGCAAAAAGAGGTGTACATGTTAGTGGTAGGAGAATAAAGGGTATTCGATTTGCGAGTAATACGGTATTACTGGCGGGAAACTAAAGAACTATGAATGAAATGTTAAAGGATTTCAATAAGAGTTGTGAAGAATTTGAAAAGATAATTAGTAAGAGAAAGATGAAATGTGAGGTTATAAGTGCATGACAGAACAACTATAAGGGTAGATCAGGAGGTAATAGAGCAAGTTAGTACATTCAAATACCAGCGAAGAAAAACTACGGAAGATATGAGTTGCCACAAGGATGTGTAAACCCGCACAGGAATTGCCAAGGAGGCATTTAATATTGCGGGTGTGTGGACGGGAAATACTTTGGTAACAGTCACCTTTCACCAAAAGTTAATACTAATATCTTTACAGACCCAGTGAGATAGGGGACGGAAAACCCTTTACTTTTCCGGCAGATATAATTGTACGTCAATGACATTCGTACCATCACAGAAAACCTAATTTCCGTATATAGGCAGTGAATTATGGGAGATATCCGTTGAATGTATCTAAATTATGCATCATTCGATAATGAGCCAGAAGTTTCACAGGCAGCTAAAGGTTCCTCTCTAAAAGTTAATTACTCTCCTCTGTTGAATGGCTCAAAATTACTTTCTTTCTGTTTGCCTCGACAAGCTATAATGTCCTGTTTCACAGAAGCTTCTACCCGCCCAAAACGATTTCAAACAAAGGGCCGAGATAAAAGACTATTACACGTTGTTATTCATCTCACAATGCGCAGGTGCTCCGCTACACTATTGTGTCAGAGGGCGGTTTAATTACTTCCCAAATAACGATTCCCAACGTAATTATCTTTCAGCCCAGAGAAACCTTGTTTCTGATTACCAGATAGGCCTACCGTGTTCAGGGCAGTCTCCTTTCTTTCCATTCTAAATAGTAAGGACGAAATGGTTATCTGCAGCTGCAAATACAGGTACACGCATCTATTCAGGCTGAGAACTCCACTTTACAGTCTTCAAAACATATTTCTGTGTTATATTGTTTCAGGAGTGAAACTTTGTAAGACTTTCGCCATTCACAGACCACACATAAGAATTTATTCACCCTTGTGAAAAAAAAATATAAGCAGAAAGAAATGACATATCGTTTCACTAGTTACACTTTCTTCAGAGTTGAATGAAAAACATTGCGGCTAAAACATATTCATATGAAAATAAGGAAAATTACCCTGAGAGCAAGTACCGCTGACCCACTGTTGAGACTCACCAGCAAGGCACTGGATGCCTGTAATTTAACTGACGCTATGCCTGGGCTATGTTTGGACATAGATCGAGCTTTCGAAAAAAGTGTGGCATGCTGCGTTACTTTACAAATGCTAAAATTTATCTTTCCCCCCGAAATAGTGCAGCTCGTTGCCATCCATATTGGCAACAGTCGGGTACGAGTCGTAGATATGCGACAAACAATCGGACTTTTTCCGTACACCAGTAGTCTTCCGTTAATCCCAATTCATGTCTTTTTCCATAGACATAGGTTGAAGTGAAAATTTCAACGGGAAAGTGTTTTCAGGGAGAACTGTATTCATCGTTATAACTGCAGCCATTTCTAAACCAAGCACTGCAGTTTTCGCCCAGAAATCCAGAAATAAGTCTTTCACATAAATGTTGACTTTTGTCTGGGAGCAAAGCAAATACAACAGGAAATATTTTCTTTGCCTCTTGTGTACTTCCAATGGGGGACATGCATTGTATACAATTGTTTAAATTATCAAATGTCCCAGCCGTAAGCTCAGTTCCATTTTATCGAAGGATTTTCTGTGTTTCTTCACAAGCAAACATTAGGATTCTCTTCCCTGTAATAGAGCTTACTTTCCGTTAATTTCGGAAGGTCTTCCCCGTGTTCAATTTCCGAACTAGAGCCATGATTCTGGTTTCTACCAGTAGATCCTCATCTCGTCTTACACAACTGCATTTTGGAGCTGTCATAATTCAGGACATCTACAATGATTTGGAAGGGTGTATCTATCTTGAAATTCCTACTTAAAATGTGCGAAAAGTGCACTGTCGTTTCTTCGCGAAATGTTTTTCTGTAATTGTGCATTCTTTTCTGTGTATCTACATCTGTTTTGTCTCGTGGACGAAAATGTTGCTCTTGATCTACGATTTCACCATTTGCAATATTTTAACTGCTACGGCACATATTATGTTCGAAGTTGATGCGCGTCCAGTTTGTGTACTCTTAACCCTTCCTGTGGGTATAATAATAATAATTTCGTGTGGCTCATTGGCCTGGTGCAAGTCTTTTTCAATTGGACGCCACTCCGGCGACTTGCGTGTCGCTGGCCTATCCCAGTTATCCAACCGGGGAAATGAGACCTACAGCTTAACGTGGAATCCGAACCACGTGTCGTTTCTGGCGACTACTCACATCGTTTAGAGGTGAAGGATGGGTTAAAGTGCAGACTGAAAAAATCTGAGGTCCGATCAGGTTTTGAACCCTCGACCCTTCGGTTTCCAGTCGAGCACTTTACTCCAACACCACCGGGCCCTTCCTGTGGGTAAAACAGCGATGATCACCCTTAACAAGAAAAAGCTTCCCTTTCATTGTTGTTATCACTTCATTTATGTACAATGCAGAGAAGAGAAGTAAGAAAATTTACGGAACATAAGCTGTTGGCAACGACACTGAGAAACGGTGACAACAGTTGTACTGGTGGTGACCAACTTAGACTCTGTTTTGAAATTTCACGTTACGGGAGCGTTTGTTGCAAACAGCTAGGCTACCCGCGGCAACCTGTCCGAAAACCCCATGTAGCCGATTTCCTTTCCCATCCTGACCTCAAACTCCGAGTGCAATCTAGGTCTCTAATGATAACGCTGTCGTCGGGACGTTAAACCCCAGGCTTCCTTCTTAAATTTGGGTGTCCGGAGGTAGGTTTGAACCACCGTAAAACCAAATGTGAGTCCGGTGTGATACCACTGTCCCACCCCTTAGGGTACAGAAAGAAAGGAAAAGTACCCTGCTTGGATATACTGGGAAGAAGTACGTAACAAAGAGTGCCTGCTTGGTTCCCATTTTCCCTATGCTTGGTATGAGTAAAAATTTAAATATTATTCAGTTTCCTCAGATAATTAACTTTGTTTAAAATGTTTAGTAAATAAATTTATTTCTGTGTGCATTTAATGCAATACATTCAAGTGGAAAAATTTTGACGCTGATGTCTAAATATTTTTGTAAATAGCATGTTATCTTTCTCGAGGCTGCGACATTGAGTAATCAACTGAAGATAGCTTAGGATGTCGAAAACCGGTTAGTGACCGATGATAGTGTTAGTTGGAAACATTTGGAAGTGTTATTTTTTCTAATTAATATTAACGACGGAAAAGTCAATTAAAGATAATCCTTGTTTTTCTATCCGAGTATTTATGAATATCAAATATCGCAATTGTTCAAATGTTTGTAAAGCTTATGGGACTTAACTACCGGGTCATCAGTCCCTAAACATACAAATTACTTATGAACTACTTACGAACTAGGACGGCACAAATATCCATGCCCGAGGGGGGATTCGAATCCCGACCGTAGTGTCCGTCCAGACCGTGACTGAAGCGCCTCAGTCTCCTCGACCACCGCGGCCGGCATCAAATCTCTGTTAGTGGGTCTGCCGTCCTCTCTCTTTGTAATCTTTCCCCTCCCAGTTCCTAGTCGAGCGGTTGCTAGCGTACCGCTTGGTGGGAGCGGATTCAAGTGGTGTTGGAGAGCTGGTAATTCGTCAGGGCGCCAGACTTCGAACCTCCTCGGTATGTCCTACCGGAAGAGGTAGGGGCGGTCCAGGTGCCGCCGTTGGCGTAATGCAAGAATATTGTTCGGTAAAACATTTATCCTGAAGTGGTACACATAGCCGCGTACTCAGGAGACTGGGTCGATGACGTCAGCAGCCTCCTGCCGTACTGTGCACTGACAGTGTGGCCGCGTCCGCACTAGCTCGGCGTGCAGAGGTAGACGAACCCGCGCCGTTTGTTGTGCAACCGAACGGAAGTACGGTGGAACGTGTGATTGAGACATTCACACGTCTGGACTGGTGGTTCTCGGTGTCCATTATAATTGCTTGTCTCGCATCATCTTCATACTGGACCGCGTTGACGGTTGTCGTGTGATCGTGATGTGTGCTGCCTGCTGGCTGTTTGTTGTGGAACCGAATGGAAATACGGTGGAACGTGTGATTGAGACTGGTGGTTCTCGGTCCCCATTATAATTGCTGTCTCGCATCATCTTCATACTGGACCGCGTTGACGGTTGTCGTGTGATCGTGATGTGTGCTGACTGCTGGCCGTTTGTTGTGGAACCGAATGGAAATACGGTGGAACGTGTGATTGAGACATTCACACGTCTGGACTGATGGTTCTCGGTCCCCATTATAATTGCTGTCTCGCATCATCTTCATACTGGACCGCGTTGACGGTTGTCGTGTGATCGTGATGTGTGCTCACGGCTGGCCATTTGTTGTGGAACCGAATGGAAATACGGCGGAACGTGTGATTGAGACATTCACACGTCTGGACTGGTGGTTCTCGGTCCCCATTATAATTGCTGTCTCGCATCATCTTCATACTGGACCGCGTTGACGGTTGTCGTGTGATCGAGATGTGTGCTGACTGCTGGCCGTTTGTTGTGGAACCGAATGGAAATACGGTGGAACGTGTGATTGAGACATTCACACGTCTGGACTGGTGGTTCTCGGTCCCCATTATAATTGCTGTCTCGCATCATCTTCATACTGGACCGCGTTGACGATTGTCGTGTGATCGTGATGTGTGCTGACTGCTGGCCGTTTGTTGTGGAACCGAATGGAAATACGGTAGATCGAGTGATTGAGACATTCACACGTCTGGACCGGTGGTTCTCGGTCCCCATTATAATTGCTGTCTCGCATCATCTTCATACTGGCCCGCGTTGACGGTTGTCGTGTTATCGTGATGTGTGCTGACTGCTGGCCGTTTGTTGTGGAATCGAATGGAAATACGGTGGAACGTGTGATTGAGACATTCACACGTCTGGACTGATGGTTCTCGGTCCCCATTATAATTGCTGTCTCGCATCATCTTCATACTGGACCGCGTTGACGATTGTCGTGTGATCGTGATGTGTGCTGACTGCTGGCCGTTTGTTGTGGAACCGAACGGAAGTACGGTGGAACGTGTGATTGAGACATTCACACGTCTGGACTGGTGGTTCTCGGTGTCCATTATAATTGCTTGTCTCGCATCATCTTCATACTGGACCGCGTTGACGGTTGTCGTGTGATCGTGATGTGTGCTGCCTGCTGGCTGTTTGTTGTGGAACCGAATGGAAATACGGTGGAACGTGTGATTGAGACTGGTGGTTCTCGGTCCCCATTATAATTGCTGTCTCGCATCATCTTCATACTGGACCGCGTTGACGGTTGTCGTGTGATCGTGATGTGTGCTGACTGCTGGCCGTTTGTTGTGGAACCGAATGGAAATACGGTGGAACGTGTGATTGAGACATTCACACGTCTGGACTGATGGTTCTCGGTCCCCATTATAATTGCTGTCTCGCATCATCTTCATACTGGACCGCGTTGACGGTTGTCGTGTGATCGTGATGTGTGCTCACGGCTGGCCATTTGTTGTGGAACCGAATGGAAATACGGCGGAACGTGTGATTGAGACATTCACACGTCTGGACTGGTGGTTCTCGGTCCCCATTATAATTGCTGTCTCGCATCATCTTCATACTGGACCGCGTTGACGGTTGTCGTGTGATCGAGATGTGTGCTGACTGCTGGCCGTTTGTTGTGGAACCGAATGGAAATACGGTGGAACGTGTGATTGAGACATTCACACGTCTGGACTGGTGGTTCTCGGTCCCCATTATAATTGCTGTCTCGCATCATCTTCATACTGGACCGCGTTGACGATTGTCGTGTGATCGTGATGTGTGCTGACTGCTGGCCGTTTGTTGTGGAACCGAATGGAAATACGGTAGATCGAGTGATTGAGACATTCACACGTCTGGACCGGTGGTTCTCGGTCCCCATTATAATTGCTGTCTCGCATCATCTTCATACTGGCCCGCGTTGACGGTTGTCGTGTTATCGTGATGTGTGCTGACTGCTGGCCGTTTGTTGTGGAATCGAATGGAAATACGGTGGAACGTGTGATTGAGACATTCACACGTCTGGACTGATGGTTCTCGGTCCCCATTATAATTGCTGTCTCGCATCATCTTCATACTGGACCGCGTTGACGATTGTCGTGTGATCGTGATGTGTGCTGACTGCTGGCCGTTTGTTGTGGAACCGAACGGAAGTACGGTGGAACGTGTGATTGAGACATTCACACGTCTGGACTGGTGGTTCTCGGTGTCCATTATAATTGCTTGTCTCGCATCATCTTCATACTGGACCGCGTTGACGGTTGTCGTGTGATCGTGATGTGTGCTGCCTGCTGGCTGTTTGTTGTGGAACCGAATGGAAATACGGTGGAACGTGTAATTGAGACTGGTGGTTCTCGGTCCCCATTATAATTGCTGTCTCGCATCATCTTCATACTGGACCGCGTTGACGGTTGTCGTGTGATCGTGATGTGTGCTGACTGCTGGCCGTTTGTTGTGGAACCGAATGGAAATACGGTGGAACGTGTGATTGAGACATTCACACGTCTGGACTGATGGTTCTCGGTCCCCATTATAATTGCTGTCTCGCATCATCTTCATACTGGACCGCGTTGACGGTTGTCGTGTGATCGTGATGTGTGCTCACGGCTGGCCATTTGTTGTGGAACCGAATGGAAATACGGCGGAACGTGTGATTGAGACATTCACACGTCTGGACTGGTGGTTCTCGGTCCCCATTATAATTGCTGTCTCGCATCATCTTCATACTGGACCGCGTTGACGGTTGTCGTGTGATCGAGATGTGTGCTGACTGCTGGCCGTTTGTTGTGGAACCGAATGGAAATACGGTGGAACGTGTGATTGAGACATTCACACGTCTGGACTGGTGGTTCTCGGTCCCCATTATAATTGCTGTCTCGCATCATCTTCATACTGGACCGCGTTGACGATTGTCGTGTGATCGTGATGTGTGCTGACTGCTGGCCGTTTGTTGTGGAACCGAATGGAAATACGGTAGATCGTGTGATTGAGACATTCACACGTCTGGACCGGTGGTTCTCGGTCCCCATTATAATTGCTGTCTCGCATCATCTTCATACTGGCCCGCGTTGACGGTTGTCGTGTTATCGTGATGTGTGCTGACTGCTGGCCGTTTGTTGTGGAATCGAATGGAAATACGGTGGAACGTGTGATTGAGACATTCACACGTCTGGACTGATGGTTCTCGGTCCCCATTATAATTGCTGTCTCGCATCATCTTCATACTGGACCGCGTTGACGGTTGTCGTGTGATCGTGATGTGTGCTGACTGCTGGCCGTTTGTTGTGGAACCGAATGGAAATACGGTGGAACGTGTGATTGAGACATTCACACGTCTGGACTGGTGGTTCTCGGTCCCCATTATAATTGCTGTCTCGCATCATCTTCATACTGGACCGCGTTGACAGTTGTCGTGTGATCGTGATGTGTGCTGACTGCTGGCCTAGGAACGCTGGCCGGCCGCGGTGGCCGAGGGGACTGAGGCGCTCCAGTAACGGTCTCCACGGCCACTACGGTCGGGGGTTCGAATCCCACCTCGGGCATGGTTTTTTTTGCCGTCATTAGTCTTAGCTAGTTCATAAGTAGTCTGTAAGCTTAGGGACTGATAACTCTTAGTTAAGTCCCATAAGCTTAACAAACATTTGAACATTTAAGGAACGCTGGAGTTCCGGTGTGCAGGACATGGAAGTCCTCCTGCGTTCGTAGTTGGTTGTAGCGCAGGAGTCGAACTCGGAGCTATGCAGCTGTCGACACCTCGCCGGTTGTCAGCTGGTGTAGAAGAGTGCTGGAATTCTATAACAGACTTGTACTGATGTTAGAAGATATCAGGGAATCGAGTGCTACGAAGTGTAAGCCATTTATTCATCTGACCGACTGACTATGAACTGGAGTGCTAGAGAATATATAGTGTGTGAGTGGGGTGCGGCTGATATTTCCCCTACATGCTGTGCCCTGACCGCATCGGCCCTGTCAAGGAATGTGGGCGTTTTACATCTTGCCGTGTTCACTTAACAGGTTAGCTGGTGGTTTCAGAAGGCTCCGGATACGCGTTGTCGCGTTACACTTAAGCATTGTTTCCTCAAGTACTGATGCCTGCTATCTAGCTAGGCGCGTGTGCGTCCATTACTCTCAGCTTGAACTGAGGTGCTTCAGTCATGTCTGCACGGCCACTACGGTCGGGTGTTCGAATCCCCCCTCGGGCATGGATATTTTTGCCGTCCTAGTTCGTAAGTAGTTCATAGGTAGTTTGTAAGTTTAGGGACTGATGACCCCGTAGTTAAGTCCCATAAGCTGTACAAACATTTGAACATTTTCTCAGCTTGACCCAGTAAGTATAACACAAAATAGCTGCTGTTCCCCTTCCCCGTTCTGTCGACAGTCCTCAATGTTTCTAAAGCAACCAAGACTGAAAAATTTATCGCTATACTTCCGCTGCAGAGCTGGTGTGCAGCAACTACAGTAACACGGTAACATTTCCTGCAAATTTTCAAATGTTTGTAAATCTATCGGAGCAAACTGCGTGCTCATCAGTTCTTAGCTTAAAAACTACTTAAACTAAGCTAAACTAACCTAAGGACAACCCACACACACTCACACACACACACACACACACACACACACACACACACACAGAGCCAAAGGACAACCCACACACACTCACACACACACACACACACACACACACACACACACACACACACACACACACAGAGCCATGCCCTAGGGAGGACTCGAACCTACGACGGCAAGCAACCGCGCGCTCCGCAGCGAGGCGCCTTAGACCGCTCGGCTACTCCACCGCGGCACATTTCCTGCATTATATATATATATATATATATATATATATATATATATATATATATATATATATATATTTCATTATTAGCCCAGCTTCTCCTTCTCTCTGTTCACCTGCTCCTACACCTCCATTGTCTGATTCCTCCTGTCCCCTCTCTCCGTCCTACTCGCCCCTTCCATGTCTTCTTTTTTTCACCCATACATCGCCTCCTCCACCCCCCCCTCTCTCTCACCTTATATCCTTCCCCCTCACTTATCACCTATTGACCTTTTGTCAATTTCGTCTTCCTCCAGGTTCCCACCTCCTCGTCCCCCCCCCCCCCTCTTTGCGCTATATATGAGAAACTACAAAAAGTTGCCACGTTCATTGTAATTGATCAAACGGTATCGAAGTCTATTGTAATTCTCCACCATGGAGCACACGGTGTCTTGTCAAAACATCCTCCGCGAAAAGTACATATATGTCCATCAATAATATCATGCTGTTCTGCCAGAAATGTAATTCATGTCGTGGTTTTATGATCGAGAGCAGATTCAAAGATTATGATTTTTGCAGTATGGTCAAATTATTCGACTTTCGTTTATATTCCCCTCTCTTTTTTTCCTAAAACGTTTTCCAAAACCGTAATGAATAAGATAATAGGAGAATATTACGCTTATCCACCGTTTGAATCGTGTAATATAGTCTTGAAATCATAAGAAAATGACGTATTTACAATTCTTTTACATATTCCAAATTTTACACCTTTTCAAACAATTTTCCAAATTTTTCTATCTCATGAATCTTCTTCTACCAACAACAAACACACGAAATAAAATAAATTGGTCCAGCCGTTCTCAAGCGAAGATACTTTATTCTAGCGGCAACTGGTTTTTATTTATACAGATTTGACTAATATTATAGTTGATGAATCTACACACAATTACTTTATTTTGATAACATGTGACACGGGGGGGAAGTGTTTTGCCTACCAGGCGATCTTCCCACAACTCAAATCCTGAGTATTATACTTCTAGGTTTCAAATTTATTTCAAGTACTTATGGAGCATTAAATAATCCGATAAAATATAGAGGAATAGAAATTAATGGATCTACATAATGATCTACCACCAGTTAGGTATTCTCTAAAGATCAAACAATTTTATCTCTCATCCACATTACCCGCGCTCTTAAGAGGAGGAGAATTTCCAGCATGTGTGTCTGCGTCCGAAAGCTACGGACTATTTTAGAAGTTCGGCAGTCGACGGTAAGGAGTATCGGATGTAGGATCGGCTCTAGCAGGCTAGAGCGGGTTCTGTTGTTTTCTCCTTCTGAGACAGTCTCCAGCATTTTCGAGACTTTTCCACTACTGTTTTCATGAATATGTTTACCCGCGATGTTCTTTGCATTTCTACAGCTTCAATATCGTGAGGTATGTAGGTCACAGCCAAATATCCCTCTCCCTCCCCCTTGCTCTTAGACAAACGCCACCACCACAGGCGGAATCTAGATGAGACTGCGGAACCCTCGTTTGATGAAATCGCGATCGACCCTGAGCTCTGACTGTTTGTCCGTCTTCTTCCAGGTTCACTTAGCATTGTCTGGATTCATCTTTTCTTTCGTTCTGTAAACATTTCCTGCCATATTACTAACCAGACTACCATGGCGGGAGCCTTGTGTACGTTCTCTTGCATTATCATATGAAATATTAAAACTGCTTAACATTCTACCAAACCGAAACAAAGTTGCTCAGCTCAGCGTACAAGGTCAGCCCGTCTGTAATTTTTCTGTATTTTTCCCCCTAAGTTTCAAATTCCCTAAAAATGTCATATTATGCTTTTTATTTCCGTTGTGTAGCTATCCCACGTCACTCAAAATCACAAGAGTTTTACTTGATTTCCTTTCTCCTTTCGCATTGCCGCTACTTTAATCAACGTTGTAATGGTGATCTCCAGCTAGTGTTCATCCATATCCATCACAATAACTCATTTTTGGGACGTCACAGTTATTTCAGCCATAATATTCGTATTTCTCAAATTACCCTTGATCATTTTGTAAAGCTAACGTGACAAAACTATTCAATTCTTCGCTCCAAGCGTATTAATGGGAGAGTTTCCCACTTCACAGCAAACTGCTGGTCAGTTGATTGTAGTGGGCAAAATACAGACTCTGAAAATATTAATTTACTGAATAATTCACACTAACTTAATTAAAGCAAATTACCATATGCAGTATGCATTGCGTAATTGCATCATGTTTCGTAAACTCAGTAATGAGAAGTGATTTGACTGTACCTTTTAATGATCTATAGAGGGCTGGCATTAAGCCATGAACATAAAATACTTTTGACAGTCTGAAAGCAAGCAATTTCCACTGCAGTTTGATAGATACAGTGCAAATGATTTTCGAACATTTTACTAATTTAGAGTTAATGTCAGTAATACAAACTATTGTATGATGTTTCATGCACATATTAATTCAGTGTATTCTCAGAAGATAAAGTTTCCTGTTAACTTATTTTGTTTAAAATTTACAGTGGTATTGTCTTTTTCAAACTCAGATTCACAGTTTTAGTAGGAGGAGATGTCTGATATTGAAGGTAAACTTAATTATTGCTTCATTATCTATAACATTCAAGGCTATAATAACTGAAAACCTCTTAGTACAGTAATCCATAGTTAGATTTCCATTACGTAACAGGTTTCAGTGTTTTTGTAGTACTGTTGTTGGAAATAGTAACAATGAGACTTCGTTTCCTTGTAGGAAACTTATATAAGACAGAGTTCTGCTACTTCTGTTAAATTTCCTAAGGCGTAAGCTACAAACTATCTTTAGCTTATTACTGAAGTTTCTGGCACATTCCTGCAAATTTCCAATCTTGCCTTAGTCCGCTCCCCCCATAGTCGTTGATTTCCCGACTTTGATGAATAGTTTTAATTTGCAAAAATTCCTCCGTCAGAAGTGAGATGCGACTTTTCACCAATTGTAGGAATTAAGCAAATAATAAAAACAACGGTTTATGCAACTTTGTCTGTTTTGAAATGTTAAACATCAACGTAAATAGTTGCTGTTGCTGAAAATAAAGTCGACTATCTTGAGAATTTTGCAGAGTTGCGTCTAATAGGTTTTGCCAATTGTTATTTGAGTTCTGAACTTCACGTACCATAAATATCAAAAAATTCTAAAAGCCGAACACAACAGCATGGAAGCAATTTCAGCCCTCGCTGAGTTATGTGACATTACATCTGAAAAAAAGGGAAGATCAAGCATTGTTACAAACCATAGACGCCGTGGAGAAAGGAGAACAGACATAAGGAGAGATTTAATTTATAAATGGGACTGTATATAAGCCTCTGGGCCCCAAATTGCTACTGGTTGTTCCAGTTCATCTCCGGTAGCTATTCTCGAGGATTTCCACGATTGTCGAATATCAGGTCATCTGGGATTCGTGAAGACCCTACACAGAATAAGACGCTGGTATTACTGGAAAGTTCTCCAGAGGTCTGTCAAGCACTATGTGAGTCACTGTAGGGAGTGCCAGAGACGGAAGCATGTGCCGCAATTACCTCCAGGTCACCTGGTACCAATTCCCCATGCAGTAGTTCCATTCTACCGATCTTTTAGGTAGGTTCCCGAAGTCGATGACCGGTAACCGATGCACTGACTTGCTCACCCGCCACGCTGTCACCAAACCTATACCGACTGCCGAAGCTCCAGAGCTCGCAATATTCCTAGTAGAAGACATTATTTTGAAGCGTGATATGTGATGATATCTGATCGAGAAAATGTATTAATGTCAAAAATAGTATCAATGTCACGTTGCGACATTATCGATAGGGTAACAACTGCCTAACATCCTCACGTTGCGACATTATCCATAGGGTAACAACTGCCTAACATCCTCAGATAACTGGTCTTACAGAACGTTTTAACAAGACATCATCAGATATGCTGTGGATGTACGTCGATATTGAACAGAAGGATTGGGATACAATACAGCCAGTCGTGACATTTGCTTATAACACCTCAAGACAAGACACCGCAGGCTTGATGCCGTTTTTCCTGTTCCATCGTCGTGAAGCTGAGACAACAATGGATACATTTACATGTGGTGTCTGTTCCGAAAGAACAGACGTCACTTCTGATCCAGCAGTTGTTATTATTTTAATATTCACAGAATATATGACATCAACTGCGATTGGGCAAAGCTGAAAATGTGTACCCAGCCGGGATTCGAACCCGGGTCTCCTGCTTTCTAGGCAGTTGCGCTGACCCCTACACCACTGGGGACACAGTGATCACCGCACCTGCAAGGACTACCTAAGCACGCCTCCCGTCAAACTCCCAGCTTCGCCCTGCCCACAGTACTCAAACTCGTAGTTATGAAACTAATTCCCGTAAGAGTAAGGGCTTCAAATTTGCCCACCCCTCCCCACTAACGATAGGATCATTGCCCGTCTCCGGCATATTATATATATACATGTGGCGTCTGTTCCGAAAGAACAGACGTCACTTCTGATCCAGCAGTTGTTACAGACGCCACATGTATATATATAATATGCCGGAGACGGGCAATGATCCTATCGTTAGTGGGGAGGGGTGGGCAAATTTGAAGCCCTTACTCTTACGGGAATTAGTTTCATAACTACGAGTTTGAGTACTGTGGGCAGGGCGAAGCTGGGAGTTTGTATCTGACGGGAGGCGTGCTTAGGTAGTCCTTGCAGGTGCGGTGATCACTGTGTCCCCAGTCGTGTAGGGGTCAGCGCAACTGCCTAGAAAGCAGGAGACCCGGGTTCGAATCCCGGCTGGGTACACATTTTCAGCTTTACCCAATCGCAGTTGATGTCATATATTCTGTGAATATTAAAATGGATACATTGTTACCGTTCCAACCGGACAATACTCAGGATGACTATGTGAAACAGCTCATCAACAGGGTCAACACAGCTAGCCCACATATAAACACTGGACGCCTAGGAGATGGGCTGTCAGCGGTATAACGACAAGCAACGAACTGTTGTGTACTGTCCAGGGGATTTGGTATGGATTTTTACCCATGTACGGAAAGTTAGGCTATCGTAAAAGTTACTGAAGCGATACTTTGGTCCGAAACGTGTCACACGCCGCCTGTCAGGCGTAACATACGAAGTCGAGAATTAGGAGCCGTAATCAAAACGACGAAAACGAGACCTAGTGCACGTCCTCCGCAATGAAACCTTACGACGATCGCAACGAACAGATAGAAACGGCTCTTGTTCAAACTCTGAAGACCGTTTTATAATGATGAAGCTACGACAGGAGGATCTGTCGCTGGTCGTCGTCGTCTTAGGAAGGCGTGCAGGCAAGAGGATTCAGCGGAACTGCCATACAGAGGAGCCATGGCAAGATCCAGGAGACTGCAGCTAGCACCAAAGGGAACCTAACAGCAGGTCGCTGTTCTTTCAGGAAGGGGGGCGATGCCCAGAATCCACCGACGGTACGGGTGGCGCAGTAGTTAGCATCGCAGATCGCTGTGCTTTCGGTTTCATCAAATCCCGCCACGGGCACAAAAAAAAAAAAAAAAAAAAAAAAAATTTAAAGATAACGGTGAAGCAATGAATTAAAATTCCTGATGCGGGCGGGAATCGAACCCAGCCCTCCATGCTTACTTGGCAGACGTAGGCCTAGTAGGCCTGGAGATCTGGATTCGATTCCCGCCAGCACCAGTAATTTTAATTAATTGCTTCGCCATTATCTTTAATGTATTCGACAAGTTCAAGACGAAAAACAGTTTTAGGGTTTGTGAATTTCTATTTAAATTATTATTTATTTGTTTATATTCGCTGTTTCTAGAGTGTTCAACATGTTTCTTATGTTTGATGTACTTGTAAGTTCGAGTAAAATCATTCTGTGAATAAATAGAGGAGCGCTCCAAGCAGGAGGCAGTTTGTACTGATTGTACGTCTGTGTTAGCATTAAACGTGTACTAAGTTTAAAGTGTTGTGCTCTATTAACGACCAGCCTTGGAATCCCACACCAATGCAGTTTTCAACGTGACAATATAAATCACTATTTTCACCCTGTCACCTAAGTTAATTTTAAATATGTCTTGTTATGTAGTTGATATTATGAAATTTTAAAGGTTCCCGGCACAGTGATCGCTCCATTATTTTTATGGAATACTGCCGGATATATGTATCTTGTCTCTGCTACGATTAAGACACTTCTAATTTTCTTTGGACAAGCCGTTTTCAAAATGTTACATACGGGTTTCAGCCTAACACTGTAATCCGAGGAGGATTCAAAGAACCCCAAGGTGTTGTTGTCAGCCAAACAAAATGTAACATCATAGGATAAAAATGAAGCCCTCGATCGCAAAAATACCAATAACAATAACTACGATTACCTTCAGCAGAAATTATAAATTAATAGTCTGATCAAAATAAAAGAAAATAAATATTGTGACGTAAACTTTACAGCTGAGTTGTAACTTTTATTAAGTGACTTCTTTTATTTTATAATTTCTGATAAAGGCAATCATAGTTATTGCCGAAAGCAGGTTAAATTATTTTATATTTGCGACCGAGGGCTGCATTTTTATCCTTTTACGTTGCAACTGTCGTTGACAATACTTGTTATGTTCAAAAAACTATTTAATATCATCATTAATGATTTATCAGAAGAAATACAAAAAGTGAAGGGCATTAAAACAGCTCTTTATGCTGACTATTTAGTCATGGAGAAAAATTGGCCAACTTAGGGCGAAAATGAATGAAGCCCTGACTATACCAGTAAGCTGGTCAAAAGAAATTTTGATGCCTGGTAACACCGAAAAGACATTCTTTCAAATTTTCCGTTTGGTCATTTAATCCCTAATATAAATTTAGAGTATCAGAATAAACAATGAATTGAATGTGACTATCAAACGTATCTTGGCCTCTCTCTGTATCTAAAAATGTCATGGGTAAACAATAACAAATTACTGCTGAAAAGGTCGGTAGTCGAGGGAGACCGTGAAACAGCATATGTCGCACATACTGCTTCCTTTACATGCCTACTGACCTCGCTCAAATTAAAAGTTGTACGTGATGTTTAATGTTGAATCTACCGTTTAAGTAGACAACAAAAGTAGTTTATTTTCATTCAAACCCTGATCAGGTATTAGTTGCAGTCCAAATAATTGTTATATGTTGATGCATAACACTCAATATCACTAAGTCATCAGATAACTTCATCAAAATTTAACTGATCATCTACATTGTTCATTAACACAGTAATTCGGTTTAATTATGGCCCTGATATTGATGTATATACTGTTAAATGAGCGTGCATTAAACTGATTATGTGCGCAACGGATCTTTTAACAAAAAACTGTGACATGTAACCTGCATGAAACACACAGTGACTATATTGAAAAAATTTGACTGCGAGAAAGGTATTAAAAACACAAACCACATTCTTATTGCTGAACTACGAGAATTTTATGCAGATCAGTACCTGATTATAAAACTCAGTATTATACTCAATTAACTGCAGTGTTGCATAACAATCATTTACTACGGTACCAATAAAGAAATCTGTTCAACAAGATTACCAAAATCGATACTACGCCTTAAATCGACAAATAACTAATTATCAAGTAAAGGAAGTAGGTTAATCTTCTAACTACGTAAATGAGACAGGAAAGAAAGGTCAACTATTTTACTTATTATTAATAATCATCTTTACATTACCTAAATGATACAACCTTTTCATAATTATATGAAATTCTATTACCTTCATTCCAGGGCTGGTACAACCTTTTTCACAATTATGCGAAACGCAATATATACCTGCTGGCACTGCAGCCTCTGCTCTACATCGGAGCCATATACGCAACACAACTGCTCTCTAATCGAGCTGAACCACAAGTCTGATTCTCTGCCTCTCTGCACGAGCTACAATGCTGTTGTTGTTATGGTCTTCAGTTCGGAGACTGGTTTGATGCAGCTCTCCACCCTACTCTATCCTGAGCAAGCCTTTTCATCTGCTCATAAGAACGGCAACACACATCCACTTGAATCTGCTTACTATACGCGTCTCTTGGTATCCCTCTGCGATTTTTACCCCACACACTTCCCTCCAATGCTAAATTTGCGATTTCCCGATGTCTAAGAATGTGTCCTACCAAGCGATCCTTTCTTTTAGGCAGGGTATACCAAAAATTCGTTTTCTCACCAATTCTGTTCAGTACCTCTTCGTTAGTTATGCGATATACCCACCTAATCTTCAGAATTCTTCTGTTGCACCACATTTCAAAGGCCTCTATTCTCTTCCTGTTCGCACTGCTTATCGTCCATGTTTCACTCCCGTACAAGGCAACACTCCACACAAATGCCTTCAGGAAAAACTTCACTATACTTAAATTAATAATCGATATTAGCAGATTTCTCTTTTTCAAAAATGCTTTTCTTCCCATTGCCATTCTACATTTAATATCCTCTGCACTGCGACCATCGCATGTTATTTTACTACCAAAGTAACAAAACTCATCTACCACCTTCATTGTTTCGTTACCTAATCTAATTCCTTCAGCATCGCCTGATTTTCTAAGACCGCATTCCATTATTTTTGTTTTGCTCCTGTTAATGTTCATTTTATAAGATACATAATCTTTGCCAAAGATGAAACTTCACAACTTCACAGATTTTGTACACATATCGAGACACACAGTAGAAGCAATATTATACATTTTCTTGCGAGCAAGTTACTTGACACATAACAGGAGGCATAATATTAGACATCTTCTTACTATTTCAGCAATATACATCTTCTATGGACACGTTTCAAAATTCTTATCGGGATATCCCGCAGCTTCCCTCGTCAGTAGCAGAATCTCGTGTAGTGCCGGTTCGCCGTGAGTATAGACTGCCCGCAAGACATTTGCGTCAGGTGGGTGTCGGATCAGCAGTCGCTGGGGAGCAGTCGGTGGCTCGCCAACAGGCGGGGGCGGTGTTGGGGAGGAGGCGTCGTGGGTCGGGGGTGGGAGATCAATACCCTGGCAGGGGGTAGGGGGCGTGCACACGCCGGCGCCGGCACAGGTGTCGCCGGGCGTTACCCTGCCCGCGGGGACACAACACGCCGAATTACACGGGTAAATACCGACGTCTCTACCTGCCGCTGTGCTTCAAGACCACTATGCAGATGGGCGAGGCATTGGACAGAAGCATATATATAAGTGAAATGCTGTTCGTTAATCTCGCTAAAACTCGAGAACGACTGAACCGATTTGGCTCATTTGAGTCTTGAAATATTCGTTCAAGTTCAGGGAAGGTTTAAACGGCGATAAAATATGGAAAAGTTGCCCAGAAGAAGAAGAAAAATCGGGAAAAACTGAAACAGCTTTTTCCAGTGAGCCATCAATACCGTTCGTCCAATTGCGATAAAATGTTGTACATTTTATGTTGAAAACAAGACGAAGATTCGCACCATTAAAAATTTGGAAAAGTCGCCCGGAAAAACTGAAAGCGTTTTTTCCCTATTAATCAAAGTCAATTACCACGTGGTTTCAAGAGCGTCACTTCGTAAAGTTGGAAAATTTTTGAAAAACTGAAAGTGCTGTTCGTTAGTCTCGCTAAAACTCCAGAACGACTGAATCGATTTGGCTCATTTTAGTCTTGAAATATTCGTGCAAGCCTAGGGAAGGTTTAAACGGTGATAAAATATGGAAAAGTTGCCCAGAAAAAGAGGAAAAATCGGGAAAAACTAAAACAGCGTTCTCCAGTGACCCGTCGATACCGTTCGTGGAATTGCGATAAAATGTTGTACATTTCGTGTTGAAAACAAGAGGAATATTCGCAACAAATAAAAATTTGGAAAAGTTACCCGGAAAAACTGAAAGTGTTTTTTTTTCCTTATTAATAAAAGTGAATTACCACGTTATTGTAAGAGCGTCACTTGAGTGCGGCTTGACAGGACAAGGTCTGTATGAAATAATTTATTTATTTATTTATTTTTTTTTTTTTTTTGGAAAATCGACCGGAAAATTGTAAATTTTTTGAGAAACTGAAAGTGCTGTTCGTTAGTCTCGCTAAAACTCCAGAACGACTGAACCGATTTGGCTCATTTCAGTCATGAAATATTCGTGCAAGCCTAGGGAAGGTTCAAACGGTTATAAAGTATGGAACAGTTGCCCAGAAAAAGAGGAAAAATCGGGAAAAACTGAAACAGCCTTCTCCAGTGAGACATCAACACCGTTCGTCCAATTGCCATAAAATGTTGTACATTTCGTGGTGAAAACAAGAGGAAGAATCGCACCAAATAAAAATTTGGAAAAGTCGCCCGGAAAGTAGTAAAATTTAGGAAAAACTGAAAGGATTTTTTTCTATGAATAAAAATCAATTACCACGTGGTTGTAAGAGCGTCACTTGAGTGCGGCTTGACAGGACAATGTTTGTATGAAATAATTTTTCTTTGGAAAATCTACCGGAAAATTGGAAAATTTTTGAAAAACTGAAAGTGCGTTTATCAATGTGTTTCGATTGAATTCAGCGCTATAACTGACTATTCACACGACTGAGGGGTAATTCTTTATTTGTTTTGTTCATTATTGTCTTGGGAAAGTTTTCAGAAAAATAAAAAATAAATAGTAACATTGAAAAGGACCTGGGTTCGAATTTTCCGGTTTTCCTTTGTAAGTGTTCCTAAATGTACTCAAAACTATAAGTTGACAACCGTCCATCCGATTACGATAAAATTTTGATTTTTGACATTGAACGAAAGATGAACGTTCTTATAAACTAAAAATTTGGGGAAAGTCTTGAAAAATTTGAAAATTCGCGACAAACTGAAAGAACATTTTTCAATAGGATATCAATATCATTCGTCTGATTTTAATAAAATTTGCATATTTGACGTTCAAAGCAAGAGTAACGTATTTAAGAAATAAATTTGGAAAATTATCCCCGAAAATTGGAACATTCTATAAAATATCAGTACCATTCACCAGATTACGGATGAGACATGAACATTATCCTGGACATGTGTGAGTTATTTCATCACTCTTTCCTCCAGCTATCGAACCGATACTTAGACTATCTGATGATGCCTTCATAAAGCTACTGGAGTTATATTAATACGGTTTATTTTAAGAGATATGTGATACGAAGTTCACCGGATCATCTAGTCTACAATAAAAAACACATTTCCGGATGGCGGTCCGTCTCTCTCTCTCTCTCTCTCTCTCTCTCTCTCTCTCTCTCTCTCTCTCTCTCCTGAATTTTGCATATCTGAATTTTGCTTATCTGAAAGGGCCTATTTTCATTATTTAGTGTTATTAGGGCTATTGAAAGGCAATAGGAGTGATCCACAAAATTACAAGCCATTATCATTGACGTCGGTTTGCAGTGGGAATTTAGAACATACACGTTCCTCAAATATTATAAACTACCTCGAAGAGAAAGACCTATTGTTCCATAGTCAATACGGATTAAGAAAGCAACGTTCTTGTGATGAGTGCTGTCGATAATGGATGTCAAATACCGGGTTATCAAAAAGTCAGTATAAATTTCAAAATTTTATAAATCACGGAACAATGTAAATAGGGAGGTAAAAGAGTCACACATGCTTGGAATGGCATGGGGTTTTATTAGAACAAAAAAAAAGTCCAGAAAAATGTCCTACAGATGGCGCTTCAGAAAAGAATTAATTAGCATACTAAATTAAGACAAAGCAAAGGTGAGGTTCTTTAGAGGAAATGTTCAATACGTTCACCATCATTCCTCAACAATAGCTGTAGTCGAGGAATAATGCTGTGAACAGCACTGTAAAGAATGTCCGGAGTTATGGTGTGGCATTGGCGTCGGATGTTGTCTTTCAGCATCCTTAAATATGTCGGTCGATCACGATACACTTGCGACTTCAAGTAACCCCAAAGCCAATAATCGCACGGCATGAGGTCTTGGGACCTGGGAGGCCAAGCATGACGAAGGTGGCGGCTGAGAACACGATCATCACCAAACGACCCGTGTAAGAGATCTTTCACGCGTCTAGTAATATGGTGCGGAGCGCCATCCTGCATAAAAATCGTACGTTCCAGCAGGTGTTTTAACAGCCAGGCTAGGGATGCTGCGGTTCTGTAACATATCGGCGCAACTCTCACCCGTCACGGTAGCAGTTACAAAACCAGAATCACACAGTTTCTCGAAGGAAAAAGGTCCGATAACGTAGATGTGGTTCTGATAAAACCCCATGTAATTCCAAGCATGTGTGTCAATTTTTACCTCTATCTGCATTATTCCATGATTTATTAAGTTTTCAAATTTATACTGACTTTTTGATCACACTATAGATTCCGTATTTCTATATTTCCGAAAGACTTTTGACACTATTCCCCACAAGCGTCTTCTAATCAAATTGCATGCTTATGGAATATCGCCACATTTGTGCGACTGCATTCGTGATTTCCTGTCAGAAAGGACACAGTACGTTGTAATTGACGGTAAGTCATCGAGTAGAAGTGATATCTGGCGTTCCCCAGGGATGTGTTATAGGGCCCCTACTGTTACTTATTTTTATAAACGGTTTAGGAGACAATCTGAGTAGCTCTCTTAGACTGTTCTCGGATTATGCTGTCATTCATTGGTTAGTAAAGTCACCAAAACATCAAAAGCGACTGCAAAACAGTGGTAAAGAAATTGACAATTGACCCTTAATAATGATCAGTTTGAGGTCATCCATATGACCACTGAAAGAAATACATTTAACTTCAGTTACACAATAAATAAGTCAAACTTTGAGGCCATAAATTCAACTAAATACCTTACAGTAACAATTACGGACAACTTAAAATTGAAAAGAACACATTGAAAATATTGTAGGGAAGGCGAACCAATGACTACGTTTCATTGACAGGACACCTAGAAGACGCAACAGTTCTACTGAAGAAACTGCCTACACTACACTTGTACGTTCTATTTTGGAGTACTGCTACGCATTGAGATCCACACCAGGTGGGACTGACGGGCTGTTTCGAGAAAATTCCGAGAAGGGCAACTCGTTTTGTATTCTCGCGATATAGGGGAGAGTGTATCACGGAAAAGATGCACGAGTTGGGATGGAAATCATTAAAACAAAGGCGTTATTCGTTGCGGCGACATTTATTTGTGAAATATTTTTCACCAACTTTCTTTTCAGAATAGGAACATATATTGTTGGCAACCACGTACATAGGGAGACAAGACCATCATTATAAAATAAGAGAAATAAGATCGAAAACAAAATATTTATGTTAACACTTAGTCACTGAACGCAATAAAAGCTCAATTCTGGTAGGAGGTACCCAGATAAGAGTTTACTGTTACATAAAAAGCTTAATTTTAGCAGTAAAACTAGTAAAAAGGTCCGTGTGAACTACCGTCTACTCCCTGATGCAAAGCATTGTTCCCTGGCCCACAATGAGAACTGACTTGGTTCAATTTACTCTAATAAAAGGAATTAACGACACAGTGGCCAATTTACGTAGCAGCTCACACGAAATTACACACATGCATTAATAAACAAGCCACCACAATTAAAGTTATTTCATAAAGGCGGCCAAAGGAAAACATTTATGGCGCAACGGAACTTAAAAATTAAAAATTGCATCTGAGCTTGCTCTCGGCACTGGTAAAAAACAATATTAAATAAAAGGCGGAAAGTGCTCGAAAACTACAATTTATAGGCAAGTCGAAATTATACTGAACTTATCTTGTTTATTCTGGTCGAAAGCAAGCAAAATGGGGAACCGATTTTGTTAATACAATAAGAATGCATCCCACTGAAATAATGTACTTAAGTTAACCTATCGTACACAGACGATGGGTAGCACTGAATTTAATATAAATTTTACAGAACTTAACGCTACTGGGGGAGGATTTACAAACAACACTCACTCGCTCACACAAACGCAATGCAACAGCGAAACTCACCAAAATCAGCGTGCTGAAACGAGGCAGAAACAGGCGCCGATATCGTAGGCGAAATTCAGCAAAGCCGGAGGTACCACACAACACAATATACAATGAAACTACGAAAATGGCTCTGGTCTGTCGTGCCTGATTTGAGATGGTGCGTGAGTATAGCAACGTTAAGTTGCATTTAGATTAGACCGCGAGCAAACACGCTAACGGTGAGACACGGCTACGTTACATGATCCCACTCCACTGAAGGTGAAGTGGTTCAAAATCGTATTTATTACACAAAATCACGGCGGAGTCTTAAGTTGCAATCTGAGAATAAACCATGTAGGCACAGGTGTTATGATAAGTGGCGTGAATTCAGGTGACTAGCTGCAACCCCCGGACGTCGGAGTTCGGTCCCACGTGGTTCGAAAAGCCGATAGAAATGTATAAATCCAATTTCCGAAAAATAAAGAAAATTAAGTACGGCATGCAACCCCTAGAACTGCGCAGAATTTCGTAAGGAAGCTACTGCAATGCAGAAACATGCGATTGGGAGCGTTCACAGAGACGGAACAAGTCCAGTCTCAAGACCCGGAAAAGTAAAATAATTACAAAGTCGAAAAATAAAAATAAAAACTGCGGCATGCAACCATAGAAATGTTTAGAACTTCATAAGCAAGCTATTGAAGAAAGTTGTACAAGGCTCGGAGAGCATTACTGATAAAGACTAAGTGCATACTAGAAGTTCGGAGAAGAAACTAAAATTAAAGTAGGCGAGGAGAGAAGATCGCGAAATGTTTGTGGAAATCAGAAGGATACACGCATAGTGGCTTGCCTGATGGGCATGGAACAAACAATAGTGGAAGCTGAAGGCTTTGTTCTAAGAACCAACCATGTAGAACACATATCACTCACAGAAGGAAACGATAAGAAAGATTTTACATGTACTGTACAAAAATGAACATATCGTCAGTGAGAAATCGGACCCCACAAAGCTAGAAAGAATTTATGTAGAGTTCGTACACCACCACATAATCACAAAAGTTTTGAATATACCAGTCCGTTATCAAACTGCAACTAGTAACACATACACCGCATTTATCTGTTGGAAATCTCTGGATTGAAAAACTAGAACACACACACAAAAAAAAAAAAAAAAAAAAAAAAAAAAAAAAAAAAAAAAAAAAAAAAAAACGCTAAGTTTAAAAGTCTAAGTTAAATATGCTAGACAATGAATTGCTACCAACTCCGAAGCACAAGAACCAACCTTACCTCACCACGTTCCCAGCACAAAGTTAAGTCCGAGCGGCCACCAGGCGGGAAAGCTACTCGAAACCGAGAAAACCACGAGTACAGCGGTGGTGGGGAGAGAAGATCGCGTGACTCGCCCTAGAGAGGGCTATTTGGTAGCATCAGTAGTAGGGCCGGCCGCGGTGGCCGAAGAGATTGAGGCGCTCCAGTCACGGTCTGCACGGCCACTACGGTCGGGGCTTCGAATCCCCCCTCGGGCATGGATATTTGTGCCGTCTTTAGTATAAGTTAGTTGATAAGTAGTTTGTAAGTTTACGGACTGATGACCACGTAGTTAAGTCCCATAAGCTTAACAAACATTTGAACATTTGAACATTTCAGCAGCAGGGTTCGTAAAGGCTAACAATCGACTCTGAGCCAGAGACAACCATGCAAAGCGAGATACCAGACAGCCATTAGATTCTCGCACATCCATTTCAAAGTAAAACAAGTACACATTCTCACGGGGACAATAATCAATTATTAAAATTACAAAATCCTCGCAATATTAACTAACATTTCAGAAACTAATATTTTAAAACATGAAATAAATAATGTTATTCCTCATACCTTGAAAGGAGTGGAGTTCTAGTCTTAAGAAAATGCGAATCTAGCGACATCAAATAAATTACAATCTTATAAAAATATATATTGAAGACGACAGACGGTCGTCTTTCAAGGTGTTCATTTTTCCCCGGAGCTATTAGAGAGTGGAACTATTGAGAAATATTATTAAAATGTTTCGATTAACCATCTGCCATGCTCTTTAATGTGATTTGCAGAGTATCCATGTAGATGTAGATTGGAATTAAAAATTAAGATTCCTGTCATTACTTACCTGCTCAACCAGCGGGGCAGCCCAGGCCGCGTAATATCACACATGTCGGGCGTCGCCCAATAAAAAAATAATTTACCTTTAATTGTATTTCACGGCTCTCCCTACCGTGTTTTCGTAGTGTGCTTACATCTTTCGGCAAGTGATGTGAGATGAAGAGCATTCGTCGATGCCAATTCGTAAAGCCCAAAGTCGTCCGTGGGTATAATAATAAATTGGCTGGATGAATGTATCCAAACAGTATTGTTCAGCATACAGCTTACCAGGAAATCGAAAAAGTTATTGGGTGAGATGTTTTTCTGGCTATTAGAGAGGGTGACAGTGAATAGTTTCATTCTCTACAGAAGTATTGATATATAACAGAAGAGAGACGTATGACCATCTGATATCGATGGTGAGGAGAGACTAACTTTCTTTTACTTGAGTGGAAACGGTAATAACAGTAAGGATTCTACTGTTTACAGCAAGAACAAGGTTGAAGGTGATAGGAGAACTGCCTGCTATTTACGAGGTTTACAACTCAAAGAGTAACACTGCTGTGGAGGCACTATGCAATGGAATCTACTATTGTCGCTGATAGCACACGTTGATGACATACCTGCCTTACCTCCGAGCAAATTGGACTCGCCCATTCCTACGTCACCAACGTGCGCCCTATAGAAGGAAACAACTTGCCAGCGAGAGGTCTAACATAAAGTTGTCAGTATGTTTTCGAAACAGGAACAACGGAGATGGATCAAGTTTGAATGTGGTAGAGGTCATACAGTACGACCGTGTCATCAAGCTTTGTGAAAGAAGCGGAAAAACTTTCTGCGCACCCCACCCATCGATTTGCACGACGATGCGTGGGCGTCCATAGCGCAAGCTGTGGCTGCTCTGTTCGGTCGATAGTTCTGGGAAGTTCCGTACCATCCACCTTCTCCCTATACTTATGTCTTTGTGACTTTGATTTCCGTAGACGACGGGACCACTTTGTGACATTCGTTTCAGAACTGTTCCAGGGATTCGTCAGGCAGTAGACCGCTCCATTCGCACCATCAAGATAACATGTTCTGCTAACGGCATACTACGCCTGTCACATCACTGCCAACGGGTTCTACATGACGTTTGTGACTACTTTGAAGGAGAGTAACAGTTGCAAACATGCAACGCTTTTGTATCGGTTGTCAATAAATAGTTGCCACTATTTAAGTTCCAACCCTCGTACACGTTCGAGAGAACTAGAAGTCCATCGAGAAAGCCGCGCAGGAATGTCTGCCTGGTCTCAGGAGCCATGTCAAGAATTGCCGGAGGTTCGACTCCTCCCTCGGGCATTTTGTCCATAGCGAACGTTAGTTTATCTTACTTTAAGTAGTTCGTTAGCTTAGGGACCATTGAACTCATCAGTTTGGTCTGCATATGCATCTACATGGGATACTCTGCAAATCACATTTAAGTGCCTGGCAGAGGGTTCATCGAACCACCATTATACTGTTTATCTCCCTTTCCATTCTCGAATAGCGCGCGGAAAGAAAGTACACCTGACTCCGTTCGAGCTCTGATATCTCGTATTTTATTCTGATGGTCATTTCTACCTGTCTAAGTGGAAGTCAACAATATATTTTTGCATTTGGAGGAGAATGTTGGCGATTGGAGTTTCGTAAATAGCCCACGCCACAGCGATAAGCGCCGTTGTTGTAATGATACTCATCCCAGTTCCTGTATCATTTCCGCAACGCTGTCTCCCCTATATCGTGACAATACGAAACGAGCTGCCCTTCTCTGGACTCTTTCGATGTCCTCCGTCAAATCCACCTGATAAGGATACCACACTGGGCAGCAATACTCCAAAAATGAACGAACAAGCGTAGTGTATGCAGTTTCTTTTGTAGTTCTGTTGCATCTTTTAAGGGTTCTGCCAATATAATGCAGTCTCTGGTTCGCATTTCCCACGACATTATCTACCTGTTCTTTCCAAATTAAGTCTGAAGTAATAGTATTTTGAGGAGTTTACGGCCTTCACATTTGATTGATTTATCTTGTAAACAAAGTTTAACGGATTTCTTTTCGTACTCATGTGGACGACTTCACACTTCTCATTATTTAGAGTCAATTGTGTGTGTGTGTGTGTGTGTGTGTGTGTGTGTGTGTGTGTGTGTGTGTGGAAAATCTTGTCACTGTTTGTATTAAATGACAGTGCGCGATAAAATTCACAAGTACGTTTTTCTGTTGTGACTTTGGCTACAAAATAACTGGACTAAGCAATGAGAGCCTTCCTCTGCCCCGTTAGACTGAATTACGACTCACATGGAATGCAGTAATCTTTCGTGTATGTGGTTTTGTTTTATGCGCAACGGATAACACTTTAAATTGTAGAGTAGTTAATAAATCAACTGTAAATACCTCGTAATTTGTTTACACATTAACCCCTTGTGTGACAAACAATGTGGGCAAATGAAATTTTCAGATTGTTAGCTTGTACCACACGCAAGTGGCCAGACTATACATGCACAATTTTACCGCGAAAGCCAACAAACCAGCTTGCTACTACTATAATACTTTGGTCACTTGAATAAATATGAGTTTAAATAAAGAAATTTAGTATTGCTGGGATGCCAATCTGTAGTACAATTACCACACTGATTCAATGATTTAAATGTCCTTCAAATCTGGTAATGTTTTCAAAATATCACACACTGCAAATATTTATTTTCTCGTTACATGATCTAACTAGTTCTATTCTCATCAGATAAATCACTTTAACTGTTACTAACATTGCCCTAATAATGAGAACTTTCATTGACACTGCGAAAATCTATATCTAAGAACTTCACTGAACTACTTCCTGCTCTCATTGATAGACAAATTGATCATGTCAAAAATGTCTACACTGAACTGCTCCAATCAACACTTATAAAATTAATAACACTATTCTTATGCAACAGTGTCACAAGAAACAATGATCTCAACGATCAGATCTGATTGCAAATTAACTTTGAAATTCTTAAAACGAAAGAGGAACTGGTAAAATGATTCTGATTGCAAATTAACTTTGAAATTGTTGAAAGGAAAGACGAACTGGTAAAATGATTAGGTTAAATGATAAATGCAAGCTGCACTAAGCTATATTCATTAGCAAAAGACAAACACCAGCTACAACACTTCAAATACAAGCCACCATTCATAACAATAGAAATGTACACGTTTTACCCCATTTGTGGCAGTATTCATTAACATCGGCTACCTTACAACAATTACAATCTGCAGACTTGGCTGCGATTTTTCAAAACGTATCAAGCCTTAAACTTTCCGAATTTTACTCTTCGAGTCTTACACACCGACTGACTTATTCGACAGTTCCATAATGACTTCTACTCATCGACTAGACTCTACGATAGTCACGCAACGGCTCTTTTAACGCAACAACTGCGAGTGCAAGACACACTCCAAAGATAAAATATACAGTCTTTGGTTTACAGCAGAGATGCACAAATGACTTCAGCATGTTATATCGATTAATAAAATGATTCAAAACATTACATAAATTTGTTTTCTACAGAATTACAGCTAACGTTTCTGTAACAAAATATTTTGAAGGCTGAATGACAGGTAAAACTAAGTGAAAATTATATTACGTACTCCTTTCAAGGTTTACAAACATTTGAACATTTCAACATTCAACCGGGTGAATGCGTCGGTAAGTAACACAACTTCTAGAAATATAGGGTCAAAGTGACGAAACACATTGAATGAAATACACAACATGAGATGTCCGCTATGTATATTTAGTTTGCTGCACTGTTTAATCCTTGGTATAATTATATTATATGTAATAGAGGGTTTTTCAGTCCAATAACGATATAGGTTTGAAATCAAATCAAGTGCCAACGGTTAAGAAGTAGGATTTTTAACACGATAAAAGAAGTATTACAGTTATCAAAATCTGGAGAATTTTACTTGTCTTGCTTCCATTTAAGTACCATCAGTTTACAGCGACACAAGGAGGTGGTGTTGCACCGCGGTATCGACACGGTTCAGTTTCTGAAGCACATACTAATTTTCATGCCCCGTCAGTAAGAACTTATTATCTACAGTTTTCAAAATGTTCCATTTGATTTTTTCTGAATATTTGTCTACGTATCTTTCTATATTTATATATAAAGAACGGTATAGAGTGCAATAATTTTATTTTATTCAACTTGTGTCGGTCCCTCTTTTAGTCCATATTCAGGAATTGCAACTCTGAAATATATCATAGTTACATTTAGAGGATCTTCAAGCAATATTCATTAGTGTCAAGGTTAACCTAAGTTAATAGAGATAAAAATAAAACGATGTCGTGGAGCTGGCAGGTAAGTGAGAACCTTTCAGGGAGTCACTGCTGGCTGGAGCAAGGTTTACTGTTCTTAAATAGCTGACGCTCCGCCCCTTTGCCAGCTCCACCCATCTAATGAAAAGACTACATAGATGAAGTTAACCTATATGTTACAATTGGCTATACATTTCTTTGTCAATGTCTGAGATAAAATAATTATAGTCATATTTCTGATACGTAAAACAAAGATTACAACATTAAAATACTGACGTAAATTGCACTAGGTTCTTATCAACATTTTGAAATAAGTACCTTAAATAAATTTTGTAGTTAATCTTTTAATGCCAGTAAATTCGCATACAACATTGCGGAACCACTTATAGAATATCTATGAAAATAACATCGTTTTTATTTCTCTTTATTAACTTAGGTTAATTTTAACAATGATGTATAATGCTTGAAGGTCCTTTAAATGTAACTATGATATGTTACAGAGTTACTCTTGAGAGTGAATCCTTGTTATAGGAAAAAAATTGTACCAACAGTGAGATTACCCTGCATTATTAATGTCATTCCATTCTTATTTGGACAATTAATTTCCTTAAACGATTTCTGTATACCTTGCTGTGTGCATTACATTTTTGTGAGACATGGTGGCAATTTCGATGCACTTGAAAAAACTTTAATTGTCTTCACAAGAACTGCACTTCATTCAAGATTTACACGTTTCGACATATGTCATTACGAAAGGCTATAAAAAGAGAATAGTATTAATATACCATTTAACACTATCAAAGTGTTGGGTGGAATATTAATACATTTTTATTGCCTTTGATAATGTATGACGAAACGTGTAAGGCATTAATAAAGTGCAATTGTGCTCAAGATAGTTAAAGTTATTTTAAGTGCATACCTGTATTCATTTCAATTTGGCCTCATCATTTTTATGTTAACTTTGGAAAAAAAATTCCACGCAAGTGTTTGTACATTAGGTTTAAATTGGTTTACAAGCAGAAATTTCAGCATTTAATTGTCCGCTTTAGAGTAGCCGGTCGCAATATTTCTCAACGTAATTAAAATTTTATTAATTCGAGTTTGTTCATCACTGACAAATGGACTAATAATTCTAAATTAATATTTGTAATTACGTATTTTTGCACCGAGTTTTTATTTGCATTTTGTATGCAGTTGTCATTTTAGCAATTAGTTGTGTTTGCAAATGATAGTTAAAGGAAGGGAAGGAAGAAGGATAGGAAAGAAAGGATTGACAGTGGCCGCATTTGGGCATTGATATTAAGCAATGGCGACAAGTGAAAATGTGAGCCGCACCGGGAATCGAACCCGGGTCTCCCGCCTCGGGCCAGCGGTCGCCTTAACCACTTGGCCACCCGTGCTCCCCTCAGGTCCGTCTAAAATTCGCACGCTATGTTTGTAGCGCCCCTATTGTCCATGCCCTCTTACACTCGCCATTACGGATTCCCGTGCGAGGTCGGATGTATGACCGCATCGGCGGTGAAATAACTGAAGCTAACGTCGTCGTCGCGTGTAAATACTTATTGTATTGGTGTGGTGCCTGTTCTTTCGGACGTCCGAAAGAACAGACACCACACAAATACAATCAGATTACTTGTGTATTCCTCCGTACCAAAATAATGTACAAATGTTTGTTAAGCTTATGGGACTTAACTACGGGGTCATCAGTCCCTAAACTAACAAACTACTTATCAACTACCTTATACTAAGGACGGCACAAATATCCATGCCCGAGGGGTGATTCGAACCCCCGACCGTAGTGGCCGTGCAGACCGTGACTGGAGCGCCTCAGTCCCCTCGGCCACCGCGGCCGGCTCCTCCGTAACCATCAACACTAGTTCGTCACGGTTCACAGGACTAATCATATTAGCATATACAAACCGGATGAGTTCACGTTGTCTTCGTGAATTTGTAGGACCTACGTAAGAAATATAGTAAAAATAGTATGCAGCATTGGTCGTTTTTTTTTATCAATGTTTTTGCAGATCGATTTCGATCACATAATGATCATCTTCAATGCACCAGTTATCGTAATATCAACTATTACGTAAGGTATTTTCCAGCAGCATACGGAGATGACCGACTGTGGCCCTTCCATACAGCAGAGACGACGTTAAGCCGATAGGTGCCGAAAAAGCTCAGTGTGCAGCGCTGGAACCGCCTGTCCAGCCGAGGCGGCCGCGCCGCAATTAATCTTGGACGGCCGGTTGCCATAGCAACCGAACAACGGCGAACCGATAACGAGCGGCAGGTAGCGGTCCGGCCGCTACGGTTGTTTGGCGGCGGGTGGGGGCGTCGGTCAGGGTGGGGGGTGCGTCTAAGGCCAGCGAATCGCTCGCTTCCCTGCCTTCGCTGCGGTAGACGTGCATTTAATGCCACAGTAAGCTAAGGGTAGGCAGATTGTTTCAAAGTGCGAGATGCTTTGGATGATACACGGACGCACCAACTTCCCTATTCTGTAGATTTGTTTTCTTGTGAATTGCACCATTAAAGGAAATATTCTCATGTGATTCCACCACAGTAATGAATCTTCCATGGACAAAACTTGATAGATCGCTAAATATTTTTCTTCCACTCATTGCGCTTTTATACGGGATGAATCACCTAACACTTGCACCGCAAATATTGCTCAAACGGAAAATGCGATTGATGTGCGGTTTTCACAGAATCGATTGGTAGTCAAGGACTCGTATTGTTAGCCAAAAAACAGATTGTAAGCTTGTAGAAAATGAATTTTTTATGCAAACATACGATTTTTCAAATCATGCATTGGAATTTTTGACACCAGCTGTGTACAAAGAATTTTGAATGACGTTTTTATGACGTTTAGTTGGGCAGCTACAACCATTCAAAGTTTTGGGGCGGAGCCTACAACAGCGTAGCTCACTGGCTGGTGGTCTTGACATAGTGGGCCGTGCCCCAGGGGCTAGCCACTCGGCCAGTCAGCTACGCTATCGCAGCCTCTGCAACCCGAAATTTTGAATGCATGTAGCTGCCAAACGTCATTTCAAATTCTTTGTACACAGCTGGTGTAAATAATTCTAGTGCGTGATAGAAACAACCGTTGTTTCATTTAAAAAACCTTATGTTTGCATAAAAAATACATTTTCGAAGTAATATTAGAATCTGTTTGTTGGTTAAACATATGAGCCCCTGACTACCAATCCATTCTGTCAAAATCGCACTTTCCGTTTCCGCAAACTGTTAGGTAATCCACCCTGTATATTCTGAAGATATCAAAAGATGACAGCAATACAAGATGCTTGAAATCTATGAAATTTCAGCATGCTGGCTATTTTCCCGTACGGTAACTTCTTGAAACGATAGATTAAAACAGTGTGCCTGGACTTGGTTTCGAACCCGGGACAAGCTGGCAAGCGCTCTAGATTTTTTTTTTTTTTTTTTTTTTTTTTTTTTTTTTTTTTTTTTTTTTTTTTTTAGTTACATTGATTCCTTTTGGTTGTTTGTTCGTGTTCGTTCTGGGTTGTTCGTTGAGTTTTTGCCTCAATTTTTTGGTGCAGCGGGCGTTGAGCCCTCTGACTGAAACACCTCCCAGGCTGTGGCTAAGCGATATCTCTACCATAACCTTACTTCCAGCACTGCTGGTCTCCTAGTTTGGCATGAGAAGTTCTGTGAAGTTTGCCAAGTAGGAAGGGAGCTATTGGACGAAGTACAACTGTGTGGACGAGCCTTAAAGTGTTCCGGAATAGCACCGTCGGTAGAGCGCTTGCCCGCGACAGGCAAAGGTCCCGGTTTCGAAACCCCGTTAATCCATCAGGTAGTTTACATCAGCGCACACTCTTCTGAAGACTGAAAATATCTTTTTGTCAGGAAGGCAAATGTTCAAATGTTTGTAGGGATTATGGGACTTAACTACGGGTCATCAGTCCCTAAACTTACAAACTACTTATGAACTAACTAGTACTAAGGACGGCACTAATATCCATGCCCGAGGGGGTATTCGAACCCCCGACCGTAGTGGCCGTGCAGGCCGTGACTGATGCGTCACAGACGGATCGGCCACCGCGGCCGGCTGTCAAGAACGCCGTACTTATATTTCAGATGCCTGAAGAGCCAAAGTTGCAAAACTAGATCTTTTATTCATTTACATCTAGTTTCTGGATGCCCACAGCGTTTTTCCAAGTCAACATATGAGACAGGGAGGTCAGTCCATAGCAAGTCAATTATTCTGTACGTAATTTTACAATATGACAAAACTATACCAATACTTATCAAAAGCATAAAAAAAAATGTCTGTGTACCGTTAGTAATGCCATATTTTAAACGTGGTGGTGAATTTCGCACCCAGTGTACTTCCTCTTTTTCTAATATTTCCATGGAGTGCTCACTTTAAGAGTGGGCGTGGCTCTCGTGAATGGAACGTGGTCCAACCGTCAGAGAGGAGATGGGACTTTGTTCGAGAAAACTAGGTGAGTTGTCGCCAGCTATTGTGCGCCATGTTGGTCGTTCAGTGAAGAATCGTAGTTTTTGTAACCTCTTTTCAAATCTTCCTCATTATCGGGACATATCTATTACTATTGAAGAACCAATGTCCACACGCAGCTGAGACATCAATTACGAGCTCGTGTTCTTATTTCTTACACTAATTACATGGTGGAACCGCTTCTGTACTGTCCTCCCCTCCGTGAGGCAAGAGTTCTGTACGGGACATGCTGACACCTGAACAACTACGAACGCCATCACAGGAGTTACGAGCAGTTTTAGCGTCATCAACATCTCTGGGCGACATATATTGCTTCCTTGTGCGCTGTGACGCAAACACCTACCTAGGCCAGCCAAGAGGATTCTATCACAATGGATTCTCCATTGCTCGATCGTGACCACCTCGTATGACGACAGAATACTGCTTTGTAAGTAGGGAATAAATTATTGTGAACTGAACACTATTAGTTCATCAGATGAAGAAACCATTTTATACACACATGTTGTTGGGTGCGATCTCCTTAATTGTGAAATCTTTTTCACTGTTTTGCCAAGATCGCTTATTTATTTACCACATGACTGGTTTCAACTGATCTCGCAGTCTTCATCAGATCAATAAAAGGAGTAGACCACTCCACGTACCTGCTAAAAACTACCCATGGATGCTAAGAACCACAACTTATACATTTTATTTTTTATATAAACATTTCTGTGGAACTGTGGTGTATCTAATCATACCAACGCCGGATAGTCAGAGCCACATATTTGATACGATTAGATGCACCACACTTCCTCAGGTATGTATATATCAAAAATAAAATGTATAAGCTGTGGTTTTTCAGCGCTCATGGGCAGTTAGTGACAAGTACGTCGAGTGATCTGCTCCTTTCATAGATCTCATGATTGCGAGATCAGTTGAAACCGGTCATGTGGTAAATAAATAAGCGATCTTAGCAAAACAGTAAAAAAGGTTCTACAAACTATTTTATGCCTGGTAAATTTAACTACCATAATTTCAAGATGAATCGTTTTAACGAACAGTGAAAAATCTAAATTCACTTCAGTCTTCACTGTGCCGTACTTTGTATAGTCAAATATTGCGCTTTGAGGTATGTATACACAGAGAATGACTAACATGATTATTAAGTTATCCGACAGTATCGTGTTTTATATATGTGATAAATGATAATTTAGTAAGTCGTTGATAGTTTTTCTTGCGTTAATTAATGGCTCAAAGACTTTAGTAAAATTAAGCTGCATTCATCGAGTTTGTAGTCCTGCTAAGCGCGTTCTACAAAGTAGTACAACATGAACGAAATTCTCAGAAAACACCCTGCACTGTCTAGGGAAAATGATTATAAACTCTTAATGGATTTGTACTTAATAATAATGCGCGTTGTATAATACGTAAGTATGCATATTCTCATTCAATGGCTCCGCCTCCGCAATTGTCAGGGCGGCTGATTTCCATTCAGAGGGCCCAAGTTCGGTTCTCGGTACTCCCAAATTAAAACTGGTTGTGCTAAGCGTCATGAGGCCAACTGAGCAGCTGCTTGACCAAGTTGTATCGGTGTGATATTTCTGCCTTGCAGCCTTAGACTCACTTTCCTCACAGAAATTCAGAACACTGCTGTAAACAGCTGACGCAGGTTCGTGTGAGGTACCAGTAACATGTGATACAGGTGGTAAAATTCTCGTAAGAAAAGCCGCCAAAAGTTCTAGTACTCTCCTGTGATTGGTTAGTGCTTTTTGATGCTGCTTGCCAAAATTAATTTCTTCCTTAGTCATAATTAGATGTATGCTTTATTAAATTTATTTGAGTTTCGTAATGAATCATCTTTAAATTGCAAGCTACCATTTTGTTGTTTTATATAATTTAATAATAAAGACATTAAAATAAATGTAACATGAAAAAGCAGACAGGTGTTCTGCTGGATAACAGTGTAGAATTTTCACAATATTTCGGCTATATAGCTCATAATCTTTTTCAGGTTATTGTTCTTCGAGTGTATCTGGAAACAAAGAAATGTAACATGAAAAAGCAGACAGGTGTTCTGCTGGATAACAGTGTAGAATTTTGCACAATATTTCGGCTATGTAGCTCATAATCTTCATCAGGTTATTGTTCTTCGAGTGTATCTGGTCCAGTATATTTGTGACCTTCCCTTTAGGGTCATCACCCATTTGCTGCCATCCGCTGCCGCTCTAGGTGTTCTATTTGAGGTCCGCACCCATCACACCAGCTCCCAGGTTCTCCAACTTTGGACTGACGCCTATGCGGTCCGTGCCTGCTCGCCACTATTTGCTGGAGCGTTGTCGATCCATTTGGCGTCTGTGGCGGTCCAGAATGCTTCCTATGTGGTCCGCGCCTGTCCGATCCGTGGTGGGCGCGTACCACAAAGGGACCATTCTGGACCTCAGCGGGCGCCAAATGAAACAGCAATGCTCCAACATATCGTGGCAGACTGGCGCGGAACGCATAGTCGTCAATCCCAGGTTGAAGAGCCCAGGAATGCGTCGGACGGGCGAGGACCGCATAGGAAGCATTCTGGACCGCCACAGACGCCAAATGGATCGACAACGCTCCAGCAAATAGCGGCGAACAGGCGCGGACCGCATAGACGTCAGTGTGAAATCGGAGCGTCTATAGGGGCAGCGGATCAGAGCAAAACGGCGCCGACCGCAAAGGGAGCAGGGTGAAGGTCACAGACATAAACACTGGACCAGATACACTAGAAGAACAGTCTCAGGGCGCACCTGAAGAAGGTCACGAGCTACATAGCCGAAATATTGTGCAAAATTCTACACTGTTACCTGGCAGAACACTTGACAACCAAGATGTCATTAGGTCACCTGGAGAAGCTTGAAGAGTTACACGTCTGTTTTGGCACGTGTAGGCGTGTCTGCAGACCGAGGTGATTGCACTCTTTTCATACTAAGTTTGTCATAGGCCAAGAATTGATCATATACAAGAGTAATTAAAGAATTTAAATGCAACGAAAATCACGATTTAAAATGGTAATCCTTTAAATGACTAGTTAGTTCGTTAAGTGTGCAGTTTCTCGACTTATGCATGATCAAAGAGGCGAATAGAATCACGCAATATAAATGTAATTCTTTCCTACAAAAGTTATACACTAATTAACCAAATAGCCTCAATGAAATTCCAGCATGCTGGGTTTTCTGTAACAGCAACTATTTTCTCTGATGTTTAACATTTCAAAACAGACAAAGTTGCATAAAACTTTGCTTTTATTATTGACGGCCGGCCGCGGTGGCCGAGGAGAATGAGGCGCTCCAGTCACGGTCTGCACGGCCACTACGGTCGGGGGTTCGAATCCCCCCCTCGGGCATGGATATTTGTGTCGTCTTTAGTATAAGGCAGTTGATAAGTAGTTTGTAAGTTTAGGGACTGATGACCCCGTAGTTAAGTCCCATAAGCTTAACAAACATTTGAACATTTTATTATTGACGACTCATTTCGGCCTAGCCTGACACCATTCACAGGTCTTCCAAATGAGAGACAACGGTTATTACACATACTGATCCTTATTCCTAGGCTCCAACCAAATAAGTTGTAGACAACGTAGTTTTAATAATTTCTAAGAACATAAAAAGTCTGGTTAATGAAATGTCATCAACCTTTCCGCCCCGGGCATTTTCAATAAGATAATCATCGAGCACGTCCAAGGGAGAAACTCATGGAATCTAACATTTCAGTTAATAATCGAGCGCTGCAGCTACTGAAGTTGTAGACATTATGTTGGTGTTTCCTTGCCAAATTTGGTTTCAGATATCGTATTTTTGTTCGCAGTGCTTGGATTCTGTTGTAGACGGCTTTGTTGAGTTCCAGGACGCGTTGTGGCTGGAACGAAGACTGCCGGTCCGTAGTGGAGGAGGGACACCCTGGGGGCGATACTGTGGCAGCAGCGTCTCCATAGCAACGGAGGCGCCGGATGGCGGCTCCATTATCGCACCCAACAATATCTCCAATAAAGAGGCGCCGAGATGAAAAAACTTGGCTGCCGGCCGCTGGAAGCGAGGCGGGAAGGAGCGGGGAGGGGGCGGGCAGGAAGAGGCGAGCGGTGGACGCGCCAGCAGAAAAGCGCCGGCGGCCACGTGCACGATGGGCGAGACACCGGTCAACACAGGGCCCCGAGTCTGTGCAAGTAGCACGAGTACTGTGCAAGGAGTCAGGTTATCTTTACATTGCTTTCCGACATATCTCGTCTCAGAAATGAATGGTACTAATCGAGACGATTAATTAGAGACCTCACTCAATGGGGTAAGAATGTTATAAACAAACATTAATTACAAACTAATTTCAAGTACGCGGAGTCATGTCGCAATTAGCGACTAAACAAATACGAGGTTGGCGCATATTACACAACAGGGATAGGATAGGATGTTTTAGGCACACAACAGCAGTCAGTGATGGAAGTTGGCAGACGTAAGGTCGGGTACTTCAAAGTCGTTAAACGAAAATATTATAGTATAGGGGGACGCTGATCGCTGATGTTAGAGGCATCAGCGAGCCTTCCTGTAACACACTAAAACCTCCGGCCTAAGAGCTTATGCCAGAGTCGGGAACGTTCACAAAATTGTAAAACGTCCGTCACACTCGCCTCGTCGTCAGCTAAAACAATGGGTAGAGCACGACCAAGATTAACCGCTGCCCTCTCAGCACGATATAAAATACACTCAATTAAAATATGGCGTATAGTGATTTGCACGCCACAAGCATCATAAATCGGTGGATTCTCCCGGCGAAATAAAAAACTGTGGGTCAAAGGGCTGTGTCCAATGGGAAGGCGAGTTGGTTTAACCAACCGCAGTTTATTACCTGTCACTGCCAGCCACGTCTCCTCCCACAACTGAAGGGACCTCTGGCGCAGCACAGAGTAGACATCCCGCAAGGGACTGGCACACTCCGTGACATTTGGGTCTCCGCAGGCCGCCTTGGCAGCCACATCAGCCGCTTCATTTCCGCATATCCCAACATGCCCAGGTACCCAACGAAATGACACCTCTTTACCCCGCCGTTGGAGGAGGTAAAGTTGGTCATGAATCAATTGTAGTATAAGTTCAGCCGGGTACATGACCAGACGTGATTGGAGGGCACTAAGGGAATCTGAGCAGAGTAGAAATTTTGTACTTCGACCACGACGGATGTGTTCAAGTGCCTGGGCGAACGGCTGAATTTTTCATGGTAGGAAGGGAGCAGGACACGTAGCTAATATTCTACACAGTCTGATGAAACTTTTAAAGCAGGTGACGCCACACTCTGGGCATACGTCTTGTGCAGATGAGACACGCCTTTCTCATTGACTGGACAGTTCCGGCACGTCTTTGTAAGAAGCCGCCTGATTGATTCAGCAAAAGAGACGCGCACCCTGGCGGATATACACTGCGAGACGTCATCACTCTGGTGCGAGCCACCTTGGTGCGAGCACTTTGACGTAGGCTCCTGACCGTTGCGGTCGGAGAAGCTCTGTGGTGTATAGAGCGACTTACAGTGTATCTCCAGTGGGAGGACATTGTACGGTAGGCGTTGTTCCTAGCGTTTTTGATCGAGATACTTCTTATCCGATCGAGAACTGTCACAGAGAGATTAGTTAACGCATGTGGACGCATTTTGTGAGCGGCACGACGGTGGGTCGTAATACGACGTACCGAGCCGAGATAGACAGACTAGGGAAGACGAAGGCCGCCTTGACTTAATCGAGGCGTAGGTGAAGTTGAATCGACCTCAGTCCATTAAGAATATAAAAGAATAGCTTGAGTACAACCGACGCAGCCGACGGCGCAGTAAAAGGTATTGTGAGCAGCACACTTAGGCGAATTTCCTCCCCGCCCCTGACATTATAGATAACTGCAACATTGCACAATAGCAACAACCTCGTACGTAAAATGACAAGACCGGCATTTAGTGTAAATTCAAGTAGGCGCGGTGTTCAGTTATTCTAAGTTATTTCATTGCTTGGAAAACCTATTTTGTGATCCTGTTTTCCTTTATTTCAATTCAGTGTTATTAATTCTTGAAATCATTTTTGTACACAGTATAATTTTTATCTTTAAAGTATTTATTGACATTTCAATTTAACCTCGTGGAAACAGTAAACCACATTAACGTTCATTTTGTGTTGATATTTCATTGTAGTTGATAGGTCACTTTCGTACCCTGACTGACCCTACTAGTAACATCTGTGTGATAGGTTTAAGAAACCTTACAGGAGATGGAAAACAAGATCAGCCGCAGCTTGACGAACAAACTTCGCCTAGAATACGCCGCCGCTTTGCAAACCATCTTTCTGAATTCTCCGGTTCCTTGCTGGTGGTGCCTAGGGTACATTATAGGTCAGATTATCCATTGCGCATTTCACAGGTGGAGGACAGATAGGCCCACAGCAACGGAGACCGTGTTAGAACTGTTACAAACCGTAACGAGAGCCGAAGATGGTGGGCCAGTGCACCGACTGGATCTGAAGTGAACCGCGGTCAAGTTGGCGTTTAACCGCGTTCAGCGCAAAGTTCTGGTGCACCGACCTCGATCGAAGTTACACGAGGGAGTTGGCCGAATTTACATTAAACCGGGGCTCATCACTGTTTTTCGTGCAATAATTTCGCCGCTTTACGATACTATGGGTGGCACTGAGGGAGAATTCGTATACTTTGACAGTTTAAATCGCGACCTGAACGTTATTGGAACGATCGTGGAAAGGTGGACGATTTTCGAAGATTGTGTAGGCAGGGAGTTTACAGAGAGATTTCATCAGTATGGTTGTTGTCAAACCATACTGATGATGGGTTAGAATTTCCTACTGAAGGAAATGCCATTTCGTTAATAAACGTTTGATAGCTGTAAGGATGTAGACAATCAGAATCTCTTTGAACTGGGTATATTGTAATAGCAGAAACACGTAATACTTCTGATGTTGCTGGATTGGTGTATTTCATATGTCCATGGATAGGGTTTTGATTCTTTTTTTTTATTATTATTTTGCTCTAGGCAATGTTGAAATATTGTGATTATTTATTATATTGATGTGGGATTTTTAATGATAAATCATGATGGTTGTATTTCATCTGTCTTTGACATCCTTTTTCTTTTCTCATAACGCCCTAGTTCCTATTACTGCCTTTTGTGTGTGCAGATAATATAACTCTGGTGGCTGGTTCAAATCCCTTTTTGTCCGCCTTTATTACACTCGTTGTAGACATTCGGAAATAGTCTCTACAGTGTATTGACAAATTTCTGCGATGGTTTGTCTATAAGGACTCATTATTCCGTAATAAGATGGAAACCTAGCGAGAGTTTTTTGCTAGCCAAACACATTTCGGTACCTTTGTGCCAGTATCAGTTTTTTTAGACTGATACTGTCAAAATGGACAACAAACCACGCTGTTTTCCGTTTTTGTCCTAAACTGCTCATGCTACTTACCATTTAAAATACCGTGTACCGTTTTGTTAAAAAATGTTTTAGTTTTCATCAGTGTTTATTCCAGTTCAAAACTTACATCGGAAGTAAATGCATTAGTAAGAAACTTGCTTGAAAAACCCTTTTCAATGAGAACTCTGCAAGAAAAATTCGAAGTTCTGAGGAAAGGTAGGCCGAAGCCAGCATTACTTTACCCAGTATCAAAGCATAATAATGAAATGACGCAATCTGAGTAATAAATTACGGAAGACAGTGGTGATGGCTCGCGGTAGATTTTTTAAAATAATGTTTGTCAGTTTCCTTACGAATACGCAAAATGCAATAGGCATTAATACACAATCATCGCAAGACAACAAATTAACATGCACTGCTGAAGCGAGGAGATGTTGCAACATTACGTGGTTACAGATGCCGCAGCGGTACGATAAATAGAGGCGTGAGGTCCCTCACGACGAGTGCGGCTGAATACGGCACTCCCGGAGAGGCTGTAGGTCACAGCAGAGCATGACCAGTGGTCCATTAGTAGCAGCTGAAGTGGCCCATCTGGGTCAGAAGGTGGTTTTTGAAACTACGAGCAAATTACATCGTGTATCGAAGTAAAGATTTCATCTCCATGAAACAATGAATGCAGACCTTAAAGTCCTGACCACATATTACTCCAAGTGGCACCTACACCCAAACCCGAACAAAACAACCTGCACCATAATGCACCGTAACAACAGAGAAGCACATACAAAATTACAACTCTCTATCAATGGTCAGCAGATTAGACATGAGAATAAGTCTAAATAATTGGGTGTGAAATTAGATCGCACTCTATCATACAACTCACTTCCAGAGGACGCAAAACAGAATCCAAAATCCCGCAATGCTATCCTGCCGAATCTAGGGGTAATGACTTGGGGATGTGGAGTGAGCACTTTAACCCTTTCAGAGCTGGCGTCCAATATATTGGACACCGACTTTTTATTAATTTTCGAACGCTATACGATTTCGCTTTGCTTTGAGACATTACTTTGGTCTGTTTAAGGGACAACTGTCGCTTTTAGTTTCGTGTTGCTTCCATCTGTCACCAGAATGGCGTGCTACAATGAAAGACAGTGAACATGGCTGACTCCTTGCGAGTGCGTCAGACATGATATCAGTAGTTGAAATTATTTTACGTATTAATTTATGAATTTTGCACAAATCCCACTTTGCAATATAAGTTCCACAATACATATGGTGTGCCATCTATCACTCTTGACTTCTTATTGCATATCTTTAACAGCCTTAAGGGTACGGTGTCCAATTTAATTGACATTTTTTATTTTGGAAACGAAATATGAAAATTTTAAATTTTGCACGAATATGCAACATATAGGGTCTTATAGACAGGAAAAAATAATATGTTTTATTCTATCCATAAAATAATTCAAGACTGTAGGGGTAAGGACATCAGCCCAAGCTCATTTCTACAACGTGTCTGAATATTGCTCGACACACTGGATAAGAAGTGCACATGTAGCTAAAGTGGACGTCCAGCAGAGGGAGACGATGAGAATAATCTCGGGCACACTCAGAGCACCCCCCTGTGGTTTTCTCCCTGTCTTTCCCAACATAGAGCCCCCTGAAATCAGGCCATCACAGATAACCCTAAGAACATACCAAAAAATTCTAGGCAACCTGTACCTACCAATCCAACAAGATCTAAGAGCTACAAACAGGCTCAAATGCAGGACAGCTTTTTGGAAAACCAGCGAAGAAAGACTTCCACTCGAAAACTGTAAAGAGCTATGGGCTAAAATTGCACAAAACAACTACGATTTTGCTGACGATCCCAACAAGAAGATGGATGGATTCAATATTCCAAGGAAACCGCTTTGAACAGCGTGAGAACAGGTGACGGCAGATGTAAGAAACTAATGAAGAAATGGGGCCTGTCAGAGAGCTCTGAATGTGTGGTGAAACCCAAACAATGGACCACTTACTCATGTGTGAAGTGTACGGATACGATGGTGATTTGAAAGACGTACACAGACTCAGTGACTCGACCTTAAAGTGGCTTGAGGGAATATTTAATGTAGTTTATTATTGTGAGAGCACTTGCAAGAGTAGTTGAATAAGGACATTATAATTAACTAAAGAACGTTTGCCTTTGCATATGCCGAACGAGTGAATAAATAAACAATTGACAGTCATCAAACACGTGCTATGAGTACCCCTCTCAGGGCTGCACTGGCCATAGAAATCTACCTCACCCCTCAGTTCCCAGGCTGTTTAGTTCAGAGATCAAGAGTACAGCAAGTACAATAATTGTTTTCACGACTTGCCACTGACCGACACCTCGAAAACGTATCAGTAATCCGTTCTGCCGATCACCCAGACGGCTCCTAGGCATCGCCATAACAACTAACACTCCGTTGTTACAGACAACATACCTCATAGGCGCTAAAAACATCATTCAGCAACCAAAAGAAACACTGCGAAACCAGAGTGAGCGAATTTCACTTCACCCTTTAAACATACACTACGCCCTCACTCTTACAGGGATCGGCGAAATGCCGCGAGATGTAATAGGGACACGACGTTAGTAGTGTGAGAGGAGGTTGAGAATTTGAGTCAGACGGGAGCAAATAATTAAAATTGAGCCAAAAACTCAACGCCAAACTTAGAACAAACGCGAAAGAACAACATCAAAGAATCAAATTACCAAAAGACGAGAAAAAGAAAAACAAGGTAGTGTAGTGGTCGAGCGTGAGTGCATAGTTAGCAAGATGGTCCAAAAATGTTCAAGTGTTTGTATAGTCTATGGGACTTAACTACGGGGTCATCAGTCCCTAACTTACAATCTACTTATGAAATACTTACGAACTAGGACGGCACAAATATCCATGCCCGAGGCGGGATTCGAACCCCCGACCGTAGTGGCCGTGCAGACCGTGACTGGAGTGCCTCAGTCTCCTCGCCCACCGCGGCCGGCCAAGAGGGTCCGGGTTCGATTCCCGACTGGGTAAAAAATATCACATTTCCCTACGGTTTTATTTCGATAACTCCTAACATCTGGTGTAAATTCCTTTATTTACAACTTATCTAGTTCACAAATGAGAAGCTATCTTGACTCTCTGGCTATCGGGTTATGTTACATCTCTTTATAACGATGGAACTCTATCCAGACGAAACACGTCTCGCTGATTGCAGCGATTTAAACGAATGGCAGCCCTTGAAGGTCACACGATGGCTGAAACAGCATTTATTACTTGTCAGACTGACAAAATGTTCAAATGTTTGTTAAGCTTAAGGGACTTAACTACGGGGTAATCAGTCCCTAAACTTACAAACTACTTATGAATTACCTACAACTAAGGACGGCACAAATATCCATGCCCGAGAGGGGATTCGAACCCCCGACCGTAGTGGCCGTGCAGACCGTGACTGAAGCGCCTCAGTCCCCTTGGCCACCGCGGCCGGCTGTCAGACTGACCTGCAGAGAAATTTCATCGGCAAGTGTGTGTGTGTGTGTGTGTGTGTGTGTGTGTGTGTGTGGTGCGTGTGTGTGTTAATTTTTGCATTTATATTTTAGCTGGAGAAAGCAAAAACAGTAACCCGACATCTTTTCATTGTTTTGTGAAATTGGACGGTCAACGTGTCGATCGTGTAACGCTTCAGTATTGTAAAATAAATTGCGAAACCTTAGAAATAAACCTAGGTTGTTGCTAAAGCATATTTCATTGTAATTCTTGCCGGAATCACAGCTGTGTATCTAGGTTCTACATTACAGATAGAACGTGCGATTGGAACAACCACCAACAGTGGACTTTGCGGGGGCAATTTACTCGCCATATACAGTCGGGTGGCGTCATGTGGGTAGTTAACGGTGTTACTGGTACAGAGGGCTCCAATCGCATATACGAGATGTACGTACGGAGCGGTCCGCCGGACTTGCACAGCTTGCAACGGAATTTATGGAGTGGCGGGTGAAGCCGAGCAAGGCGCAGTTAACCAGCCTGGCCCGCTCTGGGCGCATGTTTATGTTCGTTCGCGTCTCCACTGATAAAATAGTGACCCGATGCACACGGTATTACCCTATAAATCCGTGAGCCAGCTCCCTCCGCTATTCATTAAAGTAACGTATGCCGTCGTAAACGGACAACATTTCTGGCAAAAGTGTTGCAGAACATAGCGCAACCGAAAGTCACCGTCTCATTCACTTCGAAGGAAAGAAAAAAAGGAAAGCAGAGTGTGGTTTAGAATCCCGTTGACAACGTGGCATTTGGATTGCCAAATTGTTTATTGCGTATAACTGGACGTGTGTCTGATACTTCTCTGTAGATAACTGTGTAGCACTTCAGCTTACTTTGCTGCACAATCACATTTCTAAAAAATAATATCACGAGAAAGTGAGTTATGAAGGTGTATGCAGATCTAATCTTTTACTATGCAGTGGAGTTTGCACGGTTTTGAAATTTATTCCTAAATTACACTGTGTTATTGACATGCCGCTCGGGACCGCATCTTATACTAAAAAAAAAAAAAAAAAAAAAAAAAAAAATCATTGTCATTTCCATATAAACCCAAGATAACAAAATTCAATACCGTAAAACGTTAATTATACAAAACACATAAGTAATCCAAACAATGGATAGATGTATTACTACTAAAACTACAGATACTTGTCTTCGATGAAGCGGTTAAAGTAAAATGGATTAGAACAATGTTCGCACATTACTATGGCCTCGCATTTAGATTCAAAATCAGTTCCGCGTACAAGCAGTCCAATAGCAATAGTGACCTAATAGCGGTTTCGAATAATGAGAAGTGTATTCCAGTATCATAAACAGCCCTTCACCAAGAATGTTGTAACATAGACTTATATTTTGTTGCATATAATTGATTGTAAATGACACCGTGAAATTTAAATATATTTGGACCATGTATCTCTTCCATACCAGTATTTTGTAAATCAAAGTGACAGTTACTGACTGGTTTTTAAATTAGCAGAAATAATTTGCACTTACATTCGTTATGTACATTGGTTTCAGGCACTTACTTCCCTTCTTCAAACATCCGTCCATTTTTATTTTCTATTTTTTTTTTTTTTTACTTCTAGAAAAAGCTAAATATATGGTTACAAAAATATATTGGCAAGAAACATTAATGTCAAGTGAATGTAAAAATTTTGAAAGGTCTTTATATGTTCAGTACGAAGATGGTTAAAGGAAAATGAACACTATCAAGGGACACCTTTCACATCGAGCGCTCGGTACTGCACGGAACCATACTTATAATAACAATTGTAAATAAAATAGTGGTGTTTATCATTTCCATCCAAAACGCCGCACTTGTATATTAGCGTCACTAGATGGTGGCATAGGATAGCTGCACTAACCAGTGCTCCAATGAGTGGTACAGCTGCAAGACGTATTTGTCTCTTGGAAGTTTGTAAACGAGTTACTGTGTTAACTGTGTACAGTGAAGTTATATGATGAAGAGAATTAATCCTACGCATGTGATCCATTTACCATGTTCTGAATATGGAAATGACTTAGGGCCGAGGGTATGGAGTTCGCGGATATATTATCTAACATAATAATTCAGAGATATACTGGTGATAACACAGAAATAAACGATGTTATGCTGGATAGATATGCGGAATTTGAAGGACCGGGTATGACACTGACATACCAATATCATCATTTGAAAGTGAAATTAGTGTGGCTTTTGATACTGTATACTGTGACTACGAAAGTCATTGGCCATATTATAAGGTGGCTTTCATAACTGTGCTCAATGTTCTCTCCCACTTTGTTTTAACTAACAGCACTTTGAGGACTAATATAAACACTTTCAGGTGTTTGTGTGGGGTACTGCTGTATCTGTGTGTTTTGCTCTATTATAAGTTTTTGATGCTGTTGATTGAATTTGTAACGATACACTGACGCCGTTAAATTACATGTAGTTTCTTTCCTACGATATTGATATCTTGTTACTTTGTTTCATTGTATTGAAATGTTAGTTGAGGTACAATGGTATGCATTGCTTGAAAAATGACGCGCTGTTCTGTTTGGCTGTTATTACAAACATGGCTTCGTGCAGTTCCAAACGTTCGAGATCAAATATGTCCCTTGTAGTGCAAAGATTATTAAAAACTATCAGCAGTCAGCTGCTTAATTACGTCTATCAGTTTAGTAGGAATTTCCTATGCTATTAGAAACCACGATCAGAAATTAACTGCAATGATCAAAAGAATTAGGGAATCAGTTGAAATATCTCGGTTCTGTAGTATTGTCATCGGCAGAATGAACTAAAATGGGTCAAAGTCTTTCTGATGGTTCAACGGAGTGGATAAAACAAATTTACGGCAACAGAGATATTGGTAATAACAGTTGCTGCGTAAGGAGTTGGTGTTATCTTGTGTTTACTCTACAAAACGAATTACAAAAATCAAGTGTTTGTTAAGCTTAAGGGACTCAACAGCAGGGTCATCAGTCCCTAAATTTACGAACTACTTATGAACTACCTTATACTAAAGACGACACAAACATCCATGCCCGATGGGGAGGGGGGGTTCGAACACCCGACCGTAGCGGCCGTGCAGAATGCCACTGGGACGCCGCAGACCGCTCGGCCACTGCGGCTGGCTACAAATTACATTTGGGTTGTGAGCAGGTAGTGCAATGTAACAACAGGGTGACTTGGTATGGAGAGGCATAGGAGGGTTTGAAGTGAGGTGGCTGCACATATTGGAGTATCTCAATGCGTAATATCAATGACCTGGACGCGATTTCAGACTACAGAAACCGTTAAAAGAAGGCAAAGTCAAAATCGTCCACGGGTGACATCATCAAGAGATGAACGTTATCTCCGGTTAAAACTCCAATGAGACAGGATGCTGAATGCAGCTGAACTGCAAGGCACTTTACAGGCAGCAGCTGGACGCGCAATATCAACACAAATAGTCCGAGATCGCCTTTCGAAATGTGGCCTCCTATGCACGAAGGCGTGTGATGTGTCTCCCATTAATACCACGACACCACCTATCCCTGCAGAAGCTGGGTGGAGGAACATCAGGATTGGAGTCGTAACGAACGGCGCTGGGTTCTATTCACAGATGAGTGAAGACTCGGTGCTCACACCCAAACCTTCAGACGTCAGACACTCAGATCGGTACCAAACGTTGTATATCGATAGAGTACAAACCGAAATTTCTATTTTATTCTTGCTATGTGCTGCCGTCCAGGAGAACGTGCGTAAACGGAAAACATATGTAACACATGTCCAACGGAACACAGGAAAAACGTATCTGTAGGGGTCTGCTGCGCTTAACTCCCGTGGCGTAATTGATGAAGCGAATGTTTGTCGTTACAAGAGTCCCCGGTTAAAACCCTGGTGGCGCGAATTCTTATTATTTTCTTCTGTATGACGCTGCAAATTGTTATACGTCGACAAACGTACACCGAGTGTTACATGGGACAACATGTTCCTGAAATGTAAAAGTAAAAAGACTTCGGATTTTATAGCACTGTGTTATCGGAAATTTGCTTCTGCTTCGTTTTATTTGAACGTAGCAAACCAGTAGAGTATATTCGTAGAAGAAAGAAACAATTGCAAAGTATTAAAGTAACAATTACAGTAATACATGAGTGCTAGATAGGTAGCACCGGCGTTCAGCGGATGTGTGTGTTGTGGCTAGTGTCTCGTGTGTTTGCCAACACCATCAAGTGGCGCTGACGTTGCTGTCCAGTCCGCACGCTACTGCTACTGCTGCAGCTGACAGTGCTGTTTTGCGAACTGAATCTGCGGAAAGTTATAGACATTCTATTTTAACAATTTTCAACGTACTGCAGTTAAAAGAAATAAAAAGCGGCTTTAGGTAGGACATGAACCCACGACCTTCTATTTGATGAACTGAGGCTCCACCAACTAGCCCACGGTAGCGCAACGCGATAACCTCTCACAGTTATGGTTTTCCTCCACTCCGTAAGTTAGGTGTTACTTATTATTATAGTTTACGTACGTTCTCCTGGACGGCAGCATATAGCACGAATCATATAGAAGTTTCGGTTGATTATCGATATACAACGTTTGGTACTGATCTGAGTGTCTGACATCTGAAGGTTTGGGTGTCAGACGAACAATCGTCGTTCTCTCATCTGGAAAGAACGTGGAACAGTCCTGCTTATGCACGGGAAACATGGTGGATGAACTGTCTGGGCAGGAGTCAGTATTGACTGGCGTAAGGAGTTCTGCGTCGTTCAGAATGGATATTTGACTGCTAAGAGATATAGAGACGAGATCCCTCTACCGTTTTTGTGCTCTAGCGGATGGGTTCCATCTGGTGGACGATGACGCTCGTCCCCAAACGCTTCCTCTCGTGAACAACTTGTTTGAAGCCGAGGGAATTGAACGAATGGAGTGGGTAGCTTATTCACCGGACTAAATCTCGAGTGAGAATGTTTCAAAAATGTTCAAATGTTTGTTAAGCTTATGGGACTTACTACGGGGTTATCAGTCCCTAAACTTACAAACCACTTACGAACTACCTTATACTAAGGGCGGCACAAATATCCATGCCCGAGGGGGGATTCGAACCCCCGGCCGTAGTGGCCGTGCAGACCGTGACTGGAGCGCCTCAGCGACCACCGCGACCACCGCGGCCGGCGAGAATGTTTGGAATGCACTTTGCAGATGTATTGGAAACAGACTAGCACCTCCTACAACGGTTGGAGAGCTGGATATTACACTCACAGAAGAATATTCAAATATCTCTCAAGAGCTGAGTGGTAACCACATACTGCAGGAGTGCAGTCGTACTGGTTGTCTGATCACACACAATATTAGAGGACAATGAGAATTACCCGCTCTAAGTAAAACTCATGTAAATAGTTGAGACATCCATATCTACATCTACATACAGACTCCGCAATCCATTGTAAGGTGCGTGGCGGAGGCTACACTGTACCACTACTAGGCATTTCCTTTCCTATTCCATTCCCAAATAGAACTAGGAAGAAAAGAATGCCTATATGCCTCCGTACGAGCCCTAATTTCTTTTATCTTGTCGTTGTGATCACTACGCGAAATGTAAGTAGGCGGCAGCAAGATCGTACTACACCCACCTTCAAATTCCGGTCCTCTAAATTTCCTTAACAGAAATTCACGAAAACAACGTCGTCTTTCCTCCAGCGATCCCCAATTTAGTTGCCGCAGCATTTCCGTAACACTCGCGCATTGGTCGAACCTACCATTAAGAAACCTAGCTGCTCGCCTCTGAACTGCTTCTATGTCTTCCTTTAAACTGATCTGCTGCGGGTCCCAAACACTTGAGCAATACTCAAGACGTGGTCGTACAAGAGTTTTATGCGCGGTCTCCTTTAGAGATGAAGTACATCTTCCCAAAATTCACCCATTAAACCGAAGTCGGCTGTCCGCCTTACTCACAACAGTAAACAGTAAAATATCGTACTGTATCACACATAAATTAGAACTTAACCAATATCTGAATAAAATGCTTTACTACCATATCTCATAATTTTTTTGAGGAGTGTATTATTTGCTTGGCTCTATCTTCTTCTGAGGACTAGTGTGGACACATGATACATCCTCGCCAGGTGTCTCTCATGTTTCACCAAGTTACGGCCAGGAGGCATCCTACACCATCGGATCAAAACTGACGCGTTTCTTTCCCGGTGTATATTTTTTTTATTATTTTGTCCTCTGGACGAAGAAGATGAAATGCCAAGATTCCAACGATCTACTGTTTACAGCACGCTCTTCCATAACAGCGTTGATCTATGGTGATGCCTCTCTGGAGTGCGAAACCGGTGTTCAGGATAGGAGCGGTTTAATGGTGGGCATCCATGGTTACTTAAAGAACATGCTAAATAAGAAGCCAGGAATGTGGTTAAAATGAAGCGTTTGCCACATTATTATTAGAAAAAGTTCATCATCCAACGGGGTACAATTATGGAGGCCGGGAGGCCCCCACCAGGTTGGGCTGCAGGAGCAGGGAGGGGGCACGTCCGGACGGTCTGGAGGCTGACTGGCAAGAGAGAGATCGCCGTTGCTGGTCGGCCCTTACCAGCCCGCGGTGCAGTTGTCACGCGCCCACACCCTGCCTTCTGATTGGCTGATTTCTTCCACAGCCAAGGCAGTCGACACGGCGTTACCTCATCAGCCCGGAGTCCCACACACAGGCAGCACGTGAACACAGCCTGCCGAGAAGGTGCTACAAGCAAATTTCCAGCACATCCGGCGAAGCCTGCCCTGTAGTCAGCCGCGTATTGAAATGGAAGAATAAGCCAACGGCGAGGCCGGGTCCTCAGCATTCCACGGGCGGTCGGTCCGGGCACCGCAGTTGTCGCTAATGCCGGCACCCTCCCAGAGACTGCACGCGTAGTAAAGACGTGTTTAGGTGGGTGCGGCCGGCCGCAGCAATATCTGGCAGCGGTGGCGGCGGCGGCCGAGGCGACAGGCGCGGCGCCGTGTCAGGACAAAGGGGCGGCCGAGGGCGTCAACAGCGGCGGTCGTAAAGCGCCGCCACTTGCCGTTAGGGAGGCCGTAACGCCGCCAAGCCGCGCACAGGGACACCTCGGCTGACGGCCGACCTGGCAGCACACTTTTATGGGGTCGGCAGCAGCAGGCACGCTGGCCCTTTGTGGTCCACTGACCACTGCTGCTGGGATGGGACTGTCTCGCGGCACTATGCACGTGGCTCTTCTGACGTTCAGATTCCGGAAATCGTCACGTGACTGTCGCGTAAAGACCTTCTTAAGCGATGAACGAAATAGATAACAGTGTAGCGAAGTGCTCCTAGCGTACTAGCCCAGAACTATGACCTCATGCCAGCTTTTGAGGCAGCGATACGAATGATAGATTTTCTCAGGGAAGCCAAAACAGTCTTGGTCCAACCCACCACTGCCCGCACCGAAACTAAGTTTATTGTGCGGTATCGCTCCCTGTATATCTAGTAAAGCAACCAATGCCCTTGAACAAGTGCAAGGAGTCCCATTACCAGTTCTTTAATAGACACAATTCCTTCCGGTCTGGTTGTTCCAAACGTTCTGTGCCTTTTACTCTCCAATGCAATGCATTCGAAGATTAGATGTGATGCAGTTTCTTTGCCGTCAGCACAGATCCTACATTTAGGGTCCTTTTCTGTTATTCCCATTGTATGTAGGTGTTTTTTGAAATTCCCATGGTCTGTCAGCAATCCATCCATGAATCTAATCTCCCTCCTGTTCAGGCCCAGGATTGCAGAGCTTTGCCATGTTTTTGTGGATAGGCTTTGTTCCAAAATTCTACGTGCTGTCTTCTGAACCAGTTACGTAGCTCCAATTTGATCATTGCCTTAGTGATTATCAGGACAGGTTCCGGTCCAATAAATGGAGTCTCTGCCCCATCCTGGCTAATCTGTCGGCAATAGGTTTACCCTATTGCTTTCCCCTAGCTCCACCAGAACCCTGTGATATTCTGCAACAATTTTAGATCCTGTTGCAGGAACTGCCAGTGATCTCAGGGCTGCCTGGCAGTCTGAATAGATATAGATGCTACGGTCTCTGTAGCGCCTACGCAAATTCTCCTCCACACACGCCCTGATGGCAGTGATCGATACGATAATCAGACAGTAAATCCTGCAGTAAACGCTACTAGCGAATGTTTTGCGAGTCTAGTTTGTTGTTGTTTCTCCGGGCTGTAAACCAGTGGTACATCATCTGGATACGAAAGGACAATTCACACTGTCCGTTACGTCAATCTCATGTCACAGCACCGTCTCATCTAGTTGTATTACACTGTCCGTCATCCAACATCTCCTTCAATCCCATCTCTCCGAATTCTCCATCTGCTGTAACCAGTGGCTCCACACCATTAACGCCACCAAATTCCAGGCAATCATCATTATGTCACACCACTCCGTCCTTCTGTCACCGCGACCTCTACCTTACGCTCCATGGCATCCTGCAGACCAAAACCCTCAAATACATAAGCCTTAACTCGAGCGCTCCTATCCTGAAAAAGCCACCTTCAGACAATCTTTGATAAAGTTCTGCCTCAGCTTCCTAAAATTCGTTTCCGACCAGACATGTGGCCTCAACCCACCATCCACTTCACCTACCGCTCCATCATGCTTCCTATTCTACGCTGCTTCCACACCACTTGTGATTCCGCTCTCCTTACCCACTACCATTCCCTCCATACCCTTGAACGCCACGTCCTCACCTAGCTTAACCGCCTTCCCTCTCCCACGTAGATCCTTTATGATTTTATATCTTGCCCTATCTGCTCAAATTCGTCGAGCACCTCATAAACTGCCAAACAGGCTGAATATTCGAGTAGCCATGTGATTTTGTGTCCTCTCGTTTTCGTCGTGTGTCCTCCCATAAGTGTGTTTCAATGTCCATGGGTTTTTAACGCTGCACGTATATGTCTCTTTTCCCCATCGTGGCCATTTTAAATTCAGACTTTTATTATTATCATTTATCCATCTCCTTGAAATATTTTAAAATCTGCATAATTTTCTCCTTTTGTATATCTTTTAATTAATCATGTTCAATTTCTTTTGTACTATTGGCTGAAGAGCCTGCCACCATGCGTTGGCATTAAAATGCAATAAATAAAAAACAAAAAAGGTCTGTCACGTCAACTTGTTTATCCCAACAGCCGATGTTCAATGTGAGGTAATGACTGGCAATCTGTTGTGTAGAAAGTGATAGTTTCATACTGAAATAGAAAACTAAATGTTATTGACGACAAATATAACTTTACAATGTATGTTTTTGGTCAACTTAGTGTGGTAAAGTGCTCAGAACGGAAACAACTTTTCCAAACATCTACCTATATTTTCAGGCCCAAAAATAAACAATATCAACATATCATATTTGTAAGAGTATAAATAAAATTTGTTTACTTTATCCTATACAATTTGCCCGCTGACGTTGTTGATACCATCGTGCACAACTGACTTTTTGTCCTTCATTTGGACCGACTTTTTCATTGAGTGAAAATTGCGAAATCTAATTACAATCTTATTCAAATAAACAATTGGCTTCAGTCTTTTCTGTTACAATAGTGCTAAACATAAACCATTTTTCAGTTCCAGATGTACTGCTTTGCTTTTAGGACGACACTCAATTGAGAAAAATATTATCGCGTTGAGATGGAAGCAGGTTTGACTTAGAAGGCAGGCATGTCAACTGAACACAGCACTTATACTGAAAGCAGGTTTACTGCGAACTGAACGTACACGCATCACTGACTGCCTCTCTTTTTTTATTTATTTTGGGCCTCCCTTCTCCCCTTACAGCCCATCCATACTCTCATCTTATTTGCCTTCTCCGACTAGCTTTCTCCGGTATGCTTTTGTAAATTTATGTTATTTCTATTTTCTTTTTTCATATATTTATTTTTTATTTTTAATATCTTATTATTTTTTTTAGTAGCGCTATTACTGCTAACTGACGTCCTCAAAGTTCGTCTTCTCGTATATAATGTACTGCTTACGCAGTGGACTCCACAATCGAATTCGATTGGGTAATTTCATTCTTTCGATAATTCTTTTCCTTTTGCGTCTGCTCAAAAGTTTCTGGTCGTCTGTTTCTGTATGTACTGCACTAGGTTTTTCCGTATTTCTTGTCCCGTTATTTGGGGCAAAGGTTGCACCTTATAATGTATGTAAATAAGGTAAAGAAATAAATAAGAGCCTCTTCTGTGGCTTTCCGTACTTACTGTACATTTATAATGCTAAAAATAATATTTATTTCAGTTCATAATAAAAGAAAGATAATTTCCTATGAAGTAAATAATTCAAAATTTCCTTCAGGTTTTCCATCGTTGTCTTCTGCTTATCACTCTGATAACTTTTTCACTTTTCTAAGAGTAAACTACTTGCTAATTTTTTTGATAACGTCTTATTTGTGTTGCTGTTTACCCCCTTTAGGTACAGTGCATTGCTGTTTCAGGGTTCTACTGAGGCCTTCACGGCTACCGTAACGGTCACGGGGCTCACGAAGTCCCCACCGTACTTCACCCTCAGCAGCAATCCCCTACTTAGGCATGCTTCGTACCTTTCCCAGACGTCGTTATCCAATTCCCTCTCTCTCGAAAAGCGTCTGTAGTCTGTTCCCAAAGTGCTTTCGATAACTCTTCTTCCTTTGAACTCTGTAGTATTCGGTGTGTATATATTGATCATATTCCATTATGTTATCTGCACCTTTGTTATTAATGACATAATTGACATAATGTCCAAGTATCCAAACCATTGCATTATTTTTCTGTCCAGGGGACAATACAAGTTGTGGTAGTAATATGTTATTAACAGTTATATCTCTGCCATCACTTCCCTTTATGAAGGCTATCTGTTTCCTAACATTATCCCAAATAATTTCGTGGCCTTTACAGACAAACCGGTGACTTATGGTATCTACGGCAAAACATTTCTGGCAGACATTGGTATTACTTAAACCAATATAGCATAGTCTGTCATTCATGCAAACGATATTATTTACGACTTTGTACCACGCTGCCTTGCCATCCGTAGGCAATACTTTATTGTGTATATTTTCCCAAATGATCTTCCAGTTTTCGTTTGGGTAAGTTTGTTCTATTTTATTTAGGTTGTCTTTGGTTATACGGCAGTCCATGATGTAGTTGCAAGTTCTTATTTGTTTGTCCTCCATAATACCGTCCAGATAGCTTATCTCTAAGTGGAACTGTCTAACATACTTCAGCTTATAATTGATTCGACTGATATTTGCAGGTGGTTGCAAGCTTTCAGGTTGTAATATCTTGAACAGTCTGGATGTGACACTATCTGGAGAGTTGTCTATAATCTGAAGCGTTCTTTTAATAAAAAGTGCCGTGACCTTGCGTCGGATGTCGGTGAGTCCTAGGCCCCCGTCTTTTGGTTTCAAGGTTATACTGCTAGCAGCCACCCTGAAAATCTCGCCTTGCCAGATGTATTGGCAGATAGTGGTCATGATAGTTTTGGATATTTCGATGGATATTGGGAATATTTGTCCCACATATATTACCTTTGATAGGACAACACTGTTTATAATTTTAATTTTCTGGATCAGATTTAAATTTCTGATACGGTTTAGTATTACGGCCGGCCGCGGTGGCCGAGGGGACTGAGGCGCTTCAGTCGCGGTCTGCACGGCCACTAGGGTCGGGGGTTCGAATCCCCCCTCGGGCATGGATATTTGTGCCATCCTAGTTCGTAAGTAGTTCATAAGTAGTTTGTAAGTTTAGGGACTGATGACCCCGTAGTTAAGTCCCATAAACTGTACAAACATTTGAACATTTGAACATTTAGTATTACGGCACCTCTAATGTTTGTAGAGACCTTCCTACAGTTGAAAGCCATCGTTTTTTATATATCTTTGTAGAACGTCACACCTAAAGCTGTGTGACGTTCCACTGATTGCGCCCAATCTAAACTTACATTTCTAAATCCATTAAGATGCAAAAACGAACTTTTTGTGTCATTTATTATTGCTCCTGTTGCACTGCAGTAGAGCCGAACAAGCGTTGTCAGATTATCTACATCGTCAGAACTCCTCGCGAGCACACGTACATCATCGGCATAAGCGTTGGTTGCTCGACTTTTGCCCAGTATCGTTATGCCCTCTAGCTCATTATTAATCCTTCGCAATAAGGGTTCTAGAGCTATGATGTATAATAACATCGACAGTGGACTGCCTTGAGGGACGCCATTTTTTATTTCTATGGATCGAGTTAATGTCCATTCCGTAAAATTTTTGTTTTTATTCCCTTTAAGAGATTTCTTAAAACAACCAGGAAATGTTCATGAAAACCCATTTATGACATTGCATGGAACAAGTACTCATGGTTTACCCTGTCAAAAGCTTTCGAGAAGTCCAGAAAAGCTAATCCTGCCCTGGCCAAAGTTGTCGAAAATATCGCAATTATGTCCCTGTATTCAGTTAAAGCGTTAAAAATACTCCTACCAGGTAGACACGCTTGATGAGGTCCTATTACTTCATCTAAGACAGGTCTTAGTCTTTCTTTCATTACTCGAGCTATGATTTTATAATCGGAATTCATTAAAGATATTGGCCTCATTTGTGTGAGCTGCTTTACTTCTTTGTTGCTTCTATTAAGCAACAGCACAGTTACGCACTCTTTCATTTCGTCAGGGACGTGTACACCAATTAATGTTTCATTACTGACGTCTGTAAATTTAGTTCCTATTATGTGCCAATAAGTTTGATAAAACTCGACGGGTAATCCATCTGGACCTGGCGATTTTTTTACAGGGGAATATTTTATTATATCTAAAATGTCCTCAGAGTGAATTTCGCTCTTTAGACTCCTATTCTGTTCTGCTGTGACATTATCCTCGATATCACTGATTCGAAGTAATTCCATTGCCTTGGATGATGTGTAGTGGGCTTCACTGTACAGCGAGTTGTAAAATCTATGGGCCTCATTTAAAATTTCTCTTTATTGAGCTAAAATCCTGTTATCTTCGGTGCGGAGTTTCTGTATAAACGTTCGTCTTCTGATTTTTTCGTATTGAATTAAATGATAGAGTGATGCATTTTCTTCTTCTAAAATAGTTTGCACATGCGATTTTATTTTGAGTCCCTCCAACTGTCTTCTTTTACGACTTATAAGGGTAGCTTTTACCTTATTTATGTTGAACCTTACTTTCTTGGACATTGGAATCTCATAGAGTTCCCTTAAACAAGAATAATGGAAATCCACTGTGTCTCTAAACCACCTTGCTCGTTCTCTGCCATAAGACATCAGTGTTGTCGGAAGTTTCTTTTTTGCACAAAATGTCCACCAATCAATAGTGGACCGATATTTGTGACTCTGTCTTAGGGCAATCTCCCAAGATTTTGCTATCTGATCCGCTAAAGCAGTGTCTTGAAACATATCGACATTCAGCTTCCATAAAGGTCGCCCGGCCGCGGTGGCCGAGGGGACTGAGGCGCTCCAGTCACGGTCTGCACGGCCACTACGGTCGGGGGTTCGAAACCCCCTCGGGCATGGATATTTGTGCCGTCCTAGTTCGTAAGTAGTTCATAAGTAGTTTGTAAGTTTAGGGACTGATGACCCCGTAGTTAAGTCTCATAAGCTTAACAAACAGTTGAACAGTTGAACATAAAGGTCGGCCCCAATACGTCTTCTGCTTGGGAAGTTGGATGCTACACCTTACGGCAAGGTGGATCGTAAAGGTGGTAGGTATGACCTCTACTCCATTAATTTTAGTACCCAGATTTGAAGTTACGTATACACGGTCGATCCTGCTTTGCGCTTTTTTGCTCACGTAAGTGAATTTAACAGATGTCGGGTATTTTATTTCCCATACATCCTTCCAATTGTAAATTCTTTACTAGGTTCATGAGTTCATTGGATTCATTGAAATTTGGCTGTTGGTCTTTTCTATTTATTACGCAATTCCAAGCTCCACCAATGATAACTTCTGCAGGATTGTCCTTTAATAACGTTACCAAATCATTTTTTTTTTAAATTGCCCTGTCCTGCCGAGCAGTACTTCCGGAGGGTAAGTATAAATTTATAACCGTGACATTTAAAATCTTACATCTAATGCCCCTCCCTGAGTCTAAAAAAGACACATCAGTGACCTCTATTCTTTCTTTCACCAGTATGGCAGTTCCACATGCTCTTTCGACGGCCAGGTTTAAAATTTCTTTGTATCCTGCTATATTTAAGTTGGTAAAAAGAACTTCTTGCAATAGCGCGATGTCCGTATTTGACTGATAGACAAAGTCTTTCAGTGCAGCAATCTTGGTGTCACTTTGTATCCTGTTAACGTTTAATGTCGTGACGTTATATGTTTGGTCCACTTTAATGAGCTATTCTACAGGTGTATGTTTCACAATGTGTAACTCCAGTTTAGTTTCCCTATTCTTGTTGGAGATTTTTGATTCAATTTTGAATTTCATTTGTTTCTTCCATATGTATTACTTCTTCCTGTTGATCTTCTGACCAAGCAGGCGTGCTTGTTCGGAATCTGTCTTCAGCAATCCTTGGCACATCGTCTACAACTGGTGTTTCTTTCCCGACCGTGTTGGCATCTTCATTCATATCTATAATCAGGCGCGACCTGTCATTACTTCGTTCTATCGGTTGTTCGCCGTCCGCTTTGGCCTCTTCCCTTATTGTTCGCAGCCTCGCTCTTAAGGGAGGAGTTAAGATTTCTGCATTTTGATGCGCTATCCTTCTCTTTTTATTTCGTCTCTTAGATTTCCTGGGCGATCTTGACCGTTCAGGAGATGAATCGGGGGACTTCTCAGACGAATCCGGCGAAGAAGTTATTAACTGAGAACCTTCCTCTCGTTCAGGGAAAAAGCTGTTTTCTCATGTTTCACCTCGTTTAAGATACGTTCTGATCTCTTGAACGCTGGATGAATTGCCAACACTGCCTTCCTCTGTCAGTGTGTCAACGGTTCTTCCATTCACATTTTCGTTTTCATCTACTTCGATATTTAAGTGGTGCTTCGTAACTTCAACACTTTCTTTGGTACCTGATCCTCCTCCTCTGTTATTTTCATTTCCGGTCGGTGGAGTGTGAGTTTCTGCTGACCGATCACTCACGATTTCTGTCTGTACAGACAACTCAACGGATGTATTCGGGTTGCCTCCCATAAGTGTAGAGGTACCTGCACCGCGAAAGTTGTCCTGTCCGTGAAGTTTTTCTTTTCTGTTTGGTTTTCCACAGTATCTTGGGCATCCATGTGATTTGCAGTATTTTCCGGGCTCGTGAATGGTGCTACCTGCTCCGCTTGTTCCTTCTCTACCGACCTTCGCGGTGAGGTGACTGCAGCGTATGTCAATTTCATTTGTACCACAGATCCTGCAGTGGTACCGTCACCAGTTGAAAGCTGTGGGACCCTTCTTCTACTGCATTCAGCACGGATATCCTCTGTCGAGTTAAACAGAGCACATGTCCTAGGCTGACCATCATAAATAATTGGAGCTCGATACCCACAAATGTTAACAAAAGACGGAATATGCCTCTGAAGCTCTATTTTAACCTGCCGTGCGCCGTTTAGAACGGGAAACATGTGGGGTTCGGATCATTTTTCCACGACATTAGATTAGATTTTGCCGTACGACCTAAGGACACGGTTTATTTCTTCTGCAGGTATCTCGAAGGGACGTTTAAACACCCGCACCGTCCTTATTCCCATCCCAGCAAATGAAACCAACACGTCACTAATTGTACCATTAGAATGGTGAAACTTCAGTGTGCCTCCACATTTTTCTACAATTGAAGCACATAAATCACAACTCGAAAGTTTGACATAGACTACAGGACTCACTATGGACAAGTGAACACCGACAATATCATCTTGAGGTATCTGAACTTTTTCTGAAAACCATGACCTAACTTCTATAGCTTTTGGACGGGTGACATTTCGATCAAACGTAAACTTTATCGTGTCTTTCCTCTGATAATGTGTTAATGTTGTTCTTCTTATTCAGACAGTAAATAGGATAGCAGTTAGCGCGCCTGCCGCAGCGACTAACCTGGAGCGCACGTAAACAGCCCTGTTGACAGCGAGGCGTTCGTCCGAGGCCGCCACACGTCCGTCCAGCACCCAGCTGTCACTCGTATGAATTTTCATGGATCCTACGATCTGTAGCTACAAAAATATCACGAAAAATTATTGTAGAGTAACGACTCTCTGGCAGAGTACTTTGGTATTTATATACAGACAGAATGTACCAGAAATTAGAAGAATAGTTAATATAAGAAACAAGTAGAAATTACAAGTGAACTTAGTAAACATGTAGAATATTCCGGAAATTATAATTACAAAGAAACACATTTTTCCGGTGGACGGGATTGAACCGGTGACCGTCAGCACTGCACTCCGTGACGCTATCCCCTGCGCCACGCCGGCAGTCGGTTAACGTTAAGTCGTCATGAAACATTTGCAATGTGCCGCTGAACCAAACTACCATAAGAAAATAATGATTAATAAGATACATTTGCGAGTCATTGTCGACTACAACATGAAATTTGCGTGACGAAAATAGGTTAACTTCCGATGTTAATAGATGACCGTTCCATCAAAACGTTCTTCTCGAGAAAGCTTAACATGACGTTGACGTGAGGTGACGGTCCGGTGACGGCCAGTGTGAATGCCGCCTTTAGAAATACATTGTGGTCGTAAACTTTGACAAAACGCAAAATATAGGTAAATAAGAAGGAAAATGGCGAACTAACTGGAGTGGTGACTGTAGCAGACAGCTAATAGCTCGCGCATGCGCAGTGAACATGCTAGTACCGTATTTAGGACTGGCTCTATTTCTTTATCGATACAATTATTATCGCGCGTCGATACTAGCGCGATCATACTAGTGAAGCCGTTCAAACGACAGAGGGCCGCCATTAACGCAACTTATTACAAATCTATTACCAGTTCGATCATCGCTTAAAACGGGATTAACTGAACGCTTCGCGTGGATTAATGAGGGATTCAGGTTTAGCATGAGATGCATAATATCTCGTCGTTCATCCAGAATAAACAAAACGCGGTCAAAGCGCTGCAGTAGCCCCTTTATTGCAGTCCACGTGGTTTCTATACACTCCTGGAAAAATGAAAAACGAACTCCATAAATTCTTCGAGCAAGGATTTTATTTTATTTTATTTATTTTGTAGGAAACAGTCTTGGCTGCACAAAAACGATGTTTCATCTATTTATACATGACGCGTTTCGTTTCTTCTGGGCATCATCAGACGTTAAAGGGGGATATTTACTAACTTGTTAAAAAAAGAAACAGGAGTTAACTAAAAATATCTACAGTCTTTCCTAAGGATGAAATATTAGAAATAGGGAAGGTGCAGACTGATAAAAATGCTGGCCAAATGACCACATTCACGTTTCGGCTTGAAGGGAAATGAAGATTGAACAAATAAATACCGCTGAAGAACATGGTATAACGAATAAAATTACTAATCAATGAGGTACAAGAGCATCAAATTATAAAATTCAATAAAATAAAACCTTTGAAATAGACGTGGTAACTGTTGCTCAGGAAAAGGGAGCAACGAAGACAGTGGTAAAACCGAACTGAACCACGCGAAGCTTTGTCTATTTACGTAAGAGCCGCTCCCGGCCACAGTCGTTATTTTTTTTTTCAAATATTTATTACGGTTGCTGTGCCAGCGTCACAAAAATATGAAGTGTTGTCATTTCATTCTTGAAAATGCATGCAACACACGTTAACACAGGCCTAGCCATCCGCAAGTGAGTACAGTCACCTGAGTGTGCGCATTGTCGATGCTAGTACCTTGTATAACTGCAATTTGCAGCAATTCAGGCTGTAATCCGCACATGGAGACGATTCGAGAGATGCAGAAGGTAGTCTTGCGGAATGGCCTGCTATGCCATTTCCACGCGATGCCTCACTTACGTCAGATTTCGTGCCGGTCGTGTAAACCGAGAAGGATGACGTTTCCTTCGGTCGCAATAGGCGACAGATCTGGTGATCGTGCTGACCAGGTTAGTTGAAGTAAACTTTCAAGAGAACGTAGTATGGTACAGGATGCATGTCGATGTGCACTGTCTTGTTGTATATTGCTTTTTGGTACATGAATATTAACAAGACGGGTTGAATGATGGTCTCATTGTACAGTCTCATTGTACATTGTCTCCCTGTTCCCTCGAAGACCACCAGAGGACATCGTCCAGAACACGGCAACAGTGAATGATGCCACAAGTGCCTCTGTCATTTACACTCCAAATTTTGGCGTTGCCGTCCTCGAAGCCACACACCATCACCATTATTGGCCCAAACATGAAATGACTCCCATGACTGAAGATGACACATCTCTATTCGTCCTTCCGTAAGAGTCTATGACGGCACCAATGGAGGCAGGCTGAACGACGTTAGGAAATGAGCGAAGAACGCCATAATGGAATACATGATAGAACATAATGGTGTGGAGAGCCGTATCCTACAATGACCGCTCTCCACTTGTGATCATGGAGGGAACAGTGAATTGTGCACTGTACACCGAAATCCTTCTTGCTAATTCATGTCCTGACAAAGCGATATGCTTCTCCAACAGGATAATCTACGTTCACAGGTATCACATACAACCCAACGTGATCGCCAAATGTCTGAAACAGAATGAAATCTCATCTTACGTGGTCTTCTCAGCTGACACTAAATCTGGTTCAACCACGCACCAGGTGAAAACTACATTGCAAGCCATTCCGCAATACTACATCGGCACCAATAGGATATTGTCTCTGGGAGAGTTGCAACTTGCATTGCTCCAAATGGAGTGTATGCACTAGCGTCGACACTGAGCACGCTCATTTTCCGAGAGTGTATGACGTGCAGAGGATACATCAAAATTCTCAACGGAGACGAGTCTATTGTTTCTTTTTTTCCCTGTGATTCTGCATTAACTGCACTAAGTAATCAAAAGTATCAGAACACTTGACTGAATATGACTTACAAGTTAGTGGCGCCCTCCATGGGTAATGACGGAGTTCAATGTGAGCTTCTGAGAAGTTTGGAAAATAGGAGGCGAGGTACTGGCGGAAGTGAAGTTGTGAGGCGGCATCGTGAGTCGTGTCGGGATAGCACAGTCGGTAGTGCGTTTGCCCGCGAAAGGCAAAGGTCCCAGGTTCGAGTCACGGTTCCGGCACACATTTTAATCTGCCAGGAAGTTTCAATATGATGTTAGCACACCCTTAGCTTTGCCTTGATGAAAGCTTCCACTCCGGCAGGCGTACGTTCAATCAGGCGCTGGAAAGTTTCTTGGGAAATGGCAGCCAATTCTTCACGAAGTGCAGCACTGATGAGGTCGGGTAGCCAAGTGGTTAAGGCGACCGCTGGCCCGAAGTGGGATACCCAGGTTCGATTTCCGATCGGGATCACATTTTCACTTGTCGACATGCTTAGTATCAATGCCCACATGCGGCCACTGTCAATCCTTTCTTTCCTATACTTCTTCCTTCTCTTTCTTTACCAATCATTTGCAGATCCAAAATATCCCATAGCTGTTCTATACGACCCAAGGCTGGTCTCTGTGCAGGTCAGTCCATTACAGGGATGTTATAGCCGTGTAACCATTCTGCCGTAAGTGTTCGGTCGTGGTGGAAGATGTAATCGCCATCCCCGAATTGCTCTTCAAACAAAGCAAGAAGGTGAATAAACATGGATGTTGGTCTGTGCTGTGACAGTTCCACGCAAAACAATAAGAGATAGAAGCTCCATCCATGAAAAAAACGACCACACCATAACACCACCGCCTCCGAATTTTACTGTTGGCACTAGACACGCTGGCAGATCACGTTCACCGGGCATTCGCCATACCCACACCCTGACATCGGATCACAACATTGCGTACCATGATTCATCACTCCACACATTGTTTTCCACCGTTCAATCGTTCAGTGGTTACCCTCCTTACACCAAGTGAGATGTCTTTCGGCATTGAGTGGTGTGTGGTTTATGGGTAGCCGCAAGACCATGAATCCAAACTCATCTCCAGACTGTCATAGTACATGGAGTAGATCCTGATGCAGTTTGGAATTTCTGTGAGATGGTCTGTATAGATGCCTGCCTGTTACACGGTACGACCCTCTTCAACCGTCGGCAGTCTCTGTCAGACAAATTACGAAGTCAGTCTGTATACTTTCGTGCTGTACATGTCCCTTCCATTTCAATATCACATCAGAGACCTAGGGATGCTTAGGAGTGTGGAAAGCTCCCGTGTAGACTTCTGACACAAGTGACACTCAATCACCTAAACAAGTTTGAAGCCCACGAGTTTCGTTGAGCGCTCCATTGTGCTCTCGCACAGTCTAATGACTACTGAATTCGATAATGTGGAGTTCCTGATAGTAGGTTGCAGCACAACGCACCTATTATAAAAACCGTATGTTTTGGGGGGTGTGCAAATACTTTGTATCTGATGGGAGGCGTGCTTAGGTAGTCCTTGTATGTGTTGTGATCACTGTGTCCCCAGTGGTGTAGTGGTCAGCACGACTGCCTAGAAAGCTCAAGACCCGGGTTCGAATCCCGACTGGGTACACATTTACTGCTTTGCATATTCACGGTTGATGTCATATATTCTGTGAATATGAAATAAAAATTCTCTTGCGGACGAGACTGTGTTTTTTTTAAAATATATATAATTTCATTAACGATTCCTCATTGCTCCAGAAATGTTTTCTAAAATTTTGAAGAAATGTCAAGGACAGATCCCTCGGAGGGTCAAAAAACGCAGCCTTCGTTGATGTTTTCTCTATAAAATAAGAGAGTCGTAGCATTTAAGCATTATGGTTACTGTAACTGCTGGCCAGAGTTCCTGCAGGTCCACGCCACCGCACAGGCGCATATAAGCTAAAGTGGAGGTGTGCGTCAGTCGGTAACTTTGCGCGCCGGAACTCTGCACAGCGAGCTTAGCGGGAATCGGTTTCTGCGGTGCTCAGGCAAGTTTGATTACAGCGAGAGGAACACACGGCCGCTGTGTCTGTCGGCCCCGTTCCTCGCTGGCAGCTAGCGGAGGACCAGTAGCCCCACCAGCCGCTGATATTCAAACACCTGGCTCACCTCTCAACCTTCAGTCTCCTCCGCCATTAAATCTAAGGCGTCGGCAACACTAGAATAAAGTAAATGTACCTAATATGGTACCAACCCATTATAAAGACAACCTTGAATATGGCTAATTAACAGCAATAGTAATCCAAGTTTTTAACAATTTTTTTATGTCAGCCAACCGGTTGCGTAATTTTTAGGTGCTTGACCTAGGTTTCGTTGCCACTATGGACAGCTTCATCAGAAGAATAGATGAAGTTGTCCCTAGTGGTAACGAAACCTGTCTCAAGCACCTAAAAATTACGCAACCGGTTGGCTGATATAAAAAAATTGTTTTTTCTTTTTAAACACACAATTTAAGAGCTAAAAGTAAATAAAATTATGCTTTTATTGTGGTATTAATATCTTACATTATTGTAGTTTTATCAAATTTGAAATAATAAACAAACTTTCAAAGTAATTATTAAATATTCACAAACAATTCATTTCGTGGAAATGAGGTCAAGGTTTCCTAATATGAGTCAGGAATAATGTTGTGTGTTGTGTTGTTTGGTTGGGATAGGGGGACTACACTACTGAGGTCATCAGCGCCCCGGTGGGGAGGGGAAGGAGTGAGGATAGGAAAGGAGGGGAGGGGGAAAGGAAATGCAGTCCGGGAAGTAAAGAAGGAAGGAAGACTGCATTAGCTCGGGGTCCCATGCTCGCCACGCATATACTCACGAAAGAACCGTGAGCCCCCTGGGGGAGTAGGAATAATGTTTTCCTTTAATATTTTCTATTACCCTATAATGAGATACGAAGAAATGATGTTTACATGTTGATTTATATATATTATTTATATCTATTATTTGGTGCATTCAGCCAAAGAAATGTGTTCCCTGTGAAACTGCTATGAAACCAGGGATACCATTTCGAGTTGTTTGTAAATCTATCGTATTCAACTAAGTGTTTATTAGTCCGTAGCTTGCAAACTACTTAAACTAAGGTAAACTAGACAACACAAACACCCATGCACAAGGGGGAATTCGAACCCCCGAATGCGAACGGCCGCGCGTGCCGTAGCACGGAGCACCAGTGCGTACGGCTAATCCGCCGCGGCTCAATTTCGTGCACTGTTCCTGTTTTTCGCCGTGTTTGACGTCAGTATAGCGCCCTGTACAGAACAGACAATACATCTGCATTTATACGGATACTCTATAAATCACACTGAAGTGCAAGGCAGAGGGTTCAGCGAACCACTTTTATGATATTTCTCTATAGTTCCATTCCCTAATACCTCGCGGGAAAAAGGAGCACCCGTTTTCGCCAGATACGCTACTAGACCGGAATTCTACATTTAAGAATACGTTATAGGATTTGTGAGTACAGTATCGGTTAAGTTACTTTGTAAGATTTTTTACCAAAAGGTGCATATGTATTGACATAAATTTAGGCAGTAAAAAAATAAAAACCTTGTATTTAAAAAAGTGAACAAAATTTCTCAGCCAACCAGTTGCAATACAATGCTTGGCTGAAAAATTTTGTTGTCTTTTTGATCCTGTTCCACCGTTACTGAACTGCAGCCATGTTTTAGATTTTCAGCTTTATATTTGTCTCTATGTAGTTTTATAAGGATCCTGGGACACATGAAGCGCTACTTTACAAGAGATTTTACTTAGTTTCTCTTGTAACCTACCGGTGTTTAGATAATGTCAGATTCTCTTAAGAACAACAAACTGTTTCTAAATACCAGAAGTTCAAAAAGTTCAAATGTTTGTATAGCTTATGGGACTCGACTACGGGGACATCAGTTCCTAAACTTACAAACTACTTACGAACGAGCTTACACTAAGGACGGCACAAATATCCATGCCCGAGGGGGGATTCGAACCCCCTACCGTAGTGGCCGTGCAGACCGTGACTGGAGCGCCTCAGACCCCTCGGCCACCGCGGCCGGCAAATACCAGAAGCTATGAGCTTCTGCAGAAAGGCAGTATCTACTCAGGAATTTTAAGTTTTTGCCACAATAATTGCAGTCAAACCAGTAACTGTGGAACGAAGGAAACGTGTATGGAAAGCAATACCTGCGTTATTTAACTTACCAAACAACCCACCACAACTGTAGCCGAAAGATAACCCATATAGACATCAAGAGCAACAAAACTGTTTCCCAACACAGAAGTTACGAATTACATAGACTAAAAGTTGCTCCGTCTCAGCCACTAAAGAGTAAAAATTGTCGGTATATTCGTTTTCGAAGCAAAAATAATTATACTTAAAAATATTCGTGTTTAAGAAAGCAGACTTAATTGTAAGAATGCGCGAATCATTAGACGCCATACCAGATTCTTACGTGTCAAAGAAGGTGCCTATCACGGCAAAAATAAAACGCAAGGTTTCTCACCGCTATGGACGGTTTGTCAGTACAACTGCGGGACGTTAACAACTTTCACAGCAATGAATATTGTGACTGTAAATTTTGGCCTGTGGTGTATAACCCCTCGTTTATATTTTAATTAATTTTTTTTAATATTTTGGAGATGAAGAATTAATTTTAGTAGTAGGGATTTCAAATCTTAAAATTATTCAGGTCAAAGTAATTACGGGGGGTACCAGCATGGAAAGAGAATAGGGTCAAGTGTATTTTCTGCGTGTAGCCATATACAAAGGAAATTTCGGCATTGTTATAGTTCTCTCATGTTAATTTAGTTCTTGCGTGTTTAATTTAACACGTTCGCTGCGGCTGACGCTTATAAGCGTTTCCGCGATCAACACGCCAGCGATGCCGACGCATGTAAGCGACCCGCGAGATGAGTACTCAGTTTAGTCAGTTCGGCTGTGCACTCGTGTTAGTACAGGCTACCAAAAAACATCACGTATCATTTTCCTGCCTGCAGTTGTGTGTTTTCGTCTTTAGTGGTTTGCTATAAAACAATCGCCTTTATACCTTGCAAATTTGTTATGTGGTATTAGATTTCCATAGCTCCAGATTGCAGATGACACGTGTTTCCTTTTATCCGTTTGATAAACCTTCTGGGGTTCTCAGAACAATTCTTTCTCAATTAAGCGGATTTACCGCTTGCTTGAATTTAATTTTCTTCCAGTTTTCAATAAAATCAATAAGTCAGAGGTGTTGTTAGAAATGTTTGCAATAATTGCATATGACGCTTATAAGTCAGAGCTTGTAGCATTTATCACATAATCGGCATGCAGCTTAGCACCACCTCTTGTGCAGACGTTATATTCGCTTTCAATATTACAGGTTTGGCAGGAGTCTGATTTCAGCTCTCGGCGCACGTGCACTTACAGGCATCCGCCTAGAGCGTAAGCGGCCCGCACTGGAGACCGCAGCGAACGTGATAAAGGAGTAAAAGCCCTTCGTCCAGTGTTGAGTATCACAGTGCATCAGTGTGTGTGTTTTATCTGCGTCCGCGGCTTCCAGACAAGTGTCACAGTCGATACGTTTTTAACAGTGTCTCCGAGTGCTCTTCGTCTTGTCTTTGTTTCAATGTCATACTACGTATTTTTAGTGTCACCGTGGCTCATTATTTTAACTAACTTCGTCTGTTTTATTCATCTGTAACAACTATCATTTCTCCATTTTTATCGTCTTGACTGTGTTTTAAATCTCCGTTGTTTTAATTCCGTTTCGCGTTTTAATTCCTCGTGTTCATGTCTTTTACGTTCTCTCGGCTGAAGAGCAGCAATTAATGCTGCTGCCAGTCTACTGTCATGTATACATGTGCAGTCTAAAATAACAATAGAGAAAAAAAAATAAAAACCCGTATGAAGTTAGTAATTTAATGAGACTGTTGAGGATTATACGGGAGATTTAACGTCTCGATTCTGTCTGAGATATACGTATGGAAATCATCTATTGTATTCGATACTTATCGGTTGAACGTTTATGTGTGGGAACTATAATTAGGAACGAGATTGAACCTATTTACAAAGTAAAAGTGCATTTTCACTCATTCTCATTGCACCTTTAAATATTTGTAAATACATTCGGACATACCACAAAATTTACGTGTGTGTACTTCGTTTATATAGTGATATCTCTGGTTAAATGAACGGACGTGTGCCGAATTATCTATTGGACTGTCATATCAGAATATTGACCATATAATACTTAATAGGATAAAGTATCTGCGTACTACCTCCATTAAAACGTATTATGATGTGAACTTTGATTGAAAATAACTTGGAAAAGCCAATTTTCATGAAAAATTCCAGGAATGACATTTTGCTAGACAACACGTAAGACTTCCTTGGACAACATTCATCGCGTTTACTGTTAATAAAATCAAGTTAATTTTACAAGTGAGGGTTTGAAGATGTTTTGTTATGACATGCCTCCCGACGGAAGTATAAACTAAACGTCAAACCATTAAAAGCCGGGCACATACGATTCATACGTTGGTTTACGCGCATCGTAACTACGGGGATGCCATAGGTGTAAGGAATTATCAGTTCTTCGTAAGGGCCATACGTTTTGAAGACGAGAGAACAGTAAAAATGGGAGACCGAGACAGAAATCCATAAAAAGATAAAATCAGACAATAGGAATAAAATTCAGGACTATGGATCGAGGCTGTAGGTTTTATCCAATTTCAAAATGAGAACACTTACACGAATGAAATTAAAAATTTACTTTACTAGTGATCTGGATTGCGAGTAAACTATATAAATTCGAAATAATTTTGCGGAAAATAAAATTACCGGTAAAATGGCGTCAAATTTCAGTAATTAATGAAAGGAGGTAATGAAGTAATTTTGCTAGCTTGAAATCTATGCATGGCGAACGAAGAAAAGTGAACAAAAGAAAACGGAGTATAATAGAAAAAGAAAGTAATAAAAGTCTCGGACTATCAATCATCAAGCATAATTTGTGAAAGTAATTACTGGGAATATGCAACCGGGGAATAGCTTTTAATGGAAGCTCGAAATGCAGGTAACAGAAAGGAAATCGAAATATTTCAGGTGTAAAGTTTACATAAATCGTGTAGATAGTAAGTTAATGTCGAGTCAGCGACTTGAAAATGAAGTAAAAGCAGTATGTAGACGAAGAGATAAGACGGCTGGAGACGTACTCAGACAACAAAATCATTTATACTGTGGGAAGTTACAGAGGCTTAAAACTATGTAATGATAAAAAAATGTTACAATTTTCTTCTAAATACGTTACTGATCTGAAGAATTTCGCAGAGCTTAAGAATATATCGCGGCAGTTGGTTTCAAACCTACAGGAACCTGTTGGCAAATAACAGTTCCAAAGCTTCCTCATAGATTACTGCAACCTGAGTGTAGTCACTTGGTCACGAACACACACAGACACGAACACACACACTCACACACAGAGGATCAGCACTATTTGTAGGTGTGGTGGGAGTTTTCAGCAAGTGCCAAAAGCAAGGCGACACCTCGTCCCAAGTTGAGGGGGTTTGGCAGCCACGTGTCGTTAAGGATATCAGACTTTCTTGGTATACTGGTAAAACAGGAAACATGTTGGATGCTGGTAAAACTAACATCAGCCTTTAAAGCAGAGCAGAGTGAAAGCATACAGCGATGGGCCTCTTCAGCCGACGTTGTATACATTACACCACAATGCGAAATCAGTCTCTCTCATGGCAATAGTTATTTGACAATTGTACTAGACAAGCTGATGGCAGCTCAGTTATACTCTGGAAACATCCTGATGGATATCAGTGAATCCAGTGGAGCTCGTGCAGTTTCAGGTACCTATGAAATTATTTGATTCCAATATTACCATCCAAAGGCCACCCTCCCGCCCTTGCAAACAAAATATTAAAAGTATTACGCTTATTACTTTTCCCTGTTCCTTTTCCAGTTGAAAACGAATGCCGTCAGATTCACGACACAAGAAAGTTGTCCCAACGAAAGCGAAGCCACCTCACCCCACCCCGCAGCCAGCGTAACAGGTGTGGCAGTTCGCGCCCTCTCGAAGGTAACCACGGACCAGCGACCGCGCTAACTCAGTACCGCGGCGAGGGAGAGGCTTGAGTGCAGGAGAGGCGGAGATTATTGCAAATCAGCTTCCGACACGGCGGCGCAGGGCGTGATTACACGGCAGGTGCAGAGGCAGTGGCGGCCGGGGAGCAGTTGAACGGCGAGGGCTCCCAGCTAACTGGCTGGCTGGCTCTGTCTGTGTGTGTGTGTGTGTGTGTGTGTGTGTGCATACGTCGCTAACGAGCAGCGTGCGGGAAGGAGGATGCGGAGGCGGAGGCTAGGCGGAGGCGAGACGGAGGTGGGCAGAGTTCGCGAGTTCACCGGAGCAGAAGGCCAGGTACGGCAGTCGCCCGGCGAATGCAGAGTGGGTGACGCTGAGCCAACGTACGGGGCCGTGTAAGTGGCAGTGTCCTCTCCTCAGGGTGAGCGGGTCGTGCACCAACGCCCGAATAAAACGACGAAATTATATCACTCTTATCACTGTAAAGTATGAGGTTCATTCAATTGAAACCTTGTCAGTGCGTCTAACTTTTCCTTACACATAAGATGCCACCACGTCAATACGCCAACTATAGGTACAAAAGACATTGACCCAAGAGCGCACCGTTTGCCATGGTATAGCGCCAGTGTGGTTACACGCCGAAGATGGTCACAAAAAAAAGCAACAACAACACTTCAAATGTTTGTAAATCTATCGGACCAAAATGCGTGTTCAAAAGTCCGTAGCTTACTTAAACTAAACTAAACTAACCTAAGAGGACTTGAACGTACGGCGGAGAAAAACCACGTGCTCCGCAGCAAAGTACCATATAACGCTCGTCCATCCACCGCGGAAAATAGGATTTTTTCATGTTCTCTCAGGATGAGGCAACGACGACAATCAGACTGAATACAAAACCTTGACGCCATTCGTTACTACTTCAATCCTTCAATCCTGAGTTTCCCACGCACAGTTTCTGCGGACTAAACGGTGTCGTGGGTTTAGTGGGACACATGCCATAGGCCTCCGTGTCCACATTTCGGAAGACGATTTCGAACTCTTTATGTTGAAATTGCGCGTCCTCTTGCTGCCTGGAGAATGCGATGCATCTGAGTTGCTTTCAGCCTCCTGTCCCGACGTACTGCTAACCAGAGATGTCATGTCTTGTGTTACTCGCTGACTAACCTGGCATTGCCTTCTTTTAACGATTCCCGTTGTCTGACATCGCATCCAGGTCATAGAAAATACAACTTGGAACACTTCAATGGCTGCAACCACCTCTGTTTCGCGTCCAAGCTTCCTACGGCTTTCCATGCCATAGCTTCGGCTAAGTCAAGTTGCTCTTGCGTTGCACTACCTGCTCTATCTTAATCTAACTGCTTGTGTAATTCGTTTTTCTTTTCAGTAAACACAAGTCAACACCAACGCCCTCTGCAGCAACTCTCTGTTATTACCACTATCTCGGTTGCCGTAATATTGTTGTTTCCACTCCACAGAACCGACAGAAAGATGTCGAACAATTAATGTTCACTCTGTCGATGACTGTAAATAAGAAACTAGATAACTCAACTGATCCCCTAATTGAATGAAACAGTTCTTGGTATTAAACAAATGAATTGCCAATTATCAAATGAATTGCCGACGTTTCGACCACTGTGCAGTGGTCCTCTTCAGGGCGGTTAACTGTTGGATGCTACTGAAACTACCGTAAACCATGAAATTACCGTCAACTGTAACTGCCGCCTCACAATCTGCGTGAAGACCTATAATTATATGCAGAAGTTTGCCACTCATTCCATAATCTTGTAGAACTGACAAAGGCTTCCTTCTAGGAATATGGTTATAAGCCTTCTTTGCATCTATAAAACAGATAAAATTCCTTGTGTGTTTGTGTGTGTGTGTGTGTGTGTGTGTGTGTGTGTGTGCATACGTCGCTAACGAGCTGCGTGCGGGAAGGAGGATGCGGGGGCGGAGGCGGAGGCGAGGCAGAGTTCGCGAGTTCACCGGAGCAGAAGGCCAGGTACGGCAGTCGCCGGCCAATGCAGAGTGGATGACGCTGATCCAACGTACGGGGCGGATAAGTGGCAGTGTCCTCTCCTCAGGGTGAGCGGGTCGTGCGCCAACGCCCGAATATAACGACGACTGTAAAGTATGAGGTTCATTCAATTGAAGCCTTGTCAGCGCGTCTAACTTTGTCTTATACATAAAGTGCCCTACGTAAATGCGCCATCTATAGGTACAAAAGAGACTGACCCAAGTGCACCCTTTGCTGTGGTATAGGGCCAGTCTGGTTTCACGCCGAAGAGAAGATGATCACACAAATTATCCTCCATTACCCAACATGCAGGCGAATAAGCAGGAACAACTGAGAGTGATTCGTTTTTTGGCGGCGGAGGGAGTTGTAGGCCGTGGAATGTATCCTAAGTGAACACAAGTACACTTCATACTGCACAAAATGCAGAAAGGTAGGAAAATGAGGAGATGGGAAAAGGATAAATTGAGGGAACCTGAATTTATTAAGAATTTCAGAGGGAACTTTAGGTAACAATTGACAGAAACGGGGGGAAATAAAATAGTAGAAGAGGAATGGGTAGCATTGAGAGATGAAATAGTGAAGGCAGCAGAGGACAAAATAGGTAAAAAGGCAAGATCCTTGGATATCACAGGAAATACTAAATTTAATTGATGAAAGGAGAAAATATAAAAATGCAGTAAATGAAACAGGCAAAAGTACAGACGACTAAGAAATGCGATTGACAGGAAGTGCGAAATGGCTAAGCAGGAGTGGCTAGAAGCCAAATGCCAATCTGTAGAAGAATGTATAAGAAGGGGAAAAGTAGATACTGCCTACTGAAACAGGCATTTTGGGACAAGAGAAACAGCTCTACGAATGTCAAAAACTCAGATGGAAAAGCTGAAAGGTGGAAAGAGTACACTGAGGAGCTCTTAAAAGAAAATGACAATGTTGAGGAAGGAAAAAGGAAGTAGATCAAGATGAAATAGGTGATACTATACTGAGAGATGAATTTGACAGAGCACTGAAAGACTATGTCGGAACAAGGCCCCGGGAGTAGATGACATTCCCTCAGAGCTAATAAAGTCTCTGGGAGAGTCAGCTATGACAAACGTATTTCACCTGGTGTGTAAGATGTATTAGACAGGCGAAATACCCTCAGCATTTAAGAAGAATGTTATAATCCCCATTCCAAAGAAATCATGGGCAGACAGGTGTGAAAATAACAAAACCATCAGTTCGATACGTCATGGTTGCAAAATTTTAGCACGAATTATCTACAGAAGAATAGAAAATCTGGTAGAAGCTGACCTCGGGGAAGATCAGTTTGGATTCAGGAGGCACGTAGAAACCCGGGAGGCAATACTCACTTAACGAGTTATTTTATAATATGGATAAAGGAAAGGCAAATCTACATTTTTAGCTTTTGTAGCTTTGGAGAAAGCTTTCGACAATGTTGACTGGAATGCACTCTTTAAAATTTTTAAGTCATCAAGGGTAAAATAGAGTGAAAGGAGAGTTATTTAGAACTTGTACAAAAGCCAGACCGTAGTAATTAGACTCGAAGGGCATGAAAGGGAAGCATTAGTTGGGAAGGGAGAAAAACAGGGTTGTAGCCTTTATCCAATGTTATTCAATTTCTACATCGAGCAGCCAGTGAAGGAAAGCAAAGAAAGATTTGGAATAGGGATTAAAGTTCAGGGTGAAGAAATAAAAACAATGCGTTTTGCTGATGACATTGTAATTATGTCAGATACAGCAAAGGACCTGGAAGAGCAGTTGAATGGAATGGACAGTGTGTTGAAGAGAGCATATAAAATGCACATTAACAAGAGCAAAACAAAGATAATGGAATGCAGTCTTAGGAAATCAGGCGATGCTGAAGGAATTGGATTAGGTAACGAAACAATGAAGGTGGTACATGAGATTTGTTACTTGGGTAGTAAAATAACATATGACGGTCGCAGTATAGAGGATATAAAATGCAGAATGGCACTTGGAAGAATTACATTTTTGAAAAAGGGAAATTTGCTAACATCGAATATTAATTTAAGTGTAAGGAAGTCTTTTCTGAATGCATTTGTGTGGAGTGTTGCCTTGCACGGGAGTGAAACATGGACGATAAACAGTGGGGATAGGAAGAGAATAGAGGCTTTGAAATGTGGTGCTACAGAAAAGTTCTGAAGATCGGGAGGATGGATCGCATAACTAATGAAGAGGTACTGAACAGAATTGGTGAGAAACGGAATTTCTGGTATACCTTGACTAAAAGAAGGGATCGCTTGGTAGGACACATTCTTAGATATCGAAGAATCGTAAATTTAGCATTGGAGAGAAGTGTGGGGGATATAAACCGCAGAGGGAGAGCAAGAGATGAATACAGTAAGTAGATTCAAATGGATGTGGGTTACCGTTCTTATGAGGAGATAAAAGGCTTGTTCAGGATAGAGTAGGGTGGAGAGCTGCATCAGTCTCCGAACTGAAGACCCTAACAACAACACACTTTATATATGGCTGTGTTGTAATGAACAAAAAACCAGCAACCTTGATGTACGTACTGGGATCGTACCCTGCCAATACATTACGACTCATCTCAGAAGATAGGCTAAGGAAAGGCAAACCTACGATTTTAGCAGTAATATATTTGGAGAAAGCGTTTTCAAAGTCGACTGGAATATACTCGTTGAAATTCTGAAGGTAACAGGGATAAAATATAGTTTCGAAGGGACACAGAGGTTGGGAACGGAGCAAGACAGGGTTGTAGCCAATCCCCAGTGTTGTTCAATCTGTACATTAAGCAAGCAGTGTAGAAATGCAAGGCGAAATTTGGAGAGGGAATTAAAGTTCAGGGGGAATAAATAAAAACTGTACGGTTTGCTGTGACATAGTAAGTCCGTCAGACACCGCAAAGGATCTGGAAGAGCAATTGAATGGAATGGACAGTGTATTGAAAAGAAGGTATAAGATGAACATCAACAAGAGTAAAACGAGGATAATAGAATCTAGCGTCAGAAAGTCAGCCGATGCTGAAGGAATTAAATTAGGTAATGAGACAATAAAAGTAGTAGATGAGTTATTTGGGTAGCAACATAGCTTCTGATGGGCGAAGTAATGAAGATATAAAATGCAGAATGGCTATGGGAAGAAAAGCGTTTCTAAAGAAGCGAACCTTGTTAACATCCAATATTAATTTATATGTTAGGAAGTCCTTTTAGAAAGCATTTGTCTGGAGTGTAGCATTCGATGGGAGTGAAACGTTGACAATAAAGAGTTCAGACAAAAAGATGATAGAAGCTTTTGAATTGTGGTGCTACAGATGAATTATGAAAATTAGATGGTTATATCACGTAACTAAAGAGGAAGTGCTTAATCGAATCGGGGAGGAAAGGAGATTCTGGCATATTATAAGAGAAGGGATACATTGGTGCGGCACATTCTGAGACATCAAGGAATAGTCAACCTAACAGTAGAGGAAAGTGTGTGGGGTAAATATCGTAGAGAGAAGTCGAGAGACGAATACAATTAGCAGATTCAAAAGGATGTAGGTTGACAAGCTTATTCCCAGATCAAGAAACTTGCACAGGATAGGGTATCGTGGAAAGCCACATCAAACTAGTATGCGGGCTGAAGACCATAACAACAACAACAACAACCATCCTGCGTAAATCAAAATTTTAACGTAATTATTCAGGGATCAAGGTCGTTCCACCGGGTACAAATTCCTTGTGAATAATATCTTGACTATCAAGAATATGGTAGGCATTGTTTCGATTTTTATTTTTTCTGCTCTTCCTCTTTCCGAGGACATGATGTCGTAGAACGCCATTCTATTCTGTGCCGTTTCGTTCAAGGGTCATACAGGGGACAAGAGTTTTCGTTCTCAGTGACGAAATTGGGTGTCGCATCCAGCGTTTCGACAAAATCCTGAGAAGTGTCTAAACGTGTCTGCTTCTGATCGTCATTCAAGTGATGCGGCACAAGACGACAACACGTTTTTTCTCTTCCCTAATTTCTGTGTAAGGATTTGTCTCACAGACTCATGATTAATTTGTAGTAAATCTGCGCACAGTTAATCGACGATAGTTCGTGATTAACGTCCTCACTTTCTCAATGTTTTCGTCACTGAACACGGTCGCCGACCGTCCGCTAAGGGGATTATCAGAAACAGTTTCTGGCCTGCTCGAAAAACGACAGACACTCGTACAAACTCTCCATAGACAGTGATTGATACCCATAAACACGTTTCTTTGGGTGTTTTGCCAAGTTTTAAACAAAACTTTGACTTTGTGGCCATTATCCTGTTCTCACTTCAGGACCAATGCACTGAACTATCACTTCGTTCAACAGGACTAAAACAGAATACATACGATGCTCAACTGAGGTACAGTGGTGACACGTTTTCAGCACTGACCGCAACGAAGGTGTAGCGTTCTGATTTCTCGATAGACCGATCTGACTTCACTCATCTAACTTTATTCGCAGTGGATGTTTCAGCTTTGAAAATGTCACGTTGCTTACCGGTGCATCTGGTGAGCTGAACGCTGCGTTATTTACCCACATCTTCCACTCACCTGTGTTTACACTGCAGCGTCAGCATCAGCTCAATAATGCAGCGATCGCATTATCTGATGATCGTAGTGTAAGAGTTTTCATAGCATCAGTCTGCATATAGCTCAAGAACAAGTTTTTACAAAATACTTACGGATGCAAAGACTAACATTATTTTCCAACATTATTTCTTTCTAAGCGTAGTGTTATCTTTTCATTTCCCACGAATATGTAGTCGCTACTGTTTGCTATCCTTTTAAAAGGACAATTAGAGGTGGAATAAGTATTTTCGTAACCGAAATAGCGTGCTTTGTTCTAGCGTCGGATACGCAACTAATGTTACACTATAATTATTCAAACTATTGTGATAGAATTGAACAGTAATGGTGTGTTCGTTGGCAGCTTCCCGAGCCTGTAAGAGATCGACGTCCTACAGCATAACTTCCCATACCATTTAACAAATGTGAAAACTAGTTGGCATGTTGTGATGCGACACTTGACATAATGTCATAACATAACAAAATGTATACTAAAGTCTTGAATGAATTAATAGGCCACCCCTGTGTCATAGTAAAGCATGTCATGTTGCATCAAATTGTATATGATATATCAATTCATGCAGTATTATACAGTGTGTCAAGAAAACTAACTTGACATGTCATTTAACATGATATAATGTCTGCTATGCAGTGATCCTCTTCAGGGCGGTTAACTGTTGGATGCTGCTGAATGAACATCCTTATATACTGTGAATTTTTCGTTTATCTAATACCGACGTCATTCATCTAAGATAGCCTTTGAATAGACAGCACTAAACAGTGCACCGCTACGCCCACGCTGTTGGCTGAGGTATGTGGACAGAACTAAAAGATTCCACCAGCACCTCAACAGCTTGCAGAAGAACATAAAGTTTACTGTGCAGATGGAAACTAACGGAGCTATTCCTTTTCTGGATGTCGAAGTGTACAGAACATCTAACGGTGCACTAGGACAGAATCTACAGGAAACTGACGCACACCAATAGGTACCTGCATGCAGATTCTCATCATCATTCAACACAGAAGAACGTACGCTGACAACACGAGCTCACAGGATTAGCGACGCTGACTACTTACAGCAAGAACCGAGTCACCTGAAGACAACATTCCATGCGAATGGATACAGCAACAGGGCCGTACAACAAGCTATGCGGTACAAGGAAGACAAGATAGGCAATGACTCAGAAGAAACTCTTCCTATACCTCGTCTACCTTATGTGAGAGGCGTCAGCGAACGTATATACAAGGTCCTTATCCGAAGAGGAATCATGCCGATTTTCGGGAGTGGCCGCAAGATCCGTGACCTGTTGAGGCCCACGAAGGATCCCACAAATTCCCTCCACACTGCAGGCGTGTATGAACTCCAATGCGAGTGCGGCGAAGTTTTTGTTGGTGAAACCGAGAGACCCATCAAGACTCGCGTTTCGAAGCATGAACGTTACAAACGATTCGGATTAGTCAATGAGTGAGCTGTGGGAGAACACCAGAAGGAATGCGGCGGTAATATTAACTACCGGAACGTCGCGTGCTTGCCCGGGATGCGTGGATGCAACAACGCAAAATAAGAGAAGCCATCGAAATAATGAAACGACCTAACAACACGCTGCGTAGCACGCGGTTGCTCGCCGTGGGGGTTCGAGTCCTCCCTGGGGCATGGGTGTGTGTGTTTGTCCCTAGGTTAGTTTACCTAGGTTTAAGTAGTTTGTAAGCTACGGACTGATGTCCACGCAGTTTGGTCCGATAGATTTACAAACATTTGAACATTTGAACCTAACAACATGAATGTGGAGGATGACTACAAGGTACCTTCAATGTGGCTGCCAGTAATCCCTGCTCAGAGGACCGTCTGTGTACGCCAGCTAGCGGCTACGTTAGACCCGGGTTCAGCAGTATAAACAGCGGTCATAGTGGAACTGACGCACGGCTTGAACGTTCGCAGCAGGAAACACCATCCCCTGGATGTTACTTGCTGATTGGCTATTGCCTTCCAATCAGACGTAAGATTTTGCCTACCAATCACTCATACGGTAGCAAACGTAAGATCCTGCTGATACGTTACTGCCATCTATCATCATCTCGAACAAACATAAATACACCAAACTCGTATGATAGAGAATGTAAAGTGACTGGCGTACCGGCAGGTCAAAGGGCAATGCGGCATGGCACAAGCAGAGGCCTCTAATGGGCGACTGCAGAGTTTTGCAGATGCGGGAGTATCACTAGTGCAATAAAAGACCTTTACATTATCTATCATACGATTTTGGTGTATTTCTGTATGTTCGAGCCTAACTACTTTCCTTGTTAGATGTATGACGTCGGTATTTGCTAACCGAAATATTTACATTATATAAGGGTGTACATTCAGCAGCATCCAACAGTTCAAAAAAATGTTCAAATGTTTGTAAATCTATCGGACCAAACTGCGTGGTCATCAGTCCGTAGCTTACAAACTACTTAAACCTAGGTAAACTAACCTAAGGACAAACACACACACACACACATGCCCCAGTGAGGACTCGAGCCTCCACGGCGAGCAACCGCGCGCTCCGCAGCGAGACGCTTTAGACCGCTCGGCTACTCCACCGTGGCATCCAACAGTTAACCGCCCTGAAGAGGATCGCTGCACAGTGGTCGAAACGTCGGCAATTCATTTGCTAAGAGTTTAAAAATTACGCGGCCTAATACCGAGAATTGTGTCATTCAAAATGACACCGGTTGTGGAAGCCTACGACTTTGATCCCCTAATTATTTCGAACAGTGTAACTTATCCGAAGGAAACCTCCCAACAGGTACTGTGGAGCTGAGTGCAGGCACTGTGTGACGTCAGAGGGTGTCAGCAGGTGTCAGCTCGACGACTGCTCAGCTCACCGCCCGCTTGGGTCCCACAGCGGCCTGCTGTGTGCGGCCCAGGGGATGATATGACGACGCCCTTGGTCGCCCTGGGGAGCACCGGGACTGCCACCGGCTTCAAGAGGTGGGGAGGTAGGCAGCGGTAGCAGGTTAGGTGGCGACGTCACTCACACCTCGCCCCTTCTGCTTAAGCAAACGCGTAATGAAGCCACCCAGTCCCTCCTGCATTACAACTAGCGTATACTCCGACTTGATTATATATGCAGATCTTATACAACGAAGTTTCAAGTTAGCTATTGCTACTAACGTTCCATTTCTGACTGAAAAACATTCGTATATGAAACAGATTCAAGCGTCTGGTTTTTCATCTATATCTACGTGATGACTATCCGGTTCACACATAAGTGCCTCGCCGGGAATTCATCGAACCACATTCATACTTGTTCATCACTATTCCACACTCACAAACCAATGGTATACAGCTAACAGTTTTGCATCAAATGTCTATAAATTTTACTAAGATTTGACACCGAGAATCGGTGTCTCCATCAGTAAGTTAACCAGTTACAGACAGCCATAAATGAATGAAAATGCAAGCAATGTCAAGTACGTAATCTTATATATTACCGAGCGAGGTGGTGCAGTGGTAAAGCGGTAGATTCACATTCGGGAGGTTGGTGGTTCAAATCCGCTCCCGGACATCCAGATTTAGGTTTACCGTGATTTCCCTAAGTCACTCCAGGCAAATGCCGGGATGAATCCTTTCAAAGGGCACGGCCTATTTCCTTCCCCATCCTTAAACAAAACTCCGAGCGTTAGCTCCGTCTCTACCAACCTGTCGATGGGACGTTAAACCCTAAGCTTTCTTCTTTCCTTCTTATATATTAAAAGAATCAACGAAAACTAAAGCCAGTCTCCCATATATATATCTTTTTAACGGAAGATTTTCATCCACAGATTTGTCGTCAAGAATCAGAATTTACATTACTCTCGCCTTCCTTTTTCTGTACTCAAACGCGATATCCTTCTGTATATTTCTTAAGGTGGATGCCCTCGCTGTAAACTAAAGTCAGTTGGTAAGGCCATTCTATTCGACCGATTTCCTTCATTTATGCTTTAAACAAAAGGTGTTCATTCGCAGATTTGTCATCAAGTTTCAGAATTAAGTCTCTCCATCCTTTATTTTTATACAAACGCGGTACGCTTCTCTCTTTGCAGTGTATTTTTTAATCGGTTTGTTTTAGTATATCTTCGGTTCTCATTAAAGTACGCAGCTCTTTTTGACCTAACAGCACTCAGCAGATCAAGCAGAAAGCAACGATTGTGTGCAACTGAGCTATTCACCCACGAGACCCAGAGAGAAGTAAATAGAGACTCCCAGGTAGATGCCATATTCTTGACTTCGGCAAGGCGTTCGATAGGGCTCACACGAATTCGGTAACTTTTACCTGCAGTCGTAAACCAAACACTCGAAAACGTCAACTCTCCCAAATCTCTTCTCAAACGTCACACTCAGATTCGGCAACTTTATACCGGCTATAATCCAGTTTCCTTCCCACTTTCCGGTCACACGGTCAAACAGTGACGTCAATCGCGTGCTACGATTATCTTCTTCAGTACGTGCGCTCGCGTCTAATGCGTAATTACATACCTACGCTGTCTTGCATTACCTTTTATTGCTATATTGTGAGTCGCTCACATTAGTCTGCTAGTACAAGTACTTCTTCTTATAAACGATTTAGGATACAATCTGAGTGCCTCTTATATACGTTTCGCGGACAATGTTGCCCTTTACATGTTAGTGAAGTCATCAGAAGATCAAAAGCTACTGCCAAAATATTTATATATCTGCGTGGTTCAAAAATTAAGAACTGAAGCATGGTTATCCATATGAGCACTAAAAGAAAACTGTTAACAATCATCTACACTACAATTCAGTCAAATTTACGGGCCATAAATGCAACGCGTAAGAATTAAAATTTCGAACGATTTTAATTATAAAGAATACATAGAAAATATCGCAGGGAAGGTTAACCAAGTGTTACATTTCATTGACGAAATACTGCTAAAGATGATTCCTACACAACACTTGTGCGTCCTGATTTAGAGTACTGCTACGTATTATGGAATCTCCACTAACTGGGTTTGATGTAGGATACAGTAAACGATCTCTCTCAATAAATGCTAAATTTCTACAATACTCCCGTCGTTGTACCTTAAGCAACGTATACCAGTAAAACACTATTTAAACTGAATACTAAAAAAACAATTGACAAACTGCAAACAGTTGACACAATTAATTGGTATTCCATCTAAACCTAGTGCAGTGAAGCCATAACTATCGCAAATTGCGATTTATTTCACAAGTTAATGGCAATGGAGACTTTTGCACAATTCAGTGGTTTATAAAGGAAATTAATCCATTTTTGATACAATGCGGAAAAGGATTTCATGTTTTGGTCTTATATATCGTTTACCAAATATTAGAATTCTCCAAAAACCGTTTTACTAGTTTTGGAATATTAAAGAAAAAAATGTGGTTTAAAAACGTACAAATGGATGTGGATGAATTGAAAATCCCCACACACCAAATTGAACACTGAGAAGATAAACTGCTTTTGAAGAACAAATACAAACTGCTTACATTAAAACCATCAGAAAGGAAGAAATATATCTGCAGAAGAACGAGCAGCCAGATTACAACGAATGAAGTTTTTTTTTTTTTTTTTTTTTTTTTTTTTTCGGAAACGAAGAAATTGCTGAATGTTAGGATCTCAGACTCTGTTGTGTAATGAAACTTCCTGGCAGATTAAAATTGTGTGCCGAAACCGGGACTCGAACCTGGGAACCCAGGTTCGAGTCCCGGTTCCGGCACACAATTTTAATCTGCCAGGAAGTTTCATATCAGCGCACACTCCGCCGCAGAGTGACAGTTTCATTCTGTTGTCTAATGTTTGATTTTAGTGCTCCATAGCGGGCCCAAAATATGTAAGTAAATAAATTGCGCAATTTTAAGATGTCATCACACTGACAGCGCCGCAGTAGCAAACTTGCCACCCCCAGGAGATTTGGCAACTCTTCTTTTAACTGATCTGTCGGATGCTGCATTACGAGGGCATCTGTTGTAGTCGCCAGCTGCGAGTCGCCTTGCTGCTCCGCGCAGTGGAGCAGGTTAGCAGTCGCAGGCAGCTAGGGCGGGGCGGCTCTTTTTATTAGGGGCGCGCCACGTGCGCGGTCAGCCGCCCCGCCCCATGCGCGCCGGAAGGAACCCCGCTGAGCCCCGCCGTGTTTTGTTTTAAGTTATTCCCCGCGGCGGCGGCGCCGGAAGGCAGCGCTGGCGGGGGAATCCCCGCCCGCCGTCCTGTGGCCCCGCGTCATAAATCCGAGCCCCAATGTCACTCGAGCCGGGCCCCGGCAGCCATAATAAATTCCGCCGTTTTGAGCACGCCTGAAACTTTGTGCCCGTGGGGGGCGGCGGGGAAAAAAGAGAAGGGGGGGGGGGAGCAAGGGCAGCCCTGTACTTGTTTCGCGGGAGCAGAATCTGTGCTCGGCTGTAGTCGAGCGTCCGCCTTGAGGGTACAGGAAGTGATGTTTCACGTCCACTGGTCGGTACCACTTTTGGGACAGTTACTCGATCAAGAGAGACGGCGCTTCGGAAAGCAACGCAACGGAACACCTGTTGGAGTCTGTCTAGATGTCCCGCTGTCCCCAAACACCTGCTTTACACCATGACGCGATTAATTATTGACATATTAATTTCTCTACCGTAATGCCAAATACTGTCATTAAAGCACGACAAAAAGTGAATATGTCCTCAGCAGAGTTAGATACTCAAATGAGGATAACTAGCTTTCGACTTATCTATCAGATTTAAAAACATTTAAATCGAAAAGACGTAACATACTTGGACATATTTTGAAAGACGGCTGTGTGCCGTCCTCCCTAGGTTTTTAACTTTGTAATGTATCTAAGTTCACTAGACGGGCCTTTTTTTAAATTTATTTATTATTTTTTTTCTTGCTAAACAAGAACCCCTCTAGTACGGAGGCATGAGGAATAGAATTCCATTTCATGTTTATAATGTTAGTTTCTGTAATACTGTGTTAATATTGCTAGGATTTTATTATGCTAATAATTTACCAATGCGTCTATGAATGTGGCAATATAAACGGTTTCTCCGTGACGCCACTGTCCCTGTGAGAATGTGTACTTGCTTTATACTGTATGTGCATGTGTGAGCAACTTCTAGCATGGCAGTCTGGGTGTATGTATCAAAATTTTCGTCGTCAGCAGCTGGCTGCGTACTTTGCATGTTTTCTCTGGCTTCATGTCAAAAGGTAGTCTTTACCAACTTCTGCTTTTAATGCTACCAAAGGGTTTCCTGCACCCTTTGTTTACAATTTGGGTTGGCAATGCCTGGTATCGAGCCTCGGAAGGACGTGCGAGTATAGGCTCTCCCTACCACCATGGTTTTCTCCGATTTTACCGATTTCTGGTGGTGGCGGGAGACTCGATGGCTGACACTTCACTCCGTGGCTGCACTTCGACCTGGTAAGACGTTCTGATTTTCTTTCCTCCCTTGAGATGGTGGCGATTCGTTGTCTGGTTCGTTCAAGTTAGACTTCAGAACGTAGGTTCATTTTTCGGAATAAGTTTCTCCGATCATGAACGGAAGTGTATTCAATTTCATGTCGGTAATTTTGCATAGGTAAACGTGGTGAATATATAACTAATTCGGTGTGATAACAGCTGGGAATCGGTAACCTTTGTGAGACTAGCCGGCGGTGTACGAAATCTGATTAATTTCTTTCTAGCTCTGTGGGACACGACTAATGTGCAGGAATATTTTCATTCTGTGGAGTGCATGTGAAATATTCCTTTCCGTTTCCTCCTTCCGCGAGTGATATGTAATCCATGTGGTTTGTTCTTAGAATAAAGCTTTCAGCTATCCCTGTGTCATTTTCTATGCTCGTAAGGCAAGAAAATATGCATGTATCTTTCTCTTTGCATTCAGACTCAATCAGTAAATTCTCTTCTAGCCTTGTACGACCCCCTTTATTAGCTTGCTTATGAAATACTACGTATTTCTAGGGGCTGCATGCCGTATTCCTTAGTTGATTTACTCCGACTTTGAATTTATTCCATTTTTCTGATTTTTGAAGAGTGGACTTGCTACGCATTTCTAAGGGTTGCATGCCGCTGCTAATTTTCTTTATTTTTCGGAAATTGAATTTTTGCATTCTTACTGGTTTTCGTAACCATGTAGTTCCCACCTCCGACTTCAAGGGTTTATAGCTAGTCACTTGAGTTCTCACCACTGCTCACACACCAGTGGCCTCCTATTGTGTATTCTTGCTTCGCAATCTATGATTCCGTTGATTTTTGTGAAAACGAATACGATCTTTAAACACTTCACTTTCAGTTGGGTGCGAATATGTAATGTAGCAGACACGTGGCGTGTTTCTTAGTACGTTTGCATGCTCACGGTTTGATTTAAATGGAAATTAATCTCGCTATTATCGTGAACCAACACAAGTAAAGATAGACAGACCAGAGCCACCTACGAAGTTTATTTTTTGTGGTACACCCCGTTTCGCTGAATTTTGCATACGATAGCGGCGCCTGCTTCTGCTTCGTATCAGCACGCTGAGTTGGATGAGATTTGATTTGCTTCGCGCGTGTGAGTGGCTGAATGCTTGTTGATTGTAAATGCCTCCGCCGACGATGTTTAGTTCAGATTACTTTAGGTTAATTTTCAATAGGATGCAGTTTTATTGTTCAAGAAAATTGGTTTCCGCATGTTTGAACTGAATAAATAATTTATTGTCAGTGAAAGTTTATCCTACTTATGAATATTAGTTTATGAATACCCTCCCTTTGTTATTTAAAGTTGTTTTTCACCAGTGCTGGGAACAAATTCAGATGCAAATTATCATATTTTAATACCGTTGCGCGATAAACGTTCTCTCAGCTATCTTCATGAAATGGTTTAATTCGCGATGGCTTGTATATTAATGATAGTGTGTAATTCTCGTGATCCACGACGTGTGTCGGCCACTGCTGCTAAAGTAAATTTTGAGTCAGTTCTAAAGTTTGGGCCGGGGAACAAAATTCTGTTGCAGGAAGTACTCCGTAGTTCACGCGAATGCTTTATATGGTGTCGCACAAGTCTGAAGTTCGCGCCACGTACTTTCACCGTGCGCCGCCATGCACGCACGGCGCGGCGTTCTTACGACGTCAGCCACGAGCGCCCTCTGCTACAACTCCGCTCGTGGTCACCACTGAACTGCATCGTTCACTTGGGATTAGGACAGGCACTAGGTCTCATCAGTAGGCAGGCCATTACCTAATTCAACTATGTATCAGCAGTACACTTAGTTGGCAGTCATGAACTTTGTAAAAGTTAAGTATCATGTTTCTACGAGATATACAACTTGTTCTAATGTAGTTTAGTGTTTCTAGTTTCTGCTGTCCCACTGGCTGGTCACCTCATACTCTGTACCCGCACACGCGGGTCCTGTGTCGGTCTCTCTCCACTCGGCCACCGACACCCAGGACAACTGGCGGAAACGAGACACAACAGTGGCGACGAGGATGGGATACAAAACTTTAACAGGTCTTTAAGGCCAGAAATATATGTTTACAGTAAGCCTTTAACTGGCTCCTTACAGCTTGAATTAATTTTACAAATAACGGTGGTCCTACAATTTAAATTAATTAGCTAACCCTGCAATGCTTGTCAACTGCTAAATAATCATGTGAATTAGGCATGTGTTCCATATTCCTTGTCTCAATCTCTTTGCCATCACTTTCTCCACCTCTGTCTGTTTCTTAATTCTCTATCCTCTGGCTTCTCATTGTACAAGCCACCTGAAATTTATTCGAGTATTCATTTAGTCCATGTGCTCCTCCCTCTTGTAACTCTGCCGCGGTGGAGCGGCCGAGAGCATTGACGCGCTATGCTACGATGCGCGAGGCCATTCCCCGTCGGGAGTTCGAATCCCCCCTAGGACATGGATGTCTGTGCCGTCTTTAGTATATGCTCTTTCTTAAGTAGTTTGTAAGTTTAGGGACTGATGATCCTGCAGTTAAGTCCCATAAGCTTTACAAACATTTGAGCATTTTTGTCTAACTCCCCCCCCCCTTTCTCTCTTTGTGCATCAACTGCTCCCTCCTCTCGCTGTCTACTTATCTCTTTCCCGTCGCAGCCTCGTCCTCCCTTTTCCTCAATCTCCTACTCAATCCCCCTCCATCCTACCTGTGTGACTACCTCTGTGCCGAACCCCTCCCGTCCCTTCTCTCTGTTTATCCCCGTCCTCCCTCTGAAAAATTACAATAGCTGCCAAATTCATGTCAGTCAGACGCCAACAAACTCTGGAGTAAAGTACCCTCCGTCATGCATCTTACGACATCTTATGTAGATACCGTTGTAGTTTGAAACTGCAGTTTGGAAAATTTTATCGCAGTCGAATAAACGGTACGACAGCGCATCCAAAACATACCACCTTACCATTTCCAAACGTTCCATTTTTTTTTATTTATTTTTTTTTTTTTTTATTTATTTATTTTTTTTTTTTTTTTCATAAACCCTAGCCCTGTATTAAGAGAAAAATGTTATTCATGTCATTGAAGCCATTCCTGCCGAGACAAACGAAAAGCAAAATTAGAATGAAATTAAATAGACAATAAATTTAAAATGCACTATTATGCCTCACGTAAATATTTTAAAAAAAGTATAATTTGAAATATATTGTAACATCAATGAATCCTCCTAAAACGAATATAATAATTATTTCGTGAGGCTCAGTGTCCTGAAGCAAGTCTTTCGATTGGACGCCACATAGGCGACAAACATGTCCCTAACCTACCCCAGTTCTACAACCGGGAAAGGCGTACGTACAGTTTAACCACGTGTCGTGTCTGTTCGATCTTCACGTCGTTGAGGTGATTCGAACAACTTTCGCACGTGAGCTTTTGCTCTCTGATCGAGTATACCGCTAGACTGCTTCAAGTTTAAAGACATCTCTAATTAATGTATACATAGCTAAACTAGATACAAACTTTTGGCAGTAAATATAACATTAACGTAATTAATCGAGATAAAAACGATCCCATCTTTTAAGTCACGCACACTGTGAAAAATTTCATTAAGATGCTTTTAGTACTTTTGGAGTTCTTTGAGGACGAACATAGTGATACGCGATTTATATAAAGATATGAATCATAATGTAAACGTAGGCCTACACGAGCATTGCCAAAGTCAATATAATTATTCTGAGTGTTGAACAGCATCGTTAATACACGAGGTTTTAGCAGGAATAGTAAATATTTTAGGAGATGGTAGTGCAGTCCATTGAAATAGAAGTGTTTTTCAACATGTGTCAAATTTTTATTGAGTACAGAGAGAGTTGTTAGAACTCAACCCAATCAAAAATGAGGCATACAGGAAATGAGGACATTTTCACTCACTCATGAGTCCGTTCTTAGTAGAATTAATTCTGTGTAAGTTCTAAAAGTTTATTTTTATTGCGTTAACTGCTTTTAGGCTTACAAGGCCATCTTGAGACTAACGTTTCTCCATCAGACATCGAATATATAAGTTTGAACTCCATAATAACCAATATTGCTCAGCGCTAAAATAGTGTTTTCTTACAGATTTTTAAAGTATGAAGATTGACTTGTAAGCGGAAAATAACTTAACTAATTAAAAATAGACTTGTAGAACATACGTGAAATTGTGGCTTCAATCCAATCTGGTGCTCTCCTATGACAGCATCGTATTTCCTTTAAATTTGCTTAGGTTTCGTACTAAATGCTGTATCTCTGTACCCAATACAAATTGGACAAATGTTACATGACGTTATTGATAGCAGTTCGTCTCTACTAACACCTGATAATGCATTTACTATTCCTTCTGAAACACCCTGTATATTAAAAACCACCGAAAGTCTAGATCCCTTCTCCCATGTCTACTACATTCAATCACCTTGTGGCAATAGTTACTACCGCAGGTATTTAACTTCCCAGTTCCCCCTCATTCAGCAGTAAACACGACATCGAGAAGAAGACTGTTTGCCGGCCGCGGTGGCCGAGGAGACTGAGGCGCTCCAGTCACGGTCTGCACGGCCACTACGGTCGGGGTTTCAAATCCTCCCTCGGGCATGGATATTTGTGACGTCCTTAGCCTTAGTTAGTTCATAAGTAGTTTGTAAGTTTAGGGACTGATGAACCCGTAGTTAAGTCCCATAGAGTATACAAACATTTAGATTTATTTATTTATTTGTTTTGTGAAGACTGTTTGCAACAATGGTCTAAACGTCTGGTTCGTGGATTTTAATGTATTTACGGTGCAATGAAATGCCCAGATTAATATTATTAACTCCTGCTTTCTTCTGCTGCATATTCACTAATAGATGTTTGTGATCGCATTTTCCTAGTCTTCTATACATCTCCCAGCGTGGATTCCCAGCGTTTTTTATTAATGTCCAATGCCTGATGTTGCAGAGCCCTGACATCCTCCTCCTGTCAACTGTTGCCGTCAGTCTTCCGAACGATTAAGATGATATCTTTCATTTCGTTTGAAATGACCTGTTCAAGCTGTTTTCTTACGTTTTGTTGTGGTTAGCAGTTCGTGGTCTCTGTTTACTAGTCTAACGATCCCTTTATTTTCATGCTGTGAAATTTTCATGCTGTGAAATTTTCATGCTGTGAAATTTCAAGTATCCGTTACAACCACATCTGAAATGCTTCCATACTGTTCATAGTGCTAACTTTCAACGTTCAACTTTCCACGTCATGCAAATCCACTGAACACATATGACTATAAGTTTTGTAAATCTCATGAATGCACTGCGGGTCTTCTTTATTCTGAAACTGATTTCCATGTCGGATGACCAATTTTTGCACAGTCACTCCCATAAGTATTTTAATCTATTCACTGAATCTACGGATTGATTAATACGCATTATCTCTGCATTTTCGTGCTGATCTGTATTCCGAGTGACGGTCATAGCGTTGTCCTTTTGGTGCTGATATTGAGACCAATATTTCTGCTGTGTTCACCCACTACAGTCCGAAGATCTAGCTGGTCGTTCACGTTATCAATGATTAAGAATGCGTCATCTGCTTATCTTATGTTGTCAATCCATACCTAATTTACATTGATACCTGACTCCTCGAATACATGTTCTGAGTACTGGTTAAAGAGGAATGTGACAGTAAACCCCTTGTCTAACTATAGATTTTTGTGCTGTTGTTCGTACGAAAGACGAGTGCTAATCTAATAAAATCGCTTTAACATGTAACGAAGAAACAGTATGACGTATAAAATTCCAGAGTTTCTGTTTCAATCCACAGCTATTCATAAAACAGGATATCATTAATAGAACGTGAATTCAATGTAACTATTTAGGCATGTTACTTTCTAGTCAGTTGCTCTGACTCCTACACCACTGGGGACACAGTGATCACCACACCTGCACTGATTACCTAAGCACGCCTCCCATCAGATACAAATTCTCAACTTCACCCTGCCCACTATTACTCAATCTCGTAGTTTGTGAACTCCTGTATGAGTAAGTGCCTAGAACTGCCTCCGCACCGAAGAGAGGTTCATTTTCACTGGCATATTGTATATATATATATATATATATATATATATATATATATATATATATATATATATATGTGTGTGTGTGTGTGTGTGTGTGTGTGTGTGTGTGTGTGTGTGTGTTTGTGTGTGTATGTGTGTGTGTGTGTGTGTGTGTGTGTGTGTGTTTGGATGTGTGGCGTCTGTTCTTTCGGACATGCCAATGCAACCTTACTATCTGTCCATGTAGTTCCGACGATAACTCCAGTCGATGGCGCTCTGTAAAAGCTGGTTTTTCAAGCTTTTGACAGGTAGTCACGTAAATTTCATCGGGCTGTTGAATTAAATTGGAATCGTGTAATAATTATACCCTACATTTTATTCATTTTTCCTTCGAACGTATCAGATTTGGAACATATTTCTGTCGTTTCAAAATTCGACTATGTCAGGAGTTCAACCATCCAGGAATGATTTATTCTTTCGGAAATATGAATACTACGCTCATCAGCCAACCGGCCATTTTAGTATTCACTTTACTCACGAATAGTTTCGGTGAAATAACAATGTTAGTTCCCTGTTTTGTCCCGTCTTTCCACAATTGGTTTTTTTATATTCTAATGTTGATATTTATGTTAACCATCCATGTAACTGAATAATAAAGTCGGCAATTTAAAATGTATATCTTTACATTAAATAATATAATTCATCAACTTTATTGACTGTCATAATTTCAGATTTTATATGCAATACACTAAATTGATTTTGTAATTTGATGTGCATCTATTTCTAAAATTTCTCATTTATCTGTAATAGCGAAAATTAACTAAACAATGTAGCTTCTTTGATCTTCAGCTTGGTCAATTTTATTACACATTTAAGTGAAATTTATTAACGTCTGTATCGGTAATGAGAAGATAATTTTTCATAACTTTCTCTGTCCCTGATTCACTACGCACCTATCTGGTCATGTGGAAACCTTAGCGGATTATAGAACATTGCTTGCAATTGATCATACGGCAATTCTGCTCTGTTTATTTCTAAACGTTTTCCACCTGACAGCGCTGGTGCATGGTAAATCAGAAACAGAGAAAGTTATGGAAAAAAAACTGTCATAAATTTTTCATTCGTGATACAGCTTTGGACATATTTCACTTAAACCTGGGATAATATTGATCCCTAACTTGTCATTTCATTTCAACTGAGCTACATTAATTTAAAACTAGACGATTCATATGGATTAGTTAATTTTGTTTACTGTTGGTAAACGAGAAATATCAAAAACGTTGAATATAAAGTTACTAAATACGTTTACTGTATTTTTTTGTATAGATTCTCAAATTATGGCATTCAGTGAGGCTGATTAATTATAATATTAGATGAAAAGATAATCACTTGAAAAGGGCGACGTCTTGTGCCATTACTAGTGGTGTACGTAATAAATACAAAAAATATACTTTAAGATCCTTTGGCTTAAGTACGTAGTAATCATATCTTTCAAAAAATAAATTCCTGTCGCTTTACTCAACAGCCAGCTACACACTAGATTATGACTGAAATAATAATCTTATGGCTTTTTTTGGCCGAGGTATCTCGTGTGAAATTGTTCGCATGCCTAGCGCAAGTCTTGTTAACTGACGCCACTTCGGCAAATTGCATTTTAATGATAGTGAAAATAAGGACAACTCACAACACCCAGTCCCCTGTCGGGAGTCGAACCGGGCCCTTTGGATGGTAGCGATGCTGCCGTCTGAGGTATAGGGGAGGGGGGGCGGGGAGAGAATGAAAGAATATGGCGGTATGGAATTTGTTGTTGGGAGACTGTTATTCTCCGACCGAATAACAGTTGAAATATTAATATGCATAAGCAGAGGAGCCAATATCGCTAATTTCAAATTGCTTTCTGTTTACCAATTTTTGCAATTGGTATATTGCCATATTCAAACATTTAAGGCATATATTACACTACTGTAGACAACTGTATGTAACTGTCATATACTACATTATACCACATTTAACATAATTATATACATATTAACATTTATATATCACATGCCAATATTTCATCATGGCTATTTTCTGTTCTTGGATATGCGTATGTAGAAAAAAATATTGTGTCCACGTTAAAATATGTTGCACCCATATTGCAAGTCCATCACTCAATGATCTCCTGATAGTGGACTTACTGGAACTTACTGCACTATTACAGATATCTGGTATTTATTCTGTCATGGATACAATTCCCCATTATAACTGTATTTGAATTTACAAAGCCATGGATCAAATACATCACGAAAACTGTATTAACATTGTCATGATATAAAACGTAATGGTATAATTGAAACACAAATTCATAATCTGTTGTATAAAATAATAACAATGATATCAGTGTAAAATTATCTTCCATTTATCTATAGAGATGTTAAGTGAAGGTACAATAAACTTATGTATTAATGTTACGTAATAGTAATGCTATGAACAAGAAGCCATAGTTGTACTAGAGAGTAAATGCTTTTAAGTCCTAGTATTGTATGTATGAATGGAGAGGTTTCTTGGAAAAAAGGATATATTATTAATGACAAATTTATGAAGTAATAAATATACTGAGAGGTGGTAGTTAGTACGTCCACTTCCTTGCAGATGCTTTTACAGTTTGTCCGTGAATTTACTCCACAAATAATACGTATTACTCTTTCCGAGAAAGAAGGAAAAAGAACGTCGATGATTTGAAGATTGTGACGCAATGTCACAGTTAACAGTAATGGCAAAATATAGTGACGTGTAACAACCAGCTCATATCAGTATACACAGAAGAAGGCCACTGTAACATTGGCCGATACAACGGTTATTAAAGTAATAGCCATTTTACATTATGACACGATAGAACACCCAGAAAACTTTTATGTCGATTTTACAGACGTTTATCCCTTGGAACAAAGACTTGTGAACTATTTTCTCCTATTACTCATATGGATGATGATGATGTCGCTACTTACTTGGGTAACAACGTCTATGACACAGATGATGATTTCGATATATGTTGATAAGTCTTAAATTCAATTTTTTTAATCAGTCAGTACACTCTTGATGTAATTCTTCATATTATTACAACAATAACTATATGTTATGTCGATTATGTCATCTGAGTATTAACATTTCATTCTATTTTGAGTAGGAGGTAAAGGGGCTAAGTGCGGATTGTCCATTCTTTATATCAATCAACTATAAACCGATTGTTTACTAACTTATTGTTACTGGTAATAAAAAGCTAAGGACCCAAGTATTCGTCAGAAATTTTCGGAAATGTGAAATTCTTATTTTCGCTCTTACGAAATATAATAACCTTTGCCTAGAGTTTTCTCGAAACTATCATTTTTGTCACTTAGAGTCCCTGACCTCTGAGGTTCTGAATTATGAGTAAATGCTCACTACTACACTAGTATTAATTTTATTGTATTGTACGTAGGGAAGAGTGCGGTACATTGAACCACAAACATTATGTCTCTGTGTTACTCATCCAATAATTTTATGACAGAGTTGTCATTTTCAGTTTTTATAGTTTAATCATTCAAGTATCAAATGGCGTTATTTCATTGGTCTATGAATTATTTGTGTCAAGCTACATGTCTTGGAAGGTAAATTGGTAAATGGTTAATAGTGCCCCACATGCGGGATACAATGAACCACCTTAAATAATTTGATAGAAGAAGATGTTTAGCACACAAAGTAAATTTTAAATGTATTTTAAAATTAATTTGTATATATATTCCACTTACACTTCATTAAAGTTATAGGCATTGAGTCGTATGAAATTACGGAACATAAATGGACTGGAAGCTAACTCCAAATTTGAAATACTTCTTTTGTCTCGTTGTCACACCATCATTAATTGGTCTTGGAAGCATGTAAAGTATGTTGCTAGCTGGAACAAATGCTTCATACCTTACCTTTCCTTAAAAATGATACCTGAGTCATTCTTTGGTTTCAAAATTTTCACCACATAGTAAACTGGCAGTTTGGTTTTAAGATCAAATTTGGTCAAAACGAAATCATGTTTCTGATAATTTATCCAATTTTTGAAAGTAGTATACAGAATAACCAGACTTATCCAAGTTGTCATTGCTCTCTCCATAATGAACCTCAATATTCTCTTCGTCAGCTTCCTGCTCCCGAAGATTCCGATTTGCCTTTTTATTGGCAATTTTTGTAACTTGTAACGAATTTTTCTCTGGTGTGTCAGTTGGGGCACAATGAACCATGGATCATCGTGCCCCGAGAGAACTTGGTTCAATGTGCCCCGACAGTAGAGATTTCAAATAAAGGTCAAGTGAAGATTAGATTAGATTTGATTAATACTTGTTCCGTAGATCATATATACATTTCGTAATGATGCGGAACGTGTCAGTCTAGTAAATGGTTTCTACACTTGACAATTAATATTTAAAGGACCTTTTTTCCATTTCTTATTTCATTTATTTATTTTTAAGTTTTATCTAAAACTTCATCTACACTTTAGAAGGATTTGCCATTCAGAAATTCGTTCAATTTCTTTTTAAATACTAGTTGGCTATCTGTCAGACTTTTGATGCTACTTGGTAAGTGACCAAAGTCTTGTGGCAGCATAATTCACCGTTTTCTGTGCCAAAGTTAGATTTAACCTTGAATAGTGAATATCATCCTTTCTCCTAGTGTTGTAGCTATGCACACTGCTATTACTTTTGAATTGGGTCTGACTGTTAATAATAAATTTCACGAGTGAATACATGTATTGTGAAGCTACAGTGAAAATCCCTAGATCCCTGAATAAATGTCTGCAGGATGCTTTTGGGTGGACTCCATCAATTACTTTGATTACACGTTTTTGTGCAGTGGATACTTTGTTATTCAATGTTGAATTGACCCAGAATATGATCCCATATGAAAGCAATTTACTGAGACGTATATCACTAAATTTTGCAATGACTCTGATAGCGTAAGCAGCTAACTCAAACGTTTCAGGAGATCTTCATTATGTTTCTTCCAATTGAGTCCCTCGTCAATGCAAACACCTAAAAATTTTGAATATTCTACCTTAGCTACAGATTTATGTTGAAAGTCTAAATTTATTAATGGTGTCATGCCATTTACTGTATGACACTGTATATACTGGGTTTTATCAAAATTTAATGAGAGTCCATTTGCAGAGAACCACTTCATAACTTTCTGAAAGATGTCATTTACAATTTCATCAGTTAATTTCTGTTTGTAATGAAGTTATGAATGAACATTGTTAACATTTGAAGATATGGATCATTAAACACTATATTCATATTGTCAGAATGGGATGGTTTCTGTAAAGTACATGCAATCTTCTGTCACCAAATTTTAATCTGTATAATTCTCCGAAATTTACTTCACTGTAGCAAGAATAACATAACACTAGCAAAAAACGAACGGAGGGAGCTAGATCTTGCAGAAGGTAAATGGTAGAGGAGTACTGCTAACATATGCATAAAACAAAAATCGTACCGACGTGTTTTTCGGCCCACTTTAGATTTGTAGTTATATAAGTTTTTGCAAACATTTCGGACCAAAATAATACTCTAAATCATAAAAAATTAATTAATAAGAGTGTCTGAAACCCTTTCAGGAAAAAAAAATAGTACTGGCGAGTTCCTAACCACCTACCTTTAGCGTCATAGTCCAACTTCTTGCCCAATACGCTACGGCTATCAACCGAAAGATGAGTCGTTTAATCTCTTACGATTGATGGCCGATGTTAAGTGATGCTAATATGGCTAGATTATCATTTATCGTACGAAGAACGATGTGTTTTTGTTAATTCTTCAGTGTGCCATTGCTTTGAAATGACAACGTGTAAGTTACATTAAGAAAATCATCAAATACGCAACGCAGAATATGCTAAGAGAGAGTTATGGACGATGAATGTCACGTTACATCTCCGAACGGCTGGTTTTCGTTAATTCAATGGAGGGTGTCAAATCTCCGTTATCTTCGCAAATATGTCTCAAACGATACGAGCTAAGTTGTAGAGAATTTTCTCCTCTACCAATCAGGTTATTCAATTTTCGTGTCAGATGGATGGTTCGTTTACAATTACAATTATATTACAAACGGCTTTTTTTGGTATTACTACCGTAATAATTTGAAAAAGGGAGGTTCAGGTCTCTGGCGGCCTACAATCATGTCTGTAATATTTGGTGCTGTGAGATTACCGCCTAATAGAAATACCGGTAATCAATAGCATTTGATAATTAAACAGTATGAAGTTCACTGCAAACATTGACCATGCCAATGCACTAAATGTTACACAATTTTAATCTTATTAATTATGGTAGCAATGTATGTACACAGTTGGGAGACAACATTTATAGTTAGGCCATAGGTAGAAATTCTCCACGTTGAGATTTGCTGTGTGCTTGTAGCTGACGGGAGGCCAGCGAGCAGGCCGACGTTGGTGGCTTGTTCCAACTTAGGATTTTCCAGTTCGTTTCCGGTGAGGGGAGAGAGGGACAATGGTGAGTGCCAGGCACAGTGCAATGCACAAATATTGTAATACTACTGGCATTTGAAGTAATACGACACAGTTAGGAACCTTTAAGGCCCTCATTACAAAATAGTCTGTTGATAAACAAACAAGACATTAGCTGATATTGTCACATCTGGCGTAATATGTTTAATTGACAATGAAAAGTAATAAATTACCAACGAAGACAAGACAGTTACACAGCTAGCATGGCAATGTTTGTTTATAAAAATTATATATTAACTATTTCTCATTTTATTTTCAATTAATCTTTTGTATTTTATCTTGAAGTATTCAGTTAAATCACTTATCTGTGACATAAGAAATTGCACGATTATGATAAACAGTACAAAGGATGTTTATACTAATATACAAACGTAAGAAAATATTTTTTTAATGTGTAGTGTAATTATTTTGATTTTAAGTAAAGTTTTAGAAATGTATTGGCTGAGCGCTGTACGTTGGCAAATCGGTTACAACAGCTCACATGGGTAAGTTGATGACGTAGGGGAAAAAACCCCGACAGTTGAGTTTTGGCGCGCGCACGCGCGAGGGCAGGAAGTGACGAGACGCGAGTACGGCGATCGACGGCGCATCGGCCCGGCAGCAGTGAGCGGCGGCGCGCGGGATCCACGCACTCAGATTTCATCTTCTGCAACGGACGGCAGTAATCGTGGGGACATCACAAGTCGTCAATGGAGCGTCGGGGCCCAGCAGCTTCGAGTCTACAAAGGATAAGGGATGCAGTGAGGACATATTCCAGCCACAGCTTCTACAACAGACGGCAGCAAGCGTTGGGGACGTCGCAGCTCGTTGCAGCAACTTCTGGCTTAAAAGATAAGTAAAGCAGCTGGCCCTATAAATTCTTGTGTGTTAATCAAGATTTCTTGTGGCACACAAAATGGAGCAGGTTTTTAAAAGGTCGCCAAGCGACGTAGAAAGTCCAGAGAGGGTAAATACTGGGGGAATGTTGTTGACACCGGAGATGTTAGCAGCCATGTTAGCGAGTTTTAGCTCAAATTTAGAATCAAATTTAGAATAAAAAATAGGATAAAAAATAGAAAATTCATACTCAAATTTAGCATCAAAGTTAGAATCAAAAATTGAAAATTCAAACTTACATTTAGAATCAAATTTAAGATCAGAAATAGAAACTGTAAAATCAGAATTGAAAGTAGACTTTAAGACAGACATTGGGGCACTACAAAATTCAATGTTTGCATTAAAGGCAGAAATAATCACAGACATTCACAAAAAAATAGGAAGTCTAACAGAACGGTTTGAAAATAGGGAAAAGGAGATACATGCCAGAATTGGTGCTATTGAGACTGAGGTAGGAGGCAAGTTAGATGATGTGAAACAAATATGTGATCACAGGAATGAGGGCACTATGCAGGCGTTGGCTGAGGTTGACAAGAGGATGGTGGCAGGTATTGAGGAAACAAAAACTTTGTTGTCAGGAAAATTAGAGAATACAGGAAAAAGATAGAACAAGTAGTGACAGTAAACAATACTGAGATTGAGAAGGTGAACACTAGAATAAATAGTCTAGAATTGTGTACTGCATCAGGAAAAAGTAATTGGTCCATGGTGCAGACACCTAATGGCAGAAAGTTTTCAGGACTGGGTAATTATCATCCAGTAGATTATTTGGCTGCATGCAAGGACCAATTTGTGCGTGGTATGTCAGACCAGTGTAAAATGAAGTTAGCAAAGAGAATTCTTGACTGTTCTGCTCAAACTTGGGCAAATCAGTGTGCTGATAAATTTGTAACTTTTGACGCATTTGAAAAGTTGTTTTTAAATAAGTGTTGGGGGAAGGCCAAGCAAACTAAGATACAAAATGAATTCTTGAACGAACCAAACTATATGAAAGGGAACCCAGAATTTGAAGTAATCATTAAGGAGGAGCTGTTTATTCAAGATTTATTAGTCATAAAGGCACTTTGTTTAAATCTAATGTTAGGAAGTGATTTCCCGTGCAAATATGAAGCTCAGTTGATGTATAAAGATAAAGTGTTAGAATTGAGTCTGGAGGAATGCATGAAGAGGGTGAAATTCAAAATTTTTATAAGTGATAAAGATTTAATGGCATGTTTACGCAAGTAACTGTCATGTTCAAATGTTTGTACAACTTATGGGACTTAACCATGGGGTCATCAGTCCCTAAGCTTACAAACTACTTATGAACTACCTAAGACTAAAGACGGCACAAATATCCATGCCCGAGGGGGGATTCGAACCCCCGATCGTAGTGGCCGTGCTGACCGTGACTGAAGCGCCTCAGTCACCTCGGCCACCACGGCTGGCAACTGTCATGAAGTATGAGATTCAATGCATTGTAAATAGTAGGTTAACAATTTGTGTATATTTATTCTGTGGTCTGTGTTAGTATCTACTTGTGTGTTTAGATTTAAGCGTTGGGGTCAAGTTTATAAGTGTTCTTTGTAAATGTTTTTTCTTTTGTTGTTTGTGTTAAAACATGTGCTTGTATCAGATTTGCAGTTAAACAGTGGTACATGAGGTAAATATGTATGTATGTATGTATGCCAACACTAAAGGATAGAGGAAGTGGGAGTGTACTGTTTATGTGTGTGTACATGTGAGCAGGGCTGGCTATGTGATGTGAATTGTGGGGAGTACTTGTGGAAAGCACATGAGGCTGATGACAGGGATGCGAATTAAATCTCACACCAGCAAAAATAATTTTTTTGGTGCGAGAAGGGAGGATTTGTATTTATGTTTGTAGGTGTCATTATGATGGAAGGGAAAATTCTCTATGATAACATTCTTTTGGTAGTATTGTTTGAGCAGGTTGTTGGTATTTTATTTAATGGAGTAATACTCCAAGTAGGCCACATATTCTCTTGTCTGTTTCATCTGAAGCTATGGCTGATGAGAGTGCAGGCATGGTGGTTTGGGTTGATCTGATAATGACTAACACAAGCCACTTTCAGTTCTTAATTCTGTTGATTTACATGTTACTGTACATGTCTCAATGCTTAGTTTCAATTGCACCAAGTCTGGATGGCATGGGGTTGGGATACAAATCCAACCGAATCCTGGTGACCAGACAAACTTTTGTCTATGTTGACTCATGAGTGCCTTCTGCTTTTCCTGTTCCATGTAGGGTGCATATGACGTGTGTGAACAAGAACGCTTGATCCAGTGCCATGAATCTAAGCTGCAACAGCATGTTGGTTGAAATGACGGAGACATAGGACCGTACACCATGGACCAGAGTTGCTGCAACGATGACTCTGGGGTTCTCAGTGTCAAAGTGGTGAGAGATTTCCTTTAAAGAAGTGGAGTGTACACCGTCAAAAGTTTTTATAGTGAGAATTCTAGTTTTTCCATGTAGAACAAGGTCCTCTAAAGACTAAAGGTTGGTGCCAATTCTGTATATAAACAACAGGCACACTTAAAATTCATGGATGTAATTAGTTTTAAGGATTCTTTTCTTAAAAATATGCACACACTACAAGCGATCTTAAAGGTACAAATATTGGGAAATTTTCTCACTGCCCTGTTTATTTTTTATTTATCTATTTATTTATTTTTTGCATTAGTTGAGGTCATAATTGGCATAGTGTTTGAGCCAATCCGATTCAATAATTTTGTAATTTTAAATTTTGCTTATTTGACTGTATTAATTTTGGTGCTACTTGCGCCATCCTGCACATGGTTTGGATGCCGCAAGTGGAGGTATTGTGAGATTACCGCCTAATAGAAATACCGGTAATCAATAGCATTTGATAATTAAACAGTATGAAGTTCACTGCAAACATTGACCATGCCAATGCACTAAATGTTACACAATTTTAATCTTATTAATTATGGTAGCAATGTATGTACACAGTTGGGTGACAACATTTATAGTTAGGCCATAGGTAGAAATTCTCCACGTTGAGATTTGCTGTGTGCTTGTAGCTGACGGGAGGCCAGCGAGCAGGCCGACGTTGGTGGCTTGTTCCAGCTTAGGATTTTCCAGTTCGTTTCCGGTGAGGGGAGAGAGGGACAATGGTGAGTGCCAGGCACAGTGCAATGCACAAATATTGTAATACTACTGGCATTTGAAGTAATACGACACAGTTAGGAACCTTTAAGGCCCTCATTACAAAATAGCCTGTTGATAAATAAACAATACATTAGCTGATATAGTCACATCTAACGTAATATGTTTAATTGACAATGAAAAGTAATAAATTACCAACGAAGACAATACAGTTACACAACTAGCATGGCAATGTTTGTTTATAAAAATAATATATTAACTATTTTTCATTTTATTTTCAATCAATCTTTTGTATTTTATCTTGAAGTATTCAGTTAAATCACTTATCTGAGGTATAAGAAATTGCACGATTATAATAAACAGTACAAAGGATGTTTATACTAATATAAAAAACGTAAGAAAATATTTGTTTAATGTGTAGTGTAATTATTTTGATTTTAAGTAACGTTTTAGAAATGTATTGGCTGAGCGCTGTACGTTGGCAAATCGGTTACAACAGCTCACATGGGTAAATTGATGACGTAGGGGAAAAAACCCCGACAGTTGAGTTTTGGTGCACGCGAGCGCGCGAGGGCAGGAAGTGACGAGACGCGAGCACGTGGTGTAGCTGGCCGGGCGGCGTCGCTCAACAGCAGTCGGCATGTGGACCTCGAGGTGGAGGTTATAGATTTGTGTGTGGCAATCGCCACGTATGGTTGCTCGTCGTAGACTGCACCAAGTTAAATCGAGTGCTACTATGTGTTTGTGAATATTTAGCCGGTGGAACAAGGTGTGCATCGCATTGAATTAAAGTGACTGTGATTTGTTAATGTAACACGTGTCGTCACATAGGCATGAAGATAAACGGTGTTTGAGACAGCCACGTGGTGCGGAAACAATTCGCGACAAATATTCATTTTGTCTGGGGGCTCACGAGCTGTAACTTTATTTGGTAAATGTGTCGACGTACAGACGTATCAGCCACAGGGTTCTGAGATTGTGAAATAAACAACATAAAGTGAACTTTCACGTATTTTTAAAAATAGTAGTTAGTATACCCTTTTCTCTCATGAACTTGATTTTATTATGAATTTGTTTTGTTAATCAAATGCAGGGAATGAAAGCTGTGAACGTGTGATATCATCCCCTAGAAAACGAGTCAAACAGTCGCAATAACAGTTCCAGTGTTTTTTGCATGTTTAGGAATTTGGTTCGCAGCTGGTGGTTGTGAGTTATAAAAATTAATCTTTCCCTATTTTAAACTCTCACCCCGACCTTCACGCTCGCAGTGCTGATCGGTTGAACGGCTGGTCTTAAAAACAGGGAACACGTTACGTACAGACAGAGAGACAGACATTCCAAAATCGCCGTTATTTTTGCAAATATGTCTCAAACGATACGAGATACGAAAAAAACATAAGAGAGCAAAGTTGTAGAGAATTTTCTCCTCTACAAATTCGGTTATTCAATTTTCGTGTCAGATGAATAGTTGTTATTTTCATTTTAATTTAGAGCTGTCAAAAGATGATCGCAAAAGCCCTCTTTCAGTGTTACTACTGTAACCTAAAGTGGGCTAAAAATTAATAGTAATTTTCCCCATTTTACTGAAATTATGCCACTTGATCCATTGTGACCTGTGGTTCGATGTGCTCCATGGTTGTAGGCCGTCAGAGACCAGAACCTCCCTTTTTCAAATTATTCGGACAAAAAATACGGTAATAATACCAAAAAAAGCCGTTTGTAATATAATTGTAATTGCAAACGAACCGTTCATCTGACACGAAAATTGAATAACCTGATTGGTAGAGGAGAAAATTCTCTACAACTTAGCTCCCTTATGTTTTTTTCATATCTTGTATCGTTTGAGACATATTTGCAAAAGTAACGGAGATTTGACACCCTCCATTGAATTAACGAAAACCAGCCGTTCGGAGATGTCACGTGAAATTCCTCGACCAGAACTCTCTCTTAGCATACGCCATCTTGCGTTGCGTATTTGACGATTTTCGTATTGTAACTTACACGATGTCATTTCAAAGCAATGGCGCACTGAAGAATTTACACAAACACATTGTTCTTCGCACGATAAATGGTAATCTAGTGTCTATAAATGCCAAATTAGTATCAGTTAACAACGGCCATCAATAGTAGGAGATTAAACGACTCATTTTTCGGTTGATAGCCGTAGCGTAGTGGGCAAGACGTTGGACTATGACGCCAAACGTAGGTATTTCGGAACCCGCCAGTAACAAATTTTTTTTTCCTAAAAGGGTTTCAGACATTCTTATTAATTAATTTTTTTATGATTTAGATTATTATTTTGGTCCAAAATATTTGCAAAAACTTGTAAAACTACAAATCTAAATTGGACCGTAAAACACGTCAGTGCCCTTTATATACTGGTCAATGCCGACGAATAAGAATGATTCGGTGTAAAGTTTGAACACAGTGAACAGCTGCCAGACTATTACGCACTGGAACTCCGCACGCACCACGAGCGTCCGTCGAGGCACACCGTTAAATGCGTGCGACTACGTTCCGCGGATCGAGATAACAGCGCGGAGGTGGAGAGAGTTTCGTACTCCGTCTTTCGAGGTCGGAGTCATTTTCTCGTCATCCAATCTTTATGGGGTCGGCGGCCTTATTAGCGTTATCGCGGCTGCCTGCCTGTGTGAGCAGCGGCGTTGTTAATAATAAACGCGAGGGTGGGGGCGCCGGCGAAGTGGCGCCTTATCGAGGCACGCCCCACGTCACGGGCGAGCGCGGCCTCGCTCCACTGTGCTAGCAGGTGCTGCGCTGACGTCAGGAGACCTGCCACCGTAGAGGCTTGTGTACTGTTCAAGGATTGTAACATAACGATCTTAAAATCCGATATCTGCGACTAGATAGGGGATTTCCTGTCAGAGAGGACACAGTTCGCAGTAATCGAAGGTAAGGCATCGACTAAAACCGAGGTGATATCGGGCGTTCCACAGGGTAGTGTTATTGGTCCTCTGCTGTTCCTTATTTACATAAACGATTTAGGGGAAAATCTAAACAGCTCTCTTAGGTTGTTTGCAGATGACGCCGTCATTTACCGTCAAGTAGAATCATCTGTAGATCAAAACCAACTGCAGAACGATCTGAATAAGATATCAGTATGGTGTAAAAGTTGGCAATTGACTCTAAATAATGAGAAGTGTGTAGTCAAATGTTCAAATGTCTGTAAATCTATCGGACCAAACTGCGTGGTCATCAGTCCGTAGCTTACAAACTACTTAAACCTAGGTAAACTAACCTACGGACAAAACACACACACCCATGCCCCAGGGAGGACTCGAACCTCCACGGTGAGCAACCGCGCGCTCCGCAGCGAGGTGCTTTAGACCGCGAAGTGTGTAGTCGTCCACATGAGTACGAAAAGAAATCCCGGTTCCGGCACACAATTTTAATCTGCCAGGAAGTTCCGTTACACTTTGTTTACAAGATAAATCAATCAAAAGTGAAGGCCGTAAACTCCACAAAATACCTAGGAATTACTGTTACTTCAGACTTAAATTGGAAAGAACACGTAGATAATTTCGTGGGAAAGGCGAACCAGAGACTGCGTTTTATTGGCAGAACCCTTAAAATATGCAACAGAACTACAAAAGAAACTGCATACACTACGCTTGTCCGTCCATTTTTGCAGTATTGCTGCCCAGTGTGGGATCCTTATCAGGTGGGTTTGACGGAGGACATCGAAAGAGTCCAAAGAAGGGCAGCTCGTTTCTATTGTCAGGATACACGGGAGACAGCATTACGGAAATAATACAGGATCTGGGATGGGAATCGTAAAAACAACTGCGCTTATCGCTGCGGCGTGGGCTACTTACGAAACTCCAATCGCCAACATTCTCCTCCGAATGCGAAAATATATTGTTGACTACCACTTACATAGGTAGAAATGATCATCAGAATAAAGTACGAGAAATCAGAGCTTGAACGGAGAGAGTCAGATGTTCTTTCTTCCCGCGCGCTATTCGAGAATGGAATGGGAGATAAAGAGTATAATGGTGGTTTGATGAACCCTCTGCCAGGCACTTAAATGTGAGCCGGCCGCGGTGGCCGAGGGGACTGAGGCGCTTCAGTCACGGTCTGCACGGCCACTGCGGTAGGGGGTTCGAATCCCCCCTCGGGCATGGATATTTGTGCCGTCCTTAGTCTTAGTTAGTTCATAAGTAGTTTGTAAGTTTAGGGACTGATAACCCCGCAGTTAAGTCCCATAGACCTTACAAACATTTGAACTTAAATGTGATTTGCAGAGCATCCCATGTAGATGTAGATGTAAATTAGATTTATACACCTGGAAAATGAAAAAAGAAAGAAAGAAAAAAATAAAAATGATCAAATGAATTCGTCGACCCAGCAGAGGCAATTTTATTAACACGTTCTTGAGGTAGTATACAACACACGACCACACAAGCAGAGCCGTATGCACGTGAGTACAGTCACCAGAGCGTCCGCAATGTTGGTTTTGGCAGCAATGCAAGCTGTAATTGAATACCTCCCAGGAATAAGGATCTAACCCACAAATTTTCGAAAAGTGTGATTTTAGTGGAAATAAAATGTATCTGCATGCCTCTATGCTGTCCTGCCATCTTGTGTCATATATTTGAATAACAAGCTGGTTTAAAACCAGTTGAACTTTTCCCTGCATGGAATAAGGATGGAACATTAGTCAAGATGGCGGATAGTGTTTGTGTTGATTCATCAGTAGATGTAAATGAATTAAATAAAGTCCGTAGGTGAAAAATAAATATAGGTGACTGGAAAGATATGAAAAGGAAGTGTCTAAGGCAGAGTGGAAAATAATATAAAACACAGAAAAGCAATGTAAAATTTGTAAAGAAGGCAAAAACAGAGGTAAGTGGAATAAGGATGTAACATCTTCAAACCATGTTTTAGAAGCTTTAGTTTCATCCATGTAAGACCCTAATGTAATGTAAATAACTATTTCTGCGGAAAGCAATATATATATATATATATATATATATATATATATATATATATATATATATCGTGTACAAGTATTAACGTCTCTACTCCAAAAGAATTCAAAATAACCGAGGGTATGTGGCTTATAATTACCAAAGGTGATATATTTTCTATTCACATGAAGAAATCACATGGTATTTTACAGCCATGGTGTGTATATGCTTTGCGCCATAAGAAACAATGAGGACAATCTGCCTCTGCCTCTATAAGTATTATTCCTGAATCACTGGACCTGAATATGAGGATTCATTGCCAATTACCGATGAATAGAAGAAAGATCTTCTACACATCCCAGATGCTCAGCACCGTCATTTCTAATTGAAACAACTAGCAGTCGACAAACAGCATTAGAGTTTAACAATGTGATTTTTTGAATGTGGTTTCAGCATACGAGTGCCACTTGAAAATAAGTTAAATAATAAACCTGCAAACCATAATAACATTGTAAAATCATGTTTAAAATGAAGTTGCAAATCGCATCTGTATTGTGAAATATTTTGTTGTCATAGTATTTTGTTGACATCTTCATTCACATTGTTATTTTCTTTGTTATTCTAATATTTTTCTTTAATTTGAATACTAAGTGCATTTACAATGTGTCTCTTATGTTACATGTAAGAAATACTCCAAAACATATTGCTGATCATACACCTTTTTCCATTTTATCACTTCCAATTATTATGTTATATGTAAAACCTTAAGTTACAACAATGAAATATTGCTTTTAATAGCTGAACACATTTGTACAGTTGCATATGCAAAGTGTTCCAATAGTGTATATAACGAAAGAAGCCCTACAAATAGTTTTCCTATCTCCTGAAAACTTACTGATTTGATGGTTACTCTAGGGAGGTATTAAATTCTGTCATGGAAACGATCCTAGAGATTCCGAATGTGGTTATGTGGAATGGCCTTCCATGCAATTTCCGCCTAGTGCCTCAGTTGGGCCAGAATTCGTGCCGCTCATGCAGACCGCCCAATTTGAGGTTTCATGCGGTCTCAAAAGGCTCAATGGGGTAGAGATTTGGGGATCGTATAGGCCAGGATAGTTTACGTGTACATTGAAGAGAGTGTTCGGTGGTACGGGATACATGTGGATCTCCATTGTCCTGTTGGAAAAGATTATCACCTTCTTGGTGCATTAATTGTAGCAAGATGGATTAAATGATGGTTTCAATGTAGCGTTCAGTGTTTAATGTTCTCTAGACCATCACTATAGGAGAATGGCGAATGTAGAATATCACTTCACTCACAATGATGCACGACCATGTGTGCCGTTAGAATGTCCTCCGCTCACGCCCCAACATTGTTCAGCCCGCCTCCAATGGTGCCATGGTAGGTGCTTATAAAGGGAGTAATGGAGATGTGTCATTTTCCGTGGTGAGTCATCACTGCCTTGGTGCCAATGATGATCGTACGCGTGTGTGGTATCCTGCCGAGGAGGGCAACTATCTGGAGTGTACACGACAGAGGCAAACGTGGCCGACACCTGGCATCATGGTGTGAGGAGCCATTCCTACACTGGCCGTTTGGTGTTCGTTGTGGGAAGATTGAACAGTACACGGTACATTGAAACCATCATTCAATCCGTTTTGCCACCGTTCCTGCACCAACAGGATGATGTGCTTTTCCATCAGTACAATGCACGACCTCAAGTATCCCAAACAACCCAACGTGCTCTTCTAGGTGTACGTCAACTACCATGCCCATCATTATCCCCAGATCTGTCCCCCACTGAGTATGCCTGTGGCCGGATGAAATATCTATGCGCCGTCTACACGACCGGCACGAGATCTGGTCCAACAGAGGCATCAAATGAAAATTGCATGGAAGGCCATACCGTAAGACTTCATTCGGCACCTCTACAATCGTTTTCATGAGGAAATTGCACCCTGAACTGCTGCAAAAGGATGGTATACATGGTGAATGTCTTGACGTGCGTGTGGTACTGACTGCATGATCGTGTGTTCTATTTAACCTCAACAATGTGTCAATAACATTTCGATGTGCTGGGTTGACGAATTATTGGTGATCTATTTTCATTTTACTGGAGTGTATATATTTCAGTTCAGCACCTCTTTATTTCTCTTTGCTTCTGTCCAACTTCTCCTCTCTCTGTTCTCGCCTTTTCTCCTTATCCCCATACTTCACATCTGCATGAAGTAGTTACTGAATTAATTGCTGGTAACTTAAGAAAGTCTGTAACGGGTCGTATCTCGTTGCATCCTGACGTTCTCGTAGATCGGAGCTCTCGGTTAGGTGTGCCTGAAATTACAATTTGGCAAAACTATACCACTACAAGTAATGTAGGCGACACGTAGAATTGCAGTTCACTGACACTTTCATGATTCATTAGTGTCCAATTGTCCCCATTTATGGCCAGCGTACAAGACTCATTAATAACAGTCACCACAACAAACATTCCACATGTCGGTAATACAATTTTTCACTGTTCGTGTGTGGAATACAAAAGTCTTAGGTGTACGTTTCTGTATGGCACAAATATGAAAGATTAATCATTGTACATACACTTTCTACACGATTAACACTACAGAAATTTTACATAATTGTTCATAACCGGAATTCGAAGTAACGTGAAATGTGCTCCACATCATCTCGAAATAAGACACCCTACTGGCTTTTATTGTGCCTCCTAGAAAAGATGTAACAAGGCTCATTTATAAGGCACGAAAGCATCCTATTTATATCATTCAAGCAATGACAGTTAAACTACGTATTGTTAATTATGTACATTAAATTAATTATAATAGAAAAGTAAACAATCCCATACAACAGGCTATAGTAAAAGGCAGCGTAAATAATACTCAGTAAATTGATACACAAATCAATGTTAAATTAATATTGCCTCACTTTCAAATATATCCAAACAGACTTTCAACAATTAATTCATAATAAACGGTAATTATGCAGAAACTAATTAGGGCACTACTTCCCTAACAGCACTTGTGAATCATAATAATACCCACTTTAATTTTATGAGAAAAGAGTTTAATTGGCCTTAACAGAAATACTAATTAGACTAATATATGACTATACGCAGGAAGCGGCTACACGGGTAGCGGGGACTGTGTGGCGTGGACTGGGCGGTTTTTTAGGATAAAGAGCTTCGGGGAAATAGAAAATGGGAAATCTCAAAGGGTTCAGGTGGATCACAGGAGAAATGTAGATCCGGAAACTATCGGTATAACAGTTGTAAATTGTCGTAGCTGTGTCGGGAAAGTTCCAGAACTGCAAGCGTTAATAGAAAGCACCGAAACACACATCATTATAGGCAGCGAAAGTTGGCTCAAGCCGGAAATAAGTTCAGAAGAAGTATTTTCAAAAGATCTATCGGTGTTCAGAAAGGATAGATTAAACAAAATAGGTGGGGGCGTGTTTGTCGCTGTCAAAAGTAGTATTTCATGTAGCGAAGTTGAAGTTGATAGTTCGTGCGAGCTATTATGGGTAGAGCTTGTACCCGAAAATCGTAAGAAGTTAATAATCGGTTCCTTTTACCGGCCTCCCGACTCTGACGATACAATAGCAGGAAAGTTCAAAGAAAACCTGAGTCTAATTACAAAAACGTACCCGAATCACACGATAATAGTAGGTGGTGATTTTAATTTACCCTCGATCTGTTGGCGAAATTATATTTTCAAATCAGCAGGTAGGCATAAAAACATCGTCCGAAATTGTACTCAACGCATTCTCTGAGAATTACTTCGAACAATTAGTTCATGAGCCAACTAGAATTGTAAATGGATGTGAAAACACACTTGACCTCTTAGCAACAAATAATCCTGAGCTCATAACGAGCATCAAAACGGATACAGGTATTAGTGAACACAGAGCTGTAGTAGCGAAATTGAGTATCGAAAGTCCCAAAGTTACCAAAAATAAACGCAAAGTATATTTGTTCAGGAAAGCAGATAGAAACAAAATACATTGCTTCTTGAAAGACAGCTTCCACTCGTTTCTAACACTAAACGTAGGTGTAGACCAGATGTGGCTCAAATTCAAAGAAGTGGTATCAACAGCAATTGAAAGTTTTGTACCTAATAAATTAATAAAAGAAGGAGGCGATCCCCCTTGGTACACAAAACAGGTTAGGACACTGTTGCAAAAGCAAAGGAAAAGGCATACTAAATTTAAACGAACACGAAATCCCCAGGATTTGCGATTGTACTCAGAAGCTCGAAATTTAGTGAGGATTTCAATGCGAGATGCCTACAACATTTATCACAACGAAACTCTTTCTCGTAATTTGACTGAAAACCCAAAGAGATTTTGGTCATATATTAAATATACTCGGGGAAAGTCACAAACAATACCTTCACTACGTGATAGTAATGGCGATCCTGCCGATGACAGCACTACTAAAGCAGAGTTACTAAACTTAGCTTTTAGAAACTCATTCACCAACGAAGACGAAACCAATATCCCAGATTTCGAATTACGAACAATGGCCGTAATGAGTAACATAGAAATAGATATCATCGGAGTAGTGCAGCAACTAAAATCACTTAATAAGAACAAGTCTTCTGGTCCGGATTGTATACCCATTAGATTTCTATCTGATTATGCTGAAGCGATAGCTCCTTACTTAACAGTCATATACAACCGCTCTCTCATAGAAGGATCTGTACCAAAAGATTGGAAAGTTGCACAGGTCACACCTACATTCAAGAAAGGCAGTAGGAGTAACCCACTAAACTACAGGCCTATTTCATTGACGTCAATTTGCAGCAGGGTTTTGGAACATATCCTGTATTCAAATATTATGAATTATCTCGAACAGAACGATCTATTGACCCAAGGTCAACACGGATTTAGAAAATATCGTTCATGCGAAACACAACTAGCACTATATTCACACGAAGTGATGGGTGCTATCGACAAAGGTTCGCAAATCGATTCCGTATTTCTTGATTTCCAGAAAGCTTTTGACACCGTACCTCACAAACGGCTTGTAATCAAATTGCGTGGTTATGGTATATCGCCCCAAATTTGCAATTGGATAGGGGATTTCCTGTCAGAGAGGACACAGTTCGTAGTAATCGATGGTAAGGCATCGACTAAAACAGAGGTGATACCAGGCGTTCCACAGAGTAGTGTTATTGGTCCTCTGCTATTCCTTATTTACATAAACGATTTAGGGGAAAATCTAAGTAGCTCTCTTAGGTTGTTTGCAGATGACGCCGTCATTTACCGTCTAGTAAAATCATCTGAAGATCAAAACCAACTGCAGAACGATCTGAATAAGATATCAGTATGGTGTAAAAACTGGCAATAGACTCTAAATAATGAGAAATGTGAAGTTGTCCACATGAGTACGAAAAGAAATCCGTTAAACATTGTTTACAACATAAATCAATCAAATGTGAAGGCCGTAAACTCCACAAAATACCTAGGAATCACTATTACTTCAGCCTTAAACTGGAAAGAACACGTAGATAATATCGTGGGAAAGGCGAACCAGAGACTGCGTTTTATTGGCAGAACCCTTAAAAGATGCAACAGAACTACTAAAGAAACTGCATACACTGCGCTTGTCCGTCCATTTTTGGAGTATTGCAGCCCAGTGTGGGATCCTTAACAGGTGGGTTTGACGGAGGACATCGAAAGAGTCCAAAGAAGGGCAGCTCGTTTCGTATTGTCACGATACAGGGGAGACAACGTTACGGAAATGATACAGGATCTGGGATGGGAATCATTACAACAACGGCGCTTATCGCTGAGGCGTGGGTTACTTACGAAACTCCAATCGCCAACATTCTCCTCCGAATGCGAAAATACATAGGTAGAAATGATCATCAGAATAAAGTACGAGAAATCAGAGCTCGAACAGAGAGATTCAGGTGTTCTTTCTTCCCGCGCGCTATTCGAGAATGGAATGGGAGATAAATAGTATAATTGTGGTTCGATGAACCCTCTGCCAGGCACTTAAATGTGATTTCCAGAGTATCCCATGTAGATGTAGATGTAGACAACAGTACGCCTTTTGCATGTACTAATTAATATTTTTCGACGTCAAATAATAGAAAATAACATCAGCTCATCACGTTAGGAGAAAGAATAATAGAAGTTTTGTAAAAGGAAGTGATTATAGACTACTTACAATCGTATCTATTATTATGCAGCAGTGGTATCGGGAGGTTCAGTAATGCAAGCAGATTGGAATGAATTCCAACATGCTTCAACAAGTCATCATATATGCCTCAAAGGCTGGTACTTATTTCGTCTTTCATTGTGGTCACTGTTGAATCGCAAATTAACAGTTGAAAAAAATAATAATGATGTGAAAAAAAAAATTTCGTTAGGCCATCACTTATGTAGAAGTTTATTGGTTCCTAACTAGGTTCCAAATTGACATTGTAATAAATGAAAATCGTTCGATATGCTGCAAATGTTTTATTATTTTACAATGTTCTGTTTATGCCATTGTCAAGTGATACATTCAATCAAACCTACGTTTTAATATATATATATATATATATATATATATATATATATATATATATATATATGTGTGTGTGTGTGTGTGTGTGTGTGTGTGTGTGTGTGTGTGTGTGTGTGTGTGTGTGTGTGTTTCGTGGGTTTAAAATGATTTTCTTTTAAGCAATAGTACTTACCTTCTGTGGACAGATATTCTATATAGCATTTTTTGTTTCGAAAACATTTTATTTAATTTGATATTTTCGTTCTCATAATGTTAGCAAGATGCTGTATTAATCTCAGATATTACTGAGAACAGACATACATTAACTAGAGTAACAATGCCCTATGCATTGTCATTCGTGTCACTGAAGCAGTCTTCACCATATTACTACCAGAAAGGGCTCGTAAATAACTACTAACTTAAAGATAAGATAGTCATAAGAAATAGGACGAAAGTGATAAAAGTACGCCACCTTAATAGGGTCGACTTCTACAAAATGTTAATGAGAAGTATCATCAGTGAAGTTATTGTATTTATTAATGTCTCCAGTTTGAAACGACTTCGTCTTTCTCTGTAATAGTATGCTCGCTATAAAAGTGCTCCTGCACGCATAGATGGCTGTTTCTTGTTGTTAACGAGTGTCCGTATTCATCGGCTTGTTCCTACGAAACTGCAGTCCGCTTTACACGTGCGCTTCTGTTCTTAATATATAACACGATTATACAGTTTGAGTGTTAAATTAAGCTAGTACGCAAGTATTGACTCAACTTCAGAACCTGTTTAAACCATCGCGAAAAGATTAAAACGTCATGAAACTTAAAACGTCAGTTTAGGTCGGAGGTTGTCTAGGTGAAATACACAGAGTTTTCGACGTTTGTGTAGGTAAGATGGCGGCGTCAGGATTCACTAAAACTAGCGACTGTTCCAGTGTACTTAATGTATGTCTCCTGTGTATTAATGTTGGATGTTTACAAGGATATGTTGAGAATGAAAGATAATATTTTGTTATGTTATAGTGGTCGCTGATTACTCAGATATTATGTGTGAATATTTTCTGAAATTTGTTATCCGTGTATATACCTGAAGTATTGCCTCTCTTGGATTATCCGTTATCTGATTGTAATATGTTTTCGTAATAAACTGATGCTATGTGAAATATCTGTCTTCATAATGGAAGTATTATTGCCCCAAGGAAAATCATTCCACACTCATGAAACATAAAACGTGTGTACAGAATAACTTGGCAGGCGTCACTTGATAATGGAATAAGTCGAACCGAATGTTGTGAAACAATGAAACATTTGCGGCATGTCGGACAATTCGCATTTATTAGGTTCCAAATAATTGAAATAACTAAAACAACGCACTGGACTGCCACATCTTCCTCTGTTTTTAGGAATAGGCATCACAATCACATTTAAATGCAACTGCCAACAAATCCAAACCTCACACGAAAATATGACAAATTTAGAGCAACTACGCAATCTGTAAATTGCTTCCTTTTCCTAGGATTAGGAATTTAATCTGTTAAAAATACTGAGTTTCGTATAACACTTGGAATTAGTACATGCTCTCAGATGTACAAAGAACCGAAAGGCAGTAGGAAGTAATGGCATTAACAGAGAACTACCAAACTTTTCATCAGTGGCTATCAACGGAAATACCAAAATAATGGAAGATCTTTCTAATAAAGTCAATATTTAAAAGAGAATACAGATCAAATCCCGAAAATTATAGAGTAGTAGCACTTTTAAATACAGCATTTCAGATCTACGCCAGAATAATTACCGAAAGACTAAAATCCATAATGCAGTGCTTCCTATCAGATGAACGAAATGGATTCTCAAAGGGAAGAAGCTGTACAGACGACATATTTACGCTACAGTAAAACAATGGAAAAAGTAAGGAATTCAATAAAGAAACACACATTCTTTTCGTACACTAAGTAAAGGCTGTTGATAAAAAAGACAACTGTTGGCGGGAAATTTAAATAAGTAGAGGTACACCAATACACAATTTTCATATAATTCAAAAGATCTATGCTAATAGAAGAATCTAAATAATTGGGGATAATGAGGAAACAACAGAGGAGTTCGACAAGATTTCAGCCTCCTCCAGCCCTTTGATTATATACTTTGGCGACATTGTAAGTCAATGGAAAATGAAACTGAACAATTATACATATAATTTTAAAGAAACAGCTTACATGATGACTTTGTTATTCGCAGATGACGAAATGTAAATTTCTAATAATGAAGATGGACTGCACAGAGTTGCCTACAATTTATACCAGATATATAATAGTCAATATAAATACAAAAACCAAAAGCCATGGCTTTCTGTGGAAAAAATTCAGTAAGAACTAAATTATTTATAGATAACCAGATTATAGAGCAAGTAGATAGATTCAAATATCTAGGAACCATGTTATCGTACAGGGGTGACACAGATGAAGAACACAGAAATTAACTACTATCAGAAAAGCCCTCCAACGTTAATGAAGAACGGAAACAATTTAAAATATTATAGTTACGGCAGTATAACATTATTATGCGAAAGTGAATCTTGGGAAATGAAAAATCAAGGTAAAACAAGATTACAAGCCAGTCAAATGAATTCCACGGATACTTAACAGGATACACCAAGCTAGACCACAAAATAAATACAGACATCAGTAAGGAAGTAAATATTTTCCATACAAACAGTAAGGTTGACGAATACCGACAAAAAGGGACATCCCGTCTCCTACGAATGGAGGAATCAAGATTACCACTACAATTTTGGCGATATAGCCCGCAAGGAACACGATTTGTGAAGACCTACAAAACGGATCACATGTAGCTCTGCAACAGGCTGAGGAAAAGCCTAATGCACGATGGAAGAAGAAGATTAGTTTTCTACAATTATATATCCCTTCAAATGGCTGAAAGAACTTTTATTAACTTCTCAATCCTTCAAATAATGAGTTTGTTCTCTCAGAACTCAGGTGACACAAGGTATAAGGAGCATGCCTGATTAATTAGTATTCGGGTTTTCAAGTATGTATGAGCTCACAACGATTATTCTACGTTAATTCTTCTTTTCCGCTCATTAAGTTTGCTTCTTATTCCGGCATTGTTCTTCCTGCGCCAGTTGTTTAGTTAACAGTTTTCTAACAAGAATGGATCAAAACAACAACAATATTTATAAACATTGACTTTCAAATAAATGACTTCAGAGCTAGGACGACATTCTCACTTCCCATACTATGAACACATATCTCCTATGTCAAGTTCTCATGGCTCATATAGTATTCATTTTACGGGTAGGGTAAAAGTCTGAATTCTTCCCCATAACATTTCCAGGATGTGAGGATTAATAATGGCGTTGTAATTGGGTGCCTGTTGAAGGGGGCGGAGGCAATCTTATGGGATCTATAGAGAAGACAGCAGCCACCTAGAAACCCGCCATCTTGTGTTACATTTTTCAATTGGGAAACACTCTCTTTGTCGGAAATACAGATGGATGATCTTTTTTAAGATATCATTCGTGATGTAAGACTTATATCCTGTTGAAGATTCTTATTTATCTGTTTATTATTCCTGGTGATCCACAATGGCATTTACACAGGAGGAAAAGAAAGGTAACTCAGTCAACTATCCGAAGATTGGTTTGAACACCATGGTGTTTTATTAGGCATGGTCCTGTTTGGAGGTGGTATGCCATTGCGTTTCTCCGACCTTCGAACGGACTTACCAAGCCAGCTTTAGGGGAACCTACAGTTTAGAATAAGTTCTGAACTACGATGTCTCTCAATATTTTTCACATCAGCAACATTGCCAGAAGTGAAAGAAGCGAAAAGTGACAGATAAAAACTCTAGGTGGATTAGCAAAGACCGCATTACGTGATGCAGAAATGTTGTTATAAAATTGATCAAAGATCGTGACTTATATAGATCGACGACACACGTTATCAGCATATAGTGAACACTTTATTCAGAAAATGTAACATGGCCTTGCCTTGGCTTATTAACCGTCACTAAGCAGAACTGTTTTCCTTCTTGCTTGGAATAAATAAGTCGCTTCACATTAAGAGTTTACTTAGGTTCATTTTCTCCATGTATCACAAGAACAGCTGCATTTACAATGCCTTCGTTCGACTGTGAGAAAAAGATTAGAACCACTTTTACTATTTTAAGATGTGATAAACGAAATTACTCCTGAGTTTAAGAACTGTAAATATATTTACAGAACGACATTTTCACTCTGCAGTGGAGTGTGCGCTGATACGAAACTTCCTGGTAGATAAAAGCTTTTTGCGTGAACCAGGATTCGAACCTGGTTTTTCTTTCAGGTGTATTGAAGCTTCGCGTTTGTTCGTTCTTGCGTATGTGGCTTAGGTTTTTGTTACAGAGGTCGTTGAACCCTCTGACGGACCGCGGTGAGGCCTACTGAGCTATCCCAGCACGCCTCACGGTGCGTTCTCGCGGCTTTACTTTCGAATTTTCACAGAAGTTCTCCTGCGAATCTTACAGAACTAGCACTCCTGTAACACAGGATATGGTGCCGATGTGGGTTAGTCACAGCCTAGTTGATGTTTCGAGAATATTTTCACTCTGCAGCGGAGTGTACTTCTTGGTACATTGAAACGTGTGCGGCAACCAGGATTCGAATCTGGGAATATATTTGCGAATAAAGTTGTCTTGGTAAATAGTAAATTTAAATAGTCATTAAGATATGTCTCTCTTTACAATTACGTTATATAGTAATTTCACTGCTACAGTGTGTATCGTCTTACGTTGTTTCTGTCTACTCACTTGTGGTATAAAGCAACATTTGCCGTGGAAATGGCACAGTTTATCTGCTACTCTATTGTAGTCACGGGTTCTTGTATTCCTGAACGTTCCGTATCAGACGCCTCCCTTGTTAGAACGTTCTTAATTAAGCAATTGTTTTAAAATTTCTCTCAATATTTTCTTAGTGACGAGCGCAAGTGTAGCCGAGCGGTCTGGAGCGCCACAGTGCGGTTTGTGCGGCCTCCCGCGTCGGAGGTTCAAATCCTCCCTCGGGCATGGATGTTTGTGTTATCTTTAGGATAACTTAGTTCATAAGTAGTTTGTAAGTTTAGGGACTGATGACCCCGCAGGTAAGTCCCATAAATAAGCTTTACAAACATTTGAACAAGCGCAATTTTCTGGTTAAGAATGCTCAATTTGATACAAATAATTTGCGTTCAAACATGAATATAACGTTCTGCACTCTCGTGCCAGATGTAAAATTTGGTGCCTTATCGTGAGGCTGAGGGTGATTAAGATAACTAAATTTTTTGTTTTTCACATAACAGCACAGTCCTATACTGTATTACGATCTTGAATGGAGGAAAATACGTAAGCAAACAGCGACGATATCAACAAATTTATTCGTTTAGTATGGGACCGTTCGATTGTAATTAAGCTAAACGACATAAATATGTTCCAACCTTTCCCCCTTCTCTTTCCGTGAATCACTCACCCTCTCACCGTTTGTTTACATGAAGCGTCAGGCACAGGCAATATCGTGATTTAAATCGACTACCAGTTTCCGCTTGAGCTCTTTCATTTGCGTTTCACTTTTTCCCTCGGCCACCGCTACTGCTTTTCCTTCTCACTCTTTTTTCTTTTTTTAACTTTTTTTTTTTTATTTTGCAGACACCCGCACGTGCCGTTCACCTGCGGCCATCTGGCAGTAATATGGAGCGGAGAGAGAGAGACTCGGAAAAAGAAGGACTCGGGGAGCGCTTCGACAGGGCTGCCACCGTGCACCTGATGGCGCCGGTTTTATAAATGCAGCCGCGCAGACGGTTCGACGGACAATTTAAAACTGTCCGGCTGCGCTGAAATATGGCGACCGTGATCGGGTTTCAGAGAGGCCCCTGCCGTGGGTGCGCGAGGAGCATTTAGGTTGGGTGGTTGGTGGGAGGGGGGGGGGGGAGGAACCCGGAGAGGAGCTGTCACTCTGTAGTGACGCGGTAGACAGCCAACGACCGATATACTCTGACGGCGGAGTACATCTACATCTACATCTACATCGATACTCTGCAAATCACATTTAAGTGCCTGGCAGAGGGTTCATTAACCACCTTCATAACTTTTCTCTACCGTTCCATTCTCTAATAGCGCGCGGGAAGAAAGAACACCTAAATCGTTCCGTTTTCGATCTGATTTCTCTTATTTTATTGGGATGGTCATGTCTCCCTAAGTAGGTGGGTGCTAGCAAAATATTTTCACATTCAGAACTAAAAGTCGGTGATTGAAACTTCGCAAACAGATCACACCGCAATGAATAACGTCTTTCTTTTAATGATTTCCACCCCAATTCGTGCAACATTTCCGTGACGCTTTCCCCCCCCCCCCCCCCCCCGTAACGTGATAAAACAAAACGAGCTGCCCTTCTCTGAACCTTCTCAATATCTTCCGTCAGTCCCACCTGGTGAGGGTCCCACAAGGGGCAACAGTACTCCAAGAGAGGACGCACAAGTGTGATGTAGGCAGTCTCTTTGGTGGAGCTGGTGCATCGTCTAAGCGTTCTGCCAATGAAACGTAACCTTTGGTTCGCCTTCCCCACAATATTTTCTATGTGTTCTCTCCAGTCAAAGTTGTTCGTAATTGTAACTCCTAGGTATTTGGTAGAATTTACGACCTTAAGGTTTGACTGATTTATCGCGTAATTGAAGTTCAGCGGATTTCTTTTAGTGGTCATGTGTATTACTTCACACTTTTCTTTATTTAGTGTCAATTGCCAATTTTCGCACCAAGTAGAAATTTTGTCTAAATCGCTTTGCAGTTGCTTTTGATCCTCTGTTGACTTCACTAACCGATAAACGACAGCATCATCCGCGAACAGTCTAAGGGAGCTATTCAGATTATCTCCTAAATCGTTTATAAACACGAGGAAGAGTAGGGGACCAATAACGCTTCCCTGTAAGGGTGAGCGGGGGTGTATGTAATCTCCTTTTTAAGTGCTACATGTTCTGGGAGTTAGTCAAAGCGTATTTTATGTTAATCTTCATCAACGATGATTTTGGACTACAGTTGTTTCATAAAAAACACAATCATTCGTTAATGATATGAGGACCCGCCCTGTTATCCGTGTGGTCTAACGCACTACTTTCCGAGACGGGGAGGCGTACCTGCCTCGGTTCGAGTGCGTCACAGAGAAACGAAAATATAGCATTTCCAGAACTTTACAATTCTTCTAGATACCTGTCATATCCAAAATAGTCCTTTTTCTTCAGCGATTTAATTATTGACTCCATCTACCATTTGTAAGTGTCATTGAGAACCATTTCAAATAAGAGCTTCAGAAAGTTATTTTCTTAAAATGTTATATGATTACCTGTAGAAAATAGGGTTGTGTTTAGTTCACCTGATATATTCAGAAAATGGTTATATCTAACTTATTAGTAACAGAAACATTTCTACCACGCACTGACTTTATATCCTCTACCTGCTGCTGACCAGGAACTTCCTTCACGACTGACCAGATGGTTTTAATTTTATATTCAGAGTTTACTATTCTTTTTGCATACCACAAACTTTTTGCATTCTTAATGACATTTTTCTGAACCTTACAGTACTGCTTCTATCATTTTGATGCAATTCCTGCTTTGTTCTATATGATACTCTTATCTCCTTTGTCAGCCACCATGGCTGCCTGTTACTGAAAGTAGCCAGTTTTGAGCGTTCTAATGAAAAGCAACATTCAAACAGCGTAAGAATTGTGTTCAGGAAAGTATTACATTTTAAATCTAGATTATCACCACTATAAATATCCTGCCATGTCTGTTCTTAATTAGGCTGCAAAAGGTGTCACAATTGCAACTGAATTGGATTTTCTTTGTAGCGTATAATTTCATTTAATATTTGCTTGAGAATAAATATCTTTTAAAGTCAAATTTGTGCATCATTGTCTGACATACGTAGGTGTGTCCATTCATCACAACTTTCCTCTTTTCGCTTGAGTGTACAATTGAATGTACAATTCTGAACCGAGTTCTCGTTACATGTAAGCCTAGAAAGTCAGCTGAGAATTTTCGATCAACAATCCACTGTATATCTCGTACCATGTCTTAGGTGATCATCTTGTAATGGTGCAGCTCTTGTATCTTCCGTAAGGTTGATTCCGCCTTATCCAAGACACTTTTTCTCGTTTTAATCCCCAAACTAGTTTTGGCACTTATTGTGCCATCTTCCGTGGGTTTCTGGTGTTTATTTTCTACAATAACATGTTACATATTTTGGTTATACAATCGTTTGGAAAAGTTGTTTGGTTTGACAAATTTGTTAGATATTGAGGCCTAATTTATTCAAGGTACTTACATTGTGTCGCTCGCAAGATTTGGATATGCATTAATTGTGGAATGACAAGTTTTCACAGCCTGTCATCTGCAAAAAACAAGACGATTTTATTTACGAAAACTGACTGATTAACAACACACACACAACAAAAACATACACATACATACACACACACACAAGACATTGCCATTATCAAACTATTCAAAAATCGCCCGCCACATCAAGACACGCCACACAAACAAATGCAACACCATACAGCCACCACAACAAGAAAAATGCAATATAAACAGTGCTGTTTCGCAGCAAAAATCGCTCTGAAGATAATAAAACCTAAGAACACGCCACAAACAAGCAAGCAGCAACGCCACAACTCAAATGTAAGTAAATCAAAACAGCTACATAGAAATAATTTCCAGGCTAATGTAGGCCTACAATAAATCAGTCAGTTTTCGTAAATAAAAACGGCTTATTGTTTGCAGATGACAGGCTGTGAAAACTTTTCATGACACAATTAATGCACATGCAAATCTTGCGAATAGCACAATCTAAGTACCTTGAACTAATTAGGCCTAAAACATCGAACTAAATTGTCAGACCAAACAACTTGTGCAAACGATTGTATAACCAAAATATGTAACACGTTATTGTAGAAAATAAACACCAGAAACCCACAAAAGATGACACAATAAGTGCTGAAACTATAGTGCGTTCACAGAAACAAGAGACAGACTGTAAACAGACCGAGGCGCGTGACCAGGCGTGGACAAAAACGGAGCGCTCGCTCAATGTCGCTATCTGCGTATCAATCCATGTGGTTCCATGTTGTAATGGAATAGAGACTGCGGCTGTTGGTCGAGTTTTGATTCCACATTATTAACTTATACACCAACAGCCATAAGGTTTATGTTGTTTCATTTAACGACCGGTTTCGTTATTACGTTAATTCTCCTTTATATTTTGTACGGCACACGTACAGCATGTATGATTTGCAACTTAATTTATGTAGGGCCTGAAGATGGTATTAATGGAATACCGAAATCGGTCGTCAAATGAAACAACATAATCTTTACGGCTGTTGATGGAAAAGTTAATAATTTGGAACTGAAACCTTTGTATCAGATGTATAGCGATTGTGTGTTTGCCGGCCGCGGTAGCCGAGGAGACTGAGGCGCTCCAGTCACGGTCTGCACGGCCACTACGGTCGGGGGTTCGAATCCCCCCTCGGGCATGGATATTTGTGCCGTCCTAGTTCGTAAGTAGTTCATAAGTAGTTTGTAAGTTTAGGGACTGATGACCCCGTAATTAAGTCCCATAGACTATACAAACGTTTGTTTTGATTGTGTGTTTTGCTATATAGCAGTGATGTTACACTCAACAGATATTCAAAATTCATTTCATTTAATAATTCATAGAATCTCTTAAAATTGCCCTTAATCTGGATTTTCGTTTATGATAATAAGAACTATGCCAGCCGCGGTGGCTGAGGCGCTCCAGTCACGGTCTGCACGGCCACTACGGTCGGGGATTCGAATCCCCCGTTGGACATGGATATTTGTGCCGTCCTTAGTGTTAGGTAGTTCATAAGTAGTTTGTAAGTTTAGGGACTAATGACCCCATAGTTAAGTCCCATAAGCTATACAAACATTAGAATTTTTTTTATTATTATTATTATTTTTTTTTTTTTTTTTTTTTTTTTTTTTTAATGAGAACGATGTCAACAAAACAACAAATTATTTACTTTCATTCGTATCACATTTCTGTGAAAGTCATCAACACATTTTGTAAGCTTCTGTCGTGATGCTTTTTTGGAGACTTCAATACTGTGTGGCCTTGCAATCAATTACCACACGATAAACTGAGGAACAACCAACACCCGTAGATGCAGCTGTTTTTATAACGGTATCTGTCATTTATTTTTATGGACACAATAGCTCCGTTTCATAAACATTTTGATTGCTTCATGTGTGGATTCAAAATGTTGGATGACATAATGAGTCATTCGTGATACAGGCGAGAAAGGGCAAAAGAGATAGAATATGAAAGCTTAATACTTACGCCGCTATTCAGCAACTGGTCCTTTAAGGTGACATTTCTAGTCAGCCTCTAATATCACCCACAATAACACACACAAACGCATACACCTGAAACGGATGGAACGATGTTGAGCGAGCGCCCCTGTTTTCTCCACCCCTGGTCACGCGCCTCGCTGTGTTTACACTCCGTCTCCCGTTTCGGTGAACGGAGTATAGTTTGGGTATTAAAACAAGAAAAAGTTTCTTGCATAAAGTGGAATCAGCCACAAATCATGTCTTACGTAACATTTTTAGTTCCTTTTGTCCTGTTTTTTACCAAACCACTCCACATTTGCTGAACACTTAAAACACCACCACTATCACCCAACCAATATAGACCAAGATATGAAAATTATCAGGACCAACAACCACAACAAACACCTCATCCAAACACAAGAAAACTACCAGAAAGCCATAGCCGAGAACAAACAAGTAATAAATGAACAGACAAACATTAATGAGAACTCACTGCTAAATCTAGTCAAAGACATGAGAAAGTAATCAAAGAGAGAAAAGAATTGGCACACACACACACACACACACAAAAGAAAAACTTAATAATAATAAACACAACTCTCTCCCTTTCCCCCATCTTTGACTGTCTCTATCTCCATGCCCCTCTCCATCTTTCTGTCTCTAATTCTATCTACACCTCTTCACAATCTGCATTCAATATATATATATATATATATATATATATATATATATATATATATATATATATATATATATAAATCAGTATCTGGTGCTGTCGTGTATGCTATCACATAACACACACACACACACACACACACACACACACTGACACACACTGACACAAAGCAAAGATAGGACAAACACTTACCCAACAGTTGGCAACACCAGCAAAAACAAAAACACAACACAAACAAAAATGGCATGTGCCTAGTGGTGCTAACTGTGAAGTGCTGAACAACAAAAACAGCAAAAATGCACGGAATTGAAGCACAACAGCTGGAAGCAACCAATGACCACCAGATATAAAGCTATATCCATGAAACATTGTAAGTACAATATCCAGATATTAATACTATACCAAAATAACGCATCAGAACTGTTGATAACCTACAAAACACTGAGAAATATAAATATAAAATTTTGTAAAAAATAATCATGTATATATTACAGGCCACTGATGATGCCTTCCAAAATAAAGGCGAAATGCATATGGCAATAGCATATTTTATTAAATCAGTTGCACAGACAGATAAGTGAAATACCTTCAATATAATATTATAATGTCTTAGGTATTCTAACAGCCGTCAGTGACAATGTGTCGTGGTCATACGGTGTACTGTTTACACACAGATCCGCATTCGCGACGCCACCTGCGCGCTGCTCCCCTTGTTACAGGAGTAAAACAGCAAGTATACTGGTGGTAATGTTGCGCACCGTGCGCAGCGCTGTTGTTGCTGCTGCTGCTTCTGCTGCGGTGGCTGCGGCTGTCTTCCGCGGCGCTATTTTTCCTTTGTTTACCTCCCCTTCACAGCGATTTCAGACGCGGGCTGCGAAGAGAAAGAAACGGAAAAGAAAATCCCGCCGTCTTTTGCGACCCCGGGGGGTCCGAATAATAAACGGTAAATATTTGCGCTGTGGTCTCGGGGGGACGAAAAAAGGACCCGCTGCGGCGCGAGAGCGTTTGCTGCCAGAAAACGGCGAGTCCGCGTCCCCCCTCCCCCAACCCCTTCAACCACCCCTTCCCGTCCGTATCTTGCCCACCACCCTCTTCGCCAAACCGGCCGCCGCCACCGCTGGCTGCCTCCCCCTCCCGTTCCCCTGGACCGCCCATTGTTGTGGTGGGGACTCGTTTGTTTACCTAGCGGCTCGTCGGGCTGCGCGGGGCCCGCTATTTCAGACTGCCCGTCCCTGCCTCGATCACGGCAACAGGGGCCGGAACGCCTCACTGTAGCCTAGTGCCGTCTACGGTATCTCGTACAGCCTGTAGCGCTGCAGGTGGGGCCATAGAAAAGAAAGCTGGCGAACCGTTAGCTGACGAGCATTTTACTTCCGAAAACGTAGGATTACGTTTGCGTACATTGTTATCCCCGTCCAGAAAGGCGTTACAGGCCAAACGGTAAAAGCGCAAATAACACGAACGGGAATTCCAGAAACACGAATTTGAGACAGCTGCTTCAAAAAATTAGCATTTCGTCATGGACTGGCTTTTGCTTCGCACGAACCAAGTAATATACCGCCCGCGGTGGCTGACTGCGGCGCGCCAGTCACGGTCTGCACGGCCAATACGGTCGGGGGTTCGAATCCCCCCTTGGGCATGGATATTTGTGCCGTTCTTAGTATTAGCCAGTTGATAAATAGTTTGTAATTTTAGGGACTGATGATCCCGTGGTTAAGTCCCATAAGCTATACAAACAAACATTTGAACCAAGTAATAGAAGTATTGTGCGAGGTGCATTCAAGTTATAAAATCTTGGATGCTTTTCTTAGAATTGAGAGTTATTTGGTTTGTTTTATAATATGCAATCATATGTCAGTGCTTGGTATACCTTGCAGCACTATACTGAACATAGACGTCTAGCGGCAGCGGAAACTAGATTAGACTAGTTGTTCGTTCCATAGATACGTGTTGAGAAGATCCTAGTGAATGTGTAACGAGTCAATTCTTTTCTTCTTCTTCTTTTTTTTTTCTTTTTTTTTTTTCTTTTTTTTTTTTTTTTACTTTTTTTGCAAGTTGCTAATATAATATTAAAAATACAGATAAATACATTTTTTACAAGCCGATAATATAATAATACTAATAGTATGAGTACAGATACATCTTTGTGAAGATCATTCATTTCATAGTATTGTATGTATGCACTAAGCAGTTTGTATGGAAAGTTGATATATTATTTACGAGAAATATCAGTACTTTGTGCTCACTCCACCTGTATGTGGCCGTGCTCCACAATCTTATGTTGTAGACATCTTTTAAATTTTACTTTTTATTGTATGACATGGAGTCAGCCACATATTATTTAACAACTGTTTCAATGTGATCTAAATGTAATACTTCTAAAGTAGGCAAAATTACTTTTGCCGAAACCTGGGTCAATGTTTATGCATGTAAACCATTTTTATACAAATGGCCGGCTGAGATTTTGTTGACTTTTGGATCAAGTTCCAACGTTACTAAACGGCAGCCACGTTTAAAACATTTTAAATTTATTTAAGGAATAAATATACTGAGGGTCAGTAGTTAATACATCCAGTTCTTTGAAGAGGCTTCTACGGAGTATTTAGTCCACAAATAATACGTATTACATGCTTTTGGACTCTGAAAACGTTTGCTTGAATTGAAGAGTTACCCCAAAATATTATACCATATGGCATTATGGAATGAAAGGAACCAATGTATCCAAGGGTTTGTTTTTCTTTTCATGTCTCCTATATCTGATACCACTAGTACTGCAAATACAGATTTATTGTTTCCGTAGTTCTGTGGTATGCTCCTCGCAACTGAATTTATTATCAAGGTGTAATCCCAGAGCCGGCCGCGGTGGCCGAGGTGACTGAGGCGCTCCAGTCACGGTCAGCACGGCCACTACGGTCGGGGGTTCGAATCCCCCCTCGGGCATGGATATTTGTGCCGTCCTAGTTCGTAAGTAGTTCATAAGTAGTTTGTAAGTTTAGGGACTGATGACCCCGTAGTTAAGTCCCATAAGCTTAACAAACATTTGAACATTTTTTTTGTAATCCCAGAAATGTAATACTGTCAGCCTCTTTTATTTGCTCTTTTTCATTCGGAGGGAGGATAGACTGTTCCTGATGCTTCAAATGGTGACGTTCTCAGTATAAGAATAGCATTTAGGTATTCGTTCTTCTGCTGTTTCTGCTGTGCCGCCAGTTGAAACACCAGTCGAATTAGGCATGTGGTGATAGTTCCATGGTGTGTACAATGTGCATTTGAGGATACGACAGTTAAAGCAAAACGTTGTTCATCAACACACCAAGATACACCAGTCTCGCGACATATAACAGCGATAGGAGAAAATTGTATTCGCGGATTTCTAAGGCTGTGGACTATGTCGGCTCCGAAGTTGGCACTTCATTCGTATCGGTGTAATATATTCATGCATGAGTGCCTCCAAATGCGAAAAGCGTCCTTCCATTGGTGCCGATAACGTACGACCACAAGGCTGCTTGCGTTGACGGCCAATGTCGACGTGTAATGAAAGGGACAATTATGATTATGACAGTGGTTGATGGATGCCGTTTTACAGTCCTGAAATGAAGCTCAGTGGAAGCACACGTACTCACTGCTCAAATTTTCAAATGTCTGTAAACCTATTGGACCAAAGTGCTATGGTCATCAGTGCCTAGACTTAGGATCTACTTAGACTAACTTACGCTAAGGACAACACACACACACACACATGCCCCAGAGAGGACGCGAACCTCCAACTGTGAGCAACCGCGCGCTCCGCAGCAAGGCACCTTAGACCGCCTGGTGGTACACTCACTGATACAAAAAATTTTCGTGTAACCACCAGTGATGAAAAAGCATTTTTCGTTTCAAAGAGACAGCATTTCTTTTACCTGAGGAACATGCAACTAACTCCCAAAAGTGTGTATCGTACCTGAGATGTAAAAGACAAGATACAGAGCTAAATGTTTAGCGTTTTATCACCCAAATGACAAACTAAACAAATTATTTCAATAGAACCTCAACTGTTAAATGCCAGCTTGCGAGTTCTGAGTATAGGTAGAATATCAAAATAAAGGAATTTATAACAGAAGACCCATATATTGTTAGGAATACAAAAGAAACAGTATTTCATTATAAAATATCGTCAAACGGGTTGATTTCGGACAGCGGGGTGATTTCGGACGACACGGTTTATCTTCTCTTTCTCGCCGCATAGCAACGAATTAGCGCTAATTTCTACCTTCACGCACTGCTTATTTTATGCACGAATCTGTAATCCCGCGCTCCCGCGTTAGGATCGATTGTTTATCGACGCAATAATCAGGCGGACAGTCTCATTGTCGAACGTTCTCCCTGTATTGTCGAGCGGAATCTTTCTGTTGTTGCGACTGGCGGAAAAGTATTGTAGCGTCAGTTGCCAACGAGTAGGCTGCGGCACTGTGAGACGTTTTGTACCAGTTTGTCACGAGTTTTGTGTGAAGTTTCAAAGTAATTCAGGTTTTTTCGAAACTGTGTTCTTTGGGGGGTGATTTCGGTCATTACCGAGAACATATAAAAGTAAGAAAGATGTTCAAAGGCCGGCCGGAGTGGCCGAGCGGTCTGCGACGCGACAGCCACAGTCTACGCGGCCGCAACGGTCGGGGGTTCGAATCCCCCCTCGGCCATGGATGTTTGTGTCGTCTTTAGTACAAGATAGTTCATAAATAGTTTGTACGTTTAGTGACTGATGACCCCTCAGTTGCCGGCCGAGGTGGTCGAGGGGACTGAGGCGCTCGTCAGGGTCTGCACGGCCACTAAGGTCGGGGGTTCGAATCCCCCCTCGGGCATGGATATTTGTGCCGTCCTTAGTTGTAGTTAGTTCATAAGTAGTTTGTAAGTTTAGGGACTGATGACCCCGTAGTTAAGTCCCATAAGCTCTACAAACATTTGAACATTTGAATTTGATTTGACCCATCAGTTAAGTACCGTAAGTTTAACAAACATTAAAACATTTCTGATGTTCAAGATCGGTGTAATTATGACGCGGAAATTTTAAAGAAATCAGTTCGAGATATTCAGTGCTGCAAATTAACATATAGTAAAGTCTTCAATAAATAAAATTCCTTATTTCAGTTCTTATCCCTTATTTTAATGATGGATGTCCTTAAAATACGTTAAAAGTCTCTAAAATCAAGCAGAAAGAAAGCACAATTAAAAATTCGTCAATTTGTGTCCGAAATCACCCCATACTCTTCAAAAAACCGGACAGGGACTTGCAATACACATATGTTCGAAATCACCGCAGTCCATGGAGTGGTTTCAGACACTTTATTTGTCTGTCTCAAGCAAAAGTAAATGCACATGGACTTTCTGTTTCTAGGATATTTTATTGTTTGTACATTTACTCCACCACTTCCGTAAAAAAATGATATCTGACACAAACCTACGAAAGTTATAGTGAAAATAATCTCAAAACTGTCCGAAATCACCCCGTTTGAAGCTACCATAAGAAGGAAGAGCACTTGGCCACGAAAAAGAAACCACCTAATATGCACTGTATGAAAACATAAACAAAAGCAGTCGGTTTCGATGTATATTATATTGTATTTTTGTGTAATAACTGGCTATGAAAACACAAACCTGATCAATATTGCGATTATATACATGCGAGAATGGGCACCTATAAAAATATTTCCATGTTCTTATATCCAGTAAAGCAACTAATGCCTTATTTCATCATTCTGTAAATGGTAGGAATATTTGCTCCTCACTATGTTTCAAGATATTAGTATAAATTTAGTGTTGTATTTTATAGTTAAGCATATTTCAGATCTTTAATCAAATTTACGAAACCGGTATTATCTTGAATTGATGTAAATTAGTTAGTACCGTAATTTTTGGATGTCTTAACATTGCAAAATTCATTGTTTTTCCTATATTTAATAGTTGTAATAATGCATGACTTTGTTCACGAAAGTATAAAAGCTCTAAGTCGCCAGTCTTGTAATAGCTTCCGAAGCCAATTGGGCACCGATGTATTTATTTTCGTGATGCATTGTAGGCTAAAAGTTATCTTGAATAATACAGTTTTATTCAAACACCTGGTGTTGATTGTGTGTTCTTGCTTTAATTTTGATGCACACATAAAATGGAGAACATTACTCTAGCTGAACGGATTCTGAATGAATTCTAGGACTCCTGTAAGCTGATAATGCTGAGGTGGTATTACAAGAAGTTTCTAGATCCACGAGATATTAAGTAACATCGTTCTGACTTTCATACTGTGGAGATCTGTTAAGACGTAATTGCCACAATCACGGAGTCGGTGCATCCATTTTTAATCTAATTACGTTTTACTCCTATGAGTCAATTTTTCTTTTTTCCTACGCCTAAAATGTTACGGTGAAACAATGAGATAAGACGATGAACAAACCGTAATAGCAGGTCACTAATCTCACCTTGAATATTAATTTTAATAAAAACTGCAATGTCGTCTCGATGAAATAAATATGTATCAACTCCAGGATCATTTACATTCGTAACGCAAGAGTTAAGAGCTACGTATGCTTAAAATATCGTAGGCCGTATCTACAAATTCAAATAATTCCACATCTTCATCTACATCTACATCTACATCCTTACTCCGCCAGACACTTCACGATATGAAGCAGAGGGTATTTGGGACAGCAATGTCACTTCCTCCTCATATTCCAGGAACGTATGGTTCGTTTCCGTGTGGGCTGTAATTTATAAACTTTTATCCTGTGGTCCTTAGCCGAGATACACGTAGGAGGAAGCAATATATTGGTTGACTTTTATACATACGTACGCCTGTACCGTTCATAACTAGAGTTCCATAATCGTCTATATGACGCTTACTAAATGAGCTCGTTGGATATTCTCTGTGGCTTCTATCAACCTTACCACACTGATAAGCAAAACTCAAGCGTCGTCCGAACAAGTGTTTCGTAACCCACTATCTTTGTTGATGGATTGCACTTCCTTAGTATTCTTCCAATGAATCTCAGTCTGGCATCTGCCATCTGGCTTACCCACTGTTAATTGTATGTTTTTGTTCCATTTACAATCGCTTCTTACATCTACTTTCAGATATTTTATGGACTGATTTGTTTCCAATATGTGTCCTGCAGTTCCGTGATTATATTGTAAAGAATTTTTCGTTCTATCTAAACGTAGCACTTTACATTTGAATGTGTTGTGGGTCAGTTGCCATCCCCTGCACCATACGTTCATACGCTGAAGAACCTTCTGTATTTCGCTATACTTTTGCAGTGCTGCGACTTCACGTTACACTACAACGTCATCCGCAAAAAGCCTGGTTGAGCTTCCGATATTATCTACCAGGTCTCTCATGTGCAGTGTTCCTGTACCACTCCTTTGCAGTACGCCAGAAACTACTTTCACGCCTGAAGAGTTCTATCCGTTGCTATATGTTCGTTAGAAATTCTTCAAGGCAGTCATATACTTGGTCTGACATTCGCTGTCCATCAGGGTACGATGCGTAAACGTATAGAACCTTACGATAAGAAACACGGAGTCTATCAGGGAGCCAACATCTACAGCCCTCAGTGTCTCGTAGATAGGTAATCGGGAATGGATATAACGCACATATATGTTCATAAGAAACGGGACACCTGATAAGATTAGGTATAGGATGATCATATTATCGGATATTTACATTAATAAGTTCTTCAGAAATTAATAGCCTTTTAACCCATATTGACGCCTAGGCTCGAGGTTAACATGTATTAACAACATTGAAGAGAACGACCTATTAACACATAGATAATAATGATTCAGATTAGATTAGATTAGATTAGATTAGTACTTGTTCCATCGACCATGAATGCGACACTTCGTAATGATGTGGATCATGTCGCGTTAATGAAAGGCGTCTTTACAAATTATTACTTTGTACTAAATATTACGTGACACAAAGTTTTTAGTATAGTTTTATTTATTTATTTATTCTAATTTGTTTTTCAAATTTACTAATTTATATGTAAAAATTCATCTATAGTGTAGAAGAAGTTGCCATGCAGAAATTACTTTTTAAATGCTTGTTGGCTATCTGTCAGGCTTTTTATGCTGTTTAGTAAGTGACCGAAGACTTTTGTGGCAGCATAATTCACGTTCTGTGCCAAAGCTAGATTTAAACTTGAATAGTGAAGATCATTCTCTCTCCTAATGTTGTAGTTATGTACACCGCTATTGCTTTTGAATTCGGTGGGATTGGTAATAACAAATTTCATAAGTGAATACAGTGAATACATATACTGAGAAGCTACTGTGAAGATCCCTAGCTCTGTAGGATGATCTTGGATGGGCTCCGGCAATTATTCTGATCACACGCTTTTGTGCAATGAATACTTTTTTACTCAATGATGAATTACCCCAGAAAATGATGCCATACGAAAGCAGAGACTGAAAATAGGCATAGTAAGCTAATTTACTGAGATGTATATCACCAAACTTTGCAATTACCCTAATAGCATAAGTTGCTGAACTCAAACGTTTCAACATATCTTCAATGTGTCTTTTTCAGTTCAACCACTCATCAATGCTTACACCAAAAAAATTTTAATATTCTACCTTTGCTGCAGATTTCTGACGAAAGTCTATATTTATTGATGGTGTCATACCATTTACTGTATGGAACTGTATGTACTGTGTTTTTTCAAAATTTAATATTAGTCCATTTGCTGAGAACCACATAATGATTTTCTGAAAGACGTCGTTTACAGTTTCATCATTAAGTTCTTGTCTGTCAGGTGTGAAAACTCTACTTGTATTATCAGCAAAAAGAACCAGCTTTGCCTCTTCATGAATGTAGAATGGCAAATCATTAATGTATATTAAGAACAGCAAAGGGCCCAAGACCGAACCTTTTGGCACTCCATTTTTTATTGCTCCCCAGTTTGAGGAATCAGCTGTGTTTTGCGTATTATGAAAACTACTAATGTCTACTTTCTGCACTCTTCCTGTTAGGTATGATTTAAACCATTTGTACACTGTCCCATTCATAACACAATACTTCAGTTTATCTAGAAGAATTCCATGATTTACACAATCAAAAGCCTTGGAGACAACACAAAAATTCCCAACGGGTAATGTCCGGTTATTCGGAGCATTTAATATTTCATTGGTGAAAGTATATATAGCATTTTCTGTTGAAAAGCTTTTCTGTAAACCAAACTGACATTTTTATGACTTTCTTTTTACCTATGTGTGAAACTATCGTTCTTGTGAAACACAGCTAACTCTTTACTCACACAAAGTTATGAGCACAATTGACAAAATATTTCAAATAGATCCCGAGTTTCTAGATTTCCGGAAAGCTTTTGACACTTTACCTCACAAGTGTCTTCCAATCAAATTGCGTTCTTGTAAAATATCGCCACAGTTATACGATTGGATTCATGATTTCCTGTCAGAAGGGACACGGTACGTTGTAAATGACAGTAAGTCATCGCCAGATATTAGAGAATTATGTAGGCTATGGAATAGGTCTACAGATATTTAACGGGGTCTAGGTCTTCCTTCTCTACCTTGGCAGTTTGTCAGAGAGAAGGTTATCGTCAGGAGTGCTCCAGGGTAGTGATGCTACTGTTATTATTTACTATCCACACAAAAGATACGATGGACAGAGTGAATAAGAATCTGTGGTTGTTTTTTGATGATGCTTCGGTCTAGAGGAAGGTGTCATCAATCAGGATGTGCAGTAGGATGACTCTGACAAATTTTATAGTTGGTGTGAGGAACGGCAGCTAGCTCTGAATGTAGAAAAATGTAAGGTGATGTAGGAGAATAAATAATGTTCAAATACAGCATTAGTTACAGTGTTGTTGGACAGAGTCGCGTCCATTAAATATCTACAACATAACATTGCAAAGCGATATGAAATGGGATGAGATTCACCTCTAAAACTGAGCGCATATGGAAGGCTGTAGTTTTTACGATCACCACTAGATAGGTTTACAGAAAGACATAGATGCAATTCAGAGGTGGGCTTATAGGTTTGTTGCTGGTAGGTTAGATCAATGCTCGAGTACTACACATATTAAAATATTAGTCTGATACCTCCGTGCAGGCGTGCAGCCCATAGTGGCTAGCTTTCTTCAAAAATTCTTTTTAAACTGTGTGACGTCAGCTATACAGCTGAATAGTATATTTTGTTATGTGATTTGTTCTGTTTTATATTTTCTGATGAAGGCAATCTTAGTAATGGTCAAAATATTTTTAATTTGCCTCCGGGGGCTGCTTGTTTATGTATTTACAACAAATATGCTTCGAGAACTCCTATGGCAATCGCTGGAGGAAGGACGACGATCTTTTCTTGAAACACTGTTGAGGATATTTAGAGGGCTGGAATTGGACTGCAGAACGATTTTACTGACGCGAACTTTCAGGTTTCAGGTAGCGACCACAAACACATGACGAGAAAAATTAGGGCTTCTGCAGAGGTACAGAGGCAATCGTTTGTCCCTCGTTCCATCAGGCAGTACAACAGGGGTGAAGGACGAATGGTGATACAATGTACCCTCCTCCAAGCATCGTACGGTGGATTGAAGAGTACGAAGGAAGGAGGAGGAATCTTAGGGTTTAACATCCCGTCGACAACTTGGTCATTAGAGACGGAGCTCACGCTCGGATTCTTCGGTAAGAATGGGGGAAGGAAATCGGCCATGCCCTTTGAAAAGAACCATCCCGGCATTTGCCTGAGTGATTTAGGGAAATCACGGAAAACCTAAATGTGGATGGCCGAAGAACGATTTGAACCACTGCGCCACCCTGCTCGGTGAAGAGTAGGTATCTTGATATGTACCAGCTATGTTTTTGTCGAAACTTAATATTAACCCTCGCACAACACACTTGTTTTCATTTACCTTCCACTGCACACTGGGGTCTACTGGACCCCAGAAAAATTTTATTATATATCAAGTGTTCCAAGCTCATTAATATATACATTGGAATTTCTTATGTATCTGGAACGTTGTAAATAACTATTTAGTTACCTGTAGTGATTTTTTATTATTACAACAATGAGTCACGAATGGTATTTATAAAATGTGCATAGTATTATTAATAACATTTTTTTTTATTTCTATATGTTTAGCTTTCTTATATTTGAAAGTATATAATGCAACAGACTCTCTTAATGGCTTTATTTAGTTATTACAATGAGTAACATACGGTATTTACAAGTTTGGTACATGTTACACTTCAACATAATGTTAAATTCAACCTGAGTCTGAACTTCAAGGTACAAAGTAATATAATATAATGGCTTATTTGATGTTTATAGGATATTTTGGCATAGGACATTTACAGAATTGCTATTGTAGCACATTTGTCAAAAAACGTATAAGAAAGATGAAAATAATGTATATTAGAATCAAGTCAAAAACTGTAACTGACATATCAGTCACCACTTACATTGTCAGTGAGCACACTCGGTACAAAGTATGGCTCTATGTTCATCACAGATCGCCCTTTTACAATTCTGGCAATACATTTTGGTTTTTCTGTCCCTTTTTGTCGAACATAGTGAACATCTCACTTTGCTGGTTAGAGGTTCTGGTCTGTCTGGTGCCACAGTATATATTTCCAATATTTCTTCTACATTTCTCTTCACACTCCTTAGTATTGTAGGTACATCCAATCTAGCCCTTAGGTGAGGCGCAATTAGATGGTGCAGATGAAGACCACTTATAGACATTCTTACTTAGAAGGATGTTTGAGTTGGAAGAACTACCTTGACTATCATCATCGTCTTCTCCACTCTCTTCCGTACCTGATGGTTCCTGTATTTCGACAAAATCAGGATCATCATCGGAATATGGGCCTCCAAATGAATCGTCTCCCTGGTCCAACTCGTCCATAAATGCACTATATATATCGTCATCTGTTATGAGTCATTTACTAATTGTCGCTGTAAAATAATGTAAAATAAAACAATGTAGGGCTACATTGAAAGGACACAGAAATATGTAACACAAAATATGTATTTCAGTATTGCTTTTATTTTCAGTCTGCATAAATGAGTTACACGGAATGCACATTGGGGTAATCAAGACCCCACGGGCGTTCAGCATTCTTTACAGCTTGACACTAGCGCAACAACAATGCGAATGTTTGAGTTAACTTCACGTACGTGTAGGCAGTGTTACCAACCTAATATACAACAAGTTTCAAAAACTTTTAGGCAACGTACTCTTTGTAATACACAACACTAATTACGCTGGGGTCCATAAGACCCCAGTGTGCGGTGCGAGGGTTAATAAATAAATTTCGCACCGCTCTCCCTTCCTTTTCAATGTATCCGAAGCTCTCCACGTTTATTAGCAGACTTGCACTTCCAGGAAAATTGATTGTCCACAGCCTATTTCGTCCTGTACAAAATGAGTGTTTTACTGTTTAGCGCCCATTTCTGCATTCTGAAATTTTTTGTTTTTGTGATCTGTCTCAAACCATAGTATTATAAACCCAGCAAGATTGCACAGAAGCTATCAAAGGGAAGATCGTTTTATTTCTTCCGAAGATTCAATTTCAGTACCACTACAAATAAAAAACTGTGAAAAGTGCTAGCTTGGCTTCTACTGTGGACATTTATGATCGGAAATTAAGCAAGCTGGTGAGTACTGCGCCAACCGGCTACACTGTGGCTGATTCCATTAGCAGCGGGCAGTCGCTGTGGTCCGCGTGGTAAACAGAACATTTGCAGTTATTATCCGTACACCGTTGCGGTTTGTGGTGCTAAGTGGTTTGTGGCGATTTGCACTCAATGATAATCAGTATGAACCGAGTGGAACATCACAGCGAATCGGTTGTTACTCTAATATCACTTACGTTGCAGTTACATTATACTAACTAGCGAAACAGCAACTAAGTTCGACACATACTCTAAAGCAGGGCCAAATCATTGTATTCCACTTGTCGCACTTATTATCATTGGTTCAAATGTCTGTAAATCTATCGGACCAAACTGCGTGGTCATCAGTCCGTAGCTTACAAACTACTTAAACCTGGGTAAACTAACCTAAGGACAGCACACACAGGACTCGAACCTCCACGGCGAGCAACAACGCGCTCCGCAGCGTATTATTATTGGTAATTGAGTGACAAATCTAAGATAGGGACTGTTAGCAAATGAAGGATGAAGCGACAGCTAACCAAGGTAATCCATATCTATACATACGTAATAAATAGATAGTCCTCTGATTCTGCTGGCATTCGAAGATGAAGAGTAGACACTGAAGAAATATTTTTGTCTTTTGTATTGACATACTGTAAATTAAATGAATGATTTATGTTTTGGATAGCGAAAGTAGAGGTACATAAAGAAATTCTTAATATATTTAACAGAAAATAATGTATAAAATGAGTTTGTCTAGACGGAACTACTCTAAGTCTGCAAAATAATAAGATTGTACATAGTTAAGGAGCAGTTGATGACTGTATCATTGGGAAATGACAAACTCAAAACAACATGTAAATGTGTGACCTACATCAAGCATCTGACTTCGCATAAAACTTAAAACCTAAAATGTTTAGGTGGATTGGTCATCTAATTACACTGAAGTGGGTGAAATACTTTTCTTATACTACTATATAGTTTCTGTTTCATTATAATAACAATTAATAATAATAATAATTACAACAATTTCCCGTTAAAACAGTATAAACGTACCTCACATAATTCATATTAACACAATTCTAAAAAGTCGGAGCAGATACAGTCAAATATGAAGCAAATTAAAGCATGTATTTAAACATAGGAGAAAATAAATAACTGTAAACATTATGGTGTCCATATTGTAATATGAGCATACTGCTTTCTTAAAAACTAAATAAATAAATAAATAAATAAAATAAAAAAAATAAAATAAATCATTTTTTTTTCTTTTATGTAAATTATGAGGAAATGGATGTTTATGCTCAATTTGATGTTTGTTTTATTGAAATATTCAGTTATTTACTATTTTAAATAAACATCTGAAAATAATCAAGCACTGACATTTGTGAGAATTTAGTTTTCCATGATTTCGCATGTAGGCAGTTATCTCTCGAACTATTTAGTCTAGAAGGCTGTAGTTTCTTTTCTTTTGTAGATAACTGTTGCCTACACTTGCAGTACTTCGCAGTAAACTCTCTGAACTGTTTATTTCTTTGTATTTGACAACAGCCATTATCCGTTTTCGTTTCTGTGTTTCCTGTGATAGTTTTCATCACAACTGAACCAACCATTAGTGTTTAAAGACATATGAAACACGTGAAACATTTACTACAGAACAAATATAGCGCCAATAAAACGAGTGGTTACCGCCGAAGGATGTGATGATTTGGTTGTAAATAGTGACAGTCTCTCTACTCCTCCGATTTCTTCCGAGAAAAAACTGCTGAGAAATGATGTAAAGTACAACGCACAGACAGCGAAAGAAACTGCAATAGCATTATAAATCTCTATATACTTATTTCAGCTTTGTGTGAAACAGTGTGCTGTCGTATATGTGGAGGGTAAACTGAAATTTCTGAAAGTTATCTCAACGCAATCGTCTGGTGTCCGCTTTGGAAATAATGTTTGAACTGTAAAATCTAAAAGATTCTCAAGACTTCAGAAGTAAGTGTTAAGAATTGACTTTTTGACACTAAGATACTTCTATGTGCTTAGATGCATAGGGAAAGGCTATTACGCTAGTAAGGTTCATTGTGGCTTGCTGAACCTCCCTAGTCTCCCTACAAAATCTATCAAATACAGCTCCATAGAAGTAGTGTCAAGACTACAGAACTGGCTGTAAGAGACAATGATAGTTCTGACATAGCAATATCATTCGACGGGTCCTGGCCAAAAATAGGTTTCCAGAAAAGACTTCTTGTGTATCTGATATAAGCATCGACAAAGGGAAAGTGTTGGATGTAGATGTGTTGAGGAAGTACTGCCAGGGTTGTAGGCATGCAGACAAGAGTACTGAAAAGCAAACTTGGCATTAAATTAATTGTTATAGAAACTATGATAGAACTAGTCGAGGGATGGAGGTTGCTTTGCAGTGCTAATGCTCCCACGTTTCCAGCATGACCGTTCTGTTCGCTACACCGAGTTTTCTCGGGGATGGATATTCACGATCGTATAAGGCAGTGGTGAAGAGAAAACCCTAAGGTGAATTGTCAATTACAAAGCTAGAATGCATTAATCATATGCATAGGAGGATGGGAACGAAGACTGAAATAGCAATTGGAAAGTACCATGTTATCTGATGGTCTAAGACTTTTCCTGAGTGATAATAATTACACAATATTATGGTAAGGGTATTAGAAGTAACAGAGATAATTTCGATGGTACGAAGAAAGCAGTTTAGTCAATTAATTTCCTAAAGCTGTCTACAGATGCTGAACCAATATACAACCTGTGTTCCATTGAATTATGCCAGCATTTGAAGGCCGAAGAGGAGGGTAAAGTAGACACTTTCTCGCACTAAATTAGATTACCATATGTTGTTCTGCTTGCCATGAAACCTGTGTTTCTGTATCTTGCACAACCAAAGCTGTTGAAGAAATGCCTCAAAAGCAAAACACAGAATGCGAATGAATCTCTTAACAATGTTGTACGGTCATAGATACCAAAAAATGAGTGCGTTGGAAGTCTTTGTACTTGGTGTTTCTGATGCTGTTCTTACATTCAATAATGGCTATTATCGAAGAATACAGGTTTAATATTTTGAAAATCATAAAAGTTACAACACCACTAAAAGTGTGGTGGACCAACTGCGAATCATGAAGGCAGAGACTGCAACAAACAATATGTCAAAAGGAGCCAGATCTAAGAGATGTGGGGCAGCACTGAGGAAGATGAAGGAGGAGATTAGGACTAATATCCAAGAGAATTCTAACATATTTCTCATATATCAGTTGGCTGAAGATTAAATTTTTTTCTTTAAACGCAATTTTCTGAAAATGACTTTTTCAGCATAAACTTCTGAATATACATCAATGAAGTATTTACTACATTACATAGATAGTACTAGTTCTACTTTAGTAGAATTTACTGTAATAGTTAAATTCAAGAAATTAAAATAGTGAAAAATTTACACCAAAAAATTATAAGTTTAAGGAAGAAATCATAACTTTTGCCAGCTGTTATTTTTAAGTGATCGTAGAGCAGTATAATCACAAAACATGTGAGAACATATGATAAAAGCATCACATTTATCTGCTCAACAGTTCATGAGAAAACTGGGCATTTACATAGCCAAATTAACATTGTCGAGATAGGGCGGTGCGACTCTTCTTAAATGTGTCCCCATGGGCGCATATATCCTTATTAATTTCCCTCAGGAGTCGACAACCAACCACGAAATACTGCTCAGTCTTTGATTTATCGTTTCATATATACTGCTGGCTATCCAGAATGCGACAGCAAAAATGACCGGAAATATCACAGTGGAAATTAACTATAAAGTGTTATATACTAGGGTATATATAACAGCTCTACACAATATAACAAAAACATATTTTAATTTAATATAGATATGGACATTTCTTCACTCCTGATATTTTCCATATGTATTTTAATGTGTTCCCAAAAACTTTTCTCATGTAGCCAAGTACAGACTGTGAAATTCTAAAACTGCCACATTACGAAGCAAATGTCATGCAACTGAAGGAAATATCAGGAAATGCCGCAATGAGTTTCAAACTGCGGTGTTTCCACAAACAACGGAACTGAAAGTTGTGTCAACGTCAATGGTTCTTAGTGAGGAACTTTTCGGGGCAATGACCTCAATTGCTAACAAGGAAAACGAAAACTTACCTCGCCCTCTCACACTCTATTTGTGTCAGATTCGAATTAATTTGTTATTTTCGTGACACTTTTCGAGAGTTAAGTTAAATTAAGACTTTAATATTTTCCTGACATCCATGAGTGATTTACGTCGTAGAAAACAGAAAGCTTACCCTGTACATCATTAAGAACATACACTAATCAGTAAAATATATTTTTACAAATAACTGTAAGAATTACAGGAAGTTTCGAATACAAAGAGTGAATAGAAGAGATTTATAATCTTAAAATGAGTTATATGTCACAGAATGTTTAGCAAAATACCTTCATTAAAAAGGAGGAAGTATTTAACGTGATAGCCGCGAAACACTGTATAAAATCATTAGAGTATTTTGCGCCGGAGGAAAATTTTAATACTTGATTCGTATCGCACGTATAAACAAATTTACGTAAAAAGTATTTCAGCTATCTGAAATGAAAATCTGTTAGACAAGCGTACAGAACGTCAACTGTTTTGATAGGGGTGTAAGTAACTTTTTAACTGTTTCCGGGTGAACCAATGAAAACCTCTAGGAACGAAGAAAACGTAGCATAGTAACCCCTGACCGAGTCACTAAGCGGTTCACTTGCGCTTGGGGCAGTTGTCTACTTCAAGTGTCAATCCGACAGTGCTTCTCATAGTGCACGTTACTGCAGTGTTGATACGTGAAAAAACAATACTGTTTGCAGTGTCTTCATAGATGCAGAGTGTGCGGATATGATATTTACTGCTTTTTGTCCAAAGGGGATTCCAGAGCCGCTGTGTGAGAATATCAACAACGATTTTCGAATCGCGGAGTGTCAGCAAGGTGTTTTTCACGGATTTTGATACCGTGGTAGGCTTCCAAGCGTAAATCTCGTCTCTAAACGTACCGTACAAAAACACCTAATGAAGTTGATAATATTCTGCAAGTAGTGGAACGACGCCCAACAACTAGCTCTACAAGACTCTTTACTCAACTAGTTACACGAGTGATTCGCACATTACATGATGTCAAATTCAGTATCCACATCATCTGCAGAGTGTACATCATCCCCATGAAGCAGATGCTGCCGCTCGACAGGAATTCTGTCATTGGATCATTCTCAATTTTCAACTAATTTAACGTACTGTGTTCACGAATGAGTGAACATTTACTCGAAATATAATCAATAACACTCGCAACTCTCACATATGAGAAAATGAAAACGTTCACGCTACCATGGAAACTAATTTTCAATGACGTTCTCTGACAAAGTATGGTGCGTTACTTTGATGAGAAACTCCTCGGTCCAGTTGTTTTAGATAACTAGACACATCTTGATTTTCTTCAAAATATGTCACCAGAATTCATGGAGGATATCCCTTTGGCAACCGGAGCTCTTACGTACTTTCAACACGACCGAGCTCCTGGACTTTCCGTACGTTCAGTGACACAGTACCTCGACACAACGTATCCTGTTCAGCGCATCGGTCGCCGTAGAGTCATTGCTTGGCTTCCGCGGTCACCCGATCTTACCCCATTTGATTACAGTTTGTAGAATGATGAGCGAAGTGTACAAGCGCAGAATGGACACAAGAGAGGAACTCCTCGCTCTTCTTTGATATACTTGTGCTCAGGTAAAAGAATGCAGAACTGAGCTGCGATGGGCGCAACATCTATTTACAAGATCAGTTGGCGGGTTCCTGTTTGAACATCTTCAGTGAGAAGACTTACACAATTAAACAAACCGTAACAGTATCATAATGTATACTGTAATCTGCTTGTTTTCATTGGTTTACCCGAAAACGGTTAAGAAATGGGAATATGTTTATTAGAAGTTTTGTTCAGAATCATCAGTAGTATCGCCCTTCGAAAGATGAACTTTTCCTTCCGACTCACTCTGTATAAATGTTAATGACAATTTGCGTTATAAGCGAAAATTTATTGTGTTCACCCCAACGTTGTTGATGAGATGCCAGTTAGGATATCAAAACTAGGTGCATGTAACTACACGGAAAAGAAAAAAATTGAGGTATATAGTAAAAGATAAACATACAATTTTACGCAATACAGGTGGATACAAACCGCTATTGTTGTTTCAGTATACTACTAAAATTACTTAAGAGTATGAATCTGAATATCTACTACTGATTTTAAGCTCCCAAATGCGAGAAATATCCATTACGTCTGCACCCACCGCTTCCCACTCAAGACACTGACTCAAGGAACCTGCAGGCTGACTACTGTTGCATTCTTTTGGCAGAATGAAGCAACCATAAGCGTAGCCAGGGGTGTTTCTGGGGTGCAAACCCCTCCAGAAAAGTTGTAAAAGCTAACAAACATTATCCTGTTATTTGACGTGTTTTGTGGGAGGCGGTCTAAATATTTTTGATTACGTAGAGACAATATATACTGTCTTGACGGCAAATTTATTAATAGTGATGATCGGTTTCAACTCACTTCTGAATCATCTGAGGGTCAGTTTACGTGCTTGTCAATAGTTGTATCTGCCAATAGGCACTATGACCATCCAATCACCAAATTACAACTTATAAATAACAACAGGCGCTATAACATTTGAAGAAAACCACATTGATTGTTGATTGGTTGTTGCACATGAATGACACATGTTGGTTAAAATATTTTTGCCCAACAATAGCTAAAATGAGGCATTGATCATTGAGGGTAAAAAAAAATAGCATGGCTCAGAAATAAGTTGAAACAGGTCATGACTGTTAATAAATTTGCGGTCAACATTATAGATATTGTGCGCACTTAATCAAAAAAAAGATCACGTATTAGAAAGAGCCCGCCTACATTTTTCCAAGGCTGGGTAGCCGTTACACAAGCTACATCAAGTCACGATTTCACCCTGTGCGATTTCTCTACATTACTGGCCATTAAAATTGCTACACCATGAAGAAATGCAGATGATAAACGGGTATTCATTTTAGAAATATATTATACTAGAAATGACAAGTGATTACATTTTCACGCAATTTCTCTTATCTTGTCTTTGTGATCACCACACGAAATGTAAGTAGGCGGCAGCAAGATCGTTGTACACTCAGCTTCAAATTCCGGCCCTCTGAATTTCCTCAACAGAAATTCACGAAAGGAACGTCCTCTTTCCTCCAGCGATCCCCAATTGAGTAGCCGGAGCATTTCCGTGACACTCGCGCATTGGTCGAACCTGCCAGTAACAAACCTAGCTGCTCACCTCTGAACTGCCTCTATGTCTTCCTTTAAACTGATCTGCTGCGAGTCCCAAACACTTGAGCAATACTCAATACGTGGTCGTACAAGCGTTTTATACGTGGTCTCCTTTACAGATGAAGTACATCTTCCCAAAATTCTCCTAATAAATCGGCTGTCCGCCTTACTCACAACTGTCCTTTCATGTTCGTTCCATTTCATATCGCTCTGCAATCTTTCGCCTAGATATTTGAACGACGCGACACGATCAAGAAGTTCCTTACTAATGCTGTATTCGAACATTATGGGATTGTTTTTCCTACTCATGCGCATCATCTTACATTTTTCTACATTGAGAGCTAGCTGCCATTCTTCACATAAACTAGAAATTTTTTTCTAAGTCATCCTGTATGCTATTATAGTCAGTTAAAGACGACACTCTCCCATACACCACAGCATCATCAGCAAACAGCCGCGAATTACAAGTTAGTCTGTCCATCAAATCATTTATATAGATAGAAAATCATAGCGGTGCTATTCCCTGGGGCATGCCTGACGATACACTAGTCTCTGATGATCACTCGCCGTCGAGAACAACGTACTGCGTTCTATCACTTAGGAAGTCTTCCAGCCAGTCACAAATCTGTGAACCTATTCCATAAGCTCGTTCTTTGTTAGCAGCCTGCAGTGTAGCACCGCGTCGAACGCCTTTTTGAAGTCGAGAAAGACACATTCCGCCCGTTGCCCTTCATCCATGGCTCGTAAGATGTCATGTGAGAAAAGGGCAAGCTGTTTTTCACATGAACGATGTTTCCTAAGCCCGTGATGATTCATAGAAAGAAACTTTTCCGTTTCAAGGAAATTTACTATGTCTGAACTTAGATTATGCTCCAAAATTCTACATGAAACTGATGTCAATGATATTGGCCTGTAATTGTGTGGATCTTTCCTTTGCCGGCCGCGGTGGCCGAGCTGACTGAGAGGCGCCAGTCACGGTCTGCACGGCCACTACGGTCGGGGGTTCGAATCCCCCCTCGGGCATAGATATTTGTGCCGTCCTTAGTATTAAGTAGTTCATAAGTAGTTTGTAAGTTGACCCCGTAGTTAACTCCCATAAGCTGTACAAACATTTAAACGTTTTCTTTTCTTTCTTTTCTTATAAACAGGAGTCACCTGCGCTTTTTTTCCAATCACTAGCAACTTTGCGCTGAATTAAATATTCGCGATAAATGCAAGCTAAGTAGGGGGCAATGCCGCAGAATAGTCTTTATAAAACCGAACTGGTATTCCATTCGGACCGGCAGACTTTTTCGTATTTAGTTCTCTCAGCTACACCGGAAATACCTATTAGTATGTCCTCCACACTGACGTTTCGCCAAGTGTCCATTTGTCGATGGTTCAGCCTCGCGTTGGATGACGTTGGTCCAGTGTGGATCGATCTTAAAGCAGTCGGCCGCCCTCCGGAGCGGCGGCTCGGATCGCTCGCCTTTAAGCCCGGAAGGACCCATTGGTGTGGAGGGCGGGGCAGGCAAAGCGAGCCCTCTCCCTCCCCAACCCCTCACTTGCCGCCCCCTGCCAGCAGCCATGAACACGGCCGCTGGGCCGCCGCTGTCTCACCGCCAGCGACTCCCCACAAACAACCCAGTGGGGTCCGCGCGAGGCTAAACGCTTGCTGCCATATTCAACTGCACCCTTTCCCTGTACCCACTTGTTTCCCGCGTCGACGATTTCACTACCGCATTCTCTCTCACCTACTGTTCAATAGGGCATTGTTTTATGACATAATGGGCTAACCGTGACATTCACCAAAGGAGTTTTGATGGACTGTTACCTTTCACAACAAACAGGATGTTCACCTAAGCTATTCGCCTCAAATATGTTCGGAACTGTTTAACAAAGTAACAACTAAAATCACTTAACAAGTGTTCTGGTCCGGACTGTATACAACAGCCATATACAACCACTCTCTCAAAGAAAGATCTGCACCAAAAGATTGGAAAGTTGCACATGTCACACCTATCTTCAAGAAAGGCAGTAGGAGTAACCCACTAAACTACAGGCCTATTTCATTGACGTCAGTTTGCAGCAGGGTTTTGGAACATAAACTGTATTCAAATATTATGAATTATTTCGAACAGAATGACCTATTGACCCAAGGTCAACACGAATGTAGAAAATATCGTTCATGCGAAACACACCTAGCTCTTTACTCACACGAGGTGATGAGTGCTACCGACAAGAGTCCGCAAACCTTTTCGTATTTCTTGATTTCCAGAAGGCTTTTGACACTGTACCTCTCAATCAAATTGTGTGGTTATGGTATATCGCCCCAAATTTGCGACTGGATAAGGGATTTCCTGTCAGATAGGACACAGTTTGGAGTAATCGATGGTAAGGAATCGACTAAAACAGAAGTGATATCGGGCGTTCCACAGGGTAGTGTTATTGGTCCTCTGCTGTTCCTTAATTACATAAACGATCTGGAAGAAAATCTAAGTAGCTCTCTTAGGTTGTTTGCAGATGACGCCGTCATATACCGTTTAGTAAAATCATCTGAAGATCAAAACTAACTGCGGAACGATCTTAATAAGATATCACTATAGTGTACAAATTGGCAATTGACTCTAAATAATGAGAAGTGTGAAGTTGTCCACATGAATACGAAAATAAATCCGTTAAACTTTGTTTACAAGATAAATCAATCAAACGTGAAGGCCGTTAACTCCACAAAATACCAAGGAATTACTATTACTTCAGACTTAACCTGGAATGAACATCTAGATAATATCGTGGGAAAGGCGAACCAGAGACAGCGTTCCATTGGTAGAACCCTTAAAAGATGCAACAGAACTACTAAAGAAACTGCATACACTACGCTTGTCCGTCCTTTTTTGGAGTACTGCTGCCCAGTGTGGGATCCTTATCAGATCGGTTTGACTGCGTACATCAAAAGAGTCCAAACAAGGGCAGCTCGTTTTGTACTGTCACGATACAGGGGAGATAGCGTTACGGAAATGATACACGATCTGGGATGGGAATCATTCCAACAACGGCGCTTTTCGCTGCGGTGATGGCTGCTTAAGAAACTCCAATCGCCAACATTCTCCTCCGAATGCAAAAATATATTGTTGACCCCCACTTACGTAGGTAGAAATCATCATCATAATAAAATACGAGAAAATAAAAAACGGAGAGATTCATGTGTTCTTTCTTTTCCTGCGCTATTCGAGAATGGAATGAGAGATGTATAAAGGTGGTTCGATGAACCCTCTGCCAGTCACTTAAATGGGATTTGCAGAGTATCCCAAGTAGATGTAGATGTATATGTAACCTATCGTATTTATGTTTTCACCGAGATGAATTGTAAGATGACATATAATTTCTTGTCTTAGCTACAGTTATAGATATCGGTATCAACTTCGTTTTATAATGTAACTATTGCAATTATTGTTGTTATAATCATAGATCTCAAAGAGTCGACTTCAATGGCGTTTCGCCCATCTAAATTCGATAAGCAGTTTCGGAGAAATTACAATAGAAACCAGGATTTACGTTTTGAGCATGAAGTCGATTGCTGTCTTATGCAGAAGTCCGTTTGATAAAGACAATAATGTCATCATTCAGACAACGTTACATTCCGCATCTCAGCCGCCGTCCATGGTCGATTATGTCTATCTCATATAATTTTCAATATAGGGCATTTGCACCTGAAATACATTTTTTCATAGAACTTTCGATCAGTTAAGTAAAAAGGATGGATTTAAATTTAAAGATTCACTGAAAGAAAGACCGTAAGCCACTACAGTTGTAATTTAATGGAGTCTTTTACACTACTACACGACCAGTTCCACATCGAATTTAAGTTGCAGTATCTGGTCCATTACGTAAAACCCGTTGTCAATTATTACATAAAAGTTACATACAGTCTTATTGCATTAAAAATTCCCTACCTCTATGTAATAATGGAAAAGCGATTTTATGTAATACACCAGAAGATGCAACGAAGTCTTTGTGAAACCGCTTCTGTAGTAGTCTAAAAGACTTCATTAAATTACAGCTGTAGTCGCCTACGGTATTTCTTCCAGTAATGCTTTATATTTCAAATCCACCTTTTTTACTTAACGAATCGGAAGTTCCATGAAAAATGAATCAATATTTGTATCCCACTGGACGTACGCAGCCTAATGTGCCAGGGTGAATAAATGACCTCATGTGAGGTGAGTGACACCAGATTTTCATTTCATGCGGTTAGCGTCGCAATGTTTTTTCACTCACATTTTGTGGTGGACATCCTTTTACTGTTTACAGCCATATCTGTTGGATATGGGAAGTGATTTTGTTTCACAAGCCGTCAAGCTTGTCTCCAGGTTCTCTTTCTGGATCTACATTCTACCCCAGTTTCATGACCACGACTGTTAGACGGCTTCTACAAGGTGAGTACTGATCAGCTGAACAGTCTTTTTTTTCTACTCTGTCACATCTCTACATTTACCTACGTTTATGTACAATTCCTCTTAAAGCATAAATTCTTCACTTTATGGTTACATGAATGGCGTTCGTACACGGTTGAGAACGTGACAATATCGCTGGGCGTCCTGTAACCTGCACTCACGTAAACTGGCGCACACTGATCACTTCGTGATGTGTTCTTCGTCCGATTCAATGTACTTTACTTCTGCATCTACATCCATACTCTGGAAACCACCCGTCTCTAATGACTGCGCTGTCGACGGGACTTTAAATCCAAGGATTCCTTTCGGAAGCCAGCTCACGATGCGTGGTGGAGGGTTATAAGTGAACCACTGTCATTTCCTCCTCCTATTCAAGTCTCGTATTCTTCACGGAAAGAACACTGTCAGCCAGTTTGCTTCCGTGTGGATGCTCATCTCCCTAACTTCATCCTTCCGATTTTTACGCCAGATATATGTATGATGAAACAACATATTAGTTGACTGTTAAAGAACCATATGCTCCCGGAACTTTGAACGTAGACAATATCGTAGGGAAGGCGAATGAGAGACTGCGTTTTTTTGGCAGAACACTTAAAAGATGCAACAGAACTACTAAAGAGACTGCATACACCACGCTTGTCCGTTCTTATTTGGAGTATTGCTGCCAAATGTGGGATCCTTATCAAGTGGGTTTGACGGAAGCCATCTAAAGCGTCCGAAGAAGGGCCGCCCATTTTGTATTGTCACGATACAGGGGAGAAAGAGTTACGGAAATTACACAGGATCTAGGATGGGAATCATTGCAACAACGGCGCTTATCGCTGCAACGAGGTCTACTTACGAAACTCCAATCGCCAACATTCTCCTCCGATTGCCAGAATATATTGTTGACTGCCACCAAAATAGGTAGAAATGATCATCAGAGTAAAATACGAGAAATCAGAGCCCGAACGGAGAGATTCGGATGTTCCTGCTTCCCGCGGGCTAATCGTGAATCGAATGGGAGATGAGTAGTAGAAAGATGGTTCGATGAACCCTCTGCCAGGCACTTAAATGTGATTTGCAGAGAATCCTATGTACATGCAGATGTAGATGATCAGCACCGAAGATGCTTGTTTTTCACCCCAAAGATACTACACGTTTTAACATATACCGCCAAACCACTCGATTCCGAATCTTAAAAACCACTGCCTTGTCCACAAAATGAAAAATAAAATTCTGCACTTGGTTCAAATCTATCAGAATTCCAGTCCGGTCTGATTTCTAACTCTGTGTATCAACAATTAATGTCACTGTACTTGCTTTGTACTTCCCACTCACAACCAGAGAATATATAATTTTAAGAAACATCGAGACCTCGTAACAAATAATCCTATCCCTTGTTGCCAATAAATATTCCGTTACATGTAGAAGACAAGCAAAGAAATTTACTTGAAGTCCCAATTAATTTGTACTATCATAAACATGTCCAACACGAGTAATAAATAATCACTGAAATATTTTATTGCACTACATATCAATGCTATATAACGCGTTGGAATTAGTAAACTCGAGTAAGAAAATTAACATTCTTTAGATATAAACGCAAACAGCTTTTACTTTTAACCCTGACGAGTACACTACACGCCTCGCGGACACACCGATGAACTGAAGCTGTTCTCACTTCCCTCCCCCCCCCCCTCCCCCCCCTCCCCCCCTCCGACCGACCGGCTCGCCTTGCCAGCATGTACTTCACTCCGTAGTTGACGTTGAGAACGGCGCAAGAGTCGGACCGCAGTCACTCACGCAAACGTAGGTTATAGCTCTGTCAGCAAATTTACTACGCCTCGGAGACGTGGAATGTATTTTGCACGTAAATTTCAAGGATTGAGTGATTCAGCAAAACCTTTATCAAGGTTCGAGTTTAAGTTCAAACTTTCCAATCAGTTAACATATCCCAGCATTCACTTACTTCTTCAGTTCCGTTCTTGAACTCGTGTACTCACTATCCTCTCTGCGTAGGTTGAATTTACTTGTGACCGACAGCAGTTTTCAATTAAAACGGGTAGTGGTGGAGACTGGCGACTCTTTTCTGCGTGCACGCGGTAACGGCACGTTCGCAGATGACGTTATTTGATTCATTGCAGAGTTTAAAGGTAGTGCAAGTGGCTCATTTCTGATCTCTGCTTCTCACACCCTGTCAATACGAATGAAATCGGTGCGGGTGCGTTGACGCCGTCTCCTTGATAATGTTCTTCTTATTCGATGGAACTTCAGGCAGCAATATGTTCATGTTTACACATGTTCAAAAAATTGTTTGTAATTCTTATGGGACCAAAGTATGTTGGTCAGTAGTCCCTAGACATACAAACTATGTAAACTAAGTTAAAACTAACCTACGGACAACACACACATCCATGCCTGAGGGGGGATTCGAACCCCGACGGCGGACGGCCGCGCGCACCGCAACACGGCGCTCCAGTACGCGCGGCTAATCCGCCGCGGCGTTTTTACATGAAAAAAGAAGAGATTGTAACCTTGAACACACAAAAAATGAAAATACTGTACGTTCTGCAACTATAAAAAAAAAACACATGTCTAAAATTACCTGTGACTATAGCAATGTGCCAATTTGCAATGAACATTACAAAACAGCAGTGTGTAAATTGTTGTAGTAAATAATAAAACATCACAGCGTTCCTTTTTTTTGTGAAAAATACATTGCTTCTTTATTGTTACTTGATTGATTCAATAGATTGTTTCTTGATTAATATGTAAGACTGACGAATTAGTGTCGAATTTGAAAGATTGTGAGCGTTTCCCTTTATGTATTCTTTCTTAAAATAAACATATGTTTATAGAGGCATACCACCAAAAATTACAATAATTAGACATGATATTAGGGGCTAAAATAGTGTTTTCTTTCAGTGTACACCTTCTAGGCGTACAGTGTACCTGCTGTAGGTTAAAAAAGGGTGTACTCATCAGGGTTAACTGAACCTCAGTTCGTTTTACAATGACCTACAAATCACTTTTCTTTTTTAATCTCCTTGACACGGCAAGCAAGGCACAATCTCCGTTGTCTTCTCCCCTCGGCGGCCTTCGGCTCGACAGATATTGTCGTTGATACCGACAGACTGCATTTTCTGCCGCGATGGGCGAAGACTCGCGACTGTGCGATACTTTCCGCGACGTACATGCAACATCAGAAAAAAACTGTCTATATCTAAATCACTATAAAACTACAAATCATCGATAACAAAGGTAATCACGATCATGGTTAAGTCCATGAATCATTAACTACGGGAGGTAATTCTTTCCAGTAACGTTAACGGCACACTACAAACTTTATAATACAGGATCATCGCATAAAGCATTTTGAACTTCCGATGTTATCTTCGAGGACATTAATATAAATAGAGAAAAGTGTTGTTGTTGTGGTCTTCAGTCCGGAGACTGGTTTGATGCAGCTCTCCACAATACCCTATCCTGAGCAAGCCTCTTCATCTCCACATAAGAGCGACAACCTACATCTGTCTGAATCTGCTTACTGTATCCATCTCTTGGTCTTCCCCTGCGATTTTTTCCCCATACACTTCCCTCCAACGCTAAATTCACAATTCCTCTCCTCATTAGTTACGCGATCCACCCACCTAATCTTCAGCATTCTTCTGTAGCACCACATTTCAAAAGCCTCAATCCTCTTCCTGTCCGCACTGTTTATCGTCCATGTCTCACTCCCATAAGAGGCAACACTCCACACAAATGCCTTCAGAAAGGACTTCCTTAGGTTTAAATCAATATTCGATGTTAACAAATTTCTCTTTTAAAAGAACGCTTTTCTACCCATTGCCATTCTGCATTTTATATCCTCTGTACTGCGACCATCATTTGTTATTTTACTGCCCAAGTAACAAAACTCATCTACCTCCTTTATTGCTTCGTTTCCCAATCCAATTCCTTCAGCATCACCTGATTTCCTTACACTGCACTCCATTACCCTAGTTTTGCTCTTGTTAATGTTCATCTTAAATGCACCTTTCAGCACACTGTCCATTCCGTTCAATTGCTTTTCCAGATCCTTTGCTGTATCTGACAGAATTACTATGTCGTCAGCAAAACGCAATGTTTTTAATTCTTCCCCCTGAACTTTAATTCCTTCACCAAATTTCTCCTTGCTTTCTTTATAGCTTGCTCAATGTACAAATTGAACAACAATGGAGAAAGACTACAACCCTGTCTTACCCCCTTTCCAACCACTGCATCCCTTTCATGCCCTTCAACTCTGACAACCGCTGTCTGGTTTTTTTACAAGTTGTAAATAACCTTACGTTCCCTATATTTTACTCCTGCTTGCTTCAGAACTTGAAAGAGTTTATTCCAATCAACATTGTAAAAAGCCTTCTCCAAATCTACAAAAGCTAGAAATGTAGGTTTGCCTTTTCTTAATCTATCTTCCAGGATAAGCCGTAAAGTGAGTATTGCCTCCCGTGTTCCTATATTTCTCCTGAACCCAAACTGATCTTCCCCGAGGTCGGCTTCTACCAGCTTTTCCATCCTTCTGTATATAATTCGCGTTAATATTTTGCAACCATGACTTATTAAACTGATGGTTATGTATTTTTCACACCTGTCTGCACCTCCTTTCTTAGGGATGTGGATTATAACATTTTTCTTAAAGTCTGAGGGTATTTCACCTGTCTCATACATCTTACACACCAGGTGACACAATTTTGCCATGGCTGGTTCTCCCAGAGACTTCAGTAGCTCTGAGGGAATATCATCTACTCCAGGGGCCTTGTTTCGACTTAGGTCTTTCAGTGCTCTGTCAAATTCATCTCTCAGTATAGCATCTCCTATTTCATCTTCATCTACATCCTCTTCCCTTCCTACAATATTGTCTCGAAGTTCATTTCCTTTGTAGAGCCCCTCTATATACTCTTTCCACCTTTCAGCTCAGTAACGGTCCAGTAACACTCCCTTGGGATATACAGAAACCACATTCACGTCTGAAGACTTCCTTCCGTTGCGAGTGACATGCTGCGTCCTGTTAGTAAGAAACTCTTCACACAGTTGGTCTGATATACCATCTTTTATCAGGCGACGATGCGGAAATTAAGAAACACGACCTCTACCTGAGAGATTGTATCTAATGCCCTCTGAGTATCGTGGGTCTCTGGGTTTCAGATGATCGTTGCTTTTCGAACTCAAGTTCATTGCTACAGAGGAGATTCCCGATCTTCCGAAATATAATACTCAAACACAAAACTTATCCCAAAATTCTACAACTGTGCAACGTCAGATATACAGACCCATGGGTTTGCGATTGCGTTCAACTACCCTTAAAGCGAAGGATCTGCCATTTTTCTAATCAATATCAGAGCTTCGCTCCTCTTGGAACCTACTATATTTTGCTGCCAGTAGGAGGCCCATTCCTTTGGAAACTCAGTGTAAAATCAAACTACTCTGCCATCACGTACAGTGACTTTTTTCTGTTCAGCTACTTCAAATGTTTTTCTATCCCTCTAACATTTATTTCAGTGTCTTTCCTTTTGTCGCCCGTGCGATGGTTTATAGAAGGAACTACAATGTGCTGTTCGTGTGTTAAAATTCTTTGGAAAAAGACATTTACAATTTCAGCCTGTATCCTCTGTTTACAGTACTTCCAAGTTCAAATGTTTGTTAAGCTTAAGGGACTTAACTACGGGGTCATCAGTCCCTAAACATACAAACTTCTTATGAACTACCTTATACTAAAGATGACACAAACATCCATGCCCGAGGGGGGATTCGAACCCCCGACCGTAGCGGCCGTGCAGACTGTGACTGGCGCGCAGCAGTCAAATGTTCAAATGTCCAAATGTTTGTTAAGCTTAAGGGACGTAACTACGGGGTTATCAGTCCCTAAACTTACTACTACCTACAACTAAGGACGGCACAAATATCCATGCCCGAGGGGGGATTCGAACCCCCGACCGTAGTGGCCGTGTAGACCGTGACTGAATCGCAGCAGTCCCCTCGGCCACTGCGGCCGGCGTACTTCTAAGTTCACATTTGCCATGAGCGTGCCTCGGCAATGCGTGGTTATATGCTTTGAACATGACCTAATACAGTTCCATATGCTTCGGTTCTCTAAATGATACGCGAATGACTAGGGAACACTTAGCTTACTGCGGATGTCGTTGACTCGTCGATATCGAATGCATACAAACGCACAAAGTACACAAGTAATGGAGTTGACAGTGATAATCCATCATTCACTGGGGTACACAAGGACTCTTGCAGTACAGGGGGAGGGAATGTTTCCTTTGGACAAATACTCATAGTGTGTATGTAAATAAAATAGAAATATTGAAACGTTTCTGGGAGTTTAAATAAATTCAACGACAAAGTTGGAAGTATGTGCAGGACGGGGATTCGAACCAGAATGTTCTGCTTCGAACCGGCGACCACCTTAACCAATTAGGCTATCCAGGCACGCTTTCCTTCCAACCCAAATTCTCAACTTGTAGCCCCATGTCCATCGATTCCACTTTCTCGCAGCCTATACTGGATTCCCTCAAGGGATCGAACGTTTGAATACGTCCGCACTGAAATTGTCATATCCTGTTGTGGGAATATGTAGAATTATTGTGTCTGTTCTTTTCGGACTTATGTCCACAACAGGCAATGAAAATTTCAGTGTGGACGCATTCCAACGCTCGTTCCCTTACGGAAATCCAGTATAGGCTGCTACCAAGAGAGATCAGTGGGCAGAGGGCTAGAAGCTGAGAATTTGGGTTTGAAGGGAAGCGTGCGTGGATAGACTTAACGGTTAAGCCGACAGGTTGCCCGAAGCGGGAAAGCCGGGTTCGAATCTCGGCCCAGCACAAATTTTTAGCTTTGTCGTTGAATTAAGTCAAAGGTTTCATTATTTCGATTACGTAAATTTACAGCCGTTACTTTCAACAAATGGTGTCTATTCTTTCTGACATGTCCGATTAGAACAGACACCATATCAGTTATTTTATAAATAAGACCTGCCCTCGAACAGGTAGTTTCGAAATGAACTGTTTGCAGAATGCCCAGATTTCTGTTTGGGTGCAATGTTCGCTAGCTACAGTACTCAGATATCTCATACCTGCGCCACTTCTAAAAGCTTAACCTTCCTTTCGTGTTTGCGCATTCGCTTAACGAATTTTTCGCTTGAAAAGCTTAATTGGCCCTACTTCAGAAAGTAAACACCTAAGGTTAGCAAGGAGACGGCATCAACGCACCCGCACCGATTTCATTCGTATTGACAGGGTGTGCAGCAGAGATCAGAAACGACTACTTACACTCGCTTTAAACTCTGCAGTGAATCAGATAACGTCATCTCCGAACGCGCCGTTACCGCGTGCATGCAGAAAAGAGTCGCCAATCTCCACCAAAACCCGTTTTAATTGAAAAATGCTTTCGGGTGCAAGTAAATTCAACCTGCGCAGAGAGGATAGTGAGTACACGAGTTCCAGAACGGAACTGGTGGTATGCTGGCAACCATAGGAGTTTTGGTAATGAAAATTCTTTTATAAATGATTAATCGGAAATTCAGTTTATCGACGGCAGCTTGAATGGAAAACGGCTTGACGATTTCGGGTAATTTTGTCATTGTTCATGATACACTGAAGAGCCAAAGAAACTAGCATAGGCATGCGTATGGAAATAGAAATCGGAAATACTACCGGCGACGCCTATATGACACAAGTGTGTGGGGAAGGCGTTATATCGGTTACTGCTGCTACAGTCCCAGGTTCTCACTATTTAAATGAATTTGAAACTGGTGTTTATACGGGGCACAATAGATGGGAACACAGTATCTCCGAGGTAGAAATGGGGTGAAGATTGCCCCGTTACTAGTGCACCTTGAATATCGGCAGTACGGTGAAACATCATCTCCGACATCGCTGATGGCGAAGAGAATTCATCAAGAAAGGGACAAACGACGACCGAAGAGAATCGTTCAGCGTTACATAAGTGTAACCCTTTCGCAAATTTTTGGAGATAGCAATCATGGGGTTTCGTTGCGGTAGGCCCTCCCATGCCAGCATCGGTCAACACCAACGTTGGACTGCTGATGCCTGCAGACATGTTGCCTAGTCTTACGACTCTCGTTTCCAACTATATCAAGGTGGATAGACGTGTGAGGAAGTCTATAGTTTAAATCCATGGATTCTTCATGTCAGCAGGACCGCTCTACATCTACATCTACATCCGTACTCCGCAAGCCACCCAACGGTGTGTGGCGGAGTGTACCTTGAATACCACTATCGGTTCTCCCTCCTGTTCCAGTCACGTATTCTTCGCGGAAAGAAAGATTGGCGGTATGCCTCTGTGTGGGCTCTAATCGCTCTGATTTTATCTTCATGATCTCTTCGCGAGTGATACGTAGGAGGACGAAATATACTGCTGAACTCCTCGGTAAAGGTATGTTCTCGAAACTTCGACAAAAGCACGTACCGAGCGTCAGAGCGTCTCTCCTGCAGCGTCTTCCACTGGAGTTTATCGTTTATTGCGGTAACGCTTTCACGATTACCAAATGATTCTGTACCGAAGCGCGCTGCTCTCCGTTTGATCTTCTATGCTTTATCTATCAACCCCCCTGGTACATCAGTGAGCAGTATTCAAGCAGTGGGTGAACAAGTGTACTTGTGATATTACAGATACAGGGGAAGCTAATTGTTTCCATGTCAAAGACAGGTTTTGCCAGGGTGTTGGGTTCCCCAGCCGGCCGGCTACCAGATTGTACCTAGTGAATGGGATACGTCAGGTAATCAAATTTTTCCTAATTTGGTTGGAAACCGAAAGCAACGCTCTTGAATGAGCGAGGGCGGCGAACCCAGAATGCAACTGAAATACAGTGTAGCCACACACATTATTCTAAAAATCCACATAAAATCAGGAAATTATTTCAATATCCGTCACAGATAAAAGGCCGACAAATTTCAGAACTGGGAACAACTTACTGGCCGTTTTTTAGGCGGCGCCTGAAGGCCATCCGCCACTACTGTGATAACACTGGACGTGAGGGCAAGGCCTGACCAGCGGAAACGTGGGAAAGCTGGTCCTTGGCTGTTGTTTTATAGTAAGGGGGTTCGGCTGTCCGACTCTCGAAAGCTAGCCGAGATTGGCCGTACCTCGGCGCCTTGCTGTGGATTGGCGTTTCAATAGAGATAGGCGGAGTCATGAGACTTTGCAGAGAGGAGACGTAGATTTTAGATGTGAGTAGAGTAAGAGGGACTGGTGTTTGAACAGCTGAAGCGAGCAGACGCTTCTCTTCTACTCTCAGTTACATACTTGTCGTCAAGCAGCTGTACTTTTTGTGGTACAACTTTTGGAGCTGCTCCGAAACTTGTACTAATAGGTCTGAGTATTGGCAAGCCGAGAAGAAGGTCAGCGACGCGGTGGAGCATCCGAGCGGTCTAAGGCACTTCGCTGAGGAGCGCGAGGTTGCTCGCTGTCGGAAGTTCGACTCCTATCTGGGGCATAGGTGTGTGTTGTTCTTAGGATAGTTAACTTTAAGAAGTTTGGAAGCTACGGACTGATGACCACGCAGTTTGGTCCGATAGATTTACAAACATTTGAACATTTTTGAACAAGGTCAGCCTGCCTGATATTAGGCGCACTGACGCGCTAATTGCGATTGTGCAGTTCTGGTGTCATCTCTGCCAACAGTACATTCGTGTTTCACACGCAAATTGTCTGTAGTAGCATGTCATAGCCGAACGAGTGAGATCGTAGGCACTGAGATCCGCCGGGATCGAAGTTGGCTGATACTAATTAAATATCATGTCTGGAATATGAAGCTGACTTGTTTCGGGCCCCCGAAGTTAGGTAAACTCAGAAAAATTTGGTATCGGCATATTCCTTTCAAATGCTCCACGGTTTCCAATTAAATGCGGATTGCCACATGTCTGTAGCATCAGTTACAATTCTTCTCGACTTACCAGACACTTACTGTAGGAGTGTACATCTTCTTTGTATTTTATGTTCGTTAAATTTGATCTTTTCTTTAATTGCATATGGATTTTTCTTTCAACTCTGACATTCATTTGACGTCAGAGAATAAAACGAGTCAAAACTTACATCCCTTACTTTCGTTATTCAAATTAATTAGACCCCTTTCACACAATTTTGGATGAGTTTTATTATTTGAAAATTAGAGTATAAATTCATTAACTGATCGAAGGTGGGTCAGCCACGCCTATACGTTGATATCAAGTAAATAAATCATTTGCATAATACATTTGTTTACCGTCCTTTCTCTTCCTTCCCTTGGCATTATTTGCAACACATCTTCATTTACATACTGCCAGGATACACCTCCTCCAAACCTCAACCTTTAATTTTCCCAACACAAACATATCTTTCAAGTTTACCTCACTTACGGGGCTCATTAGCCTTCTAATGGCAAAGTGGGCCACAAACTCAAAGCAACTGATTCATATGTGGAAATTATAATGTGTCATAAATATAAGATAAGAAATTCTAGGAATCCACTGGGATACACGGAGTGATAATTTCGTGTTAATAACATTAATATTGTAGACTACATACGAGTAAGATAACTCCCTGCGACTAATCGATAAGTTCTTAGAAGCACTGCGAGATTCTGTGACACACTGGATCTTTAGCCACCTATGTCCATCATTGCAAAAATAATTTTCAGGTAATTTGATCAAGAGGGCTTGAATAGAATGAGCTTTTACTCCTCATCTTAGCAAACGATAGCGCATGTGGGTATCAAATTTGCCATCATGTTAGCACATGAACGTCTCTTGGTGTTTCTGTCTTTTCGGACGCATCAGAAAAGGCCTATCGTGCTTTATCTATGCTGCAGCACTTTAAGTATGGCATCAGATTGCAGTGAAAACACATTAGCCTCCTTCAAGAAAATAACTCTTACATGCTTGGAACTTCCGGCAATATTTCTTGGATGGAGGCTACTTCATTATTAGAAACTATGATTCACGTAACGCAACACTGTAGACTGACTCAACTATAGCCTTAGGATGGATACAACATGACCCTAATCGGTGGAAGAGCTTTGTTTCAAACTGTGTTATGTAAATACAAAGACTAACAGTTCCGTCTAAGTAGAGATACTGCCCTAGTGATCATAACCCAGCTGTTCTCCAGGTCTACCACAGCAGACATACCTCCAAATTCCACTATTTGGGTCCATGGGCCTGCTTGATTAACAAAGAACAGAATGTTCGGCCAAGACTTATACAGAAGAAAGACAAGCCCCCCTATTTTAACAGCTATTACTTTTACGAGGCACAAGATGGGTTCTTCGTTTTAAATGGCAGTTAATGAAATAAAATAAGACATTAGAATTGACACTAACTGTATATTGGGTTCAGATTGTCCAATTACAAAATTTTACAGTTGAACTACTTGCTCTGCATAACAGCTTGCATCTGTCACAAAATTCGACACTAGATCGTTTTAATTCATTTTTGTAGGGTGGCTTATTCATCTTGGAGGAGGTCTACAGTTTACAAAATTAACAGTAGAAGAATGTCACCTAATTCTTCTTGATGGACAGCCCGGTTTAACACATATATTAATCCGGCAGATGCAGATCCATCTGCCCCACCTTGGGGTAAACAGCTGAGAATTGTTGATTCTTAGGGCTCAACAGACAACAAAAGTGTTCTACACTGTTGTCTACCTTGCAAGAGGTAGAAAGCTCACCCTGTTCAACAAATAGAGACTCCGTTACCCGCTGAACAAGTCTCACCATTGAAACCATTTTCAGTCACAGGCATCGATTCTGCAGGTTCATTATAAATTAGACAATGACAGATAACAAAGAACACATACAGGGTGTTTCACTAAGTGTGTTTGCCTCTGTAACTTATAAAATAATAGGTGACGGGAAATTTTCATGCGGTACGTCAACACAAGAAATGTTACACTTTCTACGGAGCTATGAACATAGTTTATTGTATCATTTTCCAAAGAGTTACAGCACGAAGATATAATTTTTTAAACGGAACAAGAGTTTTTTTTTTCTATCGTGCATTGGATTCGTTGAAACCAGCTGCGTCCAAATCAATTTAAACTACATTCCTATCAATGTTAGTTTGGAAGCTGCAACCCTTCAAAGTTTCAGGGGCAGATACCACAAACGCTGCGCATAATGTAATGCGCCTTCTAAATGTGGTGCGGCCGAGTTGTAACGTCGCCGGTGTCACGGAGCGAGAAGCTTCCTCGATGCGCTGTTAGACTGCCGACTGTCGCCGCACGCTATGGTCACCCAGCCCATTCTGCGCGTGCTGTTGTGAAAGAACTAAACAACAGGTTTGCTGGAAGATGGTTGGGGCGCCATGGTCCTCAATCATGGCCCGCAAGGTCGCCCTATTTAACACCAGTAGATTTCTTTTTGTGGGGATATCTAAAGGTTTGTGTTTCTGTCACTGAGCCCACATCCCCAGATAATCTAAAACGGTGCATAGAGGACTCATGTCGCTCCGTCACACCGGCGATGTTACATCTCGTCCGCAGATCCGTTCGACGGCGCATTGCATTATGCATTGAGGAACATGAACACACATTTGAACATCTCATGTAAATCAACTTCCCACCGTCATAACATCCATCACCCACCACACAGCCATGTATTATGTACAGCGTGAAAAAACTATTTTTCCATTTAAAAAAATTATGTCTTTGCGATGTAACTTTTTGGAAAATGATACAATAAACTATGTTCATAGCTCCACAGAAAGTGTAACATTTCTTGTGTTGACCTACCGCATTAAAATTTCCCGTCACCTATTATTTTATAAGTTACAGAGGCGAACACATTTAGTGAAACTCTCTGTATATTACTATATTCACTTGTGCGCCGGCCGCGGTGGCCGAGGGGACTGAGGCGCTTCAGTCACGGTCTGCACGGCCACTACGGTCGGGGGTTCGAATCCCCCCTCGGGCATGGATATTTGTGCCGTCCTTAGTTGTAGCTAGTTCGTAAGTAGTTTGTAAGTTTATGGACTGATGACCCCATAGTTAAGTCCAATAGACTCTACAAACATTTGAACATTTTTTCATTTGTGCAACAACGCATGTCTTACATGCAGAACTGACAGATTTCTTCAAGCTCTACAAAGTTTGGTTGGAATACTAAGAGTGCCTAGCACAGTTTACACTGAAAATGCTATTACCTTCCACGCCATTCACACAGAGCTAAATGAGCTCTGGCAGGCTTTTATGGCCAACATAAATGGCTTTCTAACTTATTGTAAGATATTCTCCCAGACTGGAAATCTTCCACCATTCTTTAAGAAAACGAAGCTAATAAAAATTCTTAAATCAAACAAAGATGCAATAAAAGTATAAAAATACTGCCCAACAGCTCTGTTAAGTCTTACTACTTCAATGGTTCATCTACAGCAGGATCCATGATACAATTAATATAAAAAAAAACCATAGAAGCTGTAATGAGAAGTGTTTCCCCTAAAATCAGATATTGAAAATAAATATAAGAAGAAATGTGTAAGCATAGCCGCTTCTTGAATCTATCCGCCAAATGTGGCACCATGTGGCATGAAGGCCATGTCGAAAACTCAAGAACCTACTTAGAAACATACTAAGCAAGAGACTTTTCCACATATATTCTGATAAAGACAGAAGCACAGTCTTCAAATTAAATGTCGGATTACCCTCAAGGATCTGTATTAGTCCCCCTCCTTTTCAATGTATACATTCATGACCGGCCAGCGACATCCTCAAGGAATTTCATACATGCTGATGACATATGTTTGGTAACTAAGAGCTCCAGTTTTAGCACTGATGAAAGTACATTAACTGCCAACTTGGAAATCCTGGACACTTACTTCAGGAAATGGTGCTTCTGTCGAAACCTTCCCTTTCACCTATCAAGTAGGTATTCTAACTGTAAACCAGAAGTCAGTCTCAGAAGACAATTATTCCAGAACTGCAGCACACCAAAGAACTTTGGAATTTTACTTGATATGTCCTTAATTTTCGGACATCTCTTCAACATGGTCACTAAAGGGAAGACCCATAATAATATCATTCAAAAGCCTGCTGATACCTCGTGGGGTTGCAGTACTCCAACCAAACCATCAAATTCTTTGGCACCGTATACTCTATCGCTGAATACTCTTGTCCAACTTCGATGAACTGTGTTCATTCTTGGAAGATAAATGTGCAACTCAACCAGACAGTATGAATTATCACAGTTTCCATATGTAGCACTCAAACTGCATTGTTACCAGTTTTAAGTAACATTCAACCTCCAGCTCTGTAATGATCAGATGTTCTCCCAGAGAAAAATTCTATAGGAGCCCCAGCTTCCAGCACACAGCAATATATTAATATCAGAACATAAGCGTTTGAAGTCAATGAAACTACCTTGGCGAACTGCAAAATATCTTGAAGTCTCCAACTTTATCATCAACAAAGCACGAAAAAGGCTGTAGGAAGAATCGTCAGTGTTCAATGGTCATTTGATTTAAAAGCCTTCCATGCGAAATCCACTTTTCACACTCCCCAGACGCCAGTGGAAAATCGTCAACCGCATCCAAACAGGACGAGGGAACTGCGAATATCTACAGCCAAAATGGGGCTGGGCAATATCTCCCAATGGTGACTGTGGAGATGCCTGGCAAACAATAAATCACATTGTTGGTAAACGTCCGAAACGACCCTTCATGAAATCAATAAATCACATTCCCCAGGAATCAACTGGATCAAAGGACATAGTAATCTAAGAACTTGTGTAATGTGTATATAATTTACTATACTACTTTATACGTCTTATCCTGTACTATATTTCGCTTGTCATTTCTTACACTGTGTACAGTTAGAATTATATATCTGACCAAAGCCCTGTATCATCAAATGATTAAAAAAATGGCGAACATAACACACAAATGTCTTGCTTAGCGATCTATAACTTAGAAGTGCAGTACCCTATACAGATCTGGTGGGGAACATTTTAGGAACGGATGGTGGGATCAGTCAGCCAGGTATTGCGTGAGAAGGTTTTAGGTCAGTCACAGTTGGAGTAACAAACTCTCAGCACAGTTATGGTCAGCCGCAGTGGAGCAGCCGAGCACATTGAGGTGCTACACTACGATGTGGGAGGCCGTTCCCCGTCGGGACTTCGAATCCCCCCCCCCTCGGGCATGGATGTTTGTGCTGCCTTTAGTATAAGCTATTTCATAAGTCATTAAAGATAAAGGTGAAGCAATGAATCAAAATTTGTGATGCGGCTGGGAATCGAACCCAGACCTCCATGCTTACTAGGCAGACGTCTTACCGTTAGGCCACCGAACCATGAACGATTAAGCCACCTCGGAATAGTGCAAGTACGACTTCCCTCCACATCACAAACTTTAATTCAGCTTCTGTGTTCCATAGATAATTGCCACTACTGACAAGGCTCTTCATGCAGCAGAATAGCACCTCGGCAATCGACATATGAAACATTATTGTTAAGGTGATATAAATATCAATTTACATATAAATTTAGAAACCCTAAGACGGTGTTTTTGTCTCGAATATTGCTTCATCTTTATCTTTAATATCTAGGACATGTTCGAGACGAAATAACCGTCTTAGGATTTCTGAATTTATATATAAATTGATATTTATATCACCTTAACTGGAATGTTCCAATATGTCCATTGCAGTGGTGCTATTCCGCTGCATGGAGATCCTTGGCAGTAGTGGCAATTATCTATGGAACACAGAAGCTGAATTAAAGTTTGTGATGTGAAGACAACTACTGGAAGACTGCATATGGGTTATGTATTTATACGGGAAAGTGTTAGTCCACATCACATATAGAAGAAGGCGATAATAGATCTTCACGAAGGAAGAGAGGAAGATATGGACTGTCAAATTAAGAACTTACGAGTGGGCCATAATCACATGACCTGTTCAACAGGATAATCCTCTTGAACTTGACCAGTGTGAGAAGGATTTTGCGGGTTGACGGTTCTATTTTTTTAAATTTTGAAAATGTTCAAATCTTTGTTAAGCTTAAGGGACTTAACTGTGGGGTCATCAGTCCCTAAACTACTTATGAACTACCTTACACTAAAAACGACACACACATTAATGCCCGTGAGAGGATTCAAACATCCATCCGTAGCAGCCATGCAGACTGTGACTGGCGTGCCGCAGACCGCTCGGCCACTGCATATAAATTTTGATACATCTTTGTTACCTGACTTATATATTTCATGACACACATTATTCTCCAAGGAATAAACAGTGGTTGTAATATAAAGGAATCACTGTGTTGTGTGTTTGTAATATCTCATTAGCAACTAATACCGTAGTACGAGAAATATGTATTTCAATTGCACACCACATCCTATATTCTTCCAGAATATGCCGTTCTCGTGTAAGGTTTGTTGCACCATTGTGTCTAATGATTACAATTTGTAATACAAAATCTTCAGGAACACAGAATGATTAACATACATATTTGATGGTTACATTATACAATGTGAATATAAGATTTGTGTTGACCAATCAACTACTATTGAGTGATTACTGAAATTCCAAAAATTGTGTAAATTAATGTGGTGCTGTCAGTGTATTAGGATTCTGCAGTTGGCATCTTAATAGATTTTATACACTTGCCAAATGCATTTTAGAAAGTACGTTTTGTGGTATAGTTTCAGTTTGAATGTATCTGTTAAGGAAATCAACATTATTACAGCGATGTTCACCACAGTTGTACAAATCGTAATCCCTTAATTCGAGATACATTTGTATTTAACTGCATATAACTGACGTAGGTTATAAAAGTGAGAGTATTATGTTTCACATACGACACCAGGGCATAGTATATAATAACCAAGACATAACATTATTGCACCTTTTTTTAGTAAATTGTGTGAAGTTTGGAGAGATGCTAGGTAATGGTCAGTTCTCAAATATTATCAATATTGTTGCTTGTGAAAGTATTGCATCTTTAATGCGGATATCGAACATTTCAACGGAGCCCGAAATCAAGATAAACCATTAATCTAAATTATCTTGGTTATTTCATATGAAGATAAGCCGTTACTATAAATTAAATTGTTATTAATAATTGGTTCAAGAATGGGTTTCCTTTTGCATACGCTGCTTGGATTATGTGTGTTTTTAATGAGGCAGTGTTGTTTTTGAGGATAACCCATTCCCAATTACGACATTCATACTTTCATGTGGGGGGGGGGAATCTGTCAAGTTCGCAGAAATTATACACTTTTTATGTGAAGGTGAAGATTCATCTCAATATTATCCAATACTGCAAATGGCAACACCAGTGTTTGATTGAATAATGTCAGTTGGCGCCATATTGCAAGCTATGGAACTAGAATACTGATAAGAATGATTGGAAAGGGCAGCACGCTACATCACTTCCACGTTTTCCATCACGTGATTTATTGTGGGGTCATTTTACTAGCTAGTGTAAGATCAGCCTTAGATGCATTTAACCATCTTGACCAATTTCGGCCACGATTTTGTATTGGTAAAAGTCATACGAATGGAATACAGTCATATGCTTTCAAACTTTGATGATACTTACAACAGCCCTGAGAAGTCTTCAGAAAGGATCGATTATCACTAAAGCTAATATTAAAATTGAAGGGGTGAAAATCACAACGGTACAAGTAGCATACAGGTTATTCTGAGAAAAACGACCTTAAACATTTAAATGTTTATTTAAAGTCACAGGTTATACAAAATGAAATGAAACTTTTATACAATATTTTGCACTTGAGGTATATATATTTGGTGAGTATCTGAAGGTTCTGAGTGTAAGAGATCATGGTGTAAAATATTCATAAAGCTTACTTGTACCATTATGCTTTCAAAACGTCTTCATAAAATATCACTTGTACCACTATGCTTTTAAAGAATGAACACTTTTTGCTTACTCGCTTTCATTCACTGCACCACTATCACAGTCATCAGGGTAGGATTCTTCATCACTTGGCTGTGCAGTGTTATGAGGAGAGTGTGAAAGATGATGCTGACTTCTGCCTCCCCTTTGATTAAATTTTCTAAACGGTCACAAGTATTGCATGTGTTATATCTTAGCTTATAAAATGATGGATTAAATTCTGAATTGAACACTTTACGGTAAATACAATCCTTCACTGGCAAAATGTTTTCTTCTTCATATTTTTCAGTATACAGCTTATACATTTTTGAGATAGATAATTCTGGCTACAGGTACTTCTTTTGGGGATTATCTTTACGAGAATAGTGACTTGTGTAATAAGGAAAGCATTTTATGTGGTTCTTTACGGTAGCGAGACGATCTTCTGGTATTTTATTTCCAGGAGCATTTTACCACATTTATCAGCAGGAGAAAGAACTTCCACACTTGGTTCGTTTAATACAGCTGTGGTAAATCGGCGATTGCTTAGTGTCTTAAGGAATAACTCTTACACACTCATTTGCAACCCATGTTACAATTTCGTTTTGGACGTCTTGGTTTAGTAGTTTAAACACATTTTACTTTACTGCTAGGAACCAGTTTTCCAATACTCTTTGTGGATAATTCTTCGTCTTTTTTTCTGTAAAAGTCTTGCATTCATATCGGCAGATATCTTGAAATGGCTGGATGATTTTTGCAGGCGTAATTTTTCCTGTTGTAGATGTGTATTCTTGTCCTAGGTTTCTTAGGCGTTTTCTTTTATTCGTTTTCCATGACTCCAAACTCCTAATTTTTTTCTTTTTCTTGAAACACAGTGTTCTTAAGTCTCTTCATGGGGTGCTCTCAAGCACAACTCTTCAGCTGTATTTAGGATTGTTTCATTGTTAGGGTTCTTGTTATGATCTTCGTTTTCATCTGAAGATGATGCATCTGAATAGAAAAGGAAATATACCACTTAGGCACAGATATAAAGCAAAGATTCTTATAAAATCCCAAAAAATTGTCTTTCTCATGAATGTAATTGTCTCAAGTGAATGCTAATGTACCTCAAAGATGTTAAGCATTTGAGTGGCATACTGGTACAAGTGAAAATATTTTCATGACTGTATTTTTCTTAAGGAATGTAATTTTTATTGACAATAAGGAGACGTTATTATGCTCGTTTTAAGTGTGCTTTTGTACTAAAAAATAATTTAAGAAGTTTTTCTCATCCACAACATTCATTAAAAATTTGAAAACCTAACTTCACGTGAGCACTAAAATGTTGCACAGAATGCCTCAACTTTGGTTACCTTGAACAGGGACATAGTCTTGATCTGCGACTGAAACATCATGTGATAAATCTTCGCCAGGTGATTTTGAAAAAATGTTCAAATGTTTGTAGAACTTATGGGACTTAAGTACAGGGTCATCAGTCCCTAAGCTTACAAACTACTTATGAACTAGCTACGACTAAGGACGGCACAAATATCAATGCCTGAGGGGGACTCGAACCCCCAACCGTAGTGGCCGTGCAGACCATGACTGGAGCGCCTCAATCCCCTCGGCCACCGCGGCCGGCAGGCGATTTTGAGAAACACTGAATACTTTCAAAGGTAGAACTACTCATTTTTGATCGAGATTTCGTCAGTAGTTGAGTTAATCTTTGAGCTAATCTTTGGACCGTCCGCCATGTTGTTGCTTGTACCGTCCTGACTCTGCATATCGATTGTGATTCGATAAACGTAGATGTACCATATACTGCTAAAGGGCAGACGTTAACAGTAGGCACCTGGATCTTTGTGCCACTAACAAGTATCCCTTGTTTCTAGGTCGAATGTACACTTAACTCAATTTTGCAAAAAAAGGCACTTACACCGTTATGTTTTTCAGCCCTTCAAGTCACATCATAGGCAGGGCAGGCCAATGGGCATTTCCTGTCTGCGGTGGGCGGTGAGGAACAAAGAGTCTTGTGTCACCGTGGCCTCGGCCTGCTCCTCTTTTTGGCATTTCTGTGGCTTCGTCTGGCCGGCAAATAGTGGGCGAACCGGCGCGTCAACAAGAGGGTGGTGGCGATAAACAGAGGGGTGGGGGCGGCGCCGGCGCGTGAGCGATGGCCTATAAATCCGTCGGGGCCAGCGCTGGCCGCTAGGGGTGGGGAGCGGGCGCTCGTCAGCGGCCACAACAGCCCGGGGGCTGACCGGCCGCAGCCTGGGACTCATAAATAATGGAAGTAGTAGGCGGCGCGCCGCCCACAAACAACAACACGGCCCAACTCGTCGTGGGCGTCGTCATCTCGCCTCTCCTGCAAACGACACGTCCCACAGGAAACTTGTACACAATTGCTCCTCTCTGTGGGCTACACCGTCTCATAAGAAAAGAATTCGGACAAAAGGAGTGCAGAAAACAATCAAAGAACATCCAAGATGCGTCTGAGATGTTCCATGAATGGTCCCTCATTTTACAAACCCCACTGGCGAGGATGAGGTGCCCTCTCATACACATTGAGTGGCATGTCAACAAGCGCTCCATATTGTGTAAAGTACTGCAGTGAAGCAGTGGTACATGCTGAGACCCAGCTAACAGTGTCAGAGTGAGAACTCATGTCATTGCGACATGGAGCACAAAGTTAACATCACGTTTTGTTTCAAATTAGTCAAAACAGACACACTCAAAGTTTTATATATGCAGATGATTAAGCCATTGCTGCCCAAGGAAACACCTTTGAGACCGTGGAAAGCAAACTGTTGGAAGACCTTGAACAACTCGCCATCTATTACATCTACATCTCCATAGATACTCTGCAAATCACATTTAAGTGCCTGTCAGAGGGTTCATTAACCACTTTCATAACTTTTCTCTACCGTTCCATTCATTAATAGCGCGTGGGAAGAAAGAACACCTAAATCGTACCGTTTTCGATCTGATTTCACTTATTTTATTGGGATGGTCATGTCTCCCTAAGTAGGTGGGTGCTAGCAAAATATTTTCACATTCAGAAGTAAGAGTCAGTGATTGAAACTTCGCAAACAGATCACGCCGCAATGAATAACGTCTTTCTTTTAATGATTTACACCCCAATTCGTGCAATATTTCCGTGACGCTTTCCTCCCCCCCCCCCCCCGTAACGTGATAAAAAAAACGAGCTGCCCTTCTCTGAATCTTCTCAATATCTTCCGCCAGTCCCACAAGGGGCAACAGTACTCCAGGAGAGGACGCACAAGTGTGATGTAGGCAGTCTCTTTGGTGGAGCTGGTGCATCTTCGAAGCGTTCTGCCAATGAAACGTAACCTTTGATTCGCCTTCCCCAAAATATTTTCTGTGTGTTCTCTCCAGTCAAAGTTGTTTGTAATTGTAACTCCTAGGTAGTTGGTAGAATTTACGACCTTAAGGTTTGACTGATTTGTCGCATAATTGAAGTAAGGAAAACCAACGCACACCTAACCCATGGTAAACCCAAACCTGTGCATTCCACCTGAGGAACAGACAAGCGACAAAGAAACTTAATGTATTATGGTACGGAATACCGCTAGTGCATTGTGCAACCCCAAAATATTTAGGAGTCACCTTAGATACAACCATCACCTACAGGAACCACTGCATGAACACCAGGCAGAAATTAGCTGCAAAAAACAATATCGTTCGCAAACTAGCGGGCACTACATGGGGTGCAGGGCCCAGCACACTGAGGACCACAACTTGTGTTATTCAGCTGCAGAATATGCCTGTCCTGTGTAGTACAACTCAAACCATGCTAAATAAGTGGACATACCGCTTAAGGAATCCTGCCACATCATCACAGGTAGCTTGAAACCAACAACACTGCCTAGCTGGTACTGTATCCCCTAGTATTAGACGCAAAGTGGCTGCCAGCAAAGAGAAGCTAAAATCTGTCACGTCTGTGGCGCACCCACTTTTCGGACAACAACCAGCCTGTAGTCGACTTATCTCAAGGAGGAGTTTCCTCCATACGACAGAATGCCTCACCGATACACTACAGAACACCAGAACAGAAATGTAGCGAAATCAAAATGTCCATCTCCATGACTGGATTGTACCAACGGAAAAACTTCCCCCAGGACACAGTGAAAAGAGGAACGTTGGGAGATCCTTGAATAGACTGCGTTTCAGGGTTGCAAGAACAAAGAGCAATGTGCATAGATGGGGGCTTCGGATGAATCGGTGTTGTGCGATTGTGGACAAGAGCAGACTACTTCCCTCCTTATGCACTGCAAGCTATGCCCAAGCACCTGCACAGTCGAGGAGCTCATGAAAGCTACTCCCAATGCTCTGAACGTGGCCAGTTTTTGGTCAAAAATCTCCTGACATTAGAATTACCTATTGTACATAACATTTACCCTAAATCTTAGCTTATAAATTTTATTACTCTCTGGACATGGCCAGCTTTAGCCGAAAAAGTCTTAGCCCTACAAAATACATGTTCTTGTAATATATATGAAGAGCCTAACAAACCTATCTGTCCAATGTCTAATATACGTATAAGGTATGATGCTTCTGACACGATTAAATAAATAAATAAAGTCAAAACGCAGACCCATAGAATATTAGTGCAAGTGTATGGTGTTGAAGCAGTGAGTGGAAAGTGTGTGTTTCATTTGTTGAAATACCTTAGAAACGTTAAGGAAGTTGTCAAGGCTGAGCCATTTTCAGATCGTCTATCCACAATCACAGCCTCAGACATCGAATGATACTGACAGATGTTTGCATATGATCTGCAGCTGTCTTTAAGAATGATAACAGATAATTTGAAGATTAGGAGAGACAGTATAAGCACTGTTGTTGTCGAACATATGGGAAAGTGGAAGATTTGTAGCTGGTTTTATATCTCATGTTGACAGGAAAGCTGAAGCAAACTCAGATGGATGCATCCGAAGAGCTCATGTCTGACCATCATTACAGGAGATGAGAGTTGGTGCTACTAACACGATCTGGAAACTAAGTGCCGGTCAGTGTCATAGTTTTTATTGTCATCCTTCCTCAAATAAAATCATCTGAGAAAATCAAAGATAAGGATGATTTTCATTGCCTTTTTCAATATCGAGTGTCATCCTATCAACACTGAAGTTTGTGATGAAGTTTTGCAATGCATCCATCAGTTGTGGCCAGACTGTACTGGACTCTGGAATTTCCTGCATGACAATGCCTGTCTGCACACTGTGAATAGCATGCTCAACTTTCTTACTAGACGTAAGGTCACTGTTCTTCCATAACCCCCTTATTCTCCAGATTTGGTGCTAGCAGACTTCTTTCACCACCTATAATTTAGCCCTGAAAAGCTTATGGTTTGCAACAATTCTGGAGATCGAAGAATGTGTAACCTCAGTTCTTTGAGTGAGTCCACAAGAAGCACTTGCTGGCAGTTTCAAACAGTTGTACAACCCATGTCAAATATTTCTTATAGATAATGGCGATTAATTCGAAATCCAGTAAAGATATTTTTTATGTAACTCTTGTTTCCTATATTTCTTGAGACCATTCACCAAACTACTGAGACACAACTTTTATGATGAATTGATTGTAGTAGGGATTAAACACTGTAGGCCACTGACAGTGACAGGTGGAACGTTGGCACCAGGTCAGTAGGTGGTGGCAACCTCTCTGGCTCTTAGCAGTTCAGAATGGTGTCAAAGAGCCTTTGAATCATTTACTGTGGGACGTTTGTCCACAGTTGTTGCAGCTGTATCTCCAGATATCACGATTTGGAAACTGCCAACACACATACTACACATTCCTATTGATGAACAAGCCCAGGGATCTTACTTACCATAGGCATACATATATAATTTTGGAAGAGGTTTTGAATTAAGTAACATTCCAAAAATGTCTTAATACAACTACTTATGGTTAAAAACAGTGTATACATTACATTAGATTTTATTTCAAAGAACTGTGTACTAGAGAGTCGCCATGGTAGAGAAATAAAATAAGTAAACTTCTTAAGAATCTACATATTCTTCGAAATATGAACAAGGCAAATCCTATCATGAAGATAGTCAAATGCCAATCAAAAACGCTTTTTCCATATTTGGCGTATGAACCCCAGACACACCCATCTTGCTATGTGCATGGGAGGACCTCGCCATATTGTAGGTGGTTCACAAACATACATGTTGTATGCATGATTTTATTGTAACAGGGTAGGACGTACAGACACTGAATGTGTGTGACATAGCGCAGTGTGATCAATGTCTACCCAAGCAATACAAGTGGAGTGGTGACTGGAACCCATATTCTATGACTCCCCAGACAATACTGTATTACACCAGTATGGATCTTCACAATATTGGCAGGATGTGTCCTCTGCATTTGCTGACACAGTACACGATGGTTACTGGAAGTTACATAGATTTTTCACTATTGTGCACCATTTATCAGTCTGTTTTCATGGTGCAAGTGGATGGTTCGTTTAGAACATTTCATAGAGTTTGACAATATCCATTTTTAAGTGCAATACATTAATGCCATAGAGGTTGCCATAGAAGGATTTATATAGCATGACAAAGGAGGTAACAAGGATATCATCTCTTCAAACATATTTTACAGTTAAACGCAACAGTAGGAAATAGAACATTATAAAACAAAGCCCATTCCATGGCATCAGGAGTGACCTATTAAATGCATTTAACAGAAACCACATCGTTGGACTGCATGCTGCACTGTGATCATATCGTTGTTGGCAGTTTTTGGTTGCTGTTTGCGATTATCTGTCAGTGAAAAGAGTTTTCACAAAGCTCCTTAGGCCTAATTAAGGATGATTCACAGGTGTAACTTCCAATAATCATTGTGTTCAGGTTTTGTGTCATCAAATGCACAGGGCACACCCTACTAATGTTGTGGAGAGCCATACAGGTGTAACCACTGGCATCATGGGGATGAACAGCCAAAAACACTGGTGTAGAAATGCATATGCAAAACAGGAGATGTGTAAACAGTCAGACGAGAACACTGTGTATACAGTGTGTTTTTGAAATGCACCAACGGAGTTTGAGGTGCTTGAGAAGGGATTGAACAGATAAAGGTTAACATGAGGACCAATGTCCTGAAATAGCAACTAATGACACTGTGAATACTTATATGAGATCTATACCGTGAAACAATTCTTTCATTGCAAGCTCTTTGCTTTCCATATTTTGAGAAGAGGTAGTGTGGACCAAAATAACAACAAAAGGATAGTAAATATGGTCTCCAAACTGCATATGTTAAGACCTATGAGCTGTTTTCCTTTTTCGGTACTATGGACATCTCTTCCAATAGTCAGCTGCTGATATCTTTTAAGATATACTTTATAGAGTCCATGGTGTAATAGCCATTTGTTGTAGTTTTGGTCCATAATTTGTGTGTGTATGTGTGAATTGTGTGTGTACGTGTGTCTGGAAATGTTATGCAGTGTATCAGCACACATTCTATTTCTAATCTGCAAAACAAATTTCCTTCACTGCAAACTCTTTGCCTCCCATATTTTAGGAGCAGGTATTACAGCTGTATTTGAATTCATACTTTAAGTAAAATCTTTTAAACGTTAAACTGCATAGATATGTGGTTTACAGGTAATGAACATTCAAACAGTTACAAATGGTGATATTAAAATAACTGAAACTCGAAAAGTAAAATTAACAGAGAGGAAGGTCATAGATCCCCGTTAGCTGCATTTTTATTTCAATTCTTGGAGACCCACGCAACCGCTTTCACAATACATTACAGTTGTATCTTCAGGTGTTTTACTGTATAAAATAGCCATGTTTTAATAAAAAAAATTTACATATAACGAAATTACAAACAGTTACTGGAAACCACGAATGATGTAACATTTTTTATCGGAGACAGTGTAAACGTGAAAGTTCACCCTCTAATGCATAGCGTAGCTGATGAAATAAATACCTGTTTTTTCATTATCTCTCAAACTGATCAACAATTTAACACAAATTCATTTGTGGCTGCTTGTATACGTAGTATTACATATGCTAGTAGCTCGTCCTAAAAGTTATAAATAGCAGAGTACTACTGAATCATTTCGTCACTTCGCTGCATTGAGTTACTCCCAACATGTGCGTTTGTTTGCATTAGTATTCCTTCTGTGCTATGTAAAAGTAGTCAATAACGTACTACTGTTGCATTATGAGTTACATTCTGTATAGATGACAAGAATTATAATGACATTTGCTACATCGGATACATCATGGAAACACTATATGGCTGACAAGATTATGAAATTTTTGTTGCTAGTAGTGCATAATAATTTTAATTACATTTTTTAATATTTTCTTCAGTATGTACGCACTATACATTAATCGTGGTAGTTTTATAGCTTCAAATAAAAAGTCATGCATGAAAGGGTCAAACTTACAGGTTACTGATGTTGTAATAAGCATCATGTGGTACACTATGGCCACAAGAAGTTACGATATCTGTTCATGTTGTGAAATCACCATAACTAACTGTCATGTTATGTGCCAGTCGCAAGACTACTGCAGGCTGATTAGAGTCCAAGGGGGCGCCAGGTGCGACATAGAGAGGGGTTACGATGCCTACCAACCATTAAACCTCTTTACCCGTGTTACCAAAGTATGTGCCAGATAATTTATACAGCATGACTACATGACTATATTGAAAGCAATACTTACACACGACTACTATTGAGATATTTTTTAATAAAATATACCACATTGGTATCTTAATGAAATTACTATGATTTAAAAGAACTAAATAAGAATTTTTTTGTATGATACAGACAGGTGTGAAAATTACAGAACCATCAGTTTAATAAGTCATGATTGAAAAATCTTAAGACGAACTATTTACAGAAGTATGAAAAAGCTGGTAGAAATTGACCTTGGGACAGATCAGTTTGCATTCAGGAGAAATGTAGGAAAACAGGAGGCAATACTCACTTTACGGCTTAGATTAAGGAAAGGCAAACCTGCAGTTCTAGCTTTTGTAGATTTGGAGAAGTCTTTCGACAATGTTGATTGAAATACACTTTTTAAGATTCTGAAACGGAAGGTTATTTACAACTTGTACAAAAACCAGCCAGCAGTTATCAGAGTAGAATTGAAGGGCAGGAAAGGGTAATGGAGTACAGTGTAAGAAAATCTGGCGATTCTGAAGGAATTATATTAGGTAACGAAACAATAAGAAACTTTGTTACTCACGCTGTATACTAGCATACGATGGTCGCATTACAGACGATACAAAATGCAGATTGGCAATGGGAAGGAAAGCGTTTTTGAAACAAAGATATTTGTTCGAACATTAATTTCAACATAAGGAAGTCCTTTCTGAAGGCATTTGTGTGAAGTCTTGCTTCGGATGGGAGTGAAGCATGGACGATAAACAGTGTGGACAGGAAGAGGATAGCGGCTTTTGAAATGTGGTGCTACAGAAAAATGCTGAAGATTAGGTGGGTGGATCACATAAGAAATGAGGAGGTATTGAACAGAATTGGGGAGAAAAGGAAATTTTGGCATACCTTGACTAAAAGAAGTGATCTATTGATAGGACAAATTCTTGGATATCAATGAATCGTGAATTTAGCGTTGGAGGGAAGTGTGTAGGTCAAAAATCGCAGAGGGAGACCAAGAGATGAATACAGTAAGCAGATTGAAATGGATGTAGGCTGCCATCCTTACGAGGAGATGAGGAGGCTTGTTCAGGATAGAATAGGGTGTCGAGCTGCATCAAACCAGACGGCCGCGGTGGCCGAGGGGACTGAGGCGCATCAGTCACGGTCTGCACGGCCACTACGGTCGGGGGTTCGAATCCCCCCTCGGGCATGGATATTTGTGCCGTCTGTAGTCTTAGCTAGTTCATAAGTAGTTTTTAAGTTTAGGGACTGATGGCCCCGTAGTCAAGTCCCATAAGCTCTACAAACATTTGAACATTTTTGCATCAAACCAGATTGAAGAGCACATCAACACATAAATATTTATGATATATATTACGAGGAGAATACCTTTTACTCGTAGCGGGTCCCTTGAAGGAACAAAGCAACGGATCGTACAATAGAAAACATTGTGAGGAGCCTGTATCCAATGTTTTAATAAAGAGTACCTATACGTGTCGCATGAAAATACCAAAAGTTAACTACGGTTTCACTACTTGCTGGTAACCATAATTTGTTACTGTCCTATTATGTTTTGATACCGTCTGATTATTTAGTGTGGTGTCTGGTAACTCTGCAGTCGATCTTATTAATGTATATTTCTTCCAGTGCCTTTCAGGAATGGAAGCTTACCGTCACCTGCATTAACGTATTTCTTGTAAGAGCAGTAAGTGAGACCACTGTGAAAGGGGTTACTGTAGGCAGGTTTCCAGTAAGAGTGTAGGAGGCTTTCAGGCCAGGGTATGGAGCCTGCACTCGAGGCTGGAAGATGATCTTCCGCTGGCTGCGAGCTGGATACCACCCCGGGGACTTGTGGCACATGGTGTGCTACTTTGCCAGCCTATGCGCCACAGAGTCGGTGCGGAATTCAAATGTCACAGCAGGGGGTGGGCGACGAGGAAAAGGGGCGAGCGTGGAGCGGGGTGAGGCTGACATTCCAGCCGAGAGCGGCGGCAGACAAGCCGGGAATACCAACGCCCAGCGCGCTGCCAGCCATCGCCAGGAGATGGCGTCGCGGCGGGCGCGTTTGATGTGCTCGCGTTGTCGCAGCGAAACACCCTGAAACTCTTGCAGTCGAAACGTTCAATTTTCGCATTGTGTCGATTAGCTGTCGAGGTTGTTCTTCTTCAGTTGTCACAACTTTTCTCCTCACTGCTTGCTGGCAGTTCAGTTTCTTTAAGCAAAGGTTGTTTCAGCACAAATATCTTTACCACCCCGTTTCTCTTCCCACCAACCCTCTCCCATCGCACTTATGAATCTGTTTAATTTTTTACGATTTACTGGACTGTGCTACAACAGTAAGTATGAACCCACATGTTAACCCACCGTAAAGAGGATAACTTACATTCTTTCCAATAAAATTGTATTTCAAAGTTCAGTCAACAACGTTAAAGAGGAACAGATTTTTTTTCTTTTCTTCGTCCCATGTGTTATCTTCAACATGGTTATTATTAAATGTCTGTTCCAGAAGATAGTGGCGGACAGTGGTAAATATTAACGCAAGTTCAGTATTCAGTAGTTGCTTTCACTGCCATGAGTGAAATGCACCGTCTGTATATAATATGTTCACCAACCTGCTGTCTTTATATGTTGTATCACCAGTGCAGAAGACGGCACGCATGTTGTATGTTCTTGATGTTGAGGGTATTATGTTAATTAGTGAGGAACTAGTCTGGTAAAACCATTATTCGTAGAATCCCAGTGTGTTTATTTACGCATAAATGAAGAAAATGCACAATTAAAGGCTGACACGACGACACCAGGTTGTGACACTCGTTGCATGAAATTAGTTGCACGCAACTGGTTTCGTGTGTGTCTATAGACACGGCGCCAAAACTATACACTTCAGATTCTTTGTCTTGTGAGTGCCGTAGTCGTAGTGAAATAAAAGTTTTAGGCAGCTGTAAGAGTTGCGTTGGTGCTATTACTTCTCTGTGTGAAGTCACTTCATAAGACTAAACTTAAGAAGACTAAGAAACGGTTTTCGGTTGGTGAATGGATTAGGAAAAGACGTCCACTCGGTTGATTAGCGACCGTTTTGAAAGAGATCCTGGTAGAAGACCCTATAATCAGCATGTCACTAGATCAGTATTCTTTTTTTTCCAAACATAGTTGTAATGCAATAAAGAAACAAGATACACCTATGGGTGAAGTACTATCAACAGAACTTAAATTAAAAATTGCATTGAGTTTCTCGGCATATGGGGATCCATATTCGTCTCTACAGTACCTTCATTGTATTCACAATTGGTGAACTAGGATAACGTGGACAGTCGATTTTAATAGCCAGGAACATGGGGAAATACAAATATTGCTGAACTAATTGATGTATCGCTGAAATCCGGCAGTGATAATTATTCAAAGCAGGCTGCATTAAAGAGATAATAGTTAGGTAACAACTTTCTTGCAGAGGGATCTGCATAGGGGCAATATCAGCATGTTTAGAAACTATTACTAAAAAAATAAATTAAAAAAAGTGAATGTAAAACCCTGTCACGTTTTAAACAAATATTCTAAAATAATAGAATTTTGCTTCACAGATTTGTGTAACCTTTTCTTCTGTGTAAACTTTTTCTTAAATACATCTGCCAGTTCAAAACACAGGAGTCTGGTCTTGTAAAGTTGTGCTGATCCACAGCCAGATGTTTTACAAGATTGCATTTTTCAAAGTTCATTTGTAGAGGTATTAATAATTTAATGTATTTTAATGTGTATATTACCTATCGTTAACCCGTCAATATTTAATTCAGTTTGATTGCTTTAAGATCACCAACACTCCGCTCCTTACGCTACGTATTCCATAAATTATCATCATTAAAATTGTATAAACACCTATGCATCAAAAATCAAATGTTCAAATGTTTGTAAAGTCTATGGGACTTAACTACGAGGCTATCAGTCCCTAAACTTACAAACTACTTATGAACTACTTATGAACTAGGACGGCACAAATATCCATGCCCGAGGGGGGATTCGAACCCCCGACCGTAGTGGCCGTGCGGACCGTGACTGGAGCGCCTTAGTCCCCTCGGCCACCGCGGCCGGCACCTATGCATCGCATATCTGTCCAAAAAGAGAACTTTGTCTTCCGTTTCCCACTTCATGTTGTACATTGTTGTGTTTTGGTTATCACCCAACCTAAAACTCGCGCAAACTGTTTCGCCAAAGTTGAAATGCCGAAAATATTTAGTTTCGCTAACGAGTTGCGGGTATGCCTTGAAAGACGACCGTCTGTCGTCTTCCATAATTTTTTTTATATTTCTGTAAAGTTATAATTTATTTAATGTCGCTAGATTATCATTTTGTTAAAACTTGAACCCCAATCTCTTCAAGGCTTCAGGAATAGCATTTTTATGTCATGTGTTAATATATTAGTTAATATTGCTAGGTTTTTCTTATTTTGTTATGTTAATAATTTACTATTATATTAATTAATGTGGCATAAGTACGGCTTCTCCGTCACGCCACTGTCCCTGTGAGAATGTGGAATTGTTTTACCTTTAAGTGGATGGGCGAGAATCTATGGTTGTCTGAATGTGGGTAGGAGTAGCCCGCTTTGCATTGTTCTCTCTGGCTCAGAGTCGATAGCTGCTCATGCTACCACAGAGGTTTCCACACCCTTTGGTTGCGAACTAGTCGGTGAGCCTTACCTCATCTTGGGTCTACTCGCTCTCCGTCCCCAACACCGCTCGGCTGGCCATTCAGTGCTGGTCTTCTGGTGAGGTAAGGTTGGTTCTGCTCTTGTGTTTGGAGATGTTAGCGTTTCATTGTCTAGCACGTTTAACTTAGACTCGTGAACTTAGAATCATTTTTTTGGAATATTTTCTGCGATCGTGGGTGGATATGTGTTCTCGTTTTTCAATTCAGTGATTTACAATAGATAAACGCGGTCTGTGTGATTCTAGTTGTAGTTTGATAACGGCCTGGTATGTTAAAACCTTTTTGTGATCATATGGCGGTGTATGAATGTGTAAATACTTTCTAGCTTTGTGGGGCCCGATTTCTAATAGGTGGTATGTTTATTTTATACAGTGCATGTAAAATTATTCTCATCGTTTCCTTCCGTGAGTGATAGGTGTTCCACGTGGTTGGTTCATAAAACAAAGCCTTTAGCTTCCACTCTTGTTTGTTCCATACCCATCAGGTGGCTATCCTTCTGATTTCCACTAATATTTCGCGATCTTCTATCGCCGCCTATTTTAATTTTGCTGTTCCTTCTCCGACTTGTAGGACGAACTCTGTCTGTGTCAGTAATTCTTTCCGAGCCATGTACAACCTCCTTCAATAGCTTCCTTATGTAAGTCTGAACATTTCTATGGGTTGTATGCTGCAGTTCTTAATTTTATTTTTCCGACTTTGTAATTATTTCACTTTTACGATTTTTGGAGACTGGACCTCATCCGTCTCTGTAATCGCCCCCCTCCCCCTCCCCCCCCCCCCATCGCGTGTAGCTGTATTTCATTCACTTCCTTATATAATTCTAAGCATTCGTATGGGTTACATGCTGTAGTTAATTTTCTTTATTTTTTTGGAAACTGAATTTATTCGGTCTGCACGGCCACTACGGTCGGGGGTTCGAATTCCCCTCGGGCATGGATATTTGTGCCGTCCTTAGTTGTAGCTAGTTCATAAGTAGTTTGTAAGTTTAGGGACTGATGACCCCGTAGTTAAGTCCCATAGACTCTACAAACATTTGAACATTTGAACTGAATTTATTCAATTTTATCTGTTTTCGGAACCATGTGGGTCCGAGTTCCGACATCCAGGGTTTGCTGCTGGTCGCCTGAATTCACGCCACTTCTCATATAAAAACAGTACCCGGATCGATTTCCAACAGACTGCAACTTAAGAATCCAGCTTGCTTTTGTATACTGTATCCGATTTTTAACCACTTCACCTTCAGTGGAGCGCGTAGTCGTGTGCCACCGTTAGCGTGTTTGATCGCGGTCCAATTCAGATGTAATTTAACTTGGCTATACAAGCGCACCATCTCAAAACGGGCACGACAGACCACAGCTAGCTTCAAGGTGTTTTTGTATATTATGTTTTGTGCTACCTCTGACTACGATAGCGGCGCCTGCTTCCGCCTCGTTTCAACACGCTGATTTTGGTGAGTTTCTCTGTGGCATTGCCTGTGTGTGAGCGAATGAGTGAATCCTCCCGCCCCCCCCCCCCCCCAGTAGCGTTAAATCATGTATAATGTAAGCTGGGCACCGTCCGCATTAATCCATATAAGAGATGCATTTTTATTGTATTAACAGAATTGGTTCTCCATTTTGCTTGTTTTCTCCCTGAATAATCAAATTTAAGTTCAGCATAATCCGTAAGTTGCCTATAAATTGTAGTTTTAGAGCACATTCCCTCTTTCATTTAATATTGTTCTTCACAAGTGCTGAGAACAAGCTCTGATGCAATTTTTCTTATGTCTGAATTCCGTTGCGCCATGAATGTCTTCTTAGCCAACTTTCTAAGATAACTTTAATTGTGGGGGCTTGCTTATTAATGTCTGTGTGTAATAACGTGTGAGCTGCTATGTATATTGATCACTGTAGTATTAACTTTCTGTTATTGAAGCAACTTGAAACGAATCAGTTCTCAGTTTGGGCCAGGGAACAAAATGTTTCAGCAGGGGTAACCGGTAGTTCACACGGTCCTTATTTGCTAATTTTAGTGATAAAACAAAGCTCTTGTTTCGTACAGTGGTCGACTTTTAGCCTGCCATGCATGCGCACTGGCCAGTAGGGGAGTTTCATGAAATGTAGTGTGGTTGTGTAAACTAGCCTTTACAAACTTTTTTGTAATTTCCACTTTATCTAATGAAGACGACAATCTATGTTGCTTCGAAATGTATTTTTATACAATCAACTACCACTTTATGACCGACCGCAACGGACATCACTTCAGTCCGTGTTGTCTACCAATGCTGGAGTGAGCAGACGAGGCGATCCACCTCGGTATACTGGCGCCCTAAATCGCGCCCAAGCGTTTCATCTGCCGTTTCGTTTTATTTTTGTTTATTGACTTATAGTTGTTAAATGATCTGAAACAACGTAACGATTTGAAACTTCCTGGCAGATTAAAACTTGCCCGCGAAAGGCAAAAGTCCCGGGTTCGAGTCTCGGTTCCGGCACACAATTTAATCTGCCAGGAAGTTTCATATCAGCGCACACTCCGCTGCAGAGTGAAAGTTTCATAACCTAACGATTGCTTGCTATAGAGAGATGACGCCTTATGAAAATCAAGTGAATGTTATGTAAAATATATATAATTTTGACCAGACAAAAAGTTAGTTTCGTTGTTTAGCCTCCATATGCACTGACCAAGAGCATTAGAATTTTGGGCGACCTTTCCCACGGACATTGTACCTACTGTACCAATTGTTAGTGTTACCTCAGACCATCCTGCGTCAGTTGCATACAGCTCTTATGTCACCTGCTCTAATAAAAATGCGTATAATGCCTGCAGGCCAGAAATATCACCAGCGTCATACTCAGATGCAGAGAAGGAGACTGGATACCTGTATTTGCCAAAAACAAACATCATGTTACATCTAAGACTTGGCTATCAGAATCAGTCATCGTGCCAGAATGGGCCTGGCAAGGGAAAGGATACAATGACATTTGGCTTAGCCTGGCAGTGTGTTTATGGAACCGCTGTCATAATACATGTCTTCCACTCTCGAACAGAGAGCGGTAAAATGGAACCAACTAATTCTTTTTTTCGACGTGACATTTCTTATTTCATTGCGAAGTAGGTGGGTGTCAACAAAATACGTTCGCATTCGGAGGAGAAACCTGGCGGAAGAAATTTCGCAAACAGATATCGCCGCTGCGAATACCGCCTTTCTTTTAATGAATTACACTCCAACTTGTGCATCATTTCCTTAATGCCCTTTTATATATCGTGCATTCGTCCCAGCTGGTAACGATTATACAATGCGCCGAAATACTTCTATGCATTTTGTGAAAGAATCTCAGCCCTTTTTTAATTATTTTTTCCTTTCAAATGATATTTTCTACGTGTCCTTATCAATTTATGTTGTTCGTAATCATAATTTCAAGGTATTTAATTCAATTTACGGATTATTGATGCGCTTGATTTTTTCTGTGTAAATGAAATTTAACTGATTTCAATTACTGATTATATATGGATGATTCACACTTCTGATTATTTCGGATCAACTGCCAAATTATCCCCATAGCGATATCTAAATCGTTTTGCTGTTGCCTTTGATCATCTGGTGACTTTAATAACCTTAAAACAACAGTACCATCTGCGAGGAGTCTTAAGTGAGCTACTCAGATTGTATCGTAAATCGTTTATTAATAGTAAGGGTTCCATAAGACATCCATGGGAGAAGCCAGGCAGCACTCCTGTTTTACTCGGTGACCTTCCATCAGTTACAACGTACTGTGTCCTTTATGACAATAATTAACGAAATCAATTGCACAACAGAGTTGATATTTCACAAGCATGCAATTTGAGTGAAACCCTCTTGTGTTATCCGTCGTCGACAGCTATCACCAATTTAAGTGAGTATAGAGCTAACTATAGGCCTTTAAGATCCAAGGTTTGTAGGTAACGTTAAGATAGGGACGTTTAAGATACAAATACATACTGTAATTCATTAGAAAAAAGAAAAAAATGATTTTCAAAACTTTTGTACACACACACACACACACACGTCTGTTTTGGGCCTTCACTGCAAATTTTTATGATCTAAATCATCTTATAGTAACATGCCTTTGAAATTACATAATATCACAGGATCATACAAAATCAACTAGCTTTCACGTGGGATAGCTTCATATGTCAAAATAAGGATATCAACACCTTGTCAGCAAGTCTTTCTTGCCACTATTTTAAGTGTAGTGGCAGTTTACCGACTGCTGGTACCACACAGTGTAGAAACATGGAGCTAAAACACGTTGCCTAAGTTACCACAGTCCATCCACGACAGTGTGATGCAGGCCCGAACTTCCTAGCGTCAGTCACAAAGAAATACAGCGAGCAAAACCAGAACCGCACAATTGTGCGTGTAGATCCTGAAAGGGATACAATAGCCCGACTGAGGAGGTTCACAGCTCTTCTTCAGGAAATAGGACATCTAGAAGAAATACAGCTGAAACCTGAGATGTCAGTACCATCAAGACTACAATCGATTACACAAGATCCTGGGCGTAAAACACGATACATTAACACTTCGCAGGCTCGTACAAAATACTGCTGCAGCCACATAACCCGCAGCACCATACGCAGGAAACTATTTCTACTACATCTGCAAAAATTTGTAAACCTATTTCACGGAACTACTATGGTCATCAATTCGTAGGCTTACAAACTATTTACACAATTTTAAACTAACCTAAGGACAAAAAATACACACGCACATATGCCGGAAGTAAGCACGATGGGAAGCAACCGCGCGCTCCGCAGCACGGCGCCTTAGAGCGCTCGGCCATTTCACCGCGGCTACATCACTTTCTCTGTGGAACGGAGTACGTTGGCATCAGTAAACCGGAAAGCAAGGTAGCAGCTAAGTACGGCGTGGAATCCGGCTTTATAACTGCTACATAAGCAGCCTTTATAACTGCTACATAAGAAGCAAAAACACAGCCTGTGGGAGATCTCCAGACGTCAGCCAACACGACGAGTAAATGCTGCAGCGTGCGTTGGACGTAAGGGTGTGTTTCTGCTGCCACCTTGCTGCTCCCCGAGATGGCACGGCGATAATGAATCAAACCCACAGTCTTACCGGCCCATTTATTGTGCATCATCGCAGCTCGCCCAGCTCCCTGCTCACTACGATCCTCGCCAGGCGATGATATAAACTGGTTTGTGTTTCGCTCTACGACCATCGCCTCCCGGTCTGAAACTTTCACTGTGATTGGTTGCTTCAGAGCGGTGTTTGATTGTTAACCCTTGCGTCAGCAATCAAAAATTACACCATGTTCTATAACCAAGTTACCTGGGTAACCCAATGAATTTATTGTCGTACAGTCACGGTTGGCAACACTTAGCCCTGGGTATATACACGAGTGTTGCAGCAAGGCATTCCAATTGTTTCTAATTACAGCGTTGGGAACTGTGAATCATTTTGTAAGCTTTGTTACTGTGTTCATCATTTCTAGATTATCATGGATGATAAGCTCGAACTCTCCAAATCTGTATACAGCAGATTAAGCTATGAAATATATTAGAAAGTTATTGACTATTGATACAGAAGAGGATGTTTACTTCAGATTGCAGCGACGAAGATTCTACAGATGAATGGATTCTTAGAAAGGAGGATGCTGCTGCTTCAGACATTGAATATGCTGTTAGTGCTTGTAGTAGTTGAAACAGAGACAAGTGGGTATATACACAACTGTTGCAGCAAGGTATTCCAATTGTTTCTAATTACAGCGTTGGGAACTGTGAATTATTTTGTAAGCTTTGTTACTGTGTTCATCATTTCTAGATTATCATGGATGATAAGCTCGAACTCTCCAAATCTGTATACAGCAGATTAAGCTATGAAATATATTAGAAAGTTATTGACTATTGATACAGAAGAGGATGTTTACTTCAGATTGCAGCGACGAAGATTCTACAGATGAATGGATTCTTAGAAAGGAGGATGCTGCTGCTTCAGACATTGAATATGCTGTTAGTGCTTGTAGTAGTTGAAACAGAGACAAGTGCTACTAGTAGTAATGAACATGAATGAGCTGATGAAACCAGTGAAGCAACTTTGTTTTCTGGGGGCATTCTACGTGACAAAGATGGACCCAAATAACATAAGAAACTCTTCGATACAAGAAAGTTGTTGAAGCATAATATTTTGCGACAAACGGCTGGTTCAACACGTAATCTTTCTATAAAAACTATATTTACAGAAATACGTGTAATATAATAATACATGAAACCAGCAGGAAAGCAAATCAGGTATTCATAGACTATCATATCAATTCAGAAGTACCAGCGAAAGTGTGGGAGCTATTGACAACTTCGTATTCTGATTACAGCTGGAGGAAGATTCTCTAACAGTGAACACACGGAGGAAATATGGAAAACAAATGCATTCCCATTCTATCGTGTCACACTATCGCTCAACAGGTTTCGGCAGATAAGCAAATTTATAAGTTTTGACAATGTGAATACTAGGAGTGAGCGGTTGAAAAGTGACAAAGCTACTGCAATACCTGACATTTTTGAAATGATAAATTCAAATCTTCGTAAATGGTTATCTAATAAATAATAAAACAATCGAAATACTATATGAAATTAAGTATTACATTTATGAACTTTGCACTTGTTATAATGGAGATATATCGTTACCTAGGTAACCCAAATATAGATTAGAGGATGTGTTCTATTGCTTACCATTTAAATGCTCTTCTATGAAAGTATTTAAATTTTTCTTGTTGTTCTGCCGTTTATAAAGACGCAAATCAGGAATAACCTGAGGCTTGTGTTCACTAGTTTCAATATACCTGAAAAATGGGCCGTTACAGTTAGAAAGGTTACCTGGGTAACGTGGCCGCGGTGGCCGAGGGGACGGAGGCGCTCCAGTCACGGTCTGCACGGCCACTACGGTCGGGGGTTCGAATCCCCCCTCGGGCATGGATATTTGTGCCGTCCTTAGTATAAGGTAGTTGATAAGTAGTTTGTAAGTTTAGGGACTGATGACCTCGTAGTTAAGTCCCATAAGCTTAACAAACATTTGAACATTTGACCCGGGTAACCCAATGTGGACACAAGGGTTAAGCACGTGGAACTCTTGTGCTCATCACATACGATACTATTTGTTAGAGGTAGTTTCAGTACAGGCAACAATGAATGAAGCAGATGATTATTATGTCGGAATAAGCGATCTGGATAGATTTTCAGCTGTTGGTAGTACTTGTGAAAGTCTCTGTAGTGAGGACGTTCAGTATTCAAAGGATGCACTCCATACCTCCTCTTTCTTCTCCTTTCTAATAACATTTTTGTAGCGATCGAATAACTGTCACTGTCATCAGACGATGTGGAGAACATGTTTGACGCTTCACGCCACTGCAGTAATGTAATGTAACAGCTGCAGGAGAACACACACGGCGAGCAGCGAGCAGCGAGGTGCCTGCAGCGTGAATGCATCGAGTCTGTCGGCGAGTAGCGAGTAGCGAGCTGGGAACTGCGAGGTGGCAGCATAAACGCACCATTACGCGCCACCGCACAGTAATCTGATGCACCAGGAAGCGTACCTCGCAGGGGCACCCAGAACCCTGACGGCAAGGAGGGTGTCGGGCGGCGACAGCAGGAGAGCTAGGAACGCGATGGAGGGTGCAGACCGACTGCGGAACGTCGTGGAAAGGCCGACACCGAGGAAAACAACCGGGAGAGGACTCTACCACAGTCTAAAGCCCAGTTTACACGATAATCGCGCCAGTAATGAACAGATCACGTTCCGTACCACCTAGCGAGGTAAACGCGAAATTACCAGTATTTTTTGACTGCAGACGGAGTTCCGTACTAGCTACTAAACTATAGAAGAGGTTCTAAATTTGCTAGTAGCGACCTGGCCGCGCATGCGCAGAAGTGAGCTCGTTGCGCACTTTCGTATTTACGTGTGGAAACAGCCGCATTCTTATCGAAATTACAAAACGACATGTTTGTTGTTGTGGTCTTCAGTCCGGAGACTGGTTTGATGCAGCTCTCCACACTACCATATCCTGAGCAAGGCTCTTCATCTCCACATAAGAACGGCAACCTACATCTGTCTGAATCTGCTTACTGTATTCATCTCTTGGTCTTTCTCTGCGGTTTTTACCCCACACACTTCCCTCCAACGCTAAATTCACAATTCCTTGACATATTGACCATTGACCATATTTGACCATATTTTTATCAATATTATTTCGCAATAGCGAAGTTTTCTTAGCGTCAATATATAAGGTATGGAAGTTATACCAAATGGTGACATGTGAAAATTTGTGCCAGGTCTCGAACCTGGGTTTCCCGCTTTTCGCGGTCGCCTTAACCACTAGGCTACCAGAACACGACTCCAGGAACGTTCCAAACTTCCATATACCACACTGGTGCGGGAATACAGATTAAGCTGCGAGTGTTAAATGATGAATGTAGTTTGCCCATATATGTGCAGTCAGTGTGGAATATGGAAGTTTTGCGACGGTACTAGAGTCGCGTTCGGGTAGCCTAGTCGTTAAGGCGACCGGTGGTGAAAAGCGGGAAACCCGGGTTTGAGACCCGGCCCGGCACAAATTTTCATATGTCACCATTTGATATAACTTCCATGCCTTATACAGTGACGCTAAGAAAAATTCGCTATTGCGAAATAATATTGATAAAAATACCAGCACTGTAATTCGTCACCATACAGTTATTATATTAACCATACCTGTTTATTTTTCATCTCAATGCTGTTTCGGTTAGTTTACCATTTTCAAGCGTTAGCAGAGTTTAGCTAATAGCATAACATGTCGTAACACAAAACCGCAAAATTGTAAAAATAAGTATTTGTCATCATTACTGTACTCCTGTGGCTGTTTGTCACTGTGGAAATGTCTATAAGGAGTACGATAATGATGGAAAATACTTAACGCTCGGGAACCATATGCTTTCTAATAATGTTTGCAATTCAAGTAGCCGGCCCTGTAACTATAAATATTCAATGTGCGCTTCTAAATCCATGCCGACAAAAGGTGGAAGTTTACCATCGTTGACTTACTTAAAAATGAAGTTTTAACTTTACTCATTATTATAAAAATACATCAACATGAAAAATGACGTATCGATTTTCGATTATAATTATAGAAGAAGGTCAATGAAACTTCCATAATTCTAAAAGCCCTTTGCCATAGATGCGTGCAAAAGGAAAATCAAGTGTACACGTAGCCATTAAGAGAGGCAAAAGGAAGACGATTCTGTCCTATCTATAGCTCTGATCACTCTTTAAATTCTTCAACCACAGTCCTCCAACTGTCAAATTAGTGAGCGTCGAAAATTGAAGTGGTACCAGCTTCTGCCTTGCGAAACAGTCAGGTGTTATGGTAAAAATGCGACACTTTTCGAAGAAACTCATTTTTGGTACGATCGCGATTAATGGTTAACTTTCAGTAAGATCGATCAAGTTATTAGTAGTGGAAATCAAAACACCATAGAAACGAATTTTGAACAAATCGTTGTTTATGGGCATCGTTCTTCCATTTAATTTTATGTAACAGTAACTTTGTGGTGTTTTCCAGCAGATAACACATAATTTTTAGCAATTCCCTAATTTTTAATTTTTTCATTTTATATGGGTGCGACGAGCGAAAGACGATACGGGCATAGAGCTAGATGGAGGAAACGATGGAGGATGGGTGGAAGGAAAAGAAGTGATGACAGAGGCTGGGGATTAGATAGAGGGAGGATGAAGAGGTAGATAGCGGGGAAACAGGAGATAGACATAGAGGGTGGGGAATAGATGGAAACAAGGTAGGAAACAATAGCTTTTTACTAAGGTGAAAAACACGTCACATGGTCTAAAGTCGATAAACAGACCTGTATGTTAATGAAGAAAACGAACGACAAAAAATGTAATCTATTTTATGGGTTTAAATTAATGAGAATCTGCGAAACTTCATTTTTTATAACTTTCATTTCAGTTAGTCACAGTAGCTCAACGAACGATGTTGATTTGACTGAAGCATTCTCTTGGTGATTCTATGTTCACACGAATTACGGTACTTACTTTTATATTTATTTTATATGAGAGTGAGCCACAGCGAAGGGTGGCAGGGTTTAGCTAGTTACGGAATATTTATCTTCCCCTTAATAAAGCTTTTATAACATATTTTTGTGACCGTATAGTCTTATAACGTGAATTGATACATCACACTATCTTTTTGTTACTCGTATACAAACTTTAGAAATGTATAGATTTGGTCCTATAATCACGGTACAGTCTACTGTAGCAAGGAAAAGAAAGGTACCGGCCGAAAAATAACACTGTCGGACGACAAAAAGGCAAAATTTTTCCCCTTTAAAACACTCTGATAGAAAAGGGATGATCCCGTTGCCTCAATCTTCATCCGGAGTTCCTCACTAAATATTTAGGCATGCGAACATATTTGGCTTTTCTTGTGCCAAAAGAGAGTAGTTGAAAGATCTAGAGAAAACGAGAGAGTACAGTGGCAGTGAGAGAGAAATACGACAGTGATGGTGAGTCAGAGACAGTGAGCGTAAGATAGATACAGTAGAAGTAGGAATTAAGATAGAAGAGTCAATGTAAATGGGAAAGCGAGATGAGAGGAGTACTACCAACTTTAATAACAAAAATTTGTTTCCACTTTCCTGCTTCCCCTATGCCCACATGTTAAAGTCTTGGGATTACATACCGGAACAAACTATCCACAAGGACATGTGTAGAGAGGAGATAACGGTGACTGAAGTGTCAGCAGAATGTTGGAAAGAAAGCTACTCTGTCAATGTGAGAGTAATAGAATAGGGCAAAGACAGTTCAAGAGAGGCAGAGAGAATGGCAGAGGAATAGGAAAAGATTGGGACAAATGGATGAATTTAGTGATAGTAAGAGTGGCAGAAGACGTATGGGAGGAAGAACACACTGTGTAAGAGAAACGGAATGTAGCCTGTGGCGGTGAGAGGAAGACGCGGACTATGGAACTTCATTAGGAAGAGAGGATTTTGCACAGTCTGTGTCTAAAGAGTGGGAATATGTTCCCATCCCAAAATTTCTGGTGGGGTAGGTGGAAAGACGATTGAAGCAGCTGGTTCCCCATTTTTCTGTCACAGAGTTTTAAATGCGAATATTTCTGCTTTCTCGTGCTGCGACAGGAACATTTTTCATCGCATTTTAATTAATGGTTTAGGGCGACGGTTCATAATCTCTTAGTCGCGACCCACTACTGAGTCGAGTTATCCACTCAGGTGGGTGGACAGCTGACTTTAAACTAACACAGTAAAATATCTCAAGGACTGCAAAATTATGAAAGTGTGTTATATGAGGTATCTTAGTTTAATGTTATTTTTTACTCAATACAGGAAAAATAGCAACTAATTATTACAGATTTTTATTTAAAAAGGTGAAGTATTTATGGACTAATATTTTCACATCAAATAATACTTTTAATTTTCCGAGACATAATGCCTCATTGTACCTGTGATATTGAGTAGGAGGGGGTCCCAGGTTTCAATTCCAGCTGTGGCATAAATTTTGGTTCAAAGCCTACGTTTAATATTTTTATGTTAAGCTCAATAAAACTCGTAGGTTTGGCTTTAAGTATTACTTAATACTGATCGTGGTATGGTACTTACTTTTCACGAATACCTTCTCAATTTTTATTGGTAAGAAATAGTTTGTAGTGTACAAACTCAAAAATATAAAACCATCAGAATTTCAGGAAGACTCCCTGATGGAACTATCATGTAATTCTTCGTTGAACACTTTATTTAAAAGGTCTAATGTCAATTGAGATCATAAAAGGGGTACTACCGAATGCTTACATGAGGACTAATGGCATTCACAACTTCTATTTTTGAGAGCAAGCTTAAAACCAAAAAGCTTAAATCGTAATATGGAAATATTATTAATACCAAGTATTATTTAACAAGTTTTACTAAGCTTAACATTTAATTTGTATAATAATTTTTGTATTGTAGAAAAGTGTTCTTTTGGATGTGTAATACATATACTACGTCGCGATTTTCTTTCCAAAGAATGTGGGTCCCGTTATAAGAACAAGATTAGGAACCACTGGTTCAGATACTAGTAGACAGGTGTTTTTAAAGTGATCAGTGCAGATTTTTCGGTTAATGAAATGATGGACGACTATTTCTTCTCTAGGGTCTAAGTTAAAAATCTGTCCTCCAGCCGACTGATCCAAACGAAGGTGCCTTCTATTCCGAATACTTTTTTACTATCTGTAAAAATATTATCAGGCTGATAAAAAAGTCGGTTCATTCTTGTTTAAAAATGTAAAATGTGAGAAAATGCTAGTTTCAAACTGTCGTGTTCAGTCGGTATTTTGGAAACCAAAGGAAAGAAATTAAGACAAAAGTGACGATGGAGAACTAAATGTTACAAATGAGGCAGAGGTGGGGACAATTTATTCTAAACAATACGCGAAACTTAGTTTAGAGATAAACGGCTATTTAGTAAAACGTAAAATCGCTTGAATCTGTTCCATCACGAAACGAGTTTGTGGGCAGTATCGCGAAACACGGAAAATTCCAAGATAAAACCCCCCTGCGACTGTGCGGCAGTGCTAACGCGGCGCCTAGCTTTGGCATCGAGCTGACGTTCACTTTGTTCACAGAGACGAAAAGCTGCGGCTAATCCGATTGGACCTGGAAACAGAATTAGTCGCGAAACAGCGCAGCCGGGTCTGAGTCTTCTCCCCGGCCCGGCTAACGCGTCGCCCACAGAGATCCGAGCTCCCACGCCTCGCATTGTGCCCCGACCAATCACATTAGTCCTTTCGCCACCCGCCTTCCCACTATCGAATGGGTGCTGTGTAGGTCACCCCTGCTAACTAAATTTTCTCCGTGGGCTTCAGATACCGTTAACAGGCATAATCTGAGAGCTTTCACTGACTTCGTCGTCTGTCGATGATTTCATGCGCTGCAGAAGATACAACTGGGACGAAGTAGTTCTCTATTTCTTCTACTCATCATCATTTCCTGTACTAAATCCCAGTCTCCCTTCCATACACTTTCTGCAGTTACACCTTCCCTCTAGATACCTGCACCATTTCCTTTACATTCCTTAAACCTCTCCATTTTTTTCCGCTTATTCGTCTCTCCCTCTCCCTTGATCCATATGTTCACACCCATAACATCTCTTTCCACACTCTCACTCTGTCTCCTTCCTCTTACCATTACCCCCCTCCATCTCTCCCATTCTTCCACCTTCCCAAACTTCCCCTCATTATTTCTCCCATCAAGCCTCCAACTTAGTCTCTTCGGTCAGTTTCACTTCCTATCCTCACTGCTTATCTTTCTTCGTCTTTCTTCTTCCTCCTTCATATTCTCTCTCTCCTAGCCATTCTTTGCCATTCGTATTCTGACTACGGTCTCACCTCTTTCCTTATCTCTAGATCCCTCTTCTTCCCCTTCTTTACCCTCACATTTGTTGGTCTTTTCTCCACAGTCACCCTCCCACTATTGACAAGACGCATCAAAATATCCACTGCTGTTTGGCTTCATGACCTTACAAACGGGACAACAATATTTGTGATAAAAACTATAAAGTCATGCCTAAACTCTAAAATTTTCTTTGCAGTACCGCTACTGTCGATTTCGACAGTCACAGCTGAAAAGCAATTCGTCGATACCTTGGTGCACATTTAGTATCTCAGGCGCTAAAGCACAGACAGTTGGCACTACTAGATTCTCGTTAGAGCCTCAAAACATACACGTATCTTACCGGTAATGTGTGAATCTATAGAGCGCCTACGTTATGTAATACAATATGTATTGATTGATGTTTCATATTTCGCCTAGGCTGACTGTCTACTGCCAAAGTACATATCACGCCGACTCCCGCCATTTATTTCCCACGTCCAAATACAGACTTTTTTAATCTAGGACACACAGGTCACCACAAGAAGTTCTGTTCGATTTAAAAGCTACAGTAGGTCTCTAGTCGTCGTACCTGCTTGACGACAAGACGTAGAGACTGAGGAAGGTCTGGAAAAAATAGTGTCAAAACCATACAACAGCTGAAAGAAATCAAAGCTCTCTAGATAAAATGGGGAAAAATTCGTGATGGAGGAAACCAAAACGTTATCGACCAGCCTTCCATATCTATGATAAAACCCTTCTTTTACTGACCTCTGTTGTGTCTGCTTAAAACCAGTATAAAGTGTCGCCGGGGTGTCCAAGCCATATGTGGACATAATCTTAAAGATAGCGACCAAGTAGTAGTTTGTTAGGAAAACATATCGTGCAATATTTGCATAAACATTCGGAAATATATCGAAAATCATACGGAATCAAAATTGAACCTTTAGATTTAGGACAAAAATGGGATTCTGACGAAACAGTATCTGCTTTGCCTTTGGGGCAACTGCCCAGGTTTCAAATCTCCACGTCAACAAAGGACGGTTGACTCCCGCAGTCTGTTGGCAGTTGCTATGAAAGCGACTGAATAGCACTTTTAAGGACGCAAAACTGCTGAAAGAATCTCGAAGAAACTATGCGCTAGAACATAATTCATCCTATCTTCAAAGAACTTAATGAGAAAAAACAATCTGATCACCAGAATTCTCTCCGGTCTAAAGCTACCTCCTATTTACAGGAATTGGCCATTAAAAGTAATTGGCGATTAAAAGTGAGTTCATATTCCAAGAAGTACAATAGATCAGGTGTTATTCTTTTCCGGCAAGAATATTCTGTGCGCTATTTCATAGTTCTTTTAGTTTCAAATGCGTATTACGTAAGAAAATGTTCTCGTGTCCTTTTAAAACGTGGCATAAAAGGTACTAGTCATTCTGAATAATATTTTTTTAATAAAGTCTTTTAAGCAATGTACTTATGTGACACAGTCGCTATATTACTTATAATATTTCTGTGTTATATACATAATAAATATAAGAAATACAGCGACTGTGGCACATAAGAACATTGTTTAAATGTCTTTAAAAAAATCCAGTTTCACTCCTGTAAGACAATGTCTGATGTTAAAGTACTGAATAATGACTACGAAAAGTATGTAACATGTATGCAACAGTTTGTAATATTTGAGTCCGGCAGCGTTCAATATGTCACTTAACGACATAATATAACTTTAATTAATTCCAAATCGCTGCTTTAATATTTCTATATTTATTTAACGGTGGCCATTTCGGCTAAAAGTCGTCTTCATTTATCTGCAATCGAGTAATACAAGTTTCGTAATATAATATAGAAGTCACTAGATACGATATTTACATAAAATTTTGATTTTACATACTTCTTGTAATGTACTTTTCCGTAGAAGGTCCTTGCCTTGCCTGACCTGACTAAAAGTAATATTAACAACACACACAGATACTGAAAACCAACTACTTTAGATACTATTATAAATGCATATTCATGTCATCCAAAATCACACAAATACGTCTATTTACACAGTACGATCAACATATTGATAAACTTTCCTTTAGACCAAAACTCCATCGAAAACGAAATTCAGATACCACAATATGTGGCACAACAAAACGCTTATAACCCACAACTAATCATTAAATTATACAACAAAATGATCACTCGCAAATTGCCTATAACACGACAAGAAATTACACTCACTAGAGATAATCCAAAAACACACAAACCTACATATATTTATGACTAAATCAATAAAATATCGAAAAATATCAGCGTAACCTTCGCTTAACAAACACGTCACAACATTAGAATAAAAATGCAATCACCTACTTCCAAACCACTTATTTAGTCATACCCTGGTATATATAAAATTCACTGTAAAAATAGCGACATAGCGCAGAGACTAAGAATGAAACATGTCGATCCCAGCCGCGGCATGGTTCACTTCTTGACAGGACACGGCCCTTATCATATGCACTTATACCGCGTCAGTCTTAGAGTAACACCATACTGCACATGTGGGAATGGGGATCTCCAGAACACGTTGTCCTATTCTGTGGGACCTACAGTCACCTCAGAGACACTTCACCAGCACTACATGCTCACACAGAACAACAAATATACGAGACCATAAGACAAGAGGACCAATGGACAACACTCAATATGCTATCAGATAAAATCTCGCACGCGACATATGACGAATACAAATGAAATAGACCACACAGAAGACAACATATGCAGCGAGCAAACACAGTGCATAGAGTGCACCAGCAAAGGAACCGAAATCGAGAACACGACAGGGACAATAACACGGAGCCCAACACAGACACCAGTTCTGATACGGACGAGGACAGTGATCATCATTTAATGGACAATAATTAGTGTAACTATTGGAGTAAGGACAAATATGAAAATGTCAGCGAATTGTCCCTTTTTGTCACCGGAAAAACGGTACTATAAACCTACAAACCTGTTAATCAATCATAAGAAAACAGAAGGCCACTGTAATCTAAATTAGCAGTTAGTGTAACATACAGATAGATAATACTAACAATTGTTGAGGCTTGACGACATGATGTGAATGCCAAGTCCTCGATTGTGAAGCATCACAAAGCGCCGGACTGTACTTGCCCTTATTCTTTACTTCTTCTTCTTGAATGGAGATGTATTATTTAATTAATTTTTCTAATTATTATTTATAGTTTTATTTCCTAAGTTGCCGTGGTGGAGTAGCCGAGCGTTCTGAAGCGAATCGCTGCAGAGCGCGCGGTTGCTCGCCGTGGAGGTTCGAGTCCTCCCTGGGGCATGGGTGTGTGTTGTCCTTGGGTTAGTTTACCTAGGTTTAAGTAGTTTGTAAGCTACGGACTGATGACTAAGCAGTTTGGTTCGATAGATTTACAGACAATCATTTTAATTTAGTTAAGTTGTGTATTGTTAATTAACTAGATGTGATAAGAAATTATTCAGTGTACAAAACGAATCTACTGTGAAATATACGGCCTGTTTTAGCATTTAGATAAAAGATTATTGTAAAAGACAGCAAAATAAATAGATAATAAAATATAGTTTCAGGCAAGGAGTGAAATGAACAAAGGCAAAAATGCACACCCTTGTTAAATATTCCTTTTTTCCCGCATAACGTGACGTAGGCGATATTGGACTGCTTGTGAATGACATCGAGATATCAGACCGCAGCAGGAGGGACCATGTCGTCCTGGTGTCAGTAATCAGCAGCACCGACTCAACCTTATATTGTAGACGGCGCTTTTACCTCTAACATGACGTACCTATTGTGGCGTGACCTGAGTTTCGGTTTCATCTCGTCAAAGGCGTGTTTATTTGAAACAAAGGATCCGTTTCTTTAAACTGACGCTGCGATCAGCAGCACGCCTTCCGCCCGGGCCGTACCGCGGTCTCGTATTGCGGAACACAGCTACGACAGTTAATTAAATTTGATGCTCGAAACAAAATTAAAAGTTAGGTAGGGTGCTGTCGCTCCATCACAAACCCTTTCTATCTCACATCCCTCTTCCTCTAAGTTCCTCCTCCCCCCTCCCCCCTCCCCCCTCATCCAATCCTTTTTTTTTCCTTTCTTCTTCACCCCTATTTTTCTCTCTAAATTCAGCATTCTCTCACCCGCTAGTACAAAAAAGGCCGATATCTGTTGTACTTTGGGTCTGGTAAAAGCCGACGCACCCCCTGTCATTGTGTTGCGGCCAATCACATTAGCCCTCATCGCCCGCGTCTGAAATGAACAGCACAAAGGGATGCCCCAGCGTAATCGAGACTGCCGGGCATCGGCAAACGGAATGCCGAATGAGAGGCGCTGTAAACGCAGCTAAATCAACCCCAGCCGTCGGCAGCAAGGAATGCGGATTTTTCCACCCCTTTTCTGCGACTGCAGCGTAGGAGATACACAGCGGTTACGAGAGAGACCGTATCTTGTGTGTACGTGTGTGTGTGTGTGTGTGTGTGTGTGTGTGTGTGTGGAGGGGGGGTGAGGGAGGAGGGTGTGCACAGCGGGCTGTTATAGCGGGGTGAGGCAGGGGTGGGATTAAAATTTCTCACTGTGGCCAGCGTTTTATGCTACTGCCGATACAGCGAAAAAACAATTCTTGGACTGCGGGCACTCGAAAGCTCTTTAAAGCATACGTAATACCGGATTCGGGGCGTTATTGTTCGGTAATCCAGTTGTACGTTAATACACAAAGCGCGTGGGCGCCTGTGTTCCAAATAGCGGCCACTTTAAAAGCACCGCGCGGTGCTTCGCCGCAGCGAAGGCCCATGTTAAACGGTTCGCACTTGAACACGACTGTGTGTCTGTGTCTGTGTGTGTGTGTGTGTGTGTGTGTGTGTGTGTGTGTGTGTATGAATGGATGGCGGCTGCACGGATTCCAGCCACAATGAATAGCTGCATCTCTGGTTCCGTTTGACGTCGATATACGTTGTTGTCAGCTGATTGTACAGGGTGTACATAAAGTCTAACACTTTCAATTATTTATTGCCAAATAACTAAACACTGTACAGATGTCATACATATTGTATTTTGAAGAGAAACTCTGAAATTGGAAATTTTAACATTGCAGCGATTGTAGGCGACTGTTACAAAGGATAGCCGCGGTGGAGTAGCCGAGCGGTCTAAAGCATCTCACTGCGGAGCGCGCGGTTGCTCGCCGTGAAGGTTCGAGTCCTCCCTGGGGCATGGGTGTGTGCGTTTGTCTTAGGTTAGTTTACCTAGGTTTAAGTAGTTTGTAAGCTACGGACTGATGACCATGTAGTTTGGTCCGATAGATTTACCAACATTTGAACATTTTTTGTTACAAAGGATAAAAGTGCAGCCCTCGGTCGCGAAGGTAAGAGTATTTGACGAGGTTTCGGCAATATCTAAGAGTGCCTTCATCAGAAAATATAAATTAATACAAGTCACATAATGAATGTTATAAAATCAGAGGTACGGCTTATGTGACAAAAAGAAATAAAAAATTTACAACCGATCACTCAGCGAAAGATACGCACCCAAAGACTGGAAAGTTGCCCAAATTACTCCAATATTCAAGAAAGGCAATAGGAGTGATCCCCAAAATTACAGGCCAATCTCATTGATGTCAATTTGCAGTAGGATTTTGGAACGTATACTTTGTTCGAATATTATGAACTACCTCGAAGAGAACGTCCTATTAACCAATAGTCAACACGGATTCAGAAAGTATCGCTCTTGCGAAACACAGCTTGCCGTTTATTCACATGAAGTGTTAAGTGCCATAGACAAGAGATCTCAAATCGATTCCATATTTCTGGATTTCCGGAAGGCTTTTGACACTGTACCCCACAAGCGGCTTGTAATGAAATTGCGTGCTTAGGGAATAAATCCCCAATTGTGCGATTGGATTCACGATTTCCTATCAGAAAGGACACAGTTCGTTGTAATTGACAGTAAGTCACCGAGTAAAAGAGAAGTGATACCTGGCGTTCCACAGGGAAGCGTTATAGGTCCGCTACTCTTCCTCGTGTTTATAAACAATTTAGGAGACAATCTGAATAGCTCGCTTAGACTGTTCGCGGATGATGCTGTCGTTTATCGGTCAGTGAAATCAACAGAGGATCAAAAGCAACTGCAAAGCGATTTAGACAAAATTTCTACACCGTGCGAAAATTGGCAATTGACACTAAGTAAAGAAAGGTGTGAAGTAATACACATGACCACTAAAAGAAATCCGCTGAACTTCTATTACGCGATAAATAAGTCAAACCATAAGGTCATAAATTCTAACAAATACCTAGGAGTTACAATTACGAACAACTTAGACTGGCGATAACACATAGAAAATATTGTGGGGAATGCGAACCAAAGGTTACGTTTCATTGGCAGAACGCTTCGAAGATGCACCAGCTCCACCAAAGAGACTGCCTACATCACACTTGTGCGTCCTCTCCTAGAGTACTGTTGCCCCTTGTGGGACCCTCACCAGGTGGGACTGACGGAAGACATTGAGAAGGTTCAGAGAAGGGCAGCTCGTTTTGTTTCATCACGTTACGGGGGGAGGGGGGGCGTCACGGAAATGTAGCACGAATTGGGGTGGAAACCAGTAAAAGAAAGACGTTACTCATTCCGACGTGATCTGTTTGCGAAGTTTCAATCACCGAATTTTACTTCTGAATGCGAAAATATCTTGCTAGCACCCACCTACTTAGGGAGACATGACCATCCCAATAAAATAAGAGAAATCAGATCGAAAACGGAACGATTTAGGTATTCTTTCTTCCCGCGCTATTACAGAATGGAACGGAAGAGAAAAGTTGTGAAAGTGGTTAAGGAACCCTCTGCCAGGTACTTAAATGTGATTTGCAGAGTATCTATGCAGATGTAGATAAAGTTCAGCCATCCGTCTCGAAGATAAGAGTATTTGACCAAGTTTTTGGTGAAACAATCTTAGCGATTGCCGAAACTGGTCAAGTAATCTTATCTTTGCGACCGAGGGCTGCACTTTCATCTTTTGACTGAAAATTCTTGTTACAAATAATCGATATGCGAATCATGACTGATCCGTCAGAGGTCAATACGGTAATCTAATTCTTGCCATATCCGCCCCATCATGGCATCTTCGACTGTGGTAATCGCTTTCCGTTTTCTCTGCCGGAGCTCCGCTACATCACGTTCTACAGGCGGTACATACAGCAGACAGCCCACAAAAGAAAAAGTCACATTGAGTGATATCTGGTTATCGGGGAGCCCGTTTCGTGAAACAGCTGTCCCTTCTGTAGCACTGCCGATCCATTTATATGACAGCTCCGTGTTCAGTAACCCACGAACTTCACGATGAAAATGGGGTGGAGCCCCATTCTGCTGAAAGACGAACGGAGAATCCGATTGCATTTGAGGCATCAGTCATTGCTTCAACATGTCCGACCAGCAATATCCTGTGACAGTTATCTTGGTGAATCAGAGAGGCCCGTAGAGTTTTCGACGTGATAAGCCACAAAAAACATTTACGGTCCAGTTCATTCGAGTGGATGTTTTATACCCCATATTCGACAATTATGCCTCTCCACTTTCCCATTAGTATGAAAAATGGCTCCTTCACTAAATAATAAACGATCAACAATGCTATCTCTATCCTGATATTGTTACAATTGCGAACTCAAAACGTTTGTCGTCGTCTTTGAGCTTCTTCACTAGTTCTATTTTGAATGTTAATCAAAGTAACAAGATCGTAATTGTTTTGTTTCCCTGGTAACCGGTTTAGGTCACAAGTAATGATGCATATGTATCGTTATGGTCATGCAAGTTCAAATGTTCAAATGTTTGTAGAGCTTACGGGACTTAACTTACAAACTACTTATGAACTAGCTAATACTAAGGACGGCACAAATATCAATGTCCGAGGGGCATTCGAACCCCCGATCGTAGTGGCCGTGCAGACGGTGACTGGCGCGCCGCATACCGCTTGGCCACCGAGGCCGGCGGTCATTGAAGTGACCGAAATCATTTACTAGTGAAATTATAGTAATTGCTATCTAGACTACCTTGTTACTTGGATAGCATCATTGTTATCCATAGAGCTGCATCCATAATGTTCTCAAAAATAACTATTTTATAGAGTTTCATAGACAGCTTCTGTCGCAGGACTTTTCACACTGTCATTGGAGCCATTTCGAATTCACTGGATACACGACGCATCGATTTCTTTGGGCTACTTATGATTTATTCTCGTGCGCGCTCGACATTCACTTGACTCACATTGAGACGTCCGCTTCTCTTTTCCGGGCACAAGTAACCAGTCGTAACTCATCTGTTGTCCAGTGGTATATGACCTTCCTTATGGCGGCTTATTACCGAGCATGGTTCTAAACATCCGTTGAACTGTAGCACTCTTGTTTCTGTCGAACTCCAACACACAGAAATCTCGGTCCGCACCTACACTCGGTATGTTTGCGATTAGCTCTATCGGCAAATTAACAAACTACGCTGTGGCGGTATAGATTAAAAATTGTCATATATACAGGGTGCATCACCTAACACTTCCACCGCTAATATTGCGGGAACGGAAAGTGCTATTGATGTGCGGTTTTCACAGAATGGTTTGGTAGTCAAGGGCTCATATTTTTAGCCAACAAACAGATTGTAATATTACTCGGAAAGGGAATTTTTTACGAACATACATTTTTTGAAATGGAACAATGCCAGTATACATCAATAAACTAAAAGTATGCTGCACTAGAATATCACAAGTGTTTGTTGCATGATTCTATAGCAAATCGTTTACGAGATATGGTCTTCTGAAACGTTCCCACAACGACATTTCCGTATGCCAGTCAACCCGCGTAGTTGCTAGGTACGATGATGTTCTGTTTGCGTACAACGTGCGTGTGTGTTCCTTGAGTGCTCTGCGGCTCGCTAATCAGTTATCGTGTAACAGTCCAAGCGGTAGGTCGTGAGTGTACGATGGGCTTTACCAATGCAGAAAAGCCGACATGCTCATGGTGTATGGAGAGCGTAGGAAGAATGCCTTTCGTTCTTGTACGGGGTATGCGGCAAGATATCAGAATAGACGTCACCCATCTCGGCAATTATTCCTCAACTTCTTCAACCAGTTACTTGAAAATGGTAGTGTAACACCGAGACAACGTAATAGAAGGAAACAAGTGACGACAGACGAGGAGGAAATTGAAGTTCCCGCTGCTGTTGCAGTTGCTCCACATCTCAGTTCCCGCGCAATCGTGCGAGGAAATGGCATGAGTCAGGCAAGTATCCTACGCATTCTCCATCTACATAGGTTCCATCCCTATCACATCTCTCTCCATCAAGAGCTGCATGAAAACGACTTTGAGAAAAAACTAGAACTACGTCGATAAGCTCGAAAAGCTTAAACCTCTCTAAACACAAAATATAATCCAAATCGTTACAGCCATTTCCGGGATACGCAAAATATAAATGTGTAAGCATTGTTCGTTTAAATACATAATATGTAAACTGTATAAAAGACGTATATTCGTATGTATTGGCAGATGTGTATTTCTCTGCGATTTGTTTCTGTCATCTGTAATTCATGAATAGGCTAATAATTAACAGCTCACGATCTTCGTTCTGTGCTTCCTTTGTTTACACGCTTTCTGGCTTTCGTAATTATTCGGCACGATTCGCCACCTGGTTTCGAATCATGAATCTTTGGATCTTGGAATCGTCACGAGACAGGCGATTCTTTTGAACGACGATTCATCCCCCCCTCTTCTCTGCGGCATTCGGCACGATTCGGCAAGATTCGGCACTTGCCTTCGAGTCGTGAATCGTTGGAACTTTAGAATCGTCACGAGACATATGATTCTTTAGAACGACGATTCGTCCGAATCTCGATTCGATTCTAACGATTCTTTATTTGTATTTGTTCAAATGAACGACTCATTGACGAATCGCCACAACTCTAATCCCTACCTCATCTAATTACAATCTATACATTTCACTTTTTACATTTTCTAACCTCCGTACCCGAATAAGGGATCTAGCATTAGACTTTGCCGATTCTAGGCAATCCTTTTTCTGTCGTCAGTCCTGTGTTTTATGCTTGTCTCGCATTCCAGATCTTCGTCCGGATCACGATTCGATTCTTACGATTGTGTATTTGTATTCGTTCAAATGAACGACTCATTGACTAATCGCCACAACTCTAATCCCTGCCACATCTAACTTCAATCTATACACTTACCTTTTTAAATTGTTTAACCTCCCTACCCGAATAAGGGATCTGGCATTACATGCTCCGATCATTTGAAGACAAAGATTGAGGCCAACATCAATCTGTCTAACGACTGGTGAAGTATTAGACTTTGCCGATTCTAAGCAATCCTTTTTTGTCGTCAGTCCTGTGTTTTATGCTTGTCTCGCATTCCAGATCTTCGTCCGGATTGTAACGTTTCTGCTATGTTTCAAACTCCTAAAATCAGTTGCCAACATAGAAACACGAAATATCTGACACCTAAAGTAAAACTTCATTACCGGACATGTGATATTTTACATTTTTGCCTTCTGTTTGAAATTCTATTAATACTATTAGTAAAATACTTTTAAGAAATAGTACGTTGAGTTAAATATAACTTTGGCTGACCTTTTACGTAATTTTCAATTTTTAATACTTTCGTAAATAATAGCTGCAAACACTAAAAATGCATTACACTTAGTTTCGGATATTGCTGAACCTATATAGATACTAATTTGTATAAAAACAACAATAATACATGTTATAACTATTGCACAACACGATTTCATATATACCTTTTGTTTAAATAAATTAGGGCAGACCATGTTTTATATATTACTAGATCCTAAATTAAATACTGATAATTTTTCATGCACTAAAATTAATAATCCGTTTGGTACGAAGAAACTATCTTTCAAATGAACAAAACTACGACAACCACATACAAATCCGTATTAATAAATAATTTGACCGGAAACTGAAACTCATTAAAATTCCATGTCACAATAATATTACGCCTACACAATATTGGCAAAACAAATATGTGTGCACTTCAAAAACACAAATAATGTAAATAATTTGAGCACAGTAAACACTAGTCAAAAGGATGACATTAAATTTGTGTACCACATTTAAATACAAATTTCATGAAACAAGTATATACATTGAGATAAATAGTCAAATTTAAATTTAATGTTTTAATTTCTGTATTTTGCCGTATTTAATGTAAAAGAATATTGTTTAATTGTAAATTACAAAACTTTGTCATCAATCTTATTACGCGATTATGTAGAAAGATGTTTGAGAGAAACCATTGTTTAGTTAGTCTTTTATAGAGTCTTCTAGCAGCCACAAGCATGTAAGCAGTTCTGTTGGCTTGCCGCTGCATTTTTTATTATTGTGAAATAATGTAATTGATTTGAACGTTGTTTAAGTGGAAATAAAATCAGTTTCCATATCAACTGACATGGTTTTAATTTACGAAAAGATCCTGTAAAATCAAATGTTTTAGTGAATGCCGAAGACAGCTCACAACGCAATGGACCGCAGCCAACATATAAGATAAGTTCAACTTCACCTACAGTGGAATGACTTTGTTATAGACTGTGAACTAATAAAACTTTCCGTAATTCAGGAAACTATTAGGGCTCAGTTTGAGTCATTCCGAAAAAGGGGTGATGGACGTTAGAGGATCACGATTCGATTCTTACGATTCCTTCTTTGTATTCGTTCAAATGAACGACTCATTGACGAATCGCCGCAACTCTAATCCCTGCCCCATCTAACTTCAATCTATATACTTACCTTTTTAAATTTCCTAACTTCCCTACCCGAATAAGGGATCTAGCTTTACATGCACTGATCTTTTGAAGACAAAGATGGAGGCTGTCTAACGGCTGGTGAATTATTAGACTTTGCCGATTCTAGGCAAACCTTTTTTCTCTCGGTAGTCCTGTGTTTTATGCTTGTCTCGCATTGCAGATCTTCGCGGGAACCTCGCGCTAATGGTGACGGCGCAGACGAGTCAGCAGAGGGAGGAAAGACGCGCGGGGCGCTCTCGCTAGGCAGGGCTGGCGCCCTCTCGTGGCCGTCTCGGCTGATAAATCGCCGCGCGACGAAATAATAAACTGCGCAGAAACAAATTGCAGCGGCAGCGAGGCGGCCGGCAGCCGCGCTCAGCCGGCGAACGTGCGGGCGTTTTTTAAACAACTCGCCTGGCGCCGCGACGCGACGCAACGCGCGCGCCTGATGTATAGCCTGCCCGCGGTGCGCTGCAGCTCTGCAGGCGGCCTGCTCGCCAGGGCCACACGACGACGTAACGCGGGGGAACAGCGGGTGGCAAAGCTGCTACCAGAGGAGTATTTTACTGCGTCTTGAACGCTTAAAAGGTGCACGTGATGGTTGAAGTTGAATCTATCGTTTGATCAGACGACAAAAGTGGTTTATTTTAAAGTTATTCATTCAAAACCTGATCTGATATTAGCTGCAGTTCAGATAGTTGTCATATATCGATGTTTAACAGTCAAAATCACTAAGTCATCAAATATTTTAATCAAAGTTTAACTGAACACGTACATTGTCGTGATTCTTCAGTTTCTCCCGGCGCACGCTACGGCTGCTCGAAGGGAACTGCGTCGGCGTCTGAGATGACGTCGGTGTGAGGGCTCTGTCCGCCATGGTCGTCACTTCGTTTCGTTTGCTAGATTTACTCTCAATTAACCCAATCGCTGATTCCCAAGCTTTGCTAAGATTATAGCCACAGTCACGGTTTATGAGGTCGTCACTTGTGCCAATTTCAATGGCCTCTCTAACGACGCAGTCCCAGTATCTCGACGTCTGTACCAGAATCCTAGTGTGTTCATACTCCATGGCGTGATTCTCCGACCAACAATGTTCAGCGACCGCCGACTTGCTCGGATACATCAATCGTGTGTGCCTCTGGTGTTCAACGCATCGATCCTCGACGGTACGCATCGTCTGTCCAATGTATGACTTTCCACACTGAGACAGAATCTGGTACACGCCCGCCACAGCCACATTCACGGTTTGGAATTGGAACACCTGAGAACTGTATTTCCAAAAAAAGGGTACCCAGAGTGGCAGATTCAGCGGACTGTCCGCCCAACCACTACATCAGAACCTGTGGAAACGGATGAAAACACGAGGGAGGAGGTAGGCACTGCGTTCATTCCATATACCGGTGCACTCTCGGGGAAGGTCACCCGCATTTTGAAGAAACACCAGGTTGGAACTGTCCTTCGTCCGCCGAATAAAATTCGTGCACTGGTAGGGAGCGCCAAAGATGATCTCGGTTTGAGGAAAGCCGGCGTGTACCAGATTCCGTGCCAGTGTGGAAAGTCATATATTGGACAGACGATGCCTACCGTCGAGGATCGATTCGTTGAACACCAGAGGCAGATGTATCCGAGCAAGTCGGCGGTCGCTGAACATTGTTTGTCGCAGAATCATGTGATGGAGTATGAACGCACTAGGATTCTGGTACAGACGTCGAGATACTGGGACTGCGTCGTTAGAGAGGCCATTGAAATTCGCACAAGTGACGACCTCATAAACCGCGACTCTGGCTATAATCTTAGCAAAGCTTGGGAACCAGCGATTTGATTAATTAAGAGTAAATATAGCAAACGTAACGAAGTGACGACCATTCTAAGACTTCAAGGTATTGGCAACTTAGCATTACAAGGAAGCGTGTGGGGTAAAAATCGTAGAGGGAGACCGAGGGACGAATACAGCAAGCAGATTCAAAAGGATGTAGTTTGCCGAACATATTATCGTATGAAGAGACTTGCAGAGGACAGGGTAGCTTGGAGAGCTACATCAAACCAATCTGCGGACAGAAGAGCACAACAACAAACAACAAACTGATAATGTGCTCAACGAATCTTTTAACAAAGCAACTGTGACATGTAACCTGCATGAAACACACACTGACTATACTAAAAAAATTGGACTGCTAGAAAGATATTAAAAACACAAACCACTTTCTTAATGTTCGACTACGAGAATTTTATGCAGGTCAGTACCTGATTATGAAATCTCAGTATCATACTCAATTAACTGCAGTGTTGCATATCAATCATTTACTACGTTACCAATAAAGAAATATGTTCAACAAGATTACCAAAATCAACACTGCACCTTTAATCCACAAATAACTAATTGTCAAATAAAATAAGTAGGTTAATCTTCTAACTACGTAAATGAAACAGGAAAGAAAGGTCAAGTTTGTTACTTATTATTAATAACCACCATTACATTACCTAAATGATACAACCTTTTCATAATAACATTAAATGTTATTACCTTAATTCCAGAGGTGGTACAACCCTTTTCACAATTATGTGAAATGCTATATATCCCAAATACAATCAAACCAACTTGCTGGCACTGCAGCCTCTGCTCTACATCGGAGCCACATACACAACTGCTCTCTAAGCATGCTGAACCACAAGTCTGACTCTCTGTCTCTCCGCAAGAGCTACAATGCTATGCGATACATAATCTTTGCCAAAGATGAAACTTAACAGATTTATGTACACCTATCGATACACACAGTAGATGCAATATTATACATTTTCTTGCAAGCGAGTTACTCGACACAAAACAGGAGGCACAGTATTAGACATTTTCTTACAAATTCAGCAATAAACATTTTCTATGAACACGTTTCACGCTGCCGCACTAATCGTCCTCTACGGTATTCGGACATAATTCCGTTTACAAGAATTGTTTCACAGTAACAGCAGCACCATGCTCCCATTGACCTAATCGATTGCGTATCCATTTTACTGCAAAATATAAAGGGTGGTCGAAAATTCCTGTTACAAACTTCTAGGACTTGTAGAGGGTAGTGAGTACATAACTTTTTGAACTGGAACCCATGTCCGGAAACGTACCGTTTCCGTTCTACAACAGTTTCAATTCAGATGTGTAACTCGTCAACGTCTGCTTAGAGAAACGTGTCAGAGTTTACTGTCCTGGTATGCAACACGGTAGACACGATGATATGTACTACGTCAAACGATCACCGCATTAACTCCTATCGACTAGTTCTTTTGGGGTGGTATGAAGAGCCTAAATTATGAGACATCTGTAGAGTTAGAGGACGATCTGCTGGCATGAGTTCTGGTCGATGCACAAGACACTGACGAGACACCAGGTGGGACTGAGGGAGTGTACCTGAACATGCTTCGGTGGTACAATGTGTGTAACGGCGTTGGTGGTCGCCACATCGAGCCGCTGTTGTAATCCATCAGTACGTTGCGGCTGGTGCCGTAGATACTGGATTCCTGTTGTTATCTACAAATGTAAACCATATGGTGTAAATTGTAATGAAAACGCGTAAATAATTACGGAGCGATTCACTATTCTCTTAAAATTAACTGCAAAAATTGTACTGGGTCATACCTAGTTACATTCCTCAAGTATGAGTGGAACGGAAACTATGCGTATACGAACATGGGTTCCTATTGAAAATGTTATGTACTCACTACCTTCTACAAGTCCTAGAAGTTTGTAACAGGAATTTCCCACCACCCTGTATATTAAGACAGCACACCGTTTAATTTTAAATATTCTGTACGAATTGGGAAACGCGAATATATGCCATTATGGTATGGATAAGGTAGTCAGTATTTTACTATGTGTATGGATTATGGGCGCCATCTTGAAACTAAGTTCCTTTTTTATGGAAAGGTGTCCGAGGCATTTTGTCCTGATTGTTGCCAGCAAAAAATTGAGGTACCTGGGAAGCAGGTTGCTAGCCTTACTTGCCCAGTATCCCACTGGGTTTACCCCTAACAGTCGAGGGACTAACCGGTGGATTTGATAGTCTTTGCCGTTTGAGCACAAAGGTGGCCACGACTCAGAATATATCAGAGATGCCGAACATTATTCCAAAGCAAAAGGTATCCTAATTGTCAGAACCACCTACATGGCCGTGGTACATAAACTAGAACATGACTACACGTACTCACACCATCAACCATAAGGAAGCGGCTGAGAATGAACACCATAAATGAAGCAGAGCGTACAGGCTGAGATGGTGATATCTTGTAACACGCATGGGAGAAGCAACCTAAGAGCCCCATGGATTCGACACTAGCGGGTAAGAGGAGTCCGACATGAACGCTCGGGTGAGACTAAACGGCAGACATGTTTAAAAAAAAATAAGCATCTTATGATACGTCTATAGTACGAGAAACTGGTTGTGATTTCGAAATAACAGCTGTGAATAACAGTGAAAGTGGACTTAACCTCACAAAGAGAAAATGCTTAGTTAAGAGTGAATTTGAAGTTAAAAGCTTAACATCACGCGAGGCAGCAATGTTAGCATTGAACAGGGGATCAAGTTGGAATTTTATTAGGGGGACTATGCTCCAGATTCAATGCTGAAAGGCATCATCAGTCTCTAATGATGATGATGATTATGGGAAGGGAGTCGTGTAATTTATCAAATAACATCAACATTTTATAACACGTTCAGTCCTGTACAGAGATCAATTGTAGAAGTTATGTTTCAAAAGTTACATTTTGTTTGAAAGTACAGATTGGATTTTCCTCCATTATTTAAGGCGTTCAATATTCCGTTCGTCTTGGCCAACACACATTTGAAGGCGTCGTGCACTCGTAGAAGGATGTCCGCAGGAAATCTGGCGCTTGCTTGTTCGATTTGCTGCTCGATATGATGTTTGTTATTTATTTTATCTTTACATAAGATTTTCTTTATCTAGCGCCGCAGATAAAAGGTGGTGTGTGCTCAGGTGATCTGCGTGGCCTTTCCGTAGAATCACGTCCGCCTGTCCAGTGACCAGAAAATTGGTCATCTAACCACTGACGAAAGACTGCTCCGTTCAAATGTTTGTAAAGCTTATGGGACTTAACTACGGGGTCATCAGTCCCTAAACTTACAAACTACTGATGCACTACTTACGAACTAGGACGGCACAAATATCCATGCCCGAGGGGGGATTCGAAGCCCCGAACGTAGTGGCCGTGCTGACCGTGACTGGAGCGCCTCAGTCACCTCGGCCACCGCGGCCGGCGACTGCTCCGTGATTTGGTGAAGTCCCACTCTGTTGAAAGTATGAGGAAAAGAAACTATGAGGGAAAAATGCCGTCATTATTCAGAACTAACCACTTCTTGCAGTATTTCCTGGCACTTGAGCATTTAGGTTATGGTCAATGAAAACGGGCCCAATTAGACGGGTATCCGATAGTTTACACAACACAATATGCTTTCCGTCACCTTTGTAGGTTTTATGCAGTGTGGACTCTGGTAACTCCAGTAGTTGTGTTTGTGACGGATCACTTCAGCACTGACAAAAAAGTTTGACTCATTAGTGAACCATTCTTCGACTTTTCAGACGCCCCTTGTATGATGAGCACTTTTTCTGGAAGTCGTGAACATAATTTTAAACTACACATTCATAGATGACGTTTCTATTGTTTCGGACATGTACGAAGAACATACTTCATATACAGGGTGTAAATGGTATAAGCTGCCAAAAGCATATGGGCAGTCCATCAAAGTGTACTTGACGCACGCTAATGCAATATTGTTGTGTAATGTTATTTTGGTTTCCGACAAACTAACATTTATTGACAATTAGGAGACGTATTTCTGTTTACATTGTCAACTGGCGATACACGACAGAAACCAGCAACCGCGTGGCCTAACCCGCGGCCAGCAAGCGTATGTGGTTTGCAAGAGAGAGAGAGAGAGAGAGAGAGAGAGAGAGAGAGAGAGAGAATACACATCGCAACGCGAAATGTAAACATTGCCCTAGTACCACGACGCGGCACAGCTGGTAGGCGCTACTGAAACAAGCAATGTAAACAGTCACTGGGTTGTCGAGAGTATGCATTCTCATTTCGTAAACAGTGAATGAAGTACAGCCAGAATTTTCTCTTTTGCAGTGATACTGGAAGGTTGTGATAGTAAAGAAAGCCGGCCGCGGGGGCCGAGGAGACTGAGGCGCTTCAGTCACGGTCTTCACGATCACTACGGTCGGGGGTTCGAATCCCCCCTCGGGCATGGATATTTGTGCCGTCCTAGTTCGTAAGTAGTTCATAAGTAGTTTGTAAGTTTAGGGACTGATGACCCCGCAGTTAAGTCCCATAAGTTTTACAAACATTTTTTAGTAAAGAAAAGCTAACGTCAAAGAAAATATGTTTAGTACATCGCGGTGGAGCGGCCGTGCGCATTGAGGCGGTATGTTCCGATGCGCGAGGAAGTTCCCCGTCAGGGGCTCGAATCCCCCATCGGGCATGGATGTGCTGTGGTGTCTTTAGTGCAGTTCGTAAGTTTAGGAACTGATGACCCCGCAGTTAATCCCATACGTTTCACTAACATTTTGAAATGTTCAAATGTTTGTATAGCTTATGGAACCGTGACTGGAGCGCCTCTGTCCTCTCGGCCACCGCGGCCGGCAACATTTTTAACTTTAATAAAAAATCAACCTGTTACTACGTAATTCGTTGTGCATTACTTGCAATAGACTCTCTTTCTACAGCACAACCATAACAAAAATTGATTTCAGATTATTTACTTTTTGTACAACAATACCGTAACGTAAATGAATCGTAAATTACTTGGTTTCCTCTTACAGCGTCAATACAATGAATGTCCAAATGCTGCGTAACTGTATGGCGTATATGCCTAATGGAAAACCTAATAAATTACGTAGAAATGTTTCCTCTAGAAATGTTCGGTAACTCTTACTAGTTAGTCGTGCCGGTAAAACGTAAGGCCCAATAATGTCATCATGGATTACACTCGCTCACATATTGGTGGAAAAGCGTTGCTGAAAATGTGTTGCTACTGCTTGTCGAATACTGTATGCACTCCACTTGTGCATGTTATTGGAAATTAGTTATTCCATCGCGAGTGAAAAACGTTTCATCTGTGACGATTATTTTGTTCACAAAGCCATGCTGCGCAATTTGTAACGAAAAACCATTCTGAAAATGCTCGTCTCGGAATCTTACTGTTCCAACAATTACGCCCGCAGGCTTTCCTCTTTCACTGTGCGATACACCCACTTGAACCGCGTGAGAATGGCCGTGCACTTTAAGGCGCCTTGCTGTTGAGTGCCCCGCTGTTCCCCGTCGGAGGTTCGAATCCTCCTTCGGGGTTTGTTTTGTGTTTTGTCCACAGTATTAAAGTTGTTTGTAAATTTAGGGACTGATGACCACTCTAGTTTGGTCCTACAGCTTCACAGATATTAAAAACTCACTTGGCAGGCTGTGTCACTAGTACTCTCATCAGCTGCCAAATGTACGATCGTCGTGTTGTGAGCCTTTCCTCCAAGAGCGGCCAAGTGAAGTTCCAGTGTCTCCCAATCCAAGCAAATTAAGTACCTACTCGTATATTCTGTAATTGTTTATGTAACAGAAAAGGAGAGCATGTAAGAATACACAGTAAATTTTAAAAGGTACAAATAACAGCCATTTGTATTAATACTACAATGGTAGCATAGGGTCTCATAGATAGATATGCACGTCAGCTATGGTAAATTTTCATAAAACAAATATTCTGCTGCTACTATTGTAATACTTACATGTATTTTTCCTTCGTTTTGTTTACTTATTCATTACAAGATCTAAGGCTAATTTAAGCTAACAGTACAATTTTGACCCTGTATCTCACAACGCGACCACCTCACCTCCTGGTGACGCGAATATTGCGGAATCGCATAGAAGTTGAAAACACGTTGACACAAACCTTTAGTGAACAGTAATGAAATTCACTGTCGATAATGCAACGAAGTCTTCGTTGCGGGAAGCGTCCTTGATGGTTTTGTACAGCTGCCCTCGCAACACGTTTTTACCCGCCATAATTTAAACCAGTAACAAATAGATCAGAGCTAGTTACGTGCAATCTTTTCTGACGTTTAACAGAGACACTACAACGTCTGACGATTGTTATCGATCGGCGTATTACAATGACTCAGCCACAGAAGCTGCAGTTGCTTATGTTGTTCACGAATACGCACTTGATATCAATACGTGCAGCGGTAATTAACACGAACCGATTGCTTATGTAGGCTACTGTCAAGTGTCTCGTTTACCGAAAACATTATCCTGAGATCAACTGTTATTATTATTGTTATTCCTGGGACAACTGTAGGGAAATGGACAAACATGATACGAGATATTTTTGCAAGCACACACATATACAGGGTGTTTCACTAAGCGTGTTTGCCTCTGTAACATATAAAATAATAGATGAAGGGAAATTTTAATGCGGTAGGTCAACATAAGAAATGTTACACTTTCTGCGGAGCTATGAACATAGTTTATTGTATCATATTCCAAAGAGTTACAGCACAAAGATATTTTTTTTTAAATGGAACAATAGTTATTTTCTATCGTGCATTGGATTCGTTGAAACCAGCTGCGTCCAAATCAATTTAAACTACATTCCTACCACTGTTAGTTTGGGAGGGTGTCCTCTTTAAGTGACTGTAATAGCATACAGGATGACTCAGACAAAGGTCTATGTGGTGCGGAGAATGGCAGCTAGCCATCAATGAAGAAAAATGTAAGGTGATGCGCATGAGTAGGAAAAACAGTCCTATAATGTTCGAATACAGCATTAGTAGTGAGCTTCTTGATGCTGTCGCGTCGTTCAAATATCTAGGCGTAACATTGCAGAGCGATATGAAATGGAACGAATATGTAAGGACAGTTGTGAGTAAGGCGGACAGCCGACTTCGGTTTATTGGGAGAATTTAGGGAAGATCACCTGTAAAGGAGACCGCGAATAAAACGCTTGTACGACCACGTCTTGAGTATTGCTCAAGTGTTTGGAATCCGCAGCAGATCAGTTTAAAGGAAGACATAGAGGCAGTTCAGAGGCGAGCAGATACGTTTGTTAGTAGTAGGTTCGACCAATGTGCGAGTGTCACGGAAATGCTCCGCCAACTCAATTGTGAATCGCTGGAGGAAAGACGACGTTCTTTTCATGAACTTCTGTTGAGGAAATTTAGAGGGCCGGAATTTGAAGCTGAGTGTAGTATGATCTTGCTGCCGCCTACTTAGATTTCGCGTGGTGATCACAAAGACAAGAGAGGGCTCGTACGGAGGCATATAGGCATTCTTTTTTTCCTCCTTATATCTGGGAGTGGAATAGGAAAGGAAATGCCTAGTAGTGGTACAGTGTACCCTCCGCCACGCACCTTATGGTGAATTGCGGAGTATGTATGTAGATGTAGAATGTGTGGGCGGGTATGCTCGATGATTACATTATTGGCCGTTATATTTTACCTGCACATTTGACTGGTAACTATTACCGAACGTTTCTAGAGGAAACATTGCTACCAATATTGTTAGAAAACATTCCATTAGGCGTATGTCATAACATGTGGTTCCTCAACGATGGTTCTCCACCCTACATTGATCACAGAGTATGCAGAATTTTGGATAGACAATATCCAGGACGGTGGATCGGCGTTTGGGTCCACATTGATGGTCAACACACAGCCCTCATTTAAATCCACAGGATTTTTACTTCTGGCGCCAATGAAGAAAAATGTTTAAGCTTTGCAAGTTAATAATGTGGTCTAACTTACACAGAGGATGTTCGCTGCTGTTAATACCATCAGGCAAAAACGCATGTTTGTGAAAGAGTGTGCCGGCCGTGGTGACCGAGCGGTATGCGGCGCGCCAATCACGGTCTGCACGGCTACTACGGTCGGGGGTTCGAATCCCCCCTCGGGCATGGATATTTGTGCCGTCCTTATTATTAGCTAGTTCATAGCTAGTTTGTAAATTTAGGGACTGATGTCCCCGTAGACAAGTCCCGTAAGCTCTACAAACATTTGAACATTTTGGACGAGTGCGGGGAAACTGTGTTCGCTGTCATGAAGCATATGTAGGGTCGAAAAGGTATTGTGTAAGAGGAATAAAAGTAATTTGGGTTTCATTTACGTCAGTCTTGCATAAAAGAAAAATAAACTGAATTTAATTTTGGTACGGTTGTCTGTGAAACGAGGAAATGGTTGATTGTAGGTACTGCACAATTGCTGGTTGATTTGGTACTTAGGTGAACATATTTTCTTTCATATTAACATTTCTTTACCACCACGACTTTCATAATGGTACTGTAAAAGAGAAAAGTCGGGTTGAATTTAATTGTTTATGGAAAATGATTTACACATTCGTGACAACCCAATTACTGTTCAAATTGCTTGTTTCAGTAGCACCTCCCCGCCGTGCTACGTCGTCGTACACGTCCGATGTTTACTCATCTCGTTGCGTAGTTCATTCGCACGCTCTCAGAGATGTGTATAATTTTGGACTAAATCTATGTATGGAACCAAATCAATTAGTCACTTAGTGAGTCTTGTCCAACCAGTGTGGAAATGTATGGTTTAGATCCAACGAGCAACTTCACCATCACTGTTTGTATTTTAAGTACAAGTACTCCATAGATAATTGTAATGAGAAGATATACGTAAAACCATATAATATAGGACATTGTGAAATACAGGAGAAGATGACGTCTGAATAACGTCGAAACCGGTTTAAATTTTACAAAGAGATGCTTACCTTTCACTTCAACGCACACGGAAACAGAAAACAACGGATACCATGGCAGGCTGTAAACTTGCAGCCCAGATATCCATTGTGTCCAGGTGGCCTGCTGGATAGAGCATCTGCCTAGTAAGCAGAAGTCCTGGGTTCGATCCATCGACCTGAGTACAAATTTTCAACCGCGTCATTGAATTTTATTCGATTCCAACAGTAAATAGCTACAACGCCTGAAATCTTTGATCGTTACACATGTTTAAACTTAGGAATTCGCAAGAAAACTAATTTTTTTGTAATGAATGCTGTAGGATTTTATGGAACATTGGTACGTATTTCCGCTCATGAGGCTGATAAGGGAAGAGGTGACAGATCCATGAGCACGTCCCCAGTTGTACCAATAGTTAGGAAATCCACGTCTGCCACTTTCTAAAGATCGTAAGGTCGAAAGTTCTTTGCTTCTATTCTTCGATTACGACTATTACGGAGCTTACAAAGCTTTTGCATATTTGGATATTTTGCGTTTGCCTATTGCAGAGTGTGCAGGTTTGCTGTATGAGATATATATTGGTGAAAAACGGGTTAAGTGATGTATTTGGTGAATGGAAAGCAGATATTGGTCAATGAGTGCGAGTTGTTAAATGGATGACAACATAAAAGAAATACCTGTATCTTTGTGATTCTTCAGTTTCTCCCGGCGTATTTGATGATCAAAATATCCACGGGTGTACTGCCGGTCTATAGTGTCCAACGGGCACAATATTTCGGCGATCATACATGTCGCCATCATCAGGTGAACTGACGGACTGAGCTCCTGGAAACGCGCCGGCACAGAGATCCGCACGCTACGGCTGCTCGAAGGGAACTGGGTTCTAGCCCGGTAGCGGGCCATTTAAATACCCTCGGCCCGCGGAGCGACCCCTCCGCGGTCCGCGCCCCGCGCCGCGGCCGCGCAGTGGAACCGATTGCGCCGGCGTCTGAGAAGACGTCGGTGTGAGGGCTCTGTCCGCCGTGGTCCTCACTTTATTCCGTTTGCTAGATTTACTCTTAATTAACCCAATCGCTGGTTCCCAAGCTTTGCTAAGATTATAGCCGGAGTCACGGTTTATGAGGTCGTCACATGTGCGAATTTCAATGGCCTCTCTAACGACGCAGTCCCAGTATCTCGACGTCTGTACCAGAATCCTAGTGTGTTCATACTCCATGGCGTGATTCTCCGACAAACAATGTTCAGCGACCGCCGACTTGCTCGAATACATCAATCGTGTGTGCCTCTGGTGTTCAACGCATCGATCCTCGACGGTACGCATCGTCTGTCCAATATATGACTTTCCACACTGACACGGAATCTGGTACACGCCCGCCTTCCTCAAACCGAGTTCATCTTTAGCGCTCCCCAGCAGTGCACGAATTTTATTCTGCGGACAAAAGACAGTTCCAACCTGGTGTTTTTTCAAAAAAAAAAATAAATAAATAAATAAATAAATAAATGAATAAAAATAAAAATAAAAATAAAAAAATGTGTACTACAACACAACCTGTGGAAACGGATGACAACGCAAGGGAGGATGTAGGCACTGCGTTCGTTCCATATGCCGGCGCACTCTCAGGGAAGATCGCCCACATTTTGAGAACACTATAGACCGGCAGTACACCCGTGGATATTTTGATCATCAAATACGCCGGGAGAAACTGAAGAATCACATCATACACCTTTACGGGGAGGAGATGTATCGCAGCATGAAGAAATTTGAAAAGTTGCGCCACCGTAGATGTCGTTTGCTCTCTTGCTTTTCTAAAGAGATGTCGTTCCGAGAATGTTGTTCCAAATTTTGCTAAGGTTACTCATCACATCGATTCTGCAGCAGCCTAGAGAATTAGAAAACGGGCTGGCCTCGCATTGCTTCGTGAGAGAGTGCATTTCACCCGCCGTAGTCTTGAGTTCGTCTCTCTGGAACTATTCCATCTGCATTTGCAACTGGCTAGTCACTTCACATCTTTTTCCTGGGATTGGATTGATGGTGTTATTTCGGATGCAGCCGATTCCGCCCATAAGAAGGCAACGGGACGTCAAACGGCTAAGTTCTCACGCCTCCTTGACAAGCCATCTCTGCAGGTTCCGTGCAAGACCGTCATCAATCTGAGTGAAATTGAGTTGAGTGATGATGCGGTCTCAGTTTTAGAGAATGGACTCAACTTTGCTCCTACCCCCAAGTTCACACCGGTCGCAGAAATTATTAGTGCTGTTGAACAGGTTGCAGCTCGACTTCCGCCTGATCCAGCTGAGGAAATACGTCGTGAAACTTGTCGTGCATTGACGAAATCCAAGCCCATGAAGTCGAACATCACTAGTAAAGAGAGGGCGGTCATTCGTGACCTGAGGGAGCGCCCTGATATTGTTGTCTTACCGGCTGACAAAGGCAATGCTACGGTTGTTGTCTCCCATAAGGACTACACTCAAAAGATGCAGAGCCTGCTAAATGACGATTCCTACCGGAAGATCAGCGTTGACCCCACAAAGAAGGTGGAAAACAAGGCGAGGGCGCTTCTCAAGGATGCGGATTTACCGGAGGGTGTCGCCAAGAAACTGCTACCTCAAGGTCCGGTACCGCCAAGACTTTATGGACTCCCTAGGGTTCACAAAGATGGGGTGCCGTTACGTCCCATTGTCAGTAACATCAGAGCACCTACATATTTGTTGGCCAAATACTTAACGGGAATATTAAGTCCTTATGTGGGTAAATGCCCTCATCACATCCGTAATTCCGTGGATTTTGTGAAACGCCTTAACAACTTCAGGCTGGATGAGTCAGATATCATGGTGCGTTTTGACGTCGTTTCGTTGTTTACGAGGGTGCCCCTTCGAGAGTCACTAGATTCGATTGGTCAGAAATTTGACGAGAAGACCACCGAACTTTTTAAGCATGTCCTGACCTCCACGTATTTTCTTTTCAATGGCGAATACTACGAACAAACGGAGGGAGTCGCCATGGGCAGCCCACTCTCCCCTGTGGTCGCAAATTTGTACATCGATAATTTCGAGGAGGAAGCCCTGGCATCATCTGAATGGAAACCCACTTGCTTTTTCCGTTATGTGGACGACACTTTCGTCATCTGGCCACATGGTATGGATTAACTCCTTGACTTCCTTACATATCTGAACTCCATACACCCCAACATCAAATTCACTATGGAGACTGAAACGGAGGGTAAATTGCCGTTCCTTGACGTCTTGGTCAAGAGAAGAGCTGATGGCACCCTGGATCATAGTGTATATCGGAAGACAACGCCCACTGATCTGTATTTACACGCAGACAGCTGTCACCACCCTTCACAGAGGAATGGGGTACTTAAAACTCAAGTACATAGGGCGCGCACTATCTCCGACGCAGAGAGTCTACCCCAGGAATTGGAACAGCTGAGAACTGTATTTCGAAAAAATGGGTACTCAGAGTGGCAGATTCAGCGGGCTCTCCGCCCAACCACTACAACACAACCTGTGGAAACGGATGAAAACGCAAGGGAGGATGTAGGCACTGCGTTCGTTCCATATACCGGCGCACTCTCAGGGAAGATTGCCCGCATTTTGAGAAAACACCAGGTTGGAACTGTTTTTTGTCCGCCGAATAAAATTCGTGCACTGGTGGGGAGCGCTAAAGATGATCTCGGTTTGAGGAAGGCGGGCGTGTACCAGATTCCGTGTCAGTGTGGAAAGTCATATATTGGACAGACGATGCGTACCGTCGAGGATCGATGCGTTGAACACCAGAGGCACACACGATTGATGTATCCGAGCAAGTCGGCGGTCGCTGAACATTATTTGTCGGAGAATCACGCCATGGAGTATGAACACACTAGGATTCTGGTACAGACGTCGAGATACTGGGACTGCGTCGTTAGAGAGGCCATTGAAATTCGCACAAGTGACGACCTCATAAACCGTGACTCTGGCTATGATCTTAGCAAAGCTTGGGAACCAACGATTGGGTTAATTAAGAATAAATCTAGCAAACGGAACGAAGTGACGACCACGGCGGACAGAGCCCTCACACCAAAGTCTTCTCAGACGCCGGCGCAATCGGTTCCACTGCGCTGCCGCGGCGCGGGGCGCGGACCGTGGAGGGGTCGCTCCGCGGGCCGCGGGTATTTAAATGGCCCGCTACCGGGCTAGAACCCAGCTCCCTTCGAGCAGCCGTAGCGTGCGGATCTCCGTGCCGGCGCGTTTCCAGGAGCTCAGACCGTCAGTTCACCTGATGATGGCGACATGTATGATCGCCGAAATATTGTGCCCGTTGGACACTATAGACCGGCAGTACACCCGTGGATATTTTGATTACCTGTATCTTTGTTTGCAATTGCAGGTTCAGTAACCAGGGAAAATCGATGAGATAAGACCATAGAAATGCTAGAAGTTACCGTGAGAACAGCTGAAGGCTAGCTACCCAAATTTCATTACAATTCGGGTCACTGGAGTGCTCTAATTTTTTTCTAATATTTTATAATGTGAGCAGTGTTAAGAGCCACGACTGGTGAAGCTCATCGTTAAGCATTAAGCATGTCTTGCTGAAATGTCAGAAATCATGTCCCCCATGGCAGCAACCACGAGGTGGAAAAAAAAAAAAATCAGTCGTATTACAAGTTCTGGTAAGAAAATCCAATTCATTCGGAAGCCAATACTAGTTTTTCAGATAATTAAAAATATTTGTAAACCTATGGGTCCAAATCGCTATGGTCATCAGTCCCTAGACTTTCAAACTGTTTTAAAAAGATACATCTATAGCATTTACTGCACACAGCTATGTCACTAATGCAACTTCGTTGTAGGCTTTCATTTGAATAACTTTGTGTCAAGAAGATGCCATATCCAAAGGGTGAACCGGGACACTGATATTGGTCCAAGCAACGTTCCACTGAATATTCAGTGACACCATTTAAACGGTGTTGAGGGAAGCACCCTGATCCCGCGAGCAAGAGTTAGATGTGTCGTGGCTCGTGACTATTTGTCGCTTCAAAATGTCGTCCCCTAGATAACTCACAGCTGTACAGAATTCTCGGATGTGGTGTAATGGATGCGACCTTAGACAACAGCCGAATCTTTGCTCACTGGCTGCACTGAAGTGATCAGTTATATGTCTAACATATAATGACGATGCTTCCAGTCTGACACCTTAGATAAACCTCCTTCCATGAACAGCTTTGTTATAATCTCATAAAGAAGTTTAAATAATTTAGACATTCTGCACATTGAAAGTAAGGGTACTGTTTTGAACGCACTTGAAGAAATATACATAAAACGATCTGTTGCACAGCTACCTGATAACACGCTGAATAATGAGACGGATTTAAAACACAATGGAATATTGGCAAATTATGACTACCTACGAGCAATGTAATTACATTAAAGAAATTGCATCTTTACCATTAAAACATTAAGTAATTTAACATGTCTTCCCCCTTCCCAACCACTCTTTTTAATTCATGCTTGTCGCTTGTTTCGGTCATGAGGCCCTGTATACCTGTGGTATTATTCCCCCATTTAATAAGTTCTTATGTTTCTGATTACCATGCATTTGCAGAATTGTAATCCATAACGTTTTAGTTTAAGTCCAGTATGATGCATTTTTATTTAAAAAATTTTCTCATTTTTATCTCATTTTATTTCATTGTAACCGTGATGTCAACACGACTTCAGTTTAGCACATAATCATTAGTCGAAAGGTGCCAAGGTGCTTGCGGTACCACCTAACCATTAACCCCGTTATCCATCATAAATCACTTATATGGAAAACTTTGTAAGTAATAAAAAAATATTTATTGCTATCAATAGCCTACTGGCTTATATATATATATATATATATATATATATATATATATATATATATATATAAAATAAAAAAAATTGCATGTAAATCTAGCAAACGGAACGAAGTGACGACCACGGCGGACAGAGCCCTCACACCGACGTCTTCTCAGACGCCGGCGCAATCCGTTCCACTGCGCTGCCGCGGCGCGGGGCGCGGACCGCGGAGGGGTCGCTCCGCGGGCCGAGGGTATTTAAATGGCCCGCTACCGGGCTAGAACCCATACTTTCTCATACATACTAGTTCGGATTTTTTGTTTTTAATACCTAATTTTCATTCTAAACATTCATTTATTAAAACTATTATCATTTTGTACAGTAAAAAGCGCCTGAAGATGCAACTGTAGGTTGCGAAACCGGTTGTGCGGGTCTTCACGACTCCAATAAAAATAACAGCTCAAGTGGACCAAGGACTTTCATTCAGACTCTTACAATTTTAACACCTAATTTTTAGCTGTGTGAAAGTTGCTTAAATATGTACAAGTTTAAATAGGTGGCCTTTCTATATCAATCTGGACACTTGCTGCAATTTTTGTGCTGCTATCCGAGCGAGGGGGGAAATGTCTGCGAGATCAATTATGCCTTCCACGATATGGAAAGGTCCAATATCGACACATTATGCAATATGATTAGTGAACCACGTAAAGGTTCATTTCAATGGTTTAAGCGTTATTTCTCCGTCGTATGTCCTCACAACAGTTCGCACAAGTTTCCTTACCCTAGATTATCTTGGGAGCTCTCTTAAGCAGCGATGTTTTAATCACTTGGTACATAAGACAGTACCCAATTAATCAGAAGTATTCAATATCGTAAAAAAGAAGGGATTCGGAGTTGTAAACATTAATTAAGCGTTATACGCCAGATCTCGTATTAAGGAAGCTCATACGTAATGAATAATGGGTAGCAGAATAAGGAAAAGAGAACGAATACTATGTGCGCTACTGAAATAAAACTAGGCAGAGTCGGCAGCAGGTAATACTAAAAACTTGATGTTGAGACTCAAGATAGATAGTGACTCAGCGCTAACACATATCGATTTCTCTAACACTTGTCATTAACACACATCCTTTCTCAAGAGGAAACATTACGGCATCCACCAACCTCTACCAGCAAGTACGGCGAACTCAGGAACATGTTTCGCATATTAACACATTTAGGAACGTCACATTCAAAATAACAGCAGGTATTTGCGATACGGCCTTCGGTACATAAGTCCAGTTAATGGAATTAATAAAATACTTCAATAGTATTGATAAAAGTGAAGTATATTCTATAGTGAAAACTTTTCAATAATATAACTCATAAGTAAAAAACAGAATTGTCACGTACTACATTGTTAGTAGAGTGCTTTCTCGCAGCTCTTTAATGCCAAGCTTGCTTATATAAGTATTGTTCAAATCACTACCAACTGTGTGAACGGTTACAACCTTCCACTGTTGCTCTCCATCGGAAGTTCCTGGGGCATGGGTGTGTGTATTGTTCTTAGGTTAGCTTACTTTAGTTGAAGTAGTTTGTAGGCAACGGACTGATGACCACGCAGTATGGTCTGCTAGATTAATATTTTTTACAATTTCTACATTCGACGTAAGGCCACTTATGTCGTAATATATAGTCAGAGTACAATGCACAATCTGGTGGTTGCTCGCCGTCGGAGGTTCGATTCCTCCCGGGGGCATGGGTGTGTGTATTATCCTTAGGTAGATTTACCTCATTTTAAGTAGTTTGTAAGCTACGGACTGATGACCACGCAGTATGGTCTGCTAGATTAATATTTTTTTACAATTTCTCCATTCGACGTAAGGCCACTTATGTCGTCATATTTAGTAAGATTACAACGCACAATGATTCGCTAATTTGTATTTTTTCGTTAATATTGATTAATCGGATCATATTTTTCTTACAGTTGGTATCTTCATCTATCACTAAACATGACTGCAGATTTATAACAAATGAAGCTATGTAATTTAATTTTTTCAACTATACATGTTTACAACAGCTTTCGAAAACTTATTAAAAAGTAAGTATATAAAAACGAGCGTACATATAGCGTTACTAGTTCACCTGTGCGAATAATTCTCGCTCTCCTGATCAGTCACAGATAGTCAAGACAGTAATGGTGAAAAGGCAGGTGCAAGTAAATATGTATTAAATATAATAAACTTTGAATATCAGTAACTAATATTAGTCTCATTGTAGGAAAATTTACGTAATTAAAAACAATATGATTAATTGTGAAACATAAAAAAATCAGATAGTGATTTCTTCATGTTTATTTTATTTTTGAAGACTTGTTTATTTTACAAAACTTCTTAGAAAACACCGTTTACTTTTTGGCCGTAAGTGTCTTTAGCACAAACATAAATATCACTGAATGAGCGAATTCGTGAAAAAGTATCGTGTCTGTTAGATAAATTAAATTATTTATCAAAGGATAAAAATGCAGCTCTCGGTCGCAAAATTAAAATTATTTAATCTGGTTTCATCAGAAATTATAAAATAAAACAAGTCACACAATAAAAGCTAGAACTCAGCTGTAAAGCTTACCTCACAAAATTTAAAATAAAATTTTTTGGAACATCTAGCCACTATAGCCTTCACGCCTGCACGGAGGCATCAGACTGGCATATGCTGAGTTGTGAACATTACAACTATGCTACTGTAAAGAGAGAAACTGTATTGAGAAAACAATAGCTATAGAAAACTTTGTTTAACATGAGACATGGTTGAGGCGTCATTTTGGCAATAAAATATTAGTAGAGAGAATTAACGGGAACCAAAATTGTAATAAGCGAAATAGTTAAAAACTGGAATACAAATTTTTGGATTAAGTCGGAAGAAATATTTCGACACTGCACGAAGTGCAACATCAAAGACCGAGTAACGCGTTAATACAGTTAAAAAAGCTTCTATTACAGAATTGTTCCATTTAGAATAAGCCCGACATTACGAAAAAATGTTTAAATATTTGTAATTCCTCGAACACGTCTAATCTGTGACCTTTCTTTTCGGTATGCAAAATGTTTAGGTCATGAATGGCTTTAGGTGCATGACCTATAATGAGATGATGGTCAGTAAACGATTCTGGGGGTTAGTGCCATTCTTTGTCAAAAGATATTCATGACACCTGATTTTAAAAGCAAGTCCCGTTTGACCTATGTAGTAGGAAGAGCAAGTATCACAAATAATTCTGTAAACACCAGAATTATCTAAGGAAATTTTTTTCTTCAAATTGTTGTTCGCCGAGAAGGCAACGTTACAGTTATACTTATTACAAAGAAGTAGTTGAATCTGACAGGAAATGGGCCCCCAGAAATGGAATGGAGCAATAATTTTTATTTTCGTCAGATTCAATGGGAGTGTCAAGTGTTGTAACTCTTTTAGCAGTTTTCTTTTAAAGGATGTTGTCAACAACGGCAGGATCGTATTCATTATTAACTGCTATGGTTTTTATTAAATTTATTTCTTTCTTTACCTCTTCACAACTCCACTTAGCACACTCCGTGCATGCTTGCGGCCCGTAGTGGGTGGCTGTTTCTATTTCTATTTTTTTTTTTTTTTTTTTTTTTTTAATTTTGTGTCGTAAGCTTTACAGCTGTGTTATAACTTTTATTATATGACTTGTTTGATTTCATAATTTCTGAGAAGGCAATCACAGTTATTGTCGAAACCAGGTTAAATAATTTTAATTTTGCGATTGGGGCTGCATTTTTATCCCTTGGCGTTGTAACGGTCACTGTCAATAGTAGCTATGTTCAAAATTTTTTAAGTGTATAACCGAAATAGTGTGATAAACTCAGGTATCAAAGAAGGTCTTTGGCTTGCATCCAGAACCCAGACAACTGCAAGATCTGTCGTTCATATTAGTTAAACATATTGTGGATAGCACCTTTCACATTGCTTTTATACCGGCCGCTCAAATTAAGTTGATACTCGGTGCGGTGGCGGATGGAGGCAACCGTAAACGGTAAATAAATGTCGCATTTACGATCGTTCACAGGTTATCAGATTGTACGAACAGTAGAAATTTTTTTTAAATAAAGTCTTTTTGTGAAAACAATAACTTTAAACTGATTAGTGGAGAACGTAACCTTGAAAATGATACCTCAGTAATTAATTCTGTTTTATGTAATATGAGATATGATGCAGCCTACCTCCCCCCACCAAAATAAAGGAATCATGAGAAATAATACATATGATAAAATTTCAAATCAATCGTTTCTTCTTGACTCCCGATCTGGGAAAGTTCATGTTCAGCTGATTTGTAATTTTGACACAATGTCGCACTCTAATATGCACACTAGACTGTGTGCCAGGTACATCTTGTACTGAATGTAACTTATAATACAGCTTCCACATATTATTGACGATATATACTCTACATAAAGATCTTCAACTACGCACATAAAGAAGTGTTGCATCACCACGGTTCTAGGGGTTCAAAAAATATATAAAAAGAAAATGTATGTCCTTCTTCCCCATGTAGAAAGTAGCTGAGAATTTGTACTACAATAACGAAGACATGCCGGTGTTTCGGATTGTAGCATACAACAACACCCCTTATACCCGGTAACGCATCATCTTGCAATGATGCATAACTGTATTCGTCGTGGCATACTATACACTAGATCATCAAGCGACTGTTGGCCCTGGTTGCCCCACACCTAATCGCCAATTCGGCGTGGATCTCTCAGACTGTTTTGCTCGGCTTCTCGTCCAGAAGCAGCCATTTTTCAGTGCACGGCAGGTATTTTGGATACGGTACATGTCTTGACAAAATGCTGCCAATTCTAAACTCGCCATGACATTTTCATGATGAACGGTATTCACAATATGTGGGCGATGATCACGATAATATTGTCATTCATTATGATAAATCCCTCACCGAAATGGTACAATGTAGCTGCTCTATGCGACGACGAATGTAACTCTGGTCGGCGTAGCTGTTAAATTGCCGTCTACTAACACCAGTGGTGACGGTGACTCCACATAATCCCACATGAAGCATCTACGTACCACCTCGTTGCTGCAGTAGCTGGACGCTTTGTGCAACTCGTTCGTGCTGACCAAGCTACCTCTAAAATCGTCTCCGACGGTTGTCTGGTTGAATACAGATGCAAGTCTCATCTGTGAATAACACTTGATACCAATTCTGTCGTCCATTAATCTTGCCGTTGAGGCCATCTGTACCGTGCTGTATGGTGTCAAAATTGGACATTACCAGGGGAGCCGGGATTGAAGTTACTTACCATACGGCCCGTTACGTACTTTTTGAGTCGAAAGACAACCTCCTGATGCTACATGGAAAACCGCATGGTCACGTTCCTCTCAGGTACCTCCAAGTTAAAATCGGTAACTAGTGGACATCAGCTGCAATGGTGGCCGTTGTGTGGCCAGAGCGAGGTAAGACAGTAACAGTACCCGTACCTCCTCCACATCAGAACAACATAGCTTTGTTTCAATACCAGACGAATGTAAACTTCCCTCAATGAAAGTCCCTCCTGACACGAAGTAGCAATGTGGATACGATCAAACTTCAGAAATGAGCTTCTAGGCGTCGCAGAAGCAGCGTACTTCCTTCCTGGTGTTATGAAGCTGATCGACCGTCTCAGCTACTGCAATGTAACTGCTCATTCGTGGTTTTTTACATCTTTGTGGCCGTTGAGTTCTATGGACAATCTAAGGATCAGTGTTCTTGATGCAATATATACATGGGTCATTCCACGTGAAGTGTCCAAGGGCTTCCAGCTCGACCACCTTTGACGAAATTTCTACAGTATCTACCCGAGGGTACGGCAAAGTTTCAAACTCACCTGTAACTTGGTTCACATACTAGAGCCATTTTTGTGAAGATCACTTTTACCGATACCGAAAAGCCGCGAAGAAATCTTCAACATTCCACTGTTCCTAATGTAAAAGAGAAGGACCCTTGGTTCTTGATATAGTGGTACAACGTTTCGTGCTCTACTAAAAAATTATGCAGATAGAGTTCAGAAAGCCGCGGTGGAGTAGCCGAGCGGTCTAAAGCAACTTGCTGCGGATCGCGCGGTTGTTCGCCGTGGAGGTTCGACTCCTCCCTGGGGCATGGGTGTATGTGTTTGTCCGTAGGTTAGTTTATCTAGGTTTAAGTAGAACTTGATGCCCTCCAGTACAGAATGCTTCGTCTTGTTCTCGGAGCTATGAAGTCAACACCCACCAACGCCTTGCTCGTGGAAGCGTCTGAAATGCCGTTAACTATACGTCGACAGATGCTGTCCGATATTTTCCTCCTCAGCCGAGCGTCAATATGTGATAGTGCCTCTCTCAAAACGGTACACCAATTTTGGAACATAACAGAAATGCATCACAGAAGAGGCATGACCCGAGTTCTTTTACTGGTTCGCAGCTACGAGAAATGGAGACATCTCTTCCCACTCATCATACAGGACACCAAACTTCCTTGTTTCCGTTATTCTTATCATCTGTTTTTCAACCCAGTCCCGGTGACACATTTGCCATCAGACTACACAACGGGGACCAACATCACTCTCGACGTGGAACAGTTTCTTCTCCGCAACTGGCCACAGCATGCTCACATCTATACTGACGGCTCTAAAACTGAAGCAGGGGTGGGATACGCCTTCTTTTGCCCCTCTAACGGCACCTACCAAATGTTTGCGCTTCCGCCTGCATCATCTATTTACACGGCAGAGTTACTAGCCATCAGGGAGGCCATTTATTACGGCGCACGAACATTTAACTCTATATTGATCCTCACCGACTCTCAAAGCGTGCTGAAAAAATTACAACATCCGACGTTTGACAAACGAACGAATAGATATATATTGGACGTCTTGGAGGCCATAACAAATGCACAGACAGTGGGCATAGACATCCACTTACTTTGGATTAAAGGACATCGAGGTATACCCCATAACGAAACAGTAGACCGCCTTGCCAAGAGAAGTATTACGGAAGGACAACAACGCCCCACGCCGATTCCATATACAGACTTACGAACGACGATTCGGAAAGCTGCCTATCGCACTTGGGACCACGAATGGCACCTCTCTCATGTGTTTAAGGGAGGACACCTGGCAGCTATACAACCAAATGTCTCCTCACGACCGTGGTTTTCATCGATGACGCTTAGTAGACGTCATGCAACGTCCATCATTCGGATGAGACTGGGGCATGGATGTTACCCTGCCCACCTACACCGTTTGAAAATCATCGCTTCTCGGCATTGCGACAAAGATGTAACGGCAGTGGCGGATCTCAACCACATCATACTGGCATGCACCAAGTACACGGCCGCACAAAGTGTATTCTACCGAACGCTGGTCGCGAGGGGTTACCCCCTCCCCACAAGTGTCACTGTCCTCCTTCATGGATTCGACAAGCTTAAGTACACTTTACTGAAGGACTACCTCAAAGTCACTGGCATACAGCTCTAATTTTAGAGCTAGTGTGTTTACTTTGAACATGCACAGTGGGAAACTGCATAAGTGATTTTATATTATATTTTGACTTTTATTTGTCTTTGCACCTCTCATTTGGTCCTATGCTTTCTGCCCTTTTATTGTATTACAAATATCTGTCGTACTGTTAAATATGTATTGTTTAATGTCTTTACATGTTATTTTTCTACTTTTATTCTAAGGCTATATGATGTAACATACTTATTAATATTGTGCTGTACATTGTAAGAATCTCAATTCTATTGTAATGTTGTCAATGTAATAACCGCTGGCTGTATGGTCACTGTCACCAAAAGCCATAATAAAGAATTAAAAAAAAAAAAAAAAAAAAAAAAAAAAGTAGTTTGTAAGCTACGGACTGCTGACCACGCAGTTAGGTCCGATAGATTTACAGACATTTGAGCATTTGAGTTTTTGAGTTCATAAAGCAATGCATTTGGCAAAAACTCAGTTCAAAGTGGGCAACAAATCATGTAGCGACAAATTAGCCCCATAGTTTAAGGAGGCAGAAGTAGTGTAGAAACTGCGCTACAGACCTGATCTTTCGTCAAACTATTTTCTGTCTGGGTGTGTACTATATCAGCAATGTATCTCAAAATGGACATCTACCACATTATTTTCTTAGTTTTCAAAATGACAAGCCGAGATCGCACACTAACAATTTATTAAATGACGACCGGTTTCGGTGCACTGTGTCACCATCATCTGGTCACATATATGTTATAATCTGGTCATCTTGTTAAAAAAATTGGGTATAAAATTGTAACGTCACCGCTGCGTCCACCTAATCCTCGATGGGCGAAGTTGCCGTTACATTCTATTTTATGCTTAATCATTTAATAATTGTTCCAATGATTTGACGGTATGGGATGCGGACAATTACTAGGTTGATCCATGACAGTAAACTTTGTTAACTTCCTTTATTATGGAACGACAAATGTTAAAAACTCTTCCCTTTAAACACACTGATTTAATAACTGCGTGCCACTACGAGGAATGTCTGCAAGTCCACACTGAAACATTTCAATATACAACTGCAACCCGTATGCGATACTACGGAATGGCAAAAACTTTAGTCACCACTAAACGCAGGTTACGAACTCACTGCCGACATGATGCCGCCTCGCTCTGCGGTCGGCTGGAGACTGCCGCACACCGGCCAACAAACAAAGAACATTCCAACCTAAGCATTGTTGCCAGCAGCTATCGCTGCACACCAACGATAACTATCGTTCGACCAAAACGTACTAAAGAGGTTACTAACCTAAAACCTTGTATCCTCACAAAATAACAAGTGCAACATTGCACTTAGTGACTATATGAAAAATACATAAGTTAAAAACATGACAGCGTAAAAATACAAATTTTGTAAGCTTTCATGTTTTTAATTTATGTATTTTTCATATAGTGACTAAGTGCAATATTGTACTTCTTATTTTATATCCAATTTTTTGCTCCATCACGACACTAGTATTTGTTGTAAAGTGACTGAATCGTTCAATGTACCGCTTATGTTTGTGGATTTCGGTAAGCGAGTGTAAACGTGGAGGAATTAAAATCCAGTGGCATTCCGTGTTTTATGAACAAAATCGTAGTTAAAGTTCTAAAATCATTTTCACAGCAATTTAGCGTCACATCTGCGACCTGTATGCCGAACCTGCGTGGGACATTATCTACTTCGAGATCTAAGGTCAGTAATAAATAAAAGAACTTTGTTTCACTAGCCTGAAGCCGGCCCCGGTGGCCGAGCGTTCTGCGGCGCGTGAGTCTGCACGGCCACTATGGTCGGGGTTCTAATCCCCCCTCGGGCATGGATATTTATGCCGTCTTTAGTATTAGCTAGTTAATAAGTAGTTTGTAAGATTAGGGACTGATTACCCCGTAGTTAAGTCCCATAAGCTCTACAAACAGTTGAACATTTATACAAAAAAATAAAACTGATACCACGATGTCACTATAAATTTGACGTCACGCCACAGTGGCGTGCGCAGGCTGCTAGGATATTTCGCGTTCAAATTTAGACACAAAAGTTTCAGAAAATTGGGAACAAGTAATACTCGATGTAAAGAATCTATCTATTATACAGGAAAATAGTTATGTATAACACAATTCTAAATACATGAAAATAATAGTAATTGAAAGAAAACCACTTCCACTTGGGAAGTAATCCCATTAGTGTCCACTTGTCGCCTAATGGAAGAAATACGTTTTAATTATTTTTTACAACTTTTTACGACGATCGCAGACAATGCCCGAAGAACTCATTGATTCGTCGTTACGAAATGTTCAAATGTTTGTAAATCTATCGGATCAAACTGAGTGGTCATCAGTCCGTAGCTTACAAACTACTTAAACTAAGCTAAACTAACCTAAGGACAACACACACACACAATGGCGAGCAACCGCGCGCACCACAGCGAGGTGCCTTAGACCGCTCGGCTACTCCACCGCGGCCGTCGTTAGGAAAGATCCATAAAATGAATAGATGGACATGAACTGATAGTATGTGTTGTACATACCGCGAACAGAGCAGGACGTAGCCAACAGTCTTTTGACCCCTCCCCAATTTCGTCAAAAAGCCAAGATTAAGGGGACCTCTCAAAAAAAAAAAAAAAAAAAAAAAAAAAAAAAAAAAAATCCCTTCGATATGTTCCTGGGAAATTGATCATGTCAGATAACTTATATTTTAAAGCGAAAAATATCCAAATTGTGGAATAATGAATATTCGAAGAGCTGGAGCTGCGGTGGAGTAGCCGAGCGGTCTAAAGCACTTTGCTGCGGAACGGCCGGTTGCTCGCCGTCGGAGGTTCGAGTCCTCCCTGGGGCATGGGTGTGAGTGTGTTTTTTGTCCTTTAGGTAAGTAGTTTGTAAGCTACGGACTGATGACCACGCAGGTTCGTCCGATAGATTTATAAACATTTGAACATTTGAAGAGCTGGATAAAATCAGCTGACGCTTAAACTCACAGCAAACGGTCTACTGAGGGCCTGGACGAAGTGTTCCCTTTAATCTGCAAGCCGGACCGAGTGTATGAGCCTTGTTCACGTGAGGGTTCGGTAACGCCACGCAGTCGTACGCCGCCCGGGAGACAAGACAGCCCTCACGCCCCAGCGGCGTGAGCCGTCACGAACGTGTTAATGCTGTTATTAACCGAAACTATTACAGTTGCCTTTAGTGCTCCATCACTGCCCTTGTCTTTGTATCATTAAATTCCTTCCTTATTCTGTGCTCTCTGTCTCTGTCTCTGTCTCTCTCTCTCTCTCTCTCTCTCTCTCTCTCTCTCTCTCTCTCTATCACACTCACACTTTTGTCCTCTCTAAGTTCGCCTCAACCCGCACGGACACAAGCAAAGCGCGACCACCAGAGCCGCTTGCCTCCACGACGCGGTGGCCTAGAGATACCGCCGGCCGCCTCAGACACGACACAGCAGCGGCTGGGCATTAATTTTCATAATCCTCGCAGCGAGGCTGTGGCCTGACCGCGCTGCCACCGACCCCGCCTGTTTTCTCTCTGTGTCTCAACCGTCGGCTCACGAGTCCCTCCCACAAGCGTCCGTGTTTCTCAACGACGCTCACTGCAGACTGCACACGCGGCTTCACACGGTATTTCAGGCACCGCAGCCAAGCTTGTGGGTCGCTTTGCCGGTGTTACACAAATGAAACATTTACCTCTAACGCCAAATGACTATTTATGTCTGTCATGCCGGGACGAAGGTTTTGTTGCTTCTAAATAATAAAACCTATATAATTTGCTCATGACAGGGAGCGATCTTATAAATGTATTTTGTAAATAATGAAATGCCAAGATCACGGTATTTCGTCTTTATTAATGACAGTAGTGGGCATTACTGTTACATGCTGTCGTGTGAACTTAAAATAGCTGACAGAATAAATTCAGGGTCAACACAAGTACAAATTTGAAAAGTAAGGAGGCGAGAAACTCATGGGTACTATCGATAGTGGCGCCGCCATAAACAAAGCCAATAATGAATCTATAGTACAACACTCTTAAAGTGAGAAACTTCAAAAAATAATTTAACAAATTTTGGTAGTTATTAAATAATAACAATCAAGATAAATCCACCATGGTTGATAGGAAGGGACGGCAAAGAAACAAATAGTGGGCGCTTCGTAGAACAAAGTTACAGTACATGGAACAATTGCTTTACATTAGGCCACCAAACATTAGTTTTGAGACATATACTTTAGCATAAGCACAAAAATAATAATAAATAAAACATAAAAAATAAAATATAATTAAAAACAACCAAATACTTCTAAAAATGCATATTGCCAACCATCAGTTTATTATATTTATAACTAACAGTTTCGATAGTGAACCATCATCAGAAAAGTCTGTAAATAAAAGTGACAAGCATGAATTGTACACAAGTTAAAATAAAAAAAAAATAATGGAATCCAGTAGTTTCATTCAGGAAATACAAATTAAACAGACTCATTACGTTGGTACATTGTCTGTCCCCTTATACATGTCAATAAATAACAGATTCGTAAAATGCCACTTCACATTACGTCTCGATGATAAATAAACCAATACTAGGCAGCGTTATAGTGAGCCAGGGTCTATGAATTAAAAGAGTATCTAACAAAAATATTAAGAACTACGTAGTTGATGTGATAAAGTTAGATCTTTGACAGGCATCACAGGATATATCTTTCGTGAGGTGTCATGGCAACTGATGCGGAGAGTTTTAAGCAAACATTACGTAAAATGACAGTTTGGACCGTAAAAACAATAAATAAATATGTACCATAACAACCACTATCTGTCAAAGTATGAAGTAAGGTGAACGAAATATGCATTGATGACGTAATATTAGGGAAAATAGCGGACGGTTATCCTGTGACAGCGCCCTATTCTGTGCCATAAATAACCTTTTTCATTCATAAGAGTTGCCTAAAAAATAATACCATAGTGAATGAAAATATGGAAAGCAGGCACTTTTCGTGTTAAGATATCGTATAATTTTAGTACAATGGTAAATAATACAACATTCATTTTTTAACAAGATCCTGAACACAGACTTTCCAAGGCAATACACCTAGGTATCTATCTGATGAACGAAAAATTTCAAATATTTAATCTCACTTATGATTTTCTCATTTTGTTGAATTGTGTTTGTAAAACTGTGAATTGACTTCGATTTAGTTTCAACAAGCGACGAATTTTGAACCTCATTATTTTATACTGTGTCAATATTGGAAACAAAATCATTCAGCACCAAGGTGGTATCATCAGCATGTATAAATATCTCATAATCACCCGCTATACTAGAAGGCATATATAAAAGTAAAAATCAAAACAACTATTTCCTTTTTTGGATTTAAGAATTGTTTAAAAAAATTATCAATTGTTTTACAAATTGATTGTAAGACTTTATATAGTAGAAGAAACACTTTTTTGAAGGTTGACTTAAAAATGTCCTCTCATAAAACAACCAATAAATTCTGAAGCCGCGTCAGCTGTTTTTATTGAGATCCTTTTTCTTTATACAGGTCCACTACCATTTTCGCGTCATTAGATACGCATCTTCAGGTGTTACAGTGTTAAACAACAAAACATAAATTAAAATTACAGAACCAATAACTTGATAAACGCGATACATGAATTGAACAAGGTAATACTTACAATTTTTTCTCTCGTCATAATTCGTTACTGAGTCCCAACATTCTAGTTGCTTTCATCCGTCAATGGGAGGACATTTTTTAAGTCAATCTTCAAAAAAGTGTTTCTTCTACTATATAAAGTCTTGCAATCAATTTTTAATAATTTTTTAAACAATTCATAAATTCAAAAAAGAAAATGTATTCACTCAGCTGTGGATACCCCAAATACAAAATAATCTGTACGAAACAACTATGGCCCTCGGGGTACCCTAGCCTGTTGCATGTTGTTGTTGTTGTGGCTTTCAGTCCGCACACTGGTTTGATGCAGCCCTCCATGCTACCCTGTGCTGTGCAAGTCTCTTCATCTGTGAATACGTTCGGCAAACTACATCCTTTTGAATCTGCTTACTGTATTCGTCCCTCGCTCTCCCTCTTCGATTTTTACCGACACACTTCCTTCTAATGCTAAGTTGACAATTCCGTGATGTCTCAGAATGTGTCCAACCAATCTATTCTTTCTCTTAGTCAGAATATGCCAGAAACTCCTTTTCTCCCTGATTCGGTTAAGTACCTCCTCATTAGTTACGTGATGTACCCATGTAATTTTCATTATTCGTCTGCTGCATCACATTTCAAAAGCTTCTATCATCTTTTTATCTGAACTCCTTATCGTCCACGTTTCACTCCCATACAATGCTACACTCCAGACAAATGTTTTCAGAAAGGGCTTCCTAACATTTAAATTAATATTGAATGTTAACAAATTTCGCTTCTTCAGAAACGCTTTTCTTCCCATGGCCATTCTGCATTTTATATCTTCTTTACTTGGGCCATCAGAAGTTACATTGCTACCTAAATAACAAAATTTATCTACTACTTTTATTGTCTCATTACCTAATCTAATTCCTTCAGCATCACCAGATTTTCTGACATTCATTCCATTACCTTCGTTTTACAATTGTTAATTTTCAAGACACTGTCCATTCCATTCAATTGCTCTTCCAGATCCTTTGCGGTCTCTGACAGAATTACTAGTCATCGGCAAACCGCAATGTTTTTATTTCTTCTCCCTGCACTTTAACGTTTAGCCCGGACACCGGTCTTTTGGACCGGGGCGACCCCCTTCTCCTCACTCCCCTTCTCTCTGAGTGCGTGTCAGCACTCTGCCCTCCACAGTAGCCTCAAGGCAGTTGAAAAGGAAGTCGAAGTAAGTCATTTTTTCGTTGTGCATCTGTCCGAAGTTCTGTAATTAACGAATTCCACTCTCCACTCCCAGTCAAAAAAGGGCGATGTATACACTGAATGTCTGTATTTTCTCCGGTCCAATGTACCCCACTTACCCTCAAGTTGCGTGTTTTTCCTTTCACAGACAATTGCAAGTCTATGAAATTGGAAAAAATCTACATATCAAATGTGTGAGAAAACTATTGGGGGTGTATGCTGGGGAAGGAGGCGACCGACTGGTGCACTACGTGCATTTTAAGACAATTAAATGCATGCAAAAAAGGTCGAAAGAAACTGAAAGAAAAGGCACCGCGGTCTTAAAGACAAAGTGTACGCTTTGTGTGCCATAAGGGGGTGTACGGGCTGAAGGTTAATGCCCTCGCAGCCATTTTGAACGCTACAGAGAATTATCATACGTCTTAATTATTTTGTCAAGTAGACTCAACCACATAGTTCGTTCATTGGCACTTTGAAGGCTCTATCGACTAAACAGCGTAGGGCATAAAGTTTTTGGCCATTAGGGTGACAAGAGCTGTTATGTATTAGAATGTCGGTAGTTGTAGGTTTCCTACGTACTTTAAAGCTTTCTGCCCTACTCTGTTTAGTCGATAGAGCCTTCAAAGTGCCACTGAACGAAAAAACAGAACCACTGAATTTATCATTATAAGACAGCTTGCTAAGACGAATGGTTACCAAGTAAACGTAGTGAATAACCTAATACGAAGGAAACAACGTGCGAAATCATGTATAAATGGCACGGATAATATCAAGAGGGTAATGGTTCCATACTTTGGTAATCTGTTTCAGAAAGTGGCCAACATACTAAAACCTTTTAAAGTAGAAGCTGCTTTTAAAACTAATAATACGTTACATCATAAATTACGAAATAACTCAAACCAAAAGACTGATAAATTTCACAAAGCAGGGTTTTATAAGATACAGTGTAGTAGTTGCAATGCCAACTACATTGGTCAGACCGGTAGATCGTTTAAAGTTAGGTACAAGGAACATATAATTTTGACAAGTCCGCTGTAGCTACACATATCCGCGAAACTGGCCACCCATTAAAGCAGATTGAAGATGACCTTAAGATTTTACATAATTAAATAATCATTAAGGGAAGAACGCTAGGGCAGCTGGAGATTACAATACATAACGCAAAAAGCGACGTTTCATTAAATGAACAAGTTCAAGGCAATACATACAGCCTTTTTAAAAGCTTTGTGGACCTATTATAACAAAAGTCGTTTATTTTAAATTTCAACCTCTGTCTTACTGTGCAAACGATTTCGCGACACCTAAATTTACCCACTACCTTGTGGATGATCTTTGGTATTTAGAGGTCTTTGTTTTTCATATGCATACGCGCGCCCCATTCGTGTTGTTGACTCCGTGCGGTTCACTAGTGTTACGCGTCGCCAGTGCTGGTGTCTGTTATCAATCTTGACGAAGCACAGTATGCTGAGGAGCTTCCTGCGGAGTCACGGTTACAAGGGAAGTAACCACGTTTTCTTTTATTACGTTTTAGATTTTTATTATCTCGGGTTTTAAAGATTCTTGTATATTTTATCTGATAATGGGGGCTTGACCCTTGAAACGCATCATATTTTAGTTATTCATATTTTATTACGTTTTAGATTTTTATTGTCTCGGGTTTTAAAGATTCTTGTATATTCTTGAAACGCGTCATATTTTACGAACTATGTGGTTGAGCCTATTTGACAAAATAATTAAGCATACAACCGCGAACTCACATCCATTATGGATATAATTAAGTTTATATCTTATGTCTGTTATTAAAGTATGTGCTGAATGAATTGTGAACATTTTCAAACCAAATGTTCAAATGTTTGTATACCTTATGGGACTTAACTACGGGGTTATCAGTCACTAAACTTACAAACTACTTATGAACTAACTAATCCTAAGGACGGCACAAATATCCATGTCCGAGGGGGGATTCGAACCCCCGACCGTAGTGGCCGTGCAGACCGTGACTGGAGCGCCTCAGTCCCCTCGGCCACCGCAGCCGGCATGAACTATTTCCCTTACTCTGTAATATTCCAACTTCTGGAATAATATTTTCTGATGAACACAATCGAATGCCAAACTACGTACATGTTATCTCCCAGATAAATTTCGCTGTAATATTTGCGGCGCTTCTTGGTGTTGCATTTGGCCTAGCCAGTTTGTCGTGAGAGAAACACATCTGTTATCAAGCTGAGAGTAGCAACCACGATGTCAGATGGCAACCAAGATAGGCTTCACGTGGAACTCTCTGTCCACTGTAGCCTGTGCAGTGCTGAAGCTGACTCGCTGGGAGGCGTCGTAGCCGCGCCCCAGAACGGCTCGGCCTGGCCTGGCCCGGCCGCTGCGGCTGTCCGGAGCCATATGGCCCATTGCCCCTGGGAATTATCTCTGGCGGTCCGCTGTTAGCGGCGACCGCAATGTGGCCAGTCCCCGCTAGGCGAGAACAGATAGCAGTTCGCAGCGCGCCCGCGCTCCCGCCGGCGGCGCCACGTGCGCTCTGGACCAGCAACTGTCGCCGGCACTTGCCCGCCCACCTGACACACGTGCAGTGTTGCCAGATCCTCCGAAAAATCGGAAGATCTTCCGCATTTTTAAATTATTCCGGAATGTTTTAAATGTGTTTATTTCCGTCAACAGTTGCCATATTATTGTTTAATTACATGTTTCGATCACTTGGATCATCTTCAGGTCTTATAATTGCGTCCGCAACTCGTCTGGCTGAGTACTAATTGGTACTCAGCCAGACGAGTTGCGGACGCAACTATAATAAGATCTGAAGATGATCCAAGTGATCGATACATGTAATTGAACAATTATATGGCAACTGTTGACGAAAATAAACACATTTAAAATAACACAGTGCAGTTGCGGACACTCTACAGTCGATCATGTCGACTATAATAATATTCCGGAATATACGAAATTTCGAGTGAGTCCTCCGAAATTTTCCGAATTTTCCTGATATTTCAAGTGAATCTTCCGAAAATTTAAAAAACTTCCTTTTGCAACATGCCACGCCATCTGTGAGACAGTCTTGTCTACATAAACTGAGGTCGTGCTAAGAGATGGCGCTACTTCAGTAGAACTACTACACTACTACAGTACTGTTCAGACATAAGCGTTGGCAACGCCACGAAAACGCAACATACAGCGTCATCTGCGAGACAGCCTTGTCAACATAAAGATATACAGGTCACAAATATATAATGACTTGTGCAAAATTATTTCTGTGAAGATTCTATGAAGCTCTACTTGCTTTTATTTACTTTTCTAACAAGAAAATATATAAAATCAATTGTAAGTTACGTTTATAAATATTTTCACCTACAGTAAGAATAAAGGTTAAATTGGATATAAGAGACAGTCTTAATTTCACTCCACTAGATCTGATAAAACTATATATATATATACCTCATCTTACGAAAATTTTAAGGTTGATCTTCAAAAATAAATATATATGTAAATAAAATAAAAAAATAGAAAAAAATTGGAGATCTGGCAATACTGCACATGTCCAAGATTGCCGAAGCAACGATACGGCTCCCAGGTTCCAGCATAGATGAGGGGTTTTCGTGTGCTCTCCCCTACGACTACTACCTTTACTCAGCGCCCAATATTTTATATCTCCATTACTCGTAACTTCTCTCATGGAGGGAAATCTCCTCTTGCTCCAATTCCTTCCTCTCCCCCACTACGTCCTCAATCACACTTTCCATCTCCTTTCCCCCTAGGCATTTGTTTCCTATTCCACTCCAAAATAGAACGAGGGAAAAAAATAATATACGCCACTGAATGAGTACTAATTTCTCTGATCTTGTCTTATCTTTACTCGAAATACTGTTCGAAATTCCGGCCCTCTCAGAATTTCTCGAAAAGAATGTCGTCATTCCTCCAGAAATCTCCATTTGAATTCCCAGAGCATTTCTGAGACTCACGCGCATTGGTCGAACCTACCAGTAACGAATCTACCTGCTCGCCTCTGAACTGCTTCCATTTCTTCCTTTAATCGGCTGCGCATCCCAAACACTTGAACAATACTCAAGAAGAGATTGTATAAGCATTTTATACGCGGTCTCCTTTACAGATGAAGTACATCAGAAGTCGGTTGTCCACCTTACTCACAATACTCCTTAACATTTCATTCCATTTCATATCGCTCTGCAATCTTATGCCTAGATATTTTAATGACGCTGCTGCATCAAGAAGCTCACTACTAATGCGTTATTCGAACACTATGGGTTTTCCCTACTCATGTGCATCATCTTACATTTTCCTACATTTAGAGCTAGCTGCCATTCTTCACACCAACTAGAAATTTTTTCCGTCATCCTATATGCTATTACAGTCAATTAAAGACGATACCCTCCCCTACACCACAGCTTCATCACCAAAGAGCTGAAAAATTCAAGTTACTCTGCCCATCAGAACGTTTATATAGATATATATATTAGTGGTCCTATGACACTCCCCTGGAGCACGCCTTTTGATAAACTCGTCTCTGATGAACACTCGCCATCGAGAGCAACGTACTTAGGAACAACGTGCTTAGGATGTCTTCCAGCCAGTCACAAATCTTTGACCTAATTCCATATGCTCGAATCTTCTGAATGCTCCTTCTCCTAGCACACTATTTTCCATTCAAGCCTACTTCAATCTGACCAACTTCTTCGATTCTCTCAATACAACGCTTTCTTTTCATCAACTTTCATAAACCGTCTAGCCTCCTTCCTCTTCAATCCAATTTGTCCTTGCCTCTTTCTTTGCCTACATACTCCTTCTGACTATTTCTACCCATCTCCTCCACTGTAAATAGCCTCCTTTTTCCCCCTTCTACTATCATCTCCTCCTCTCCCCAGCCTTCTGCCGCTGCTGATATTCGCATCGTTTTCTTCCTCTGAACGTAGGACATGTTCCAACATTCTAGGCGTGGGGACTGAGCGTGACTCTCCACTGCCATTCTTCTGGTTTATCTGTGTAGCTGGTGAAGTCTGCCGAGCAGTTAATCAATGGACACTCCGCAATGTGGATGCTTTTCAGCGTATTCGACACGGGCGAGCCACCTTTTCACTTGCTGAACAGTAAGCTTTCATTTCTAACAAGCGGTGGAAAGTAGCAAATATAAATTTACTACGCAATTTGCATATAGCAACAGCATGATAAAAGTGAACTCGAACATGAAACAGTTTTTTGTACAAAAATATAAAAAATAGAGGAAAGAAGTCTTTCACGACGACACTCTTGAGTAAAAAAAATATCGGATTTCATGCCGTGCCAATTATTGGTAAAATATCAAGCTTTCGACGACTACCTCCATCGTGAGGAGCAACTATGCTGGTGCTGTGGTGGCCTTAAACAGCTGCTTTATTTATTATATTTATTTATTTATTTACGAAGTTCTCCTCTTCCCACAACTAACAACAAGACCCAGACATCTTTTTACTTGTCGCAAGAATACTCACAATTTTTAAATGTAAAATATAGATGACGATCTATTTTGGTGATGCAAATTTCAATCGTTTGATATGTCCTTTTTCACGTTGTCTTTATTTTATTGAAAATAGGAGAACTTTGTTAAAAAAAAAAAAAAAAAAAAAAATCTGACGGTGATGACAGAATGAAACTTTCACTCTGCAGCGGAGTGGGCGCTGATATGAAACTTCGTGGCAGATTAAAATTGTGTGCCAGAACCGGGACTCGAACTTGGGACCTTCGCGGGTAAGCGCACTACCGACTGTGCTATCACGACACGACTCACTATGCCGCCTCACAACTTTTCTTCCGCCAGTACCTCGCCTCCTACTTTCCAACCTTACAGAAGCTTTCCTGCGAACCAAGCAAGACTAGCACTCCTGGAAGAAAGGATATGGTGAAGACATGGCTTAGCCACAGCCTAAGGGATGTTTCCAGAATGAAACTTTCACTCTGCAGCGGAGTGTGCATTGATATGAAACTTCCTGGCAGATTAAAATTGTGTGCCGGAACCGGGACTCGAACCTGGGACCTTTGCCTTTGCCTTTGGCATAGTACTTCGAAACCTTCCTTTTCGCGGGCAAGCGCTATACCAACTGAGCTTTCTCGACACGACTCATTATCGCTCCTCACAACTTTACTTCCGACAGTACCTCGCTTCCTACTTTCCAAACTTCACAGAAGCTCTCCTGTGGGTCTTGGAGATAATTGGTTTCTAATAGATATACAGACAGACACTACGGTCACTGAAAACACTTATAATTAGGTTAACTTTTTTCCCTTGAGTCTATTTTGATGAAATCAGCCTAGATCCTGAACCAATCTTCACTCATGATTCCTGTGAAAACAGCGTGACCATTCGTCCAGTAAAGATTGAAGCGAACAGCGACAAGCCTACATTTACAGATTTATTATTAGTCTATACTGTTCAGATTTCGGTTAGTCATACCACCTCTGAAATTATTTCAAATTTTTTTGAACGCTCTTTATATACAGTTCTTACCTACCATGGCTAAAGTTTTGAAACGTAGCTATCACACAGTAGCGAAAAAAAAAAAAAAAAAAAAAAAAAAAAAGAACACTTTGCGGACATGTAAAGTCATAATAGACTACATATCAAATATTGCAACAGGCAGTAAAGTGTGCACAAAATTATGTATTTTTTCGTTGTATATTTCAGACAGTGAAAAATATTTTAGATTTAGCTCGAGGATATTTGACGAATTCTTGCAGCTTATTTCACTTAATTCGCATCAGCTACAAAAGTTAATAAAGTGACACGCAAACGAAAATGGAAATGTGAAGGATTCCTGTATTGTATCTGGTTTATTGAAGCATTATTATTCCAGATATCCGCTCCTCTCGCAGAAAATTTCCAGAACAATAACGTGAATATTGGCCCTCTCATCCAAATTTAAAATGCAGATACATGTAAAAACATTTATAAATTCAGGCAAACCTGTGATGTAACAAAAATATAGATTGATATGGTGAAGAATTCGCAATAAACCGCGATCGATCTCCTACTTGCCGGCCGCGGTGGCAGAGGGGACTGAGGCGCTCCAGTCACGGTCTGCACGCTCACTACGGTCGGGGGTTCGAATCCCCCCTCGGGCATGGATATTTCTGCCGTCCTTAGTATAAGGTAGTTGATAAGTAGTTTGTAAGTTTAGGGACTGATGACCCCGTAGTGAAGTCCCATAAGCTTAACAAACATTTGAACATTTTGATCTCCTACTTCAAAGCTGCATAACGACACACGAATAAAGATATGTCTGTAACTCTCAGTAAAAAGACTTGACTTACGCGGCCGAATAATGCCACGCGGGATCTCCCGGTCAAAGATGCTAGAAGATCATTTCATTTCATTAAACTATATACTGGGGTAATGTTTGCATAAGCCTCTGACTACCACTTGACTAGCACCAACCATATTCAGTTTAACCCACTTCTTCGTACTTCGACACAGTTTACAATAGAAAGAGAAATAACTTTACCATGACTGAAATAGGAAACTCACAGTATAGGTTGTTTGATGTAAGCAGGATCTTGAACAGACTAGTAACAGAGTATCTGAGCCTTCGACGGGTTAGCGGAGGCAGTGTTGTACCAAGGCCAATATTGCAGGAGTTTATGGCAATGGCCTCGGATGACGAACACTGCATATTGGTGGCTTAATTGTTTGTAATTTCCAACCGCAAAAAGATTGCAAAAGCCCCAGCGCTGTATGAGCCTGCACCTGTACGACTGCACAACGGCGAACAACGCACTTGCCCTTCTCTGCTAACACACGAAATGCAAACTTTATTACAGATTCATATTTGTGTGTGCTGTGAATAACAGCCTAATTTCATTTTAACCTGTCTCCCACCCGCGATTTTCCTGTCGACCTTATAAATACAAAAGACTACCCGAGTGTCCTAAATTTTTGGTAAGTCAGTAAGGATTGAAGCAACTGATGGTTATTCTTCTTAGTTGTATTCTACTTAAAACACGTCTGAAGTTTCTTAGAGAGTCTAGACGGAAGTTTACATCAACAGATTTTCATTCATATTATAAAACCTGACTACAGTTAGAATTGGTACTTTTTCATAATAATCTTGCTTTTGTAAAATATTTAAAGACAGTGTTAGATTTTGACCAATTCGCAGATTAGTTTATACATTTAATAAAATGCAACCATCAGCTGTTTATTGAAATCCTTAAAATCGACTAGTTTCGGTCGAGGACCTTCATCATGGATAAAAAGGTATTAAAACAGGTTAGTCAACAGCATTAAATAAAATATATCTGGGTGAAAACAGCAGAAGTTACTTTGAATAAAATTACAAATGTCATACAACATTATCATAGTCAAAATAATCATAAAATGATTCTCGCATTTAAATGGTTTTTTATGTTTGTTTCGTCTATGATAATCTAGTAGGACAGTTGTAATTTTTTTCAAAGTGACTCCTGCTGTTTTCAGCCAGATGTATTTTATTTAATGCTGTTGACTAACGTGTTTTAATACCTTTTCGTCTATGAAGATGATCCTCGACCGAAAGTAATCGATTTTCAGGATTTTAATAAACAGCTGATGGTTAAAGATGCATTTTATTAAATACATGATGGATGTTAGCACTGACCTTACCTAAACGTAGTTTATACCGTTAGATATCTGCTCAACATGTAGTATGTCATCGAATTCTAACGTAGAAGTATTATATCTTTATTATTAAAAGTAAACTAAGCAGAATAACAGTATTCTTTGATCATGGTGCAGAGGTGTTATTCGAATACACAGTGGTTAAGAAAGAAAATAATTAGAGATGTTATAGTGTAAAACCTCATGTTAGATAACCTTGTCTGCGTTGGAGACATGCAACCTGACGTAATTTTCGGTTAAGGATTTAAAGGCCTCGAAAGATGGCAGATAAATTTGGTATAATAGCACAGCTACACGCGAACCATCACAAGATAAAAAAAATAATAAATAAAATAAAAAAAAGAGATAATCTTTATTACCATGTCACCTTAACGGCTTAGTATTATATCTTTCATGAAAACCCTGTCAACAAGAAGATTCGAACATAACCCGATGTTTTTAAGTCGCGCACCTAGGAGAGACACCGCGCTGAACACGGTGTGACGGCTTGACAGGGATTGGGCTTTCAGTGACAAATGCGTCACCCGCAATTCTGTAACAAATTATGAAGATGCCTCAAAAACAAGAATCGCGTTAACAGAGCTTACCACTTATAGTTTCAACAGAATAGGTTTGTTTGTAAAACTTATGGAACTTAACTGCGGGGTCATCAGTCCCTAAACTTACAAAATACTTATGAACTAGCTTTTACTAAAGACGTCACAAACATCCATGCCCGAGAGGGGGGAGGGGGGTACAAACAGCTTCGCGCACCGTAGCATAGTCCCAAAATGCGCTCAGCCGCTCCGCCGCGGCAGAGTATGTCTCCTGCTAAAATATCGCTAAAGTTGCTGCGCTTCTGCCATGAGGTAGGGAGATTAACAAGTAAATACAGTGAAGTAATTAGATTTCGTCAATACGCTTTAGTGTCTTAATGTCCGGGTGTCCTAATACGGCGAATAATTAACGGAGGAGAGAGGTTTTAGTGAGTTTTGTAATTCCTTCAGTCTAATTATCTCGCGGTTAAAGGAACTTTAGATTCTTCGCATCTTCTAAATACCGGTCATCTAATAGACACCACCAAATGTTGTCTGCTCCTCGACGGGCGTGTTCAGAAGCTGAGTGAGGTGATAGGAAGCAGGAGAACTCTTCGACATCTCATTTTCTCAACTATAATAATGTTTCACACATAAGTGCTAAGCGTAATTTGGTAGCACAAAACCTTATGATAATAGCTAGTGAACAGTAAACCTGCCATAGTGCCATATCTCCCTCTGTATGTAAACTGCCAAGTGATACAACTTTATCAGATTGAAATTAGTAATAATTAATTCTAGCTGCGGTCGTCAGGCGATGGATGAGGAAAATTAAATTTTGCCATTGATCGGTACTGAAAAGGCAGTATACTGCAGTGCACATGACGTTCAGTGACGGCTCATAATTAACGCCTCCTCTGTGCCCCAAAGTGATGTAATGATGTTCAGCTCATAATACAGCAATCAAAATTAACTTGTCAGTTAAAACCGCTATTCAAACACCTGCCAACAACCAGTGTTTATTTTCGTGGCACTATGCCCAAGAACATTATTGTAATGTCATTATAGTCTCGATGTTAGAAAGCATGTTATATTTTACACCTCAAATAACATCCGAAAACACATGAATGTCATTGGAAAACAGAAAATTTTCCATTCAAGTCAATCAGTGACTAGTTCACGAACAGTAATTTTACACCGTCTGTCCGCGTTACGTTCTAAGGTGAAAATTACCGTCAATCTCAATAGGAATGTTGACGTTACGAGTAACGTATTATTATACTTCATTTGCTCATGATAGGGATAGGCGATCGTCTTGTCATTTAATGCTATGGCAAAATCGCAAACCATTTATTTATTCGTTTTGACGAGCGCTTTTGGTACAACGGGCAGCACCTTCTGGTCTCTTATATCCTACAGTATTTACGTCTGTAAGATATCAGATAGCAGAATATGGCAACCATTGTACCGAAGCAGTCGTCAAAACAAATAAAGGAACAATTGAAGACCTTGCCGTAAAATTAATTTGAATCAAAATTATTTGTTCCGCTTAACACTCCATAATATTATTCTTCCAACTTCGCATAATGTAAAATTTTTGCTTCCTCGTTCATATTAACAGGAAAAATTCATCTTTAATCAGTCTTAAATTTCTTTCATAATCTGGCGCATATGTAACTAGCTTAGTCATTTACTTGATATCAGTCCCGTATTTGAAACATTCTGAAAGAAGATCCTATTTTACAGTTATTTATATGACTTACTATGATCATATAGCATTAAAAGAGTATGAAGAGTCATTAATATCACAATTTAGTATAAATATGGAGGCAGTGTGTTTTATAGACTGGAAAAAAATGGGAAATACTAACAAACGTAATGAAATAAATTCAAAATACTTAACTTGGCACTAATGTGTTCAATAAACCTGTAAGGCCTATTAACAAATATGAATTATCGAAGAGTGGAAGGTTGTTGTCTATGAACTATAGAATGAAACATGTATTTACAAAATGTGACTGAGCATTATTTGTAAATAAACAAGGAGCGGGATAAAAATTAAAACGTTACGGATTCCTAGGTGATGAAGCTCATCCAGCCAGGAACGAAAACGTAGTGCAAGAAATTGCAAACGGCACACAACTACCGGAGATTTTGGAATATAAATAACTGTGTAGAAACCCCAATTACTTATAGTACGTGGAAATTAACGAGTAAAGATAAACTAGAATTAGCTTTTACGTTCGTAGTAAATGAAGTAAAAATATATAAGAGGCGTGACGTTGACAATGTCTCCGAAATAGCAGCCTGGGGGTGGGGATATTAAGAACACGTTTCGCCTTTTTGAGGTATCATCAGAAATTTTAAAATATTTCTTTCACATCAATCACCTTTTATTAAACAGACTTCGTGGCATCGCCAGCACGGAGTCTTTTCAATGTCTAGGAGTGCTCTCTGACGAACAGATATATTTCTGTCGTCTAGAAATTGAACGCCCGATAGAAAGTTCATTGCAAAGAGTTGGTTACTATGTGAAACAGCGTCATATTCCAGTGTAAGCCTGATGTGTAGGGCAGAACTGAATTGTAGCTACTCGGCCAGCCAAAATAATTCGTTTCAAACCTTTTAATTTTGTAGAAGGATACTTCGGCGGTATAAAGCGTGGTCAACTGTAGCGGAACTCTGTCACCCATCGAAGCATTATTTGACTCTGTGACGTAATTCAAAAATTGTTATAAATGTAGCGGAATTTAACTTTGGTTGAATCCAGTGAATTTCTGTCCCAAAGTCCAAAAATATTTTATTCGATATTACATTAAATATGTTAATACTTGAGACACTAACAGAGTTTAAATGTGCAAATTACATATTGCATAGTAAACTAGAAGAGTGCAAAAAGTTGTAATAACCAGTTCACATGATACAGAAGAAACAATTAATTCCTCTAACTGGGGAGTTATCAAAAATGGGCTCCCACAAGGTTTGGTCTTGTGTCCTTTGCTGTTCTTAATATATATTGATGACTTGCCATTCTGCATTCACGAAGATGCTAAGCTTATTTCGTTTTGCTTATGACACAAGTATAGCTATGAGCGTGACAAACAGGAATTAACTGATGAAATTATAAATGATAGCTTTCAGAATATTATTAAGTGGTTATCTAAAAATTGACTCTCATTAAACTTCGATAAAACCCATTATATACAGCTTCCTACAGTAAATGTCATGACACCATTAATAAAGTTACACTTTGAACATAAAGCTGTAGCTAAGGCAGATTATTCAAAGTTTTTGGGATTGAACTGGAAGAAACATATTGAACATCTACTGAAACGTTTGAGTTCAGCTACTTATGCTATCACGGTCATTGCAAAATTTGGTGATATAGCTGTCTATATTTTCATTCATTGCCTTCATACGGGATCGTATTCTGTGGCAATTCAACATTGAGTAAAAAAGTATTGATTGATTAAAAGTTTGTAATCAGCATAATTGCTGGAGCCCACCGAAGATCATCATGCAGATATTTATTTAGCGATCTACCAATCTTCACTGTAGCTTCACAGTATACATATTCACTCACGTTATTTATTATTAACAATCCGACCCAATTCAAAAGTAATATCAGTGTGCATAGCTACAACACTAGGAGAAAGGGTGATATTCACTATTCAAGGTTAAATCTAACTTTGGCACAGAAAGGAGTGAATTATGCTACCACAAAATTTGTCGGTAACTTACCAAGTAGCATTAAATGTCTGACAGATAGCCAAATAGTATTTACAAAGAAATTAAAGGAATTTCTGAATAGCAACTCCTTCTACACTATAGATAAATTTTTTGATAAAACTTAAAAGAAATTAAAATAAAAAAAAGATTAAAAATTTAAAACAAAAAATCCTTAAAATATTGTCATATATAGACAACATTTACTAACCTGACACCTTCCACATCATTACAAAATATCGTATATATGATCTACGGAACAAGTACTAATCTAATCTAATCCTCCCGCTTGCATATTGTTTTGGATGTGAATGATCTGATGACACCTGAAACGGTAAATTGTAAGATATGATACGTACTGAAGTAAGGTGGCAACTGGTACACTGGTTCCCAATATTTTTTAAGTTGGTCCCACAATGTTTCTGGAAAATTTTTGCGATCCATGGTACACGTCCACAACACAGCCGTTACGAGTAATGTAAAAAATAATATGCAGTATGAAATAGAAGCTGTTATATGTGCATATCTTTTGAATAAGAGATACAAAGGGCAGTAGGTACAGGTTTCTTTTTCGGTTTATAGTAGTTGAAGCAGAAGTGAAAAGCGAAAACGTGAGAAGAGATAGGATGGTGGACGAAACTTCAGAACCCCAAGTGTGGGGGAGTTCACCTTCTTCATAAGAACACACCAGATGTAATAAGGAGAATAGGTCGTTAATATTTTATTTTTGAAAAAGCAGATCGATTTCGATCACATAGTGATCATCTTCAATGCATCTTCAAACAAGCATTGTGAATGCACTGAGTGTAAATTTACATATCACATGCAACTCTGTCGAAATAAACTTATTTACACTCAGTGAATAAATTTTGACAGTTGCAGATGATATGTAAATTTACACTCAGTGCATTCACAAGGCTTGTTTGAAGATCCATTGAAAATGATCACTATGTGATCGAAATTGATCTGCTGTTTTCAAAAATAAAATATTAACGACCAATGCTGCTTATTACATCTGGTGTGTTCATCATTGAACACCATTCTGGAAATGGAATCAATTCCTCATAAGAAACTGCAGGTAACAAGAAGAACTAAACATGAAAAGACGAACTTAGATGGGGCTTGGAAAGGAGGAATTCAAGTCCCTCAAATTTATGTAGAAAGATAAAATGATAAAAGGAAAACAGAGGCATGCAATTATGGCAGTTTGCATACTTCACATAGTATCAATCAGTAACAAAGTGGCAATATCAGTGCCTGAATGCACGTTGGTGGCCATGGATGAGCGCCACGGTAAGGTAGGTGCCGTAGAGTGTGTCATAGGCGCGGAGTGTTTTTATATGTTGGCGGGCGTTCCACATATACGTCATATACTCCTCACCCTGTCCAAGGCGGAGGGCGAATGTAGCAAAGGCAGAGTCCTCCAGTAACCATATAGTACGACTAACTTTTACCAGCGGCTTCGCTCGCGTTGATGTCATCGCATACGTCTCAGAAGACAATCGAAGGAAAATAATGCCGCCACTTTGTTCTTCAGTCAAGACCAAGATCATCATGTTAAATTAAAATTTTCAAATTTCCCGGTTTAAATATAAACCGCGCATAGAATGACGATAAATACTGTCCTTCTTTATCCACATTAATATAAAGACATTATTAAATTCGAAAAGAAATACGAAGTAAAACACTGACCGATGACGCTATACGTTGCACAACGTACAACTTATGCAGGATTCAAATGTCATTGAAATCGGTTCGGCGGTTTGAAGCATTGTGTAAACAATGTATTAAAAAATGTTCAAATGTTTGTATAGCTTGTGGGACTTAACTACGGGGTCATCAGTACCTAAACTTACAAACTACTTATGAACTAGGTAATCCTAAGGACGGCACAAATATCCATGCCTGAGGGCGGATTCGAATCCCCGACCGTAGTGGCCACGCAGACCGTGACTGGAGCGCCTCAGTCCACTCGGCCACCGCGGCCGAGAAGCAATGTTCAAATGTTTGTTAAGCAGTGATGTCGGAGATGATGTGTTGCCGGATTCCCGATATTCACGGTGCAGTAGTGACGGAACAATCTTCACCTCATTTCTACGTCGGAGATACTGTGTTCTCATCTCTCGTGCCCCGCCTAAACACCAGGTTCAAATTCATTTAAATAGTGAAAACCTGTGATTGTTGCAGCAGTAACCGATATAACGCCTGCGCCCTATACTTATGTCATATAGGCGTCGCCGGCAGTATTTCCGACCTGTTTGCATACGCATACCTATGCTAGTTTCTTTGGCTCTTAAGTGTATCATGAACAATGACAAACGTACCCGATATCGTCAAGCCGTTTTCGATTCAAGCTGCTATCAACAAACTGAATTTCCTATTATTCATTTATAAAAAAAATCTTCTTTACCAAAACTCCAATGGTTGCCTGTAAACCAACAGTTCCGGTCTCGAACTCGTGTTCTCACTATCCTCTCCGCGCATGTTGAATTTACTTCTACCCGACAGCAGTTTTCAATTAAAACGGGTAGTGGTGGAGACCGTCGACCCTTATCTGCGTGCACGCGGTAAAGGCGCGTTCGGAGATGACGTTATCTGATTCACTGCCGAGTTTAAAGCGAGTATAAGTAGCTCATTTCTTTGCTGCACACCCTGTCAATACGAATGAAATCGGCGTGGGTGCGTTGATGCCGTCTCCTTGGTAATGTTAGATGTTCACTTTCTGAAGTAGGGCCAATTAAGCTTTTCAAGCGATAAAATTCGTCAAGCCAATGCGCAAACACGAAAGGATGGTAAAGCTTTTAGAAATCAAATGTTCAAATGTTTGTATAGCTTATGGGACTTAACTACGGGGTCATCAGTCCCTAAACTTACAAACTACTTATGAACTAGCTAATCCTAAGGACGGCACAAATATCCATGCCCGAGGGGGGATTCGAACACCCGACCGTAGTGGCCGCGCAGACCGTGACTGGAGCGCCTCAGTCCACTCGGCCACCGTGGGTGGCAAGCAATGTATTCATTATGTTGGATGTATTACGTACAACACATCAAAAATTGAAAGTATTTTTAAATGCGATAATTTTCAAACGTCTTAGAAATCAATAGCTTTTCCAAGGGGTCTTCAAGTGTATAAGAAGCTATAAGAGAAACATTGATGATTGGCTGTTACATATTTCGAGTTATATACTTAAAATAAACAAATGTATTGAATTACACACTTTCTAGAGTAGCCTATGTTCGTCTTCAGCGTTCAAGTTATATCAGTACCCACTTTCATTAATACCGGTTAAGCGGTTTAGTTGTGAAAGCGTGACAGCGATTTATAATATTGTGCTAAGTGCTCTCCTCCTCAAATAATGGACTGATAAAGTCAAGTGGTGCAAAACAGGGAAGTATTCATTCTTTATTATGTCATATCTCCTGAACTATCGGCCCTATCGCAAATTCCTTTCTTAGCTACCTCCTTCTACCTATAAACTACATGGCTGCATAATTTCAGCTTCATAGTTGAATTAGTTCTCCAGATTTCGTGTTTAGTCAGCGAGTGAGTGAGTGCATGAGTGTCCTTTGCGTATCATGGGTTTTTAGGGTTCCGGACCTCAGTCAGTTTTAAACATTAACTATCTGTAAACCAGCGTTGCCCGGAAATTTATTTGTTCCACACTCTCGTAATCCACCTCCCCTTCCCTCCTGTCTTCTCTCCCACCTCTCTGTTAGTTTCCATCTTTCCCTCTGTCGGCAAAGTTTTTTACAAGGTTACCCTCTGTCATGTACCATACAAACATTTATGTACCCAGTGACCTTCCACTTGGTTTAAAGGTAATGTATGCAAAAATTAATCAAGATCAAAGCAAAACTATGCATTTTGTCAAAGGCCGTAAGTAAATTACCCTCCACCATGCAACGACCGAAATTTTATACAGAGTGACATTCTTCTTGACTTTAAGCTCAGGTGTGCAAAATTTCATGAATATCAGAAAAAACCATATATAGATTTGTATGCAATAAAAATCCTGGATCACATTGAAAAACGCACTTCGTTGTTCACAAATTTTTCAGTTTTATTTCATACAACCCTTCTTCTGAGAATAACGAAAACAACCCAAAAAGATCTGTGAAATTGGTCGAGCTGTTCTCAAGTTATGGTGCGACCAAAGTATTTAGGTATACTTTTTTATGTTGCAAGATTCGCTCCGCCATGCACCGTATGAAACTTTAGGTAGACGCTGACCTTCCTCTTGTATTTCACGTACTTTCTTAGCTGACGTCTTTTACCTATAAACTGCGTTAGTCGCTAAGTATATACACAGATGCCTCCTGAATTATGTGTCCTACAAAATATTTATTCACCAGATTCGTAGAGTGTAGTATTAGGAAACTGACTGCGAATGTACGTTCAGTGTTATGTGTGCATAGTGTCTGTAAGAATTCTCACGAATACAATTAATAGTGTATAAGTAATAACTTGTATATTTTAAAGTCATCCGACTATCCACCTAAACAAATAACGCTACCTAAAGTTCGGGAACCACTCTAGTTGATAACAACAGTATACTGCCAAATTGATTCCTTACAATAAATCGTGTGAATTGGACGTGACTAATCTGCAAACAGCTGGCTGTTCAACGACAATGGATTCGAGTATAGTATTATCATTCTCTGAAATATGGTTAAATGAAGAAATTTTAAGAAACATTTAAATATTTCACGCGTAAAACTAACGAACACGAGTGAGTTGCTTATTACTTCATTAGTTTGAAACACGTGAAATAAATAAATAAATAACTTTACGTGTCACATCAAACTACATTAATAGCTTTAGTAGCAACATTGTCAGCGATCCAATTTCAACGCTGGTGTCTCTGATCGTCAAATGGACTATTTGCAATTGTACTTATTCATTATTCTTTATTTAGCTTATTAAAACGGCAGGAATGTGTGGAGGCTACATTGTAAATGCTATTCAATTTTGTAGCGGAATTTGATTATGCTCATCTTGGAATAGATCTATTTCAGATCGACAACCTTCAAGATGTGGGAATAGTGGCAGTGAGATTCAGTGGCTGATTATTTACTTTCTAGATGTAGATACAACCGTAATGCAGAGACTAAGTGGTAACAGAGCGACTCCATGTAATTGACTGTTGCGGAATACAACCAAAACATAACGCCTATCACTACTACATTTTTAAATTCCATCAGAGCCAACGAGAGAATCGTAGATTGAATTTACAACTCTTAATCACAGTCACTGTTATTTGTTACCAAAAGCAACATTTTCACCTGCGGGATAATAAATGGCACGTGTCTCATTATGTGAACGTTGTTTCATACCTGGACATTTATAATCAATTGGAAATAGAGTCAGTTTAAGGGTACAGCTAGAATCGCATTGCGCCAAAAGTCAGGGAGTTGGTGGGTGGAGATTAAGTACCCCACCCCCTTGATCTTTTCTCATAAATTACGAACACTGTGCTTTCTTATTAAAAGTATGGTAATAGAAACCACTCAAACTAGTCCTATTATTGGGACTTTCGTCACCGTTACTCTTCCTTAAACCAAGCAGCTTTGTTGAATCGCACCGTTCTCCAAGTAGACCGCCGACGATACAGATTTACATTTCTTTCTTTACAACGGGAACCTAAGTGTGGGTCGATATAAACATTTGGTTGCCACCCTCAGCCATCGCACTACCCGTAATAATATGTTTCCTCTCAACTGTAAGTAATTCTTTCGATACAAGTCGGCGTAGCTTGTTTGCAGCAAAATTTCCGACTTCCAGAAAAACATTACATTATAAGCTATTATTTCTGACGTACTTTTCGAGGATTGTTTTCCAAGCAATTTTCCAACAAAGGAGACGCCAATTGCTCATACAATTGCTTGTCTAGTTGAGGAGCGCATTTCCTCAAATTGTCCACGAGTAACAAAGCAGCCACTTTAAAAATGTGCTGGAGACAGTATGAAGGAAGTAGTAGAGATCCAGATACAGGGTTTAAGCGCCTGCCACTCTGGTTAGTACAAAGGTTCGGAGTTACTTGGATTTAGTGGAGTACAAGAGTACAAGACAAGCTGCACTGTTGTCTGTACAGGGGTGATCAGAATAACATGAAAACCTATCATACTCAGTGTACTCATAGATTAACATAAACGAAAATTTACATAAAGCACACTTACTTCAGCCACGATCGCTAGTTTTTTATTTTATTTTATTTATTTATTTATTTTTTTATCGGAGCAGTAGACAGCACTTTCGACCCCCTTGTATCTCAGTTGTGGATAAAGCTAGAAGCCTGAATTTACGGTTACCTATATTTTCAAATTGCACTTTTCTGCCCCGTATAGTGTACGAAATATTAGCAGTCGAAAATCGCTAAATCTGTCACTCACCGATTCACCATTCATCAAAATTCTAAAATACTTCTAGCAGACACACAAACGTGAAATTTTGTATGTAGGTAGTGTTTAGACTGTAACGGAAGGGTAAATTGAAACATCTGTAAATATTAATTCCGTTCACGAACACATTTTCGCTTGACGGCATAGTATCTGCTATCATCAGGTTCTCAGGATTGGATTGGTAATGGTCTTGTAGTAAAGCGTTGGGTTCTGTGGTAAAGCGTTGGATTCCCGTCCGCGAGGGCGCGGATTCGATTCCTAGTGGGGTATCTCCTTTTTCTTCTCACTTTAACATAACCGTCATCTTCTACTAACTGTAAGAGTCGTCAGACATGACATGTGGCACCTGTTCAGAGAATGAAGTATAAATGGTACAATATAGCTTAAATTTCTGCAAATGGTAATAGTCCCAATGACACCTACATTATAGTTTGATTTCAGCTATAACTGAGAAAACTGTTGCTCGTAATGTCGAAAATTCCGTCACATGACGCGGAGCAAAAACGTTAGAGCGGGAGCAAAAATGTTAGACGCTGGTTTCAAACCACATCCACATTGTACGCGAACTTGAAAATTGAAGTACCGATTTTCTACGATAATTTTATCAGGAGCAAATAAAACTTACATAATTCGAAAGATCGTTAGGTGTGGATGTGCACAATAGAATAATTATGCATGTACATAGACAACAAAAGTGGTATAACGAAGTAGATGTTTTGACGATTTAAATTCTCCATCTCTAATAAAAAGTGAACGTCAAAAACTGAAGTGCTACCAACTACAGACCTAGGGATCATCGCCATTAAAAAAACATCGATGGTAACATCAATGTTCACATAAATTCAAAGATATCGATGTACGATGAACATCGAAAGGAAAACATCGACGTCGGATAATATCAATGTTTTGGATGCCAAAAGAAACAATACTTGGCAGAACCAATTACACACATTACTAAACTGCCCCTACCGAATACAATACCTTATTGGCTTCCCTGTCACTTTAAAGAACGTATCAACAATTATTTGTGTACTGATATAACAGTCACAAGAAATAGGGATAAATTGATAAAAATACGCCACATTGAGAGTTTTGACGTAAAGGCTAAATTTTACTTACGGCGTTGACGTAGTGTGCTAATGTTGGCTATGAAATGTTCGCTTTATGAGGGGTACATAGAATTATCAGTGAACTGCAGAGCAGGAACAAAATTAATTATTTACTTCAAGGTCAACACGAAAGACTATGTCTCATTTTCTATGTGACTGGTATTCCGAAGTGTCTCATTCGTCGTCGCTGCCAAATTAAGCACAATACGCCACCACTGCCGTAAGTAAAACTTTAGCGTGTACTAGACAAATATATATATGTATATCATCGCGTTCAATCTTCAGTAGGGAAATATCGATAGTCCGTTGTTTTCATACCATCAGTGCGCCACAGACATATATTAATTATAAGTCTATAGCTGGGTTTGCACTAGCAAGTCGCTTGCATAAGTTATTGCTGCAAGTTATTGCGATTACTTACAGCTGTCTTTATGCAACACTTGCAAGAAGTAACATGACAACTAACTTGCATCAATCACTTGCAGACACCGTTCACACACTTTTAGTGACAGGAAGTAAAATGACGAGTAGGTGGGTAATTTGTTCTGTAGCTGCTTTAATTATTACGAAGAACACAAAAAGGTGAATATTTCAGTTTGAGAGGATACTTAGGCCACAATATGGAACCTACAATAATTAGTTGCTAGAGCAGCGTTTCGAGAACTTTAGATTCGAAAACTTTTCTAGAACATTACTATTAATTATCTGGATCGTTTATTAACATCAATTGGACATATCATCAAAACAGGACACATAGAACATAGTTATTTCAGTCAAGGAACGGTTGTTACGCTACATTATAAAGAGCCACTTCTTATTTTTTACCATTGTTCTCTCAGTTTGTGAGAAAAGTTTGTCGTGAGATTTATTATAAGTAATTAAATTTGCTAAACATGTACACTCGTTTCCTTTATCTGTATTTAAAATCACTCTGCACGTTCCGTATTTCCGGGAATAGCTACACAGCTTCATTCAGTATTTGCTATCTTGTTTTCTTCATACTCGTTTATGCTCCATTCCTGTTATTTCACATCATATAGTACGTGGGATGGTTGTACGAAATTAATCGTGAAATTCAATACAAGGTTAAGTAGGCTATGTGTTGATGTAGACGACGTACTTATAACAACTTGCGATTTCAACTTGCTGAAGAGAGAAATGAATCCTAAAAACTGTAAGTAGCTTGCAGAAGCTTCTTGCACACCGTTCGCACTGAAAGTAGGGTACTTGCAGGAAGTCACTTGTGCAATATATTGCAACGGCCGCAAGTAGTTCGGCAAGTTTCTACCAGCAAGTAAATTGCTGCAATAAATTGCTAGTATAAACTCAGCTTATGATGTTCTATGCGTTGTATGTCTGTGGATCGGCCTCGGCGACACGTTAAAGATTCTTTATCAAAGAATATTGGACGAATGTGTTGTGGAGCTTAGTGCAATATTGGTATTAGTGAGAGCGCCAGTATACTGAATAGTCTTTATCAATGAAGAAAATTAGTGTAATATCGGTGTTAGTGCGAGCGCTAACGTGCTATCGATGTATACGCTGAATCCCGTTGCATCAAAGCCTGTGAGAAAAAGTTAAATAAAGGATAAGCAGTGGTCTTTAAGAAAATCCGTTGCTGATGTACAACAAATGATACCAGAGAAGAAAAGGAGGAGGATTATCGCCAAAAATAAATAGAACTTCATAAAATAAAAGTTATTAAGCTGTATTTCATAAAAAATTTGGGTGCGAAATACGGAACTAATGCAGCGTGCATTATACTGCAGATTCACTAAATAATTATCCCAAAACGCGTTTGTTTTCCAGAAGCGTCTACCTCCGCAGTCCAGTGGACAGCTCAGTTGATTGCCATGTAGGGTGAAAAGGTTCGACTCCCGGTCTGGTCGCAGATTTTCTCCACTCGGCGACTGGGTGTTGTGTTGTCATAATCATTTAATTATCATCGACGTGCAAGTCGCCTAAGTGACGTCACAAAAAGACTTCCACTAGGCAGGTCGAACACAATCCCAGATGGGGTCTGACGTCCAAAAATGTCACACGAAGTTATCATCCTCATGTCCAAAAGCAATTCCAGCTAAAGCCCACAATGATGAAAATTACAGAAATTCCTTTTTTTTTCATAGTTATTATTAACGCTCTCAGGCTTCATTTTTTTCTCAAGAAAGTAATTACCTTTATTCTGTAACTCGCATAAGTTTTATATATCATTTTCATACCGTACAATCGTGTATACTATAAAGCAAGGCTTCTTTTTATGCACTAAAATAAATAATTTTGAATTACTGGTGTAAGAAATAAATTTATCGTTCAATAAATACGAGCCAAAATAATGACTACTACTTTCACTTACATAGGAAAATGTACCTTATCGGCAACTTTCGTATATTATGAATTTCACATACTGATGCGAAGTACAATACAAACTTTTTGATATTTCTACAGTTCTCCACAACAGCTTGCAGTACTGTACATGTTGAAAGGATTGAACAATAACAATATAATCGACTTTCCAGACTTCCCAAATACTGTTACATCAAACAAAACGAAACCACACCAAACCAAAGAGACAGGGAATGGGTTTCAAGAAAATCCGTGACTGATGTACAAAAAATTTTACTGGAAAGGTCTACCCACAAAAAGAAGTGATACCCCATCAAAAACATAATATCTACAAAATTGCATGTGTTGTGACAAATTCCTTCCACCATAACAGGTCGTTAGATCTCATGGGAAACCAAGTCGGTTATTTCAGTTAGTGTTAATGGAATCAAATATTCAACATCTCGCCATAATTTTTTACCTAATAAGTTATCTTCTAACACCTTTATGACTATATCAAGATTATACATCTTTATGTCTATAATAAATATAATTGCTTCTCTAATTTAGTGTATTATAATACAAGTAAACCTAGCGGAAGGGTGAGCAGGAACGACTCCAGGGATTTTCCCACCCCTTTCAATTGTTTTAAACAACACCCCACCCTTCCTCCATCCACCCGACACCCTTTCCTTGCACTTAAAGACATAGCCATGGACAACATCATAGTTCACATATCGCACTTTACAGTACGACTAAACTAATTAAACACTTCGTGCAATAGCCGGCCGCAGTGGCCGAGGGGACTGAGGCGCTCCAGTCACGGTCTGCCCGGGCAGTACGGTCGGGGGCTCGAATCCCCCCTCGTGCATGGAAATTTGTCCCGTCCTTAGTATTAGCTAGTTCATGAGTAGTTTGTAAGTTTAGGGACTGATGACCCCGTAGTTAAGTCCCATAAGCTATACAAACATTTGAACATCGAACTTCGTGCAATAAAGTTTAGTTCCTTCGGAAACAAAATGAATTTTGGTTTATTATGATCTCGATATATACAAAATGTGACTTCGACATTGAGAAATAAGGTGTATGAGTGAAAACTTAGAAGGAGTTAGAAACAGAGCAACAAAAAATAATAGTACAGAGGTACATCGCAAGAGGAAGTGCAAAGTAAATGTTATTAATAGGAGATGCAGGAGACAGCGAGCGATATGTAAACGATACCAAGCCTCTTCCACGCGAAGACAGCTTAACATCTGCATTCAGAAGACTTTGGCATATGATGGACACTGTATATTGGATGCAATGTACAGTTCTTGGCCATGTGACAGTTGTTGGCAGTTCATTCTTTGCTTCCTTATATTAAGGTAAATATATTGTATGCTGGGCGCTCTAACCAAGGAAAATATTTATTACAATGTTGCCTACACTGTTTTATATCTCTTTTCCCTCCACCGTTCCCTTGTTGGAGTCTGTGGGTTTTACAACATTGCTGGTGCTTGTATTCAGTTATTTCTAAAGGTTTCTTTTGAGGATCGTCTATCGTATAACTGGGTACGTACCCAATGGAACTTTAATAAAATTCTTTTATGTAGCCAATAATTAATAGTAAAGGTTCTTCCAATTAATCTTTTGTAAAATTTCATGTTTTTAATCTCAAATAAATCTTAGACGCCTGGGTGCCAACAACTGTAATCATTTTTTTTTCCTATCTAGTTCTTGACAACCCATTCAAACTACTGTATATGTGTGTTTGGTATTAAGTTTATTTATATGCTTGCTCCTTACCTCAAGAAGCATTTTTGTATAATTGGAAGTAGACGGCATGGGTGCCAAAAAACTAATACTTGTGACAGTAGTTAGCATGGGGGGCCAAAGAACTGTAAAGTAGGTCATACTTTTCTTGGTATTACTGAAGTTTGCACTTTATTTGCTGCCGAATTAAAGGAAATATTTCGTTAAAGGATTTCTAAACATCCAATGTGTCACCTAAGAAACAGATACCTGCCTGAAGATATAACGGCTGCCAATGAAGAAGTAAATAATGGTCTATCATAAAAAGATGCGGCCAAAATATACAACATCCCAAGAGCGAAAATATAGTTTCACATTAAACGAGACGTAATCAAACCAAAGCGAGGGCCACAGTCAATCCTTTCAGAAAAAGAGAAAGCCACTTTAGTGAAATGATAATCGACAGCTTTAATCAGGGTTTTCCCAGACGTTCGCAAGATATAATCTTCAAAGAAGTTTCTGGAAATGAACGAGTGGGAAAATCCTTTCAGACACAATACACCTGGGATTGGTTGCTATCGAGCGTTTCTTCGGAGACGCCCAGAAATATTGTGACAAGTCTGATTTTATATCTTTATTACTTTAGTAATTGTATTCAGAGTTTTCACATCTTAGTTTGGAGTTGTAAATTTAATAGAAGCCAAGTAGCTGGCATGAGGCAATCGATGGAAGGTGTGGCACAGATCATGTATGGACCGCGAGAAAGCACGGCTGTGTACCATACACGTGATCTGATTGGCTGCCGCCTCCCCTCTCGGTACTACCATTCCTACATATCGTTTATTAATATTTAAGACAGTAAACATTAGCTACTAACATATTTTCAATTTAACACTTTTCTGTTAATAAGCATTCATTTGAACCCATTTGGTACTTTATTCAGTGTAATTTATATAAACAAAATACGAGAGACGAATCCAGAAGGTTCGTTTGGTGCCAAAAAGACAGAGGCAGCAACTAGTAGCCACGCCTGGCCGAGCACAGTCCAGTGCCGACCTTCAAACTGTTTACATGTAGCACCTGCCTCATTACGGAACTTGTACATTTATCTTCATGGTACTAGTATTTATTGAAAACTATCGTTCAATGTGCCTCTTAGATTTGTGGATTTCGCTGAGAGTGTGTAAAAGTTGGAAGAATAAATTTAAAATCCACTGGCATCGCGTGTTTTATGAAGAAAATCGTAGGTAACGGCCTTAAATCATTTTCACAGCATTTTATCTTCAGAGGTCAAGAATCTGCGACCTATGTGCTGAAACTGCGTGGGACATTATCTGACATTACAGTCAGTAATAAACAAAAGCTGGTAGAAGCCGACCTCGGTGAAGATCAGTTTGGGTTTAGGAGAAATGTAGGAGCACTGGAGGCCGTACTCACTTTACGGCTTATCCTAGAAGATAGATTAAGAAAAGGCAAACCTACATTTCTAGCTTTTGTAGATTTGGAGAAGGCTTTTGACAATGTTGATTGGAATAAACTCTTTCAAGTTCTGAAGCAAGCAGGAGTAGAATATAGGGAGCGTAAGGTTATTTACAACTTGTACAAAAACCAGGCAGCGGTTGTCAGAGTTGACGGGCATGAAAGGGATGCAGTGGTTGCAAACGGAGTAAGACAGGGTTGTAGCCTTTCTCCATTGTTATTCAATTTGTACATTGAGCAAGCTATAAAGGAAAGTAAGGAGAAATTTGAAGAAGGAATTCTGTCAGATACAGCAAAGGACATGGAAGAGCAATTGAACGGAATGGACAGTGTGCTGAAAGGTGCATATAAGATGAACATTAACAAGAGCAAAACTAGAGTAATGGAGTGCAGTCTAAGAAAATCAGGTGATGCTGAAGGAGTTAGATTAGGTAACGAAGCAATGAAGGAGGTAGGTGAGTTTTGTTACTTGGGCAGTAAAATAACAAATGATGGTCGCAGTACACAGGATATAAAATGCAGATTGGCAATGGGTAGAAAAGCGTTCTTGAAAAAGAGAAATCTGTTAACATCGAATATTGTTTTAAGCCTAAGGAAGTCCTTTCTGAAGGCATTTGTATGGAGTGTTGTCTTGTATGGGAGTGAAACATGGACGATAAACAGTGCGGACAGGAAGAGGATTGAGGCTTTTGAAATATGGTGCTACAGAAGAATGCTGAAGATTAGGTGGGTGGATCGCGTAACTAATGAGGAGGTACTGAACAGAATTGGGAAGGAAAGAAATTTCTGGAATACCTTGACTAAAAGAAGGGATTGATTGGTAGGACACACTTTTAGACATCCAGGAATTGTGAATTTAGCGTTGGAGGGAAGTGTGTGGGGTAAAAACCACAGAGGAAGACCAAGAGATGGTACAGTAAGCAGATTCAGACAGATGTAGGTTGCCGTTCTTTTGTGGAGATGAAGAGGCTTGCTCACTATAGGGTATTGTGGAGAGCTGCATCAAACCAGTCTCCGGACTGAAGACCACAACAACAACAACAACAACAACAACAATAAACAAAAGAATTTTGTTTCACCAGCCTCAAGAATTGGTGAAACCTACGGCCCCTCATGCAATATGAGTTGCCTAGTGCAAACAGGACCATAAGTGCATACATCCCTAGTAATAACAGTGAAGGTAAAGCAGGAGAAATTTATAATAGGGAGGAAGATTCTGCTGAGAGACTGTTAGGAACTTTCCAATTAGACAGTGCTAACATAGTATATAAGTACTTGCTATCAGACTGTGACTGTGTACTCCCCTCTTAATGAACATTTTTATTTCATTAGAAGAGTGATTTAAAATAAATAAAATAAAATAAATTTCCACCAGGCATGTTGTATATGGCATCCCTGGTGGGGATGATTGTATCTTAGGGTACTGAATGCTGTGATCTGTTGAAATGTAGTCAAACTGTAGGGCTGTGTATACGAAAGCATCGTGTAGAAACTGTCAGAGAGCTGTGTAGAACTGAATAAACTGTTACTGGTACAGTGTTCAAAGGTTCATAAACGAATATTCAGTGGTGCTACACATGAAACTAGCACGGCGGCAGTTGCTTTTTCTTACTAGTGATGCTCGCGTGTTGTGTTGTCAGTGCGGCGTATTTCGCTGTGATGGCTGGTAGCCAACAGGGGGCAAGCTACACATGAAACTAAATTATCACGAGGTTGAGACGTAAAAGTGATTAATAAATACTTTTAGCGAAAGTGATATGGGGTATTGACGTTTGGAGTGCGCGGTTCTTGGATTACGTATTTTGCATCGGAGGAGAATATTGCCACATTACTACGAGATGACGCAGCGCATCGCAGCCAGCGGACAACAACAGGTGCAGCGAGCAGCCTACAGCAGTACCGGGTGACACATCGGTTCGAGTCACCACAGCTTTCACCAGCAAGCCGCCGGAAACAGCGCATCTCATTGGCAGCACGCAGCTTGAAATAAAAAGTAAGTGTCGCTCTTGCAAAAGGCAATTTCTGGAGGGCAGTAGAATTGTAAGATGGGTAAATTATAAAATGGCTAGCAATAAAGAAACAAGATACTTGCTTAGAGGTAGGGGGAGAGATCAGGTAGATGAGGGTTGTGAAGATCAATTAAAAATAAATGGGGATTCACTAATTGATAATGCTGAAACGAATCCCACGGATCAAACTGAAGTTGTAAGTAATGAAGTTTCAGAATATGTTAGTGAAAATGTAAACTCTGTTGTTAATGATTGCAATGAAAGCATGGATTCTGATTTGCAAACTAAAGACAGAATCTTAGATTCGAGTCATGATTCCAGAAAGAGTGAATCTGAGATCTGTAATTTAAATGCTTTTGTATGTGAACCTAGCAGAATAAGTCATGGTACAGCGTCATCGGCCCGCTACGGAGCCGCCGAGTGCATTGAGGCGCTTTGCTACGATGTGCGAGGCCGTTCCCCGTCATGGGTTCGAATCCCTCCTCGGGCATGGATGTTTGTGCAGTCTTTAGTATAAGGTAGTTTATAAATAGTTTGTAAGTTTAGGGACTAATGAACCTGAAGTTAAGTCCCATAGGCTTTACAAACATTTGAACGTTATTGGAGTATCAGCGGACACATTGCCAATACCAGAATGTGTATTGTACCATATAGATAATCCATAATAATAACAATGTTATTAGCATTAATGACAGGGCAGGAAGAAACGAGAAAAGAGATTAAAGATGTGAAGAGAGGGCAGGTAGAAACGAAAAAAGAGATTAATGATTTGAAAACAGGGCAGGAAGAAGTTAAAAAAGGAACTAATAGCAAAATAGAAACAAGGTTGGAAAAATTAGAGGCGGGAATGAATCAACTTTTAAAAAAATATAATCATATCGATAAAAGAGTCAACAATCTTGAGACAAAAACTGAGGAACGTCGCGCTAAACTGAGTAAGGAAACTCTTGAGTTAAGCAAAAAATTAGAATTTAGTAAAATTGATATCAATAAAAATGTATACTCCAAAATTAATATGTTAAATACTAAGTTAGAAGCTCAGGTCAATGAACTCTGTGAAGTAATAGAGCAGGTAGACGTTTTAGATGATATGCAGGTCAAAGTAGCGAAAACGTGTAAAGATAGACACCAAGAGCAACTCAGAACCTTGCATAATGTCGTGGGCGGACAAAATGTAATTAATAACAATATTTGAGGTAGAATCCAAATGTAAAGATAATGGAAATGCGTTTCATGCTAAATTGCTCCCTGAGTTTCCACCAGTTACATCCGAGTTCGAAAAATTAAAAGAGGGCCTGAAAGATGGAAACAAAGCGAATTGTCAGGTGATCACAGTAGGAGATGTCTCTAATTCAAATACCACCGTTTTTTTAGAAAAGGCAAATTGCACCACGTTGCTTTCATTTGACTGTTTGCACAGTAAACTGAGCAACAGAAAGTACACATGGTTGCAAGTCGGTTTGAAGGTGATGTCATTTCATGGAGCACAAGAGTAAGTAATAGATGCAAAACATATGACGATTTTGTTAAAGCATTTATGAACCAGTACTGGTCTACAAGCACACGAAACAGTGTACACAAAGCGATATTTGAAGCTAAAAATTTAGCAAATAGTGGTTGTAGTAGTTATAAGGAGTATTTTCAACACTATTCGGAGAAAAATCAGTACCTTACAAATCCCATTAGAGAAATACATTTCACTGAAATAATTATTTTGAATTTTCCTACATCTATACAAGAAAAGTTGGTAAGTAGAAGCAAAAAAATGTTCAAATGTTTGTAAAGCCTATGGGACTCAACTACGGGGTCATCAGTCCCTAAACTTACAAACTACTTATGAACTACTTACGAACTAGAACGGCACAAAAATCCATGCCCGAGGGGGAATTCGAACCCCCGACCGTAGTGGCTGTGCAGACCGTGACTGAAGCGCCTCAGTCCCCTCGGCCACCGCGGCCGGCGTAAGTAGAAGCGATGTGAATAACTTGTTACTTGTACTGGAACAGCTGGATGCGATGTCTGGTAGCAGGCAAGCGCAGGAAGGGTGGAGGAGAAACAGATGGCGATCAGATAGTCACAACGATAATGACAGCAACTGGGGAGGCGAGTATAACAGGAAAAACAATAACAGCTGGCATGATAATGAGCCGCAACGGCGCAGCAGCATTCCTTCTAGAAGGGGCGGGGCTCTTATCAGCGTGGTATAAACAGAGGAGGGTGTCATGGCAATAACACGGAATACAATGGTAACCAAAACAGAGAAAATGGGGAAGTTCATTGAACAGTAGCATCAGAGGGTGTTGCGCTCTTAGCAACACTTAGCGCTCAATGACCACCAGACACTCTAGTTATTGACAGTATTACTTCCTCTTATTTTCATGCTGTCAATCCTCATATCTATAACTAAAGATCTATCGTCCTTCCTTCTTCATTATTTACCTTATTATTCTTATACCAGATTATGACTGAAGATTACTGGATTAAGGCAGTTTTTCCTATGTGTACATTATCAACCAAATATTGACACTGATTTTGTCTGATAAACGAAGTGAGATATTTTTTTAATATTTAATTATAGACTAAACTAGTTGTACAGTTACTGAAGTCAACTATGGAATAGAAACATCGATGTGTAACTGCTAAAAAAGACGCGGATGAAGAGGAGAAACCAGACGAGGTAAGTGCACACATTTTACTGTGAACATATATTGGCGAACAGATAAGAGAAGTAGTACACTGTTTCATCATTTTTAAAGTGATAAAGTGCAGGTGCTCAAGACTGATAAAGAGTGCAAGTGTGTGGGCAGATTTTGAAAAGTGTGAGGAAGCTTTATATATACTGCATTGACACAGTTTTGTAGGTGATGGGTATTCCGCTGATTTTTTCTTGTGTTAAGGATTTGTGTGAGGCGATGAGCATTCCACCGACAGCTGTTGTTCTAGGATTTCGATAGGGCGAATTTAGGCAGGACTGACCACACCTTATATATTTTTTTATAGATGAAGCTAACGACATAACATATTTGCGTATGTATTAATTATTTTAAAGTATAGACAAAGTAGTTTCCACACGCAAGGTTCAAAAATTTAGGTTACGTATATAGTCTAAAGCACAATCTTCAATTAATATTACTCTGGAATGAAATGAAACGTCTGAAATACATGTTATTGCATTAAAGGTGACACACGTATCTCTGGTTAAAATTATCACTGACGATAGTGACTGACGATGGTGACTGGCGATGGTGACTGGCGATTGTGACTGGCGATTGTGACTGACGATAGAGGTATAAGATCTTTAAATATATTACACACGTTGTTTAAGAGCAACTCGCCGGTCAGATCTTCAGCGCAGAAAAAAGGAAAGTTGAATATATTTGACCACACAGACACAGAGAGACAGAAGCATACGTATATGTAAACTATCCAATGTCATAAAACTTGTAGACTGCTTTTGACAAGGAATACACTGAACTGTGAAATGAAAACAACGAGGGAGGCAGAGAATGTATTGTTTTTTCGCGAAGACTAATTTTACAAAATTTCATGAATCACTTTTGCGTTGTATGATTCGACACATGTGTGTATTAAAAGTTATCTTAAGAAAATCTGTATCTTAAGTACAGTGTAAGTGGAGGAAACTTTGTTATAGTAAGAGAATTCTGTTCGAGGCCCCAACAGATGGTCAAGGTCGCGCAGCGGCATTTAAATAGAGCAGTGACAGATGGCATGAGTACGTGAGGTGCCGATGCCCTAGACAGCCGAAATCATAACAAAAACCAATTACTGGATCAGATGCACACTAGTAGAGTATCTTTTTAAAGTTATGTGACCTGCATATTTGATAGCATTAGTAGGTCATTTGACAAATAATTTAAAAACACAAATAACGGGAAAAATGTTTATGATGTCGTACTCTATGTAACACACAATTTATAATAAGCATATTAGTAACATGCTAGCCACATTTATCATGTATAATGTATATTTAATTTAGATTCTGATTATGGTTATTTATGTCATTTCATGTAACAATATACGAGAGGAAATGCGGGTTCTGGAAACAACAGTTGGTCTTCAGCAATGAATGACGTTTAACCTAAGTGGACTTGTGAGCATTTATAATGTGTGTATCTAGAGGTCAGTAAATCCCCGTGAGGTAGTGTGGGAAGCACGACAGGTGCTACCAATAGGTTCAGTTCCCGCGGGAAGAAATGCACAAAAGATCCCCGAGTTCCCTGAATCTCAAAATCAAATGTTTGTTAAGCTTATGGGACTTAACTACGGGGTCATCAGTCCCTAAACTTACAAACTACTTATGAACTACTTACGAACTAGGACGGCACAAATATCCATGTCCGAGAGGGGATTCGAATCCCCGACCGTAGTGGCCGTGCAGACCGTGACTGGAGCGCCTCAGTCCCCTCTGCCACCGCGGCCGGCTCCCTGAATCTCTCACGCTGATTGGATGATGTATAAGGCGGTCGCTCGACAAAACGCGATCATATTTTGATCAATATTTAATAAACTAATGGTAGAAACCATGTGAAATTTTGAGTAGGGATCCCCTCAATGTTAAGCTACATCATAATAAAATATAATGCATACAAATAAATTGTAAATTAAGAAAAAATACTAACAAAAGGCAGACAACGCGCGTCGGCCATGTTTCGGAACCTGCCAGAGCAAGGGAAGCCGACGCGGGTTGCGCTGCCGAAGTTCAATTGAGATCCGGTATTCAGAGGGTGATCACATAACAGTTCAGATTTGGCGATAGTGTACAGTCATAGTAAATTAGTCATTTATTTAATAGTTATGATCGTCGATGCATAGACATGGAACAATACAGTTAATTATGTGCAGTTCGATAATTTTCTGCGGCCATGACTAATATATTATCTGCCACCCCATCATCTTTAGAAAACTGTACAAAATAGTTCCTAGTCAATTTGAGCCTCAAGAGCAAGATCTGCGTGCTGTTTTCTGTGATGGGATAATCGCGGAAGAAGATGAGAGGATAATGAAATTACTTATAGAACTGATGCATGTTACTCGGAGCTGTAGCAGCAACTAGGCACCTCAAGTGTTCCGTAATCTTGTTAGACCCAAGAAAGGGTTCACGGTGTCCAAAGTAATATGGAGGAGGTTCAACTATATGAAAATTATGAACAGAATAAATAGGGATGTTCGCCTATGGAAGGACCAACAGCTAGCTCTCACAATTCTAAAAAAGAGTCGAATCCCCAAACCTAAAAAGTTCAAATATTTGTAAAGCTTATGGGACTGAACTACGGGGTCATCAGTCCCTAAACTTACAAACTACTTATGTACTAGCTATTACTAAGGACGGCACAAATATCCATGCTCTAGGGGGGATTCGAACCCCCGACCGTAGTGGCCATGCAGACCGTGACTGGAGCGCTTCAGTCTCCTCGGCCACCGCGGCCGGTCCCCAAACCTACCCAAATAATTTCGGTCCACTTTAGGTTACGGTAGTAACACTAAAAGTGGGCCTCTGCTATCGTCTTTTGACAGCTCGAAATTTAAATGAAAATAACGGCTTAACCATTCATCTGGCACGAAAACTGAATAACCGAATTTGTAGACAGAAAATCCTCTACAACGTTGCTCTGTTATGTTTTCGTCAGTCTCATATCACTTCAGAGATATTTGCAAGAATAAGGGCGATTTTGATATGTCTGTCTGTCTGTCAGTCCGTAATGTGTTCCCTGTTTTTAAGACGAACCGTTCAACCGATCAGCACGAAATTTTACAGACATAATTGTAAAAAATTTTCTAATTTTTCTGACAAAAATACGGTAGTTATACCAAAAAAAGCTGTTTGTAATATAATTGTAATTGCAAACGAACCGTTCATCTGACACGAAAATTGAATAACCTAATTGGTAGAGGGGAAAATTCTCTACAATTTCCCCCTATTATGTTTTTTTCATATCTTGCATCGTTGCAGAGATATTTGCAAAAATAACGGCGATTTGACGATGTCTGTCTGTAACGTGTTCCCACTTTTTAGGTCGAACCGTTCAACGGATCAGCACCAAATTTTACAGACATAATTGTTGGCCACCAGAGACCAGCACCTTGCTTTTTCATATATTTAGGACAAGAAATACGTTAGTAATACCAAAAAAATCTATTTGTAATGTAATTATAACTGCAAATAAACCGTTCATCTGACGCGAACATTGAATAAACGAATTTGTAGAGGAGAAAGTTCTCTACACCTTCGTTCCCTTATGTTTTTCTCATATCTCGTATCGTTTGAGAGATACTTGCAAAACTAACGGAGTTTTGACACCCTCCATTGAATTAACGAAAACTAGCCGTTCGCATATGTCAAGTGACATTCGTCGCCCAGAACTCTCTCTGGCATACACCATCTTGCGTTGCGTATTTGATGATTTTCTTATTGTAACTTACACGTTGTCATTTCAAAGAAATGGCGCACTGAATAATTAACAAAAAATCGTCGTTCTTCGTACGATAAATGATAATATGGTGTCTACAAATGCAATATTAACATCAGTTCACAACGGCGATAAATAGTACGATGTTAAAGAACCGAACTTCTAACTGCTAGTCGTAGTGTAGTGGGCAACGCGTGGATTGTGACGTTGAAGGTCAGTGGTTCGGAACTGATTCGCCAATGTGCGTGAAATGCGACGTACCGGACACTGACGAGCACCAATTACTTTGCGGAAGAGATCTGGTATCTTGTGCACCAAATGCTGGCTCTCTTTTTACGGGTGTCACCAGCTGCTGTCGATTCAGGCATATTATTCTATCCGGACAATACCTACTACCCAAGGACAAAATATAATGCTGTCACGTGGATAAGAGGCCACGCAATCCATTACTTGTTTGGAAGTGGTGTCATAGGGGTGATGGATTTCTGTTACTACCTCAACGAACGTCCCTGTGCAGTTTTGAAAAATCCGAAGTACGGTCAATATTTTTCGAACTTCTTAAAGAGCATCTTTCACGATTATTCATGGCAAGAGATGACAATGAAAGCTTAAAATAAATAAATAAATAAAGGAGCAGATTAACGATCACTCCAAAACATTTCGAAAAGACATGCTATGAATATTTGGCAGCGGAAATAGTGGAGTAAAACTTAGAATATGCGGGCTTCAGGAATGTTGATTTCTTTTTCATAATTATTTCCTCCTGTTACTTTCCTTTGCACAACAAAAGTCCGTCATAAGCAGATGGTTTTATTTTGTTACTATTACGAACCCAAAATAAAAGAAATTAATAAATGTTTAATTTTGAAAAAGAGAAAATATCCTCTTCAACCTACATCCTGCATAAAAAAAAGGAACCCGCCACAGCCTAAATTTTTTTAATTAATTTTTTATTATTTAAATTGTTATTTTTGTCGAAACTGTTCGCAAAAACTTATAAAACTACAAACCTGAAGTGGGCCGTAAAACACATCAGTGCGATTTTTTATTTTTCTTGTAGCTGCCGTAAATTACTGTGTATGTTCAGCTTGTTGGTCGGTCCTCGAGCTTTCCCACAAAGTTAGTTGTAACTCACTGAAAACAGGGCCTGGTGCGGACGCGCTTCGCGGCAGGAGGCGACGCAAAACGGTGTTTTAGAGGGGGATTTGCGTCCACCTGTTACGCAGAAGTGGTCTCATTCACCTGCAGCGCTGCCACTCCATGTAGGGAGCCGCCTACTGCCTAATTACGCGGCTCCTGGACGGCCTGGGCCTAGCTGAGCCGAGCTTTACCTGGGGTCGTCGCGTTGCCCCGGGCAGTGCGTGATTAAGAACGCCGCACAATGAGTCCGGCCACCACAAAGCAACGCCGCGCCGGCCCGAAACACGGCCACCCGGCCTGAGCTCCGGGTTGCCTACCTGCCGCCTGCGACGTAGCGCCTGGTTGCCTACCTAGCGCCTCTGACGGGTTCCCTCGTACCTTACTGACGCGGTGGGTCAATAACTGTAGTTTACATACATCTTGTGGCACTTATGAACGATATTGAGCTTGCAGGGGTGTTCCCTTGATATTACAACCTTCTTTCTGAGAGGTCTTCTAATGTCGAACACGTAATGGAACCAGTCGGTCTGCATGGCCGCTAAGGTCTGGGGTTCGAATCCCCCCTCGGGCAGGGATATTTGTGCCGTCCTAGTTCGTAAGTAGTTCATAAGTAGTTTGTAAGTTTAGGGACTGATGACCCCGTAGTTAAGTCCCATAAGCTGTACAAACATTTGAACATTTGAATTTGGACCTGGAAGAGCAGTTGAATGGAACGGACAGTGTGTTGAAGAGGGCGTATAAAATGAACATTAACAAGAGCAAAACAAAAACAGTGGATTTCGGTCTTAGAAAATCAGGCAATGTTGAAGGAATTAGATTACGTAACGAAACAATGAAGGTGGTAGATGAGTTTTGTTACTTGGGTAGTAAAATAACGTTCGATGGTCGCATTACAGGGGATATAAAATGCAGAATGGCAATGGGAAGAAAGGCATTTTTGAAAAAGGGAAATTTGCTAACATCGAATATTAATTTAAATGTAAGGAAGGCTTTTCTGAAGGCATTTGTGTGGAGTGTTACTTTGTACGCGAGTGAAACATGGACGATAAGCAGTGCAGACAGGAAGAGAAGGCTTTTGAAATGTGGTCCTACAGAAGAATGCTGAAGATTAGGTGGGTAGATAGCATAACTAATGAAGAGGTACTGAACAGAATTGGTGAGAAAAGGAATTTTTTGCATAACCTGACTAAATGAAGGGATCTCTTGGTTGCACACATTCTTAGACATCGAGGAATCGTAAATTTAGCATTAGAGGGAAGTGTGTGGGGTAAAAAATCGCAGAGGGAGGCCAAGAGACGCGTATAGTAAGCAGATTCAAGGGGATGTGGGTTGCCGTTCTTATGAAGAGATGAAAAGGCTTGCTCAGGATAGAGTAGGGTGGAGAGCTGCATCAAACCAGTCTCCGGACTGAAGATCATAACAACAACAAACAATGCGATATATTACGTTAATACAAGTGGTACCAGAATTGCGGATCGCAAGGTGTAGTGAGATGAGTCGCCGCAAAACTTTCGAAACATTTCAGTATAATACTTTGCCGACAGAAGAACTGCTACCTCAAGGTTCGGTACCGCCAAGACTTTATGGACTCCCCATGGTTCACAAAGATGGGGTGCCGTTACGTGCCATTGTCAGTAACATCAGAGCACCTACTATTTGTTGGCCAACTACTTGACGGGAAGATATGTGGGTAAATGCCCTCTTCACATCCGTAATTCCGTGGATTTTGTCAAACGCCTTGACAGCTTCAAGCTGGATGAGTCAGATATCATGGTGAGTTTTGACGTTTCGTTGTTTACGAAAGTGCCCCTTCGAGAGTCACTAGATTTGTTTGGTCATAAGTTCGACGAGAAGTCCACCGAACTTTTTAGGCATGTCTTGACCTCCACGTATTTTCCTTTCAGTGGCGAATACTACGAACAAACGGACGGAGTCGCCAGGGGCAGGCCAACTCCCCCCTGTGGGAGTACATGGAGAATTTCTTGGAGGAAGCCCTGGCATCATCTGAATGGAAACTTACTTGCTTTTTCCGTTACGTGGACGACACTTTCGTCATCTGGCCACATCGTATGGATAAACTCCTTGACTTCCTTAAACATCTGAACTCCATACACCCCAACATCAAATTCACTATGGAGACTGAAACGGAGGGTAAATTGCCGTTCCTTGATGTCTTGGTCAAGAGAAGAGCTGATAGCACTCTGGGTCATAGTGTGTATTGGAAGACCATGCTAACTGATCTGTATTTACACGCAGACAGCTGTCACCACCCTTCACAGAGGAATGGGGTACTTAAAACTCTAGTACATAGGGCGCGCACTATCTCCGACGCAGAGAGTCTGCCCCAGGAATTGGGAACACCTGAGAAGTTTATTCCGAAAAAAATGGGTACTCAGGGTGGCAGATTCAGCTGGCTCTCCGCCCAACCACTAAAGCACAACCTGTGGAAACGGATGAAAACACAAGGGAGGAGGTAGGAACTGCGTTCATTCCATATACCGGCCCACTTGTTGGGAAGGTCGCCCGCATTTTGAAGAAACACCAGGCTGCAACTGTCTTTTGTCCGCCGAATAAAATTCTTGCACTGGTGGGGAGCGCCAAAGATGATCTCCGTTTGAGGAAGGCCGGCGTGTACCAGATTCCGTGTCAGTGTGGCAAGTCATATATTGGACAGACGATGCGTACCGTCGAGGATCGATGCCTTGAACACCATAGGCACACACGGTTGATGTATCCGAGCAAGTCGGCGGTCGCTGAACATTGTTTGTCGGAGAATCACACGATGGAGTATGAACGCACTAGGATTCTGGTACAGACGTCGAGATACTGGGACTGCGTCGTTAGAGAGGTTATTGAAATTCACACAAGTGATGACCTCATAAACCGTGACGTGGCTATAATCTTAGCAAAGCTTGGGAACCAGCGACTGGGTTAATTAAGAGTAAATCTAACAAAAGTAACGTAGTGACAACCACGGCGGACAGATCCCTCACACTGACGTCATCTCAGACGCCGTCGCAAACGTTTCCACTGCGCGACCGCGGCGCGGACCGCGGACCACGGAGGGGCCGCTCTGCGGGCCGAGGGTATTTAAATGGCCCGCTACCGGGCTAGAACCCAGTTCCCTTCGAGCAGCCGCATCGTGCGGATGTACGTGCTGGCGCCTTTCCAGGAGCTCAGTCCGTCGGTTCACCTGATGAGGGCGACATGTATGATCGCCGAAATATTGTGCCCGTTGGTCACTATGGATCGGCAGTACACCCGTGGATATTTTGATTATATTAGTGTATTTAATGGCATTGTCGGGAAAATCTTCTTGTGGAACCGTTCGAAGCACAGAGGTCACGCCTTGTTCATGACCAATAGTGCTCACATGTCTGATCTTCAACTCGCCTACTAACCATTTTCAAGTACATCCGCCGATCATCCGCAAGTATCTGTCATACTTCTTACATTTTGTCTGGGACTGTGATTGAGGACGGTCGACCCGAAAGTGGCTTATCGTCACCACCTTCCTTTCTACAGCGTTTAAACCACTCAAACACACCAAACACACCTATTACTCACTGATTCAACACCATACACTTGCACTTACATCTCAATGGTCTGCGTCGTCGTTTTGCATAATTTGAAATTCAAATGTTAAAAATGTTTGTAAATCTACCGGACCAAACTACGTGGTTATCAGCCCGTAGCTTACAAACTACTTAAACTAAGGTAAACTAACCTCAGGACAACACGCACACACCCATACCCCAGGGAGGACTCGAACCTCCGACGGCGAGCAACCGCGCGCTGCGCAGCGATGGGCATTAGACTGCTCAGTTACTCCACAGCGACCCTTAATTTGAAACAAAACGCGATGTTCATGCGATGCTTTATTTTTGTGCACCATGTTGGAATTACACGAGTTCGCACATTGACACTGTTATCGGGTCGCAGCAGTGTAGTGCTTTGGACGATAGGGAGCGCTTGTTTACATGTCCTTCAGTGTGTATACGGAGTCATTCTCGCCAGCATGGTTTGTAGTATATGGGACCTTTCACTGAACTTTCCTGACACACATTATACAAGTACAGCAGCCAACTACTAGATAATAACCAGTGGTGTGTGAGCCACTGAGATAATAATAATAATAATAATAATAATAATAATAATATGGTTTTCTATTTGGTAGGACCTAATTGAGGTGTAAGACCTTATGGTCATTAAACAAGTCAGCACATGAAATTTTAACACAAGAATGGTACTATAAACACTTTAATAGTCTTCCGAATATGAAAATCTTACAGCCTAAAAATAATCGATAATGAATAAAAGGAATTACTTTTTTTTTAATTTTTCCAAGAGTTTCTCGGCAGGATAAAACGAGTGTCCCATGAGGTAACTCTCGAATTTAGACTTAAAAGCTCGTGGCTTAGTACTAAGATTCTTGAGTTCTTGTGGCAGCTTATTGAAAGTGGATGCTGCAGAATACTATACACCTTTTTGCACAAGAGTCAAGGAGGCGCGAACCAAGTGTATATTCGATTTGTGCCTAGTATTCACCGAGTGAAAGCTGCCATCTCTTGGGAATAAGCTGATACTGTTAACAACAAATGATATTAAAGAAAATACATATTGTGACGTTTTAATGTCAGAATTCCCAGACTAATGAAAAGAGGTCGACGCAAGTTAGCGAACTTACGCCATATATTGCTCGAACCGCCCTTTTCTGAGCCAAAAACACTAATTTTGTATCAGTCGAGTTCTCCAAAAAATAACGCCGTACGTCAGAAGTAAATGAAAGTAAGCGTAGTAGACTACTTTTCGTCTTGAAAAATCACTTACTTTAGATACTGTTCTAATGTTAAATAAAGCGGAATTTAGTTTCTAAACAAGATCTTGGCTTTCCAGTACAACTTACAATCTATCTGAACACCTAAAAATTTGAACTGTTCAGTTTCATTATGCGTAACCATAATGTCAGATTTTGTTAAATTATTTGTCAGGCATTGTAAAAACTGAGTTTTACTGTGATTTAAAATCAACTTATCTCTCGAACTGCATTATTTGCTACTGTGTCAATATTACAAAAACATCCATTACTATCAATCTGGTATATCAGCAAACAAAAACATTTTCAGTCACCTGTTATAGTCGAGGGCATATCATTCATATAAATAATAAACAGTAGCGGCCCCGAAACAGACCCTGGGGCACCCCACACTGAACTGTGCCCCGTTGTGTCTCTGCGCAGAGTCTATTTGTGTTAAAATTAATTGCTAGTTGACTTTTGTCACGTGGCGATACAGTGTTGCCACTTACCCGGCTACCGCTCGTCTGTAGTGATGCACTAACAGGACGGAGCACTTCACAAATTCTGTTATTATGCACCAGTGCTTGTGCATTGTCGAATCTGCTACATCTACATGGGATACTCTGCAAATCAAATTTAAGTGCCTGGCAGAGGGTTAATCGAACCACCATTATACTGTTTATGTCTTATTGCATTCTCGATTAGCGCGCTCTGCTGTTGGCCCTTTATCTTTCCATACAATATCACTACTTATACTAATTACGCAATTCTACGGACATTACCTCCATAAAGTGGCAGGCAACAATTCAGGGTTGTTACTAGATGGGTACTGGACAAAGGAGGAGGCAAGTAAGTGACTGCGAAGCACAGTGGATAAGTCATACCTTACTGTGCTGAAGTTCTTGAGTTCGAATATTGATGTATACATTTATTTTAATATCTATATCATAATTACAGCTGCGAATCGGCTAATAGGGTCAATGTGATAATTCGTGTAATTGCAACATGGAACGCAAAGTAATTACCTTTTCACTAACTTCATTCAATTGTTGTAATGCGAAATGGCAAACGATCCGGCTGACTGGTTAGTAACACTGCAACTCGTGTAACTACTCACCAGTGTGAGCATATTTTCAGGTAGGTTAGCCAACGGTAATAAGATATTACAGTTTGCTTTTAACGCTGTATATGAAACTTTTCTGCGTTTTCTCATAGAGATAAGCTATATTTATCGTGAACGAATAAATCATGATATTAGTTCTGCTGGAGAACATTGAACATTATTTTGCCTGTTACATAGTACATCACGTGTGGTTCAGTTACAACATGGTATTAAATCGAGGATTACAAAACGCGTATTCTTCTGCAGTTCAGTCAGTGATCACTTACAGTTAGCTGTCGACAGAGCTGTTCGCTTACCGCCACTAACTTTTGATGGCCTCTTGCAACACTGCCCGACGTTATAAAATATTAATAACAGAATTTGTGAAGTAATCCGTCCTGTTTGTGCAAATGGTTCTGTCTGTGTAATGCTCATGAATGTGTGAGTAAAATTTCCCTCTGCTAGGTCGCCTTATTCACGGTGTTCTTTTCTTCATTTTCTTGGAGTTTAGGTATTCTGTTTGATTTCGGTTTTCTAAAGCAACACTTGTAGTAGAATACAACGTATTGCGCGGAACACTGAGTGTTCGTCTAAGCACAGTGTCGTGCGTATCGGAGCGCTATAGGTCAAGTCATTCTCTTCGCTGCGCAATCCACTCCTGCGTCTATCCTACCGGAAACCCTCACGTCGTTGTCGTATTGAGGACAGCCTAACAGCAGGCGCTGTCCACTTGTGGCTTCAGCCGACCAGCACTGTGTAAACACATCCTGAAACGAAAGTCCGTAATGTCAACAAATACCTCGCTGCTTGTCAAGAGAGGGAATCTACGACGCCGCCATTACAAACCATGCCTTCGCTCACAAGTGCCGCTCCCATTGACAACAAAGGAACTTCAAAGCCGGCCGCGGTGGCCGAGGTGACTAAGGCGCTCCAGTCACGGTCAGCACGGCCACTACGGTCGGGGGTTCGAATCCCCCCTCGGGCATGGATATTTGTGCCGTCCTAGTTTGTAAGTAGTTCATAAGTAGTTTGTAAGTTTAGGGACTGTTGACCCCGTAGTTAAGTCCCATAAGCTTTACAAACATTTGAACATTTTTTTTTTTTTTTTTTTTTTTTTTGGAACTTCAAGTGCGGGTTTATTTTTTTGTACATTCCTTGTGTCTCAAAGGTCATTAACCTGCGCTGATGCGTATTTAGGCCGATATATCTCTGACAATCGAGTTTCATTTGAAAATGTGCGGTACATTGGTCTCATCTAGAAGCTATCCCAGTGGTTCTCATACTATTGGTAGCGACCCACTAGTGGGTCAGTGGTTTTTTTTCCCCCTTGTGGCTCGCTGGAAGACTTATATATATTAAAGTAAAATATAATAATATATAATAACGAGCCGGTTGCAGTGGCCTAGGGGACTGCGGCGCGTCAGTCACGGTCTGCACGGCCATTACGGTCGGGGTTCTATCCCTCCTCGGGCATGGATATTTGTGCCGTCCTTAGTAGTAGCTAGTTCATAAGTAGTTTGTAAGTTTAGGGGCTGATGACTCCGTAGTTAAGTCCCATAATCTCCACAAACATTTGAACATTTTAATAATAAGGACAGATTACAACTCACCGCAAAGAAGTGGCGAGCTGCGACGGGCACATACGAAAGATGCACACATACACAACAATTTAGTTATCGGCCAGGGCCTTCTCCAGAAAATAGAACATTCACGAAATCACACAGGCACACAACACAGTCATACAACCGTCACCTCCGGCTACCGCACTGCGAATCCACAGGCAGCCGGAAATGACGGTTGTATGTGTTGTGTGCCTGTGTGATTGCGTGAATGTTCTGTTTCCTGGAGAAGGCCATGGGCGATAGCTGAAGGTGTTGTATGTGTGTGTCTTTTGTATATGCATGTCGCAGCTAGTCGCCACGTCTTTGCTGTGAGTTGTAAACTGTCCTTATTACTATATTATTAATTACAACTTGGACTTATCATTACTACATCAAAGTAAAATATATTACGTACTGAAGAAATCATGAAAATTTATTTAAAAAGAAGATTTCTACAATCTGAAATGTTATGTACAGAACCCATTCTAAACAACAGACCAATGTGGCTAATAACGTACTCAGGGCGCCACGAGTCTTATCAGTCGTTCCTAATTACTTTATAGCAACGCGGCGTCCTCTTCCACTTGCGACATTCCAATGATTTATTCTTCCTCTGACCGCGGGATTATACCTCATTTGCTTATTTTTTAGTGTGTGTGTGTGTACCCGTGTTTATAGAAAACGTTTGTTTTATTTTATACCATGTAAACGATCCTGCCATGTAATGATTAATGACTGACCTCGTGATTAAAAATTAATTATGGGGTGAAGCGCTACGCAAAATAGAAACGATTACTGATATGGTGTCTCTTCTTTTCGGACATGTCCGAAAGAATATACTCCATTAATTGACTGTAACGGCTGTCAGTTTACAAAAACAAAATATTGAAACATTTCGACCGTTTCGGGGGGTTGAAATAAATTCAACGACGAATTTGAAAATTTGTGCTGGACCGGGATTCGAACGCAGATTGACCGCTTTGAGCAAGCGGTCACTTCAACCAGTTGGGCTATACGAGCACGTTTCCTTTTCTACCAAATTTCTCAACTCTAATAATACTATCATATAATTTTATTTCCAACGTCAGGCAAAGGAAGGCTGAGAAATTAAGGTAACATCCCTTAAGTATGGTTGTATTACTTAATTCTGTGTAGTATTATTAACAATATATATTCTTTACAATATATAAATCCTTTTGAGCCGTGGGAGCTCTTAACATTGAATTTTTATCCTTCATTTCGTTAATAAAATATTGTCAATTGTTATTAATTAGTTTAAAATGATGTTAGTTAGGTTAAAGCAAACATATACAGCCCAATGCTTCAGTCCAAAACATTTTTGTCCATAAATTTGAGTTTGTTCTTTCATTTAATTTATCAATTGCGTTGGATTTTGCTTAGAGCTTTTTTGTAGAAGGATAGAGGAATGAATTACAATATAGTCTATGTTACTAAAGAGCCAATTGTGAATCTATCTGCTATGTTAGTGCGCTTCCTATCGTCTTTTATTTCCAACTTACTCCCATGACATATATCTCTTCCAAGGTGTAGCAGACAAAATGTAAGCCATCTGTATTTTTCTTTGCAGCATCTAGTAAAAATCAATCCGTGTTTAAATATATAGTTAAAATCATGCTATTTATTTGTTTATTTCACGTATGAAATGTAGTGTCTTCGCTGTAATATTAGGTAAAAAATTTTCTCATACTGTCATTAAAAAGAGGTAATTCGATAGCAAAAGTGAGACACACACACACATTATATAATTTTACAGTGCACCATGGCATTAAATACGTTTATTGGCTGAGTCGTCAAGACATGGCTACCTTGAAAGTGGCACCCACTGACGAAAGAGGACGAAATATTTGTGAACAGCCAATGTGAGCAATAAACGTTTTTGAAACAGTTCAATTCGCAGCTATATCTGTGTTCCTTGCCAAAGAAAAACATACCAACAAATTATGTAACTTAATTTTCCGGTTTTTGCAGGCTACCAAACTGGCCTATATTGTGTATTTAGATACAGTTTTAGAGTATTTAAGGATGTTTCCATGTGCTATCTCCAGCATTCCTGAGTGACTCTTCATTATCCTAAGAAGTTTTGGCAAACATCGAAAAACATCCGACCTCTCGATCATTAGCAATTTGCAAAGGAGTTACGAAATTAATCTGAAATTACGTTATTTAACTCACCTAAATCCGACCCAATGAACACATAAGGGCACTTGCAGCAGATCTGTTTCCTTGTGGTAAAGGAAATTTCCTTACGCCCTACAAGGTAACAAAGCATCTAACATGTGATCGAAAGTGACTTTATTTATGTTCCTCAAGTAGGTGTATCGTATGGAAAATGTGTATAGCTGCTCGGAATTCCGAATATTCTGATCTTGTTATCCGGTGAAGCACTGGACCGGATTCAGCAGAGGATATTTCCAGCGAGGCTGGACGACTCCATTCGAGCAACACAATCGGATTTCCGGAGGAGGATTCTGCCGACAAATCTGGCACACAGTCTGCATGAGCACCGTCGCGGAATCAGCTGGTCGAGATGTAGGAAGTATATGTGAAAATATTTTTTGCGTTGTGGATTACAAGACGAACGATATGAAAGCCATTATGGGAGAAAAGTAAACATATACAAAATTGAATGATTTAAAAGAAAAAGCTAAAAATATAACTGTTTCCTATTTCAGATTTGATAATTTGAGACTACTGTAGTGGCTATACTTGGACATATTCGTGACACTTTTCACATCAGAACCACTTTAGATGTATTTTAGTTGTAATTTTGAACATGGCTTGAAAGAGCAGCCGTAACAGCCATTTACTGTAAGTGTAAGTAAGCAGCCCAAGAGGTTGTGTTCTAAATTAGTTGCACTTTACCCAGATTTCGACACCAGCTTTGGGTGTCTTCATCTGAGGTATCGATAAAATTATAACATGAAACGTGTAAAATTAGAGCAGGATGTGCTCAAGTCGCATAAAATAACATAAAGTAATTCGGCAGCCTATGCGGCTAGCCACATTTTGTATTACATTTTATAATCCTGCTAGTATTTGCCTACAATGCAAGTTTTTATTATTGACAAATCCGGATAAAGTGAATTAAAGTATTTTAGTTGTTTACAGTGTATGTACATGAGTCCTTTTAACAATACATTTCAGTAATAATAAATAATACTGTACTTATTTATTATTACTAAGATTTTATTATAAATGTATTCTTAAAAGAACTCACTTACATGCATTACAAACAACTAAATTACTGTAAACAGGCAAAATGGAGTACAGACGATGAAGAAATGAGATTGACAAGAATTGTAAAATAGCTAAGTACAAGTGGCTAGAAGGTAAATGCAAGTCTGTAGAACAATGTATAAATTGGAAAAAATTAGATACCGCCTACAGGAAGATAAAAGAAACATTTTGAGACAAGAAAAGCAACTGTGTGTATATAAAGAACTCACATGGAAAACCAGTTCTCAGCAAAGAAGGGAAAGCTGAAAGATGTAAAGAGTATATACAGAGGCTTTACAAAGCAAATGAACTTAAAGACAATATTGTAAGAAGGGAAGAGGATTTAGATGAAGATGAAATGGGAGAAACTGTACTGAGAGAAGAATTTGACAGAGCACTGAAAGACCTCAGTCGAAACAAGGCCAATGGAGTGAACGACATTCCTCAGTTCTCCTGAAGTCTCTGGGAGAGCCAGCCATTACAAAACTATTTCACCTGATGCGTAGGATGTACGAGAAAGGCGACATACCCTAGGACTTTAAGAAGTTATAATCCCCATTCCAAAGAAAGCAAGTGTAGACAGGTGTGAAAACTATAGAACCGTCAGTTTAATAAGTCATGGTTGCAAAATATTAACAGGAATTATTTACAGAAGGATGGAAAAGCTGGTAGAAGCCGACCTTGGGGAAGACCAGTATGGATTCAGGAGAAATGTAGGAACACGGGAGACAATCCTCACTTTACGACTTATCTTAGGAGATAGATAAAGGAAAGGCAATCCAACATTTCTAGCTTTTGTAGATCTGGTGAAAGCTTTTGAGAATGTTGATTGGAATACACTCTTTCAAATTCTGAAATCAGCAGGAATAAAACGGAACGGAAGGTTATTTACAACTTGTACAAAAAACCAGACAGCAGTTATGAGAGTTAAAGACCTGAAAGGGATGCAGTGGTTGGGAAGGGAGTAAGACAGTGCCTTTCACCAATGTTATTCAATTTGTACATTGAGCAAGCTATAAAGAAAAGCAAGAAGAAATTTGGAGAAGGAATTAAAGTTCTGGGTGAAGAAATAAGAACCTTCCGTTTTGCTGACGACATTGTAATTCTGTCAGAGACAGCAAGTGACCTCGAGGAGCAAGTGAACGGAATAGACAGTGTGTTTAAAGGAGCGTACAAGATGAACATTAACAAGAGCTAAACAGGGGTAATGAAATGCAGGATTAGAAAATCAGGCGATGCTGATGGGATTAAATTAGGCAACGAATCAATAAAGGTGGTAACTGAGTTTTGTTACTTAGGCAGTAAAATAATATGCAATGATCGGAGTACAGAATGGCAATGGGAAGAAAAGCGTTTTTGAGAAAGAGAAATTTATTAACATCGAATAAAAATTTATGCATAAGGAAGTTCTTTCTGAAGGCATTTGTGTGGAGTGTTGCTTTATATGGGAGTTGTACATGGACTATAAACAGTGCGGACAGGAAGATAGAGGCTTTTGAAATGTGGTGTTACAGAAGAATGCTGAAAATTAGGTGGATGAATCGCGTAACTGATGAGGAGGTACCGAACAGAATTGGGGAGAAAAGGAATTTCTGGTGTACCTTGACTAAAAGAAGGTATCGATTGGTAGGACACATACTTAGACGTCAAAGAGTTGTGAATTTAGCGTTGGAGGGTAGAGTGTGGGGCAAAAATCGCAGAGGGAGACGAAGAAATTAATACAGTAAGCAAATTAAAATGATTGTAGGTTGCCGTTCTTATGAGGAGATGAAGAGACCTGCTCAGGATAGAGTAGGGTGGAGAGCTGCATCAAATCAGTCTTCGGATTGATGACCACAACAACATTGTTTTTATATTGTTTTCCTCAAATAACTTCAAATTTTTTCATATGAAGGCACTATATTTAAAACTCAATACAGGCAAAATATATTTCTCTGAATGACAGCTGATTTTACGTAAATTAATTTACCTTCCACCTTTTACCGGTTATCGACAATATTCCGGAATTAACATTATTAAATACTTTGGAGACATCCACAGACATAATAATAAAAATGTTGTTGTACCTAATGGGAAGTCTGCGATTTAACAAATACGTTTTAAACAAGTTCTTTCATCTTCTTCGCCATCGTCATCTTCCCAGCCCATGTTGTTGATATTAGCTAGCACATTGATGGTATAGAAGCTGTTATTTACATATATGGCGATATTTTTTAATGTTCAAAACTTTACTTGGTGTGAACATTGGCTTCTAAATACGCTGCTATGTTAAGGAAACCTACACCATTCGTATTATTAGGCTGTGTAATCTTCGATGTGTATCTTATGGTGCTGGGTATCATCATTACATGTATTTAAATATCAACAGATCGTACGTTGAAAAAAAAATCACATGTTTTAATATGACTTGTTCCTACACATTGTTAAGAGCACTAAATCCTAGTGACACTACATGAATAAATTGAGACAGTGATGTTTGGCTAAGGAGTGGTAAGACTAACGTCCTTCTAACAGTAACATTGTGTCTCAAGATCCCTTCAACGTACTGCATGGAAAAAAATTAATAAGTCATTATTAAAGTTTTGGGTAACTGCATGTCACGCCTCACTGGTGGGTAATTTACGAAAAATGGGAGCTACATTTGTGTTTAAGGTCCGATTAACTGCGTAGTCATCAGACAAGAGTGTTTCATTACGTTACTATACCTGAAATTGCACAATAGGTTACGTAAGGCCAACAATTAGCAAGATCGACGATCATGTAGGTGTTAATTATATATTATACATCTTATTATATATTACATACTAAAAAACTTCTCTAAATATGATAGATAGACATGTATAGTATTATTATTATTCAGTTTTCTCTTACAGTGAATTTCTCCCCACGCACGTATTGATTTACAGTTGAATATTCACCTTTAGTTTGTTTTTTTTTGTTTGTTTTGAATAGACAGTCTAACATGGAACAGAAAATACGAAGAACTAAAGAGGCTGTCATGCCATACTGACGATATTCTAGAGCAGATCCTTTTGAGCAAAGCAAATTCGCTATTTTACTAGTTTTCCGTATCAGACTTCAATCCTTACCATTCCCATACAATCGAAGAGTAACGGAAATATCTATTCCATAACAAAAAATTTTTGTCTTGAATAGCAAATCCTTCTGCAAGATAAATCATTCAAGAAAACAAATAGTTGTAAACTTGATCAGCAGAGACGTAAAATGTCCTTAAAATTCTGTTGTTGAAAATCTTTGAATTGTTTTCATAAACTACAGATATGTTCCATGAATCAGTTGTATAAACATCTATCTATAAAGCTTGAATAAACTTTCTGCACATTAAAAAAATATTCCATGGGTCCCTAAAAAGACTGTACAAAGTCTTGAATAGGCTGTGTAGCAAACTACTGAAGTTAACTTCAGCACAGCAAACAAATATTGGTATCTCTTAATGATGGAAATAACTGTCTTCAACATTCTGTCAGTTGAAGTAAAATTTCGAGTTTTATTTCACTTGAGCGAATCAATATAATGTATGTATACACATGCATCTCATCATTAGAAAATTCTCATAGAAACTTACCATAGTAACTGAAACTGTTTCTGATATACATTACTAGCAAAACTCTCTTACAATAAAATAATTAATTATATTTCTTTTATTTATTTTATTATGATGGTTGGCAACGGCATCTCTTGAAAAGATCCTCTGCGGCGTTTGATGGTCACCTGTATGATCTCTGCTCTCCGAAGAAAACAGGCTGTTCTCGTGGGTTGTGCCGTTGTCACCGCACATGTACATAAGAAAATAAACACACATTTATTAGAATGATTAAATAAAAATAAATAAAATAAAACATTAACAACAGCATAAATAAATATGTTTTTACCTGCAAAACTATCTGATGTAAGGCAGTAGCAGGGATAAGCTTTCGTACCACTACAACATCGGAAGTTCAATGAGGCTTTTCGAGGATGATGCCGTAGTTTATCAAGGAGTGGCAACACTGGAAAAGTGTAGCGAAAAGCAGAATGATCTGCAGTGTATTGACGCATGGTGTAGAAAATGGCAGTTGAGCCTCAACATATACAAGCGTAAATTGCTGCCTTTACAAAGAAAGAAAGGTACCTTATTACATAACTTTTCAATGGTAGATGGCTGGTTGGGGATATAAAGGGAGCAAACTACAATAGTCATCAGTCCCTTACTCCAGTCAAAGAGCTGACATGAAAGATCGTTAAAATTTGACAAAAAGTGTTAAAATACGGTAAACTGTAGATGGAAGACGTATAAATAAAAGAAGCAAATAAAATGGGGAGAAAGAAGAGTTTTAAAAGAGAAAACCAGAGTGTCTAGGCTGCGAGGTGGCAGAGATAAAAGAACGTCCAGACACTGACACATTGAAATCACCTGCCTAAACAATAATTAAGCAGGTGCAGAGCAAATATATTAAACATAGTCTATAAACATCAGATGTACATATATAGTCCACTGTTACGAATAAAATTTTAAACAGCATCTGCCAATGAGGCAGATAAAATACGTAGAAGTAGACATACGGGTGTGAAGGGGCTGATGTGTAGCCATTTACTTGCTCTTCCATATTTTTATTCTGTAAGATACCTTTCATTGTGTTGGGCTGAGCAGTGCGTTACATGTAGCGTGAGTAAAACATAGAGTATATGGTCCAGTGAACAAGTATCCCGTGGGAAAACTCCGCCCGTATTTCCATCCGAAATCTTATTGGCTCTTACAAGTAGTCTCAGTCCGTCAAAACCCTCCAGCATTTTTTTAAATATTTGATACAGCACAATTAATTTAAATATGTTTATATTAGTTTCTGTTATTTAAAAAGTTATTTAAATATAAGTTAAATAGAAAGATGACAAGCGTAACACTTTAAAATGTTCCGTTGGCTCAAAATGTAGTTACAGGCGCTGAGTGTTACTATTTCCGCAGTCAGTGGAACTAAACGCCCCAGACCGTTAACATCTAAATCGCATGCGGGTAACGCGAGTAATGTAATACGTTTGTGAATATCTGTTATACATTTGTGGCTTTCTGTGTAGGTACAGCGAATCATGAATAAAAGATGAGAAGCCACTGGCATCCAGAAATTTCCAGTGACATTCGTTGTTGTCAAAACCTAGCCACATTACACTACTATTTCAGCCTCACATCAAGAACCAACGGATCCCCGACCTGAGTGCTGCTTCTGCGCAGGGGACAACAGCGAAATAAGATAACAGGTTAGTATATCTGATAACCTGATGAGGTACAAAAGCAATAAGGCCCCTCACGTGCATTAGGCACGGTCTTGGTAACAGAAACGAGGGAAGAAAGATGGGAACAATTTGGAAACTTATATACTCACTTTCAAATAACTCACTTCCTCGAAATTTAAAGACTTTACCCTCATCTCTTTCTCTTTTATCCCGCCGTAAGCTGCGTTATGAAATAGACTCATTGGAAGAATCCTCATGAATTGTAGTCAAGAAAGAAAGAAAGCAACAAATCTCTCGTTCGGCTCATCAGTGTGGGATCCGTAACAGGTATGGTTAGTAGAATAGATAGAGAAGATCCAACAGAGAGCAGCACGCTTCGTTACGGGCTCATTTAGCAAGCGAGAAAGCGTCGCAGAGATGACTAGGAAACTGCAGTGGCAGACGCTGCAAGAGAGGCGTTCTGTATCGCGGTAGACGCTCCGGTCAAAGTTCCAAGACCAAACGTTTCATGAAGAGTCAACCAATATGTTGCTTCCTCCTACGTCTATATCTTCATCTACATATATACACCGCAATCCACCACAAGGTGCGTGGTGGAAGGTACACTGTGTCACTACATGCCATTTCTTTTCCTATTCCACTCCCAAGTAGAACGAGGGAAAAGAGAATATATGCCTCTGCACGAGCCCTATTTTCTCTTGTCTCTGTGATCATTACACGAAATGTAAGTAGGCGGCAGGTAGATCGTTCTGGAGTCAGCTTCAAATTTCGGCCCTCTAAATTTCCTCAACAGATAAAACTTCCGATCTGACAGGCCGTGGTCCAGGTATAAAACTTCCTCCCGACGTTTCGTCTCCAACTGCGGCCAACTTAACTTCCTGCCTGTATCGTTAATGAAACGGGAGGACGGGACTCTGGACCATAAGGTATACAGAAAGTACACACACACTGATCGGTACCTCCACAAGAATCAAACCACCATCCGAAGCAAAATCTGGCGGCCAGTTTACTTGGAGAATGAACTAAATCACCTGTGGTCAGCCTCCCAAAAAATGGATTTGGTGGCAAGGAAATTGATCGAACTCTCCGTAGAAGAAGAGAAGAATCCAGACGTTCCGAGCAATAACGGCAACCATATGGAAAAATTTTCCTTCCGTACATTAGCAGAATTACTGATCGAATAGGGAAAGTTTTGGCCAAACATAGTGTCTAGACGATCTACAGGCCCACCAAGAAGATGAAAGAATACTTGAGATCAGCAAAAGACGCACGTCACCCCCTAGCAACACCTGGGGTATGCAAAATTGCTTGGAGCTGTGGTCAAGTATATATTGGAGCAACAAAAAGTAGCATCAACACCGGCTTAAGTAAACATAAAAAGAACACACGGGCCACACGGAAAAATCGGCAGTAGCAGAACATGATTTTCAACGTGGAAACCATGATATAAAATTTAATGAAACCAGCGTTTTAGCTAGGTCATCACATTACCATGCACACATGTATAGAAAAGCAATAGAAATTCACAAACACTGGAATAATTTTAATAGAAAAGAAGGAGGTCTGAAGCTAGATAAAATATGGATGTCGACATTGCACCAACAAGATGACAATCGATTACTTTTAATCGAGAATGACGTCATCCAAAGATAGCCACACAGTCAGCCTCACATGACATATGGTGGTGCCATCTATAATGCGAGAGCCCCTCAGACCACAGTGGCATTTGCCGGAAGAGCCTGGAAGATGTCTCCCGCAATTGGAGACGAAAGGTAGAAAGGAAGTTATATACATGGACCACGGTCTATCAGCCCGGAAGTTTTACCTGACGACAACGCCAGCCGTGAAAGTTTACATTGTTTGATTCCTCGAGAGAATTTTTCTGAAAAGGTCTTTCCTACAGTGATTCATATCTGAGTTTCCGGAGCATTTCTGTGAAACTCGCGCATTGGTCGAATCTACCAGTAATGAATCTACCTATTTGCCTCTGAACTGCTTACATGGCTTTCTTCTAACAGGCTACTGAAAGTCCCAGTCATTTGAGCAATACTGAAGACGTGGTCGTACAAGCGTTTTACACGTGGTCTCCTTTACAGATGAAGTACATCCTCACAAAATTCTCCCAATAAACCCAAGTCGGTTGTCTGTCTTACTCACAATTGACCCTACATGTTTGTTCCATTCCATATTGCTCTGGTATTTGAACCACGCGACTGTATCAAGAAGCTCACTACTAAGGCTGTAGTCGAACATTATGGTTTTTTTCCTACTCATGTGCATCACCTTACATTTTTCTACATTTAGAGCTAGCTGCCATTCTTCACACCAACTAGAAATTTGGTCTGAGTCATCCAGCATACTATTACAGTCAATTATAGACGACACACAAATAGCACATCATCTTCAGCGAACAGCCGCAAATTACAAGTTACTCTGTCCATCAGATGATTTATGTAGATAGAAAACAATAGCTTTCCTACCACACCCCATGCAGCACGTTTGACGATACATTCATCTCTGATGAACACTCGCCGTTGAGAACAACGAACAGTGTTCTATTACTTATGAATCTTACAGCCAGTCACAAATCTGTGAACCTATTTCATATGTTCGTATCTTCGCTAGCAGTTTGCAGTGTGGAACCGCATCAAATGCTTTTTTGAAATCGATAAAAACACAATCTGCTGTTGCTCTTCATCCATGGCTCACAGGTTGTCATGATAGAAAAGGGTAAGCCGAGTTTCACACGAATTTTGATTCATATACAGAAGCTGATCGGTCTCAAGGAAATTTAATATATTCGAGCTGATAATATGAGCCAAAGTTCTATACGAAGTTCTTTTAGCTTTCATTCACTAGGAACTTTGCGCTGAAGTAAAGATTCACGACATATGCAAGCTAAGTAAGGGGCCAATGCGGCAGAATACTCTTTGTAAAACCGAACTGGTATTTCATCCGGACCAGAAGACTTTTTCGTATTCAGCTCACTCAGCTGATTCTCTACACCGGAAATACCTATGTCCTCCATTCGGAAGTTAGTGCGTTGATAAAATGATGGTGCGCTTGTGGGGTCTCCCTGCGTGATTGATATCTTAAAAGTTAAATTTATAACTTCAGCTTTCCGTTTGCTTTCTTCTATTACTGTTTCGGAATGATCAACGAGTGACTGGATAGTGGCCTTTGACCCTGTTATCGATTATACATATGACCAGAATTTTTTCGGGTTCTCGGAAAGATCTTTTGGTAAGGTATGACTGTGGTAGTTATTTTATACCTCGCGCACCTTTGTTGTTATAGGCGCACTAACCTTTGCGTATCGTGTTTAGCGTGTTATTTTCGAACCGAGTGTGCAACAGACTTTGCTTTCCCAGTGCTTCCTAATATTAGTATTACACCACGGTGAATCTTTTCCATCCTTAATCGCCTTTATTGGCACATATTTCTCTAAACCTTGATCCAAAATGCACTTGAATTTAGACCACAATTCCTCTACATCCATTGTATAGGAACTAAACGATGTCCATTCATTTTTATGTGTGATGCCAAAAATTGCTTAACGGCTCTTTATAACAAAGCTCACTCCTAGGCTTCTTGATTGGTTTTTTAACTTGAATCACGATTGACGCTATGGCGATATTATGATCGCTATCTCCCTTCTATATACTGACATCGTTATTAAGGTCGAGCCTGTTTATAGGTGTAAGGTCTAAAATATTTCCATTGCGTGTGGGCTGTCAGTTTAACTGTTCAAGACAGTTTTCGGAAAATGTGTCCAAAAGTAGCTCGCTTGTCTATACCGCCTGAAATGAAACTAGAGAGGTACCAATCTCCAAAATTGCTACATCAGCACTGGGGGACCGGTATAAACACCCAGCTATTTACTTCTCTTAGACCTGATAACTTCAGAGTTATTCGATCAATCATTTTGCCCAAGAGGATGAACCTCCCACCCCCCCCCTAGTTGTGTGTGATCTGTCTTCTGGACTTTCCACATAATGAGTTAGCCAGCTTTCGGTGCCTAAAACTATCTGAGCACAATAATTTCAATGCAGCGCGGCAAATTATGGAACTTCGTTTTTAATGCTATGCAAGTTTACGGCTACTATTTTGATAGTCGAATTTTTGTTCTGAATGCGGCCTCAATTCACTATCTGATTGTTGACAGGCGAGTGCACATCAGAGTTAGCGCCTAGCCTAAAAAGCCCCCTGTGCACTCCACAAGTACTCTGCTACACGAATAGCCGTTTCCTTACTGTAGTTCTCTCCTGATCTTTCTATCTTTCCCCACCCTATTACGCATATCCAGAAATCTGTCACAGTCAGCAAAGCTTCAAATCAAGGGACCACGATCAACCCTGGATAAAATGCTACAAAACAACATATCTGCTTGCACCCCGCGTGCGAGGCCAGCAGCCCATAGGAACTGAGGATGTCCTCATAACCCAAGCGACAAGCATCACTGGTGCCTACGTGAGCCACGACTTACAGTCTACCGCACCCAGAACGCTCGATAGCCGCCAGAAAGGCCGACTCCACACCTCGGATGAGGCCCCCGGGACACACACCGAGTGCACGTTGTTGTACTTCTTTTTCGCTATCTGCCTAAGGGGCTGCGTCACGCGCCCGTGCACCTGTTCTAACCATGCTGAAGAAGTGGCCACACGTCCACTCAAAGGACGAACGGGCGTGGCCGAACGTCCAGCCTCCACATTGGCCTTCCGTCTCGAGCGACGCGGATGCCGTTCAACCCGCCAGTACCCCTGAGGAGAGAGCGGCTCGAACACGTCCGGTACCCCACACAGCTGGGACAGACGGCGAAGCATGAGATACCTGAGGTCTCACTCGACGCATCAGTCTCTCGAATGCCGTTGCACCCCGAGACAGCAACCTGAAGACGGCTGACCGTAGCCAGCAGTACGTTCAGGTGTTCGTGAAAGGCAGCGTACTCCTCCAGATTGGTGGTCAGTGGTAACTATACTGTCAAAACAACGAAAGTGTGTCTGGCTCGCAGGCCGCAGTGGCCGAGCGGTCTGCGGCGCGCCAGTTACAGTGTTCACGGTCGCTAAGGTCAGAGGTTCTAATCCCCCCTCGGGCACGGATGTTTGTGTTGTCTTTAGTATAAGCTAGTTCGTATGTGGTTTGTAAGTTTAGGGACTGATGACCCCGCAGTTAAGTCCTTTAAGCTTAACAAACATTTGAACGTTTGTGTCTGGCTCTTTTCAAAATAGACAAGAAAATCTATGGAGCACACTATTATCAAACACGCGGGAATAAAAGATTTCGGAAAGCGAAACACGAAATGAAGAAGTGACAAGTTGATACTTAAATGACGTATCTTGCAGCACAAACGAAATCTGCCAAATACGTGAGAATAAACCACTCAAAAAAAGAGAAGCAGTACGAAAATTAAGAGACTGACTGGCAATAAAGTTTCACACAAATTAAATTATGATGTTAGAGTTCTGAATGATGTGACAGCGACATAAGCTGGCGATGGACTGACTGATAACTAGCTGTACTAATGGTCTCTTGTTTTGAAATGCACAAGTCGCAGACGAAAACTACACACAACGTTATTTGCCAAAATAGGCGAGAACAAACCCCCGAAACAGTAGGACAAACGAAGCCCACAAAGCACGCGAGGACAAACCTCCCAAGTAAACAGAAGCACCAACGAAAATAAAGAAACCGATATTTCACGCAAACAAAATTAAGATACCTATCGCTCCGAACGCTGTGACAGCGACAGCAGCCAGCACTGGCCGGGGCTGGTAGCAGGATAGACACCGTTCTACAGCCTACCGATATAAAATTGAGCAATGGGAATTTTAAAAAACAACGAATAGTTGGTAAAAACGAGGAATTAAAAACATACAGAGGTGAAAATTTGTTGTAGCATAAAATCACACATATTCAGAATAAAAGGCGGCCACGGTGACTAAAACACACATACGGTTAGCACGTTAAACAGGACGGCGACGGAGCAGAGAGACTGTTTAAAACACAGAGACAACATTTGTCTTGCCGAGAACGGTGGTTTCACTGATTTTAAAAGAGCGGAGCACAACCCAACACAAACACCGTTAAAAGGCACGGTCACAGAGACCAGGAAGGGGAGGGGAGGGGACAGGAAGCGCAGAGGGTGTCGAATGGAAGGTAGTATAAACACCCCCGCCGAAGGGGGAGGGAGAGGTAAGGCCAAGCAAGGAATAGGAAGAAGGAGGGGAGGAGCGGGGTGCTACACATGTGGGGAGAGGGGAGAGGATTTGGTTTGATAGGAGGGGTAAATGTCGGGATGTAGGGCGTACTGGGAGGTGGAGGTTACCCTCGGACAGAATGTTGAGTGTATGGAGGTGGAGAGGCAATATGTAGGCTTGGATGGGATTCATGAGGAAGGGAGAGACCAGACGGTGACGGAAGTCTATTGTGCAGAAGTCCTCCATGAACTTGAGAAGGTGTGGATGGGAGGCGGACGGTATTTGTGGCGGAGGGTGTAGCACTCAAGTATTTGGAGTGACTTACAGTTGGCAGGAGAGGCGGAAACCCAGGTTGTGTGTAAGGTGTAGATGGTAGGTGTAGATAGGGAATGGTAAGTGTAAAGTATGATGGAGGGGTTCAGGCCTCATAACTGGCTGAAGACGAGCTTGAGAAGGTTGTTGGGATAGGGGATTCTGACGGACTGGAGGTGGGGGTTCCAGAAGAAGTAGCGGTCTAGTATTAGGCTGAGGTACTTTATGTTCAAATGTTCAAATGTTTGTACAGCTTATGGGACTTAACTATGGGGTCATCAGTCGCTAAATTTACAAACTACTTATGAACTACTTACGAACTAGTACGGCACAAATATTCATGCCCGAGGGGGGATTCCAACCCCCGACCATAGTGGCCGTGCAGACCGTGACTGAAGCGCCTCAGTCCCCTCGGCTACCGCGGCCACTTGATGGTGGAGGCTTGGTGTCCAGAATTTATCAGTAATGACTGAAAGGAGCTACTGGCTACACCGTGTGACGATTTGAGGTAGGTGAGACTGGTGAAGGAGCTGGGAGTGGGAGGGACCGAGCACAGGGAAGGCTGTGTCAGCAGCACGATGGAGGACGGAAGCTAGGGATTGGGCATATCTGCCGAATAAATTAGAAGAGGGGTAAAACAAATGGGAGTTGTTAAAACTTTAAACATAGTAGCTATTGTCAGCGACCGTTGCAACGTCAATGGATAAACAAGCAGCCCTCGGTCTCAATGACTAAGATTGCCTTCATCAGAAAATATAAAACAAAACAAGTCACATACCATTCAGCTGTACAGCTTATGTTACAAGGCTTAAAAAGAATTTTTTTTTTCTTTTTTGATAAAGCTAGCCACTATGGGCTCCACGCCTGCACAGAGGCATCAACTTTGTGACGTAAGCTATACAGCTGAATAGTATTTTTTTTATTAAATGACTTGTTTTGTTTCATATTTTCTGACGAAGGCACTCTTAGTCATTGCCGAAACCTGGTAAAATAATTTTTAATTTGCGGCCGAGGGCTGCTTGTTTATCCATTGAAATGGGAGTTGTTTGGCACTGACAGTTTTCGGTACGCACTCTCTGCCGCACAACGTGAGGTGGCCTGCTGAGTTTGAATGCAGATGTACAGTTAATATTCTAAGTTCGCCACATCATTTATGTTAATTTGCGCTTGATTGATGTGGGCCTCTAAATGTTGATTTGATTTGTTCGGCGTCTTACCTTGACCCACTACATTGCACACAACACCTGGCCATACATTTTTCGCTCCATAACTTCGCATGCTGCCTAACCTTTTAGTTGAGTGGTCAGACCGCCTCGGGCAGTTGCGGCCTACTGTACCCTGCCGTGCCGCGCCACTGGAGGGGGCGTGGCCCGTCACGCCAGGCCACGCCCACTCCGCTGATTAAGCCGCTCGCAGCGCCCCTATCTGCGGCGATCGCCACGCACGCCGGATCACGTGTCACCCCGACACGGCACGCCTCGTGCAAACTGAGCGCGGCCACCTCGCTCTTTTCTCTCTTCTTTTTTTTACGTATTATTATTATTATCATATATATAATTTCTCATCGGTGTGAGGGCAGAAGATATTTAAAGCTACTTATTATTAGTTTTTCGCGAATACAGGCACAGCTGCCACCAAACTTACTAACTAAATATTTACAGAAGACTAGCTTTAGCGAGGCGGCAGTATGTTACTTGCAAACACCCACACCACTGCCATCAAACTCGCCAAAAGAAATAGATAGAGTCATAAAGGTAGCTTTATCACGGCGGTCCGATATAACAGTCACCTTCAACTCACTTCAAGCTTCGTAACATGAAAGTGCCCTTTGATAACAGACGATGCTTAACACACATGGAACAACCGGCGAGCAGTACACAATGCCACAAGTTAGAATCTCAGTTTCTCACCAGATGAACTTGTTTAAGAGCCTCCAGTGTCACCGACCAGCAATTCGGACCATCCAAGGTGCGCTTAATTCCCGTAGTTGTTCCAGCAACCAGCAACAGCGACTGCACCATTAGATTCCGGCCCCGTGTCAGACACTCCAAGACCCATTTCCGTGTTCTTCCTGGTAGGTCACACGCGTCGTACTCACTCCACTGACAGGGCAACCGGTTCGAAGCAGCCCCAGAGCCCTACTGTCCATACGAGACTCCACGCCCGGTATTTCAAATATGAAAATCCCGCCAAATGCGACTATCAAAGATCCTCTCGTCAGGCCACGAGGATCGATAGGCGGCCGTATATCGCTGGGCCCTGGCTCTAGCGCGTTGTGGGGCAAGCAACACATGCGAGTCGGCACAGCTCAATTACTATCATCATTTATATATATATAATTTCTCATCGGTGTTTTTTTTTTTCGTGGGTACGCCATGACTCTCGTATTACTGATCCAAAATCAATGACTGAGGTATCATTTTCAAGGTTTCGCTCTCCACTAATGACGAAAAATACAAAGATAATTTAAAGTTTTTGTTTTCACGAAAAAAACTTTCTTCTGGAAAAAAATTGTACTGTTAGTAGAATTTAAGTTGATACCCGGCGAACAGTCGGAAATAGGACATGTATTTACGGTTGCTCGCATCAGTTTTGACGCTGATCAGGGATTAATTAATGCTGCAAGTTTAGTAGTGGCTCACTTAGGCGAGTACATCATCACTGCTAGATTCACTGACTGCGATAAAACTGTGCCAATACCCCCTTTTAACCTCACACCTTCTGATCCAACCATGCGTTTCCAAATGATAAGAACACATTTCAAAATAAAAATAGCTTAAGCTATGACCATAATAAAGCAAAGGTTCAGACGCTTCAATGGGCAGGACAATTATCAACCAGAACCTGTTTTCTCGCATGCACCAGTTATACGTAGCTTTTTCAGGAATTCGCGCATTCAGAGATATTTATGTTTGTGCTAAAGACACATTATAACTACTGACATTGTTTGTAAATAAATTTTGTAAAGTAAACAAGGTTTCAAAAAATAAAAAAATAAAAAAAACGTGAAAAAGCCAATATCTTATTTTTTGTGTTTTTACATATAATCATATTGTATTCAATTCTCAGAATGAGACTAATATTTGTAACTACTATTAAAGAGTTTATTATATTTTATACATATACATATAGATATTTATTACATATGTACTTGCAGCCCCATTACTATCTTACCTATCTGTCACCGATCAGAGTAAGTGCGAATTATTCGCACGGGTCGACTAGCTAGCGTGTGCAGCTTGGTGGTATGGATTGAAGACTAAAGTAGCGAGGGATACCTTCGAGTACGGTTCTCTTCAGGCTTTAATGCCGCAGTGGGCAGTAGTACGTGTTGTTCAGACTCGTCTTGGAGACTCTGTCTGGTACGGTCACACAGGAACTCTAGCGGCAGACGCTGAGGTGCGCCTACTTGCATTTTGAGTTGTGGCTGTTTGCTTGTGGCAAGCACACTCGTACTTAGATCTTGGTGGCTACGCCGTCAGCGGCCACGCAGAGTAGGACGAAACTGTTGATTTCGCGGACGGAACCACAGCCTCCTGCTCCAGTCTGCAGACATCGGTGCCACTACTGCAACATCAACGTTGCTGTGCCTGGTAAAGTATCGATTGCGCTAGCCCGTTGCCTTAACAGGGTTCTGTAACTCAATTCAGGTTGGGATTTGATTGTTTGCCCTCTATCTTATCGTGTCAGATTAGGAAAATATTTATGAGTAATTCAGTTTCTTCTTCTATTTCTTTTAATGGTAGGACATCGGAAAATACAGTCAACCATTTATTTCATTTTTTCTAATGTGTCATTCATCTTTGTAAATTTATACGACAGCTTATTTCATATTTTCCTGTTATAGTTTTGTGGCACTTGGTCACCTAATATTGTAAATGGCTAGGTTAGACATTTGAATTTTTAAATATCATCGAAGTTTATTGCAGTAGTTGAATACCATCATTTACAGCCCCCAGTCTCTATTTTGTCGGTGAATATGAATGTTTGCTTATATTATAAAAGAGGATAAGCGTAATATCAGGTAAAATCTCTGAATTTTGATTGTAATTACCAACATTTAAACTGATGAAATAGATCTCGGGTGAACAGCTTGCTGTATATGTGCATAGGACACAATATTTCTACACTCGACCATGTTGCCATCATCAGGTGGCTGATGAACTACCATGGGGGCGGCCTGGGTGGCGTATATATCAGATTCTCCCCCCTCCTCCTTCGGACGCTCCGTCTGAGCCCATCGCGGTGCGCACCCGGTCCACGGTTCAGATCCCGCCTCCTCTCGTCCGTCGTCTGGTCGTTCCCTCCTAGATCTCCAGGTCCACACCCAACGAGGTACGCCGGCTGAACAACAAACTTTATTTACAATATTAAACACTTCTCTCTTATCGAAAAATTTAGAAGCGAACATCGCATCCATTTCACCAAAGATTGAACAGCTGTGATGAAAAATTACAGGTAGTTTCATGAAGTTTTGCCTTTCATCAGCTTCATAATTTCTCTCCTTGTGCAGTTAGGGAGACGCTTAATGATACTTCTTACTTGAAAGTAAACACATACGTCACACAATAGGATTGTATCATCAATCGTACTATTTACTTCGTCATCAAGTTACAATGCTACGGAAGTGAGATGTATCGTCTTTACTACAAGTAGTGAAACGTACTCGAAAAACTTCAAAGTCGGGTTTCTCGAGATGTTTTCACAGTTGCATCGAACAGCTTTGACTCATCACTACTTCGGTTCCTAACTTCAGAACATATAAATATAGAAAAAAAATGTCAATTTCCTTCAAATTATTACTGAGATGAGAAGTAACAGCTGTAATATCTTTTTAAAAACGCCTATTGTCAATCTTCAGAAAAGTAAACTAAATGTACTGATGATTTGCCATCAAGACTTAATGTAAAGTGACCAGTTTAGAATTTTTTATTGATTGGCATGAATAAGGTAAGCAGACAATGAATCCACGTAGTCGGTCTGCTTGGTTCACTTTTATGAATATAGTTTAAAACCCAAACCGGTAAAGTTATAACAATAGTAATCAGCTGATAGTTGACATTGCCGGCAGCGGTGGCCGAAGGGATTGAGGCGCTCCAGTCACGGTCTGCACGGCCAATACATGAAGTGTGAAATAATAATAATAAAATAAAATAGTGAAAATATATCTTCGACCGCCATCACAGTATATATCTTTGATGAGGTGTCATGGCGACTGATACAGACAGTTATATGTAAACAACATTACGTAAAATGACAGTTTTGGATCTTAAAAACAAATAAATATGTCCCATAACATCCACTGTTTATCGAAGTATAAAGTAAGGTAAAAGAAATATGCATAAAAACGTAACGTCATGGAATATAGAAGAATGCTCTCCTGTGACAGAATAGTAAAATTATAATGAACCTATGTTGAGGTTGATTAAGGCATGGTATTGAGAACAGCATTATAACATAGCATGGATAATAATGTGTATCGATACATTTGTAAATGACCTAAAATTAATACATTATAATAAAGTCTAAAATAACAGTGCATGATGTAGACAAGTAGACCTTAGGACACATATCATAAGAGGTAAGGCATGGAGAAAAAACTTGGTTTCTGTTGTGTAGTACAGGATATATGTAAGTATAATTATTGTGGATACAGCATCCACTTACTACAAGTACTGTAATATAATTGTGTCAGGAACACAGGTAAATGAATTACATCTTTAAATTATCTGACTTTAACATATTATGATCAAGTCTAGAAGCACAGAGCATTAATAGGCAGGTAGACATTGGAACATGTAACACACCCTGGTAAGGCATTATGATGACAGGGTGTGTGCAGTTATGTAGTATAGGGTATATGTACATACAGTAAATGTGGTTACAGCATTAAATCACCGCAAATACCGTAATACCATTATGAAAGCACAGGCCAGCCTGTATGTGGTTTTCAGGCGATTTTTCACATCCACCTAGGTAAATACCGGGCTGATCCCCAAGTTCCGCCTCACTTACACAATTCTCACACATTTCGTAACTCTTTACACTTTCACACATATAACACTATACATAGACATTGGGGTACACATTTCCTCCCGAGGGGCATGGGGTGGCGGTAGGAAGGGCATCCGGCTACCCCGTCAATATTAATATGCCAAATCCTACTAACCAACGCGACCCTGCATGTGCGAGAAAAGGGCTAAAGAGAAAGAAGAAGATAGAAGATACGGCCTATCCAAGAGTCGCTTTTGTTTTCTATGTTCCCGGCAAAAAGTGTGGGTTAGGGATTATCAGTTGAGCTCATAGATTGTAGTGTTCACTTATTTGTAGCGTTCTACGATTATGTCGCCATGAAAAGCTCTTCCTGATATGCTGCAAGACATACGAATTACTTTTCGAACCATGGTGATCCTTGACTTGAACTAGTAGATACTGGTAGGAACCAACGCCTTAGACTTATTTAATAATGATTTTGTAGCCAAGATCGCACCTTGCTATGTAAATTACGACGCGTCTGAAGATGGCGTCGAGCACGCCGAGACCGGTAACATAATAAATGAAAAATGCGATCTATATGCCTTAGAATTATTTCAAATGTCACAATGACGACGTTTTGCAGGTACAAAATGCAAATGTTAGAATGTTTGCGTGCATGCTAGCACAATTTGTGTGTGTGTGTGTGTCCTTGCGCGCGCGCGTATGTGTGTGTGTGTGTGTGTGTGTGGGTGGGTGGGTGTGTGTGTGTTGTCACCAAAGTGGATATAAAAGTTATTACGCCTTAGAGTTTTCCAGTTCACTGATTTATTGTTGCAACAGTACTTATGGTGTACATGAAATAATTTAAGGATAAGAAGCTCAATAGGTACCGAGGTACCATATGAAACAACCAATGTACGTAGTGTAGCATCCATGGGCCGATTCTGTTCGATCAGATATTATTTCAGACACATTACCTAAGATACTACACAAGAACATAAATGAGAATTATGTAATAAAATCAAGAAATTTCTAGGTTGGTCAGCGCTATGAAGTATTCATTTAGAAAAAACATATGTTGATTTCGTTCCCATGATGAAACATCATTGCTGTAAAATCAAGTTTCTAGAGTTAGACATTAAAACAACGTAAAAAAAACACCATGAGTATAAATTTTGTTGCTGTTTTGACGTCTGACTCACGAACTTCATTTTACAGTAATGATGATGTTCCATCATGTATCGATAACCGCAAAGGAAACATATCTGCTACCTGCAACAATACCGGCATGTCTCTAAGCTTTATGGGAAGTTTTGGAGCAGAGAGTGAGGCTGATACTTACGTCTGCAACAACAATGAAGCAGTTGACGGATGTCTTGGTAAGGAATGGAAAACATTCTGACGGCTACTATAAAGGCACTTTACAATCTGTTCCTAGAAGATTTGAAGCTGTTTTGAAAGCCAATGGTAAGTTAACTCCTCAGTAATAAATAAATATCGTGTCTGTGTTAGGTGTTCATATTAATTTCCCCACCAGAGGTAAATCTGTTACCAGTAGTTTCGATCTACACGCGAATATTACAGAAGTACTTTGCGGACCCAAATGAGAATCCATGGAGTGAAGACAGCATACTTTCCTGAGAAAAGTACTATGAAAATTTAGAGAAACTGTGTTTGAAGCTGATTTTAGAACTATTGTACTAACATTGCTAGTTCCTTTTCGTCCTGTTTTACTCACAGTTGCTGTATTATATTACTATAGTGTAAGTATTTAGGTTATTCGTCTATGCAATTGATTTAATAAAATATTTTATTGCAATATGCATTTCGCCTGTATTTGGAAGGCATCAGCAGTGGCCTGTAATATATACATGATTATGTTTTACAATATTTCATATTTCCGTTTCTTAGTATTTTAGGTTATAAACAGTTCTCGTGGGTTATTGAAGTATAGTTATTGATATTTTGATGTTATACTTATATCTTGTTTTATGTTAGAGTGTGTGTGTGTTTGTGTTTTCGATATGATTGCATAGAGAACAGCAGCAGATACTGATGTATTGATTAATTTATTTATTTTATGACTCCTGATTGTAAAGAGATAGATAGAGAGAGAGAGAGAGAGAGTCATAAAATAAATAAATTAATTAACACATCAGTATCTGGTGCTGTACTCTATGCAATCACATCGAAACACACACACACACACACACACACACACACACACACACACACACACACACACTGACATAAAGCAAAGATAGGACAAACACATACTCAACAGTTGGCAACACCAACCAAAACAAAAACAAATCACAAACAAAATGGCATGTGCCTAGTGGTGCTAGCTCTGAAGTGCTGGAATAACAAAAAATGCAAAATGAACAGAACTGAAGCAGAACAGCCGGAAGCCACCAATGAGCACTAGATGTAAAGCAATATCCACGAAATATTGTTAAGTATAACATCCAAGTATCAATAACTATACTTCAACAACGCACCAGAACTGTTTATAACCTTAAATACTAAGAAACGGAAATATGAAATATTGTAAAACATAATCATGTATATATTACAGGCCACGGATTATGCCTTCCAAATAAAGGCGAAATGCATATGGGAATAAAATATTTTATTAAATCAGTTACATAGACAGATAATCTACATACCTACTCTATAATAACTACTGTATTGCCTAACGTTCATTTTGCTTGACGACCACAATGATACGAAAAATAAGGAATCATACGATGGAATATTGTTTTCCTCTTGTTCTGTTTGTTCGTATGAAAGGAAGGAAAAGACTAGCAGTGGTGAAAGGGGCCATCCTCCTGGCACATCTTGTGTGTTTATGTGTATGTATAAAGATGTAGATGGTCGATAGTAAAGAGCACGGTGCTAGAGTCGAGTGACTACTGAGCAATCCAACTGTCCACAAAAGGTAACCTTAGTCCCAACATCGATCAAGACATCCGTAGCAAAGATATCTCACTTCGAAAGAGTCACTGGTCCATTTAGAAGAGCAATATTGGCGTATCGGGGGTTCCGTTTCGGAGACAGTTACCCCGAGCTCCTCCGGTGTACTATCTGAACACGAAGCATGTTAAAACTTTAAGAGCTGCAATCAAGTTTATCACTGCCAGGTAGTTGGGTTACTTCGGATTCGGAGCAAACAGCTTCGCCTTTGCATCTTTATTACGAGCAGCCATTGGAACTAAAAGCTAGCAACAGTTTTCTGCTTTACTGCGCCCAGGGGATCAGTCGTAAAGGCGCGGCGAATGCAGTTTTGTCATGAGAGCAGGCCAGTAACTGGGTCGCAACGCTGGAAGGGCAATAACGCGACATTCTGCAGCGACGTTTATTAAAAGTCTAATTTATTAGCGCTGCACCAGATAAAGCGTTTGTATGCAAAGGGACCCACGCCCTACATATGCCTGTAGTACATGTGAGTTGCCGAACTGTGTGCTGCATATTTTCTTTTACATACGTGACTGAGGGAAATGGTCACACTGTCGTTCGTGCACGATAGGGCTGTGACACACACTGTGCGTTTGAATACGAGGTATTTTCCAAAAATGCCAAAATCATCTTCATCGTCGTCATCACCAAGACAAATCATTAACTGTTCATCACTGATGATCCTTTCCAATCTCAGCGCTGCCCGAATCAGTTTTTCAGCGTGATCGACCTTTTTGCCAAGATTCAGCATACACATTGGCAACAGCTTCACGGAACAGCCTTTCCACATCTGTTATTGTGAAAGACTCATTGTTGTTCCTTATATAACTCTTCACGTCACTCCATACTAATTCTATAGGGTTAAAATTGCAGTGATATGGGGCAGCCTTATTACATTGTGACCCTGCTCCGTTGCGATTTCGTCTACTATGTATTTGGACGTAATAGGCTTATATTGTTTCACGGGCGAATATAAAAGAGGTTTTGACGTTGAAATATCTGCAGCAATATTTACTTATTGAAGACACTGCACCAAAAATTCTTTCCGAACGTTTTAAGCGAGAATGATCTTCCTGCTCAGAGCATATGCTTCGAAGTTTTTACTCATACGAAATTGAGAACTTATTCAGAGTACGTCACTAGACAAATGTCTTTTCGGTGATATTATCCACTTACTTCAACTAGGAAAGTCTAGTTAAACCACTCACTGTAAAACAAATCGCAGCGAAAAAAGTACTCACAGCGTAAACACGCGGTAGACACGATACACAACGCTGTTTACGGTAGCACTGAACAAAGCCGGGAACTTTGACGTCACGGCACGTGACCACCGAAGTCGGTTATAGCGCTGTGATTGGGTCGTTCCTACCGACTAGCGCCTCTCGCTTCTTGCTCATCACTTGTCAAATGCAAAGTTTCAGCCGCCCGGGTATAGGCACATCTAAGGTCTGCTATGTTGAACGTCTCCAAATGATATTCTCCGTGAGGATACTCTTTATGATAATGTGCTGCTCCACGTTTGAGTTAGTACGACTCGTTGCCCCCCTGCCCCCCCCCCTCCCCACTCCCCACCAACGACGCGAGTGTGTAATGGTAGAGTGTTGAGTGGGAGATATGTTTCACAATTGCAGTCTGAGCTTTGAACAGACGAATCTTTTCATGTACAATAATAATGATAACTTTTTTCTACGGATGATAAAAGTAAACCAAGTTTGAAGAACTTAACGATTATTGAAAGTGATCTAATATTATGAAACTTTAAGGTAACCACGTGGACCATAACACCGAGCACTGCTTAAGCACTCTCTACTGCATGCTTCGTGGATCGTTGGTATGTTGTTGTGGCGGCTTTCTTGGGTTTCACGCAGAATTCAATGCGGGAGAGTTACCTCTCAGTCATCTCGGAAGCCACAATCTGCTACACGACATTCTATTCAATACAGCACTGAACAATAATTAACAGACAATAATGAAAGTTTCGGCCGCTACAAGTTGCCCTAGTGTGTGCACGGTTCCCAACCGCTACAATACTCAATTGGCGCGATATTATAAATGTTTCGGAATTTTTTGAACAGACCTCGTACGCCACACGCGGAATCACGATTTAATCGGTTTTGGTGTTGGATTCCCCTTCCCAAATGGGTGGAAAGTTTACGTTTTAGTCTTGACTAACGTCCATCTGTATAGACAGCGGAGCTATTTTACCGTCTTCTGGGTTATTCTGGAGGAATTTCACAAAATATAGGGGATGATTCTATCGTTGAAAATAAACTGAAAATATCTATTAGCAAGTTTCCGATTTTCTATCGCTACAGAACCGAGGTAGACGGACACAGTGACACAGCCAGGATTCGGTTCTGGGAAGGGCTAAATTTTAAAAATAGAGCCTACTGAATTTATTAATCTACGACTTTTACTCACACTAAGTAATGAGTGCTATCGACAAGGGTTCTCAAATTGATTTCGTATTTCTAGATTTCCAGAAAGCTTTTGACACCGTACCTCACAAACAGCCTTTACTCAAATTGCGTGGTTATGGAATATCGCCCCAGATTTGTGACTGGATACGTGATTTCCTGTCATAGAGGAGACAGCTTGTAGTAATCGATGGTAAGGAAGCGACTAAAACAGAGGTGATAACCGGCGTTCAGCAGGGTAGTGTTATTAGTCCTCTTCTATGCCTCATCTACATAAACGAATTGGGAGAATATCTGAACAGCTCTCTTAGGTTGTTTGCAGATGACGCAAATAAAATTAAAGAAAAATATAATGTTTGAGGGTCGTTCAAAACACAAGGTGACACAAATATCAGGAATATTAGAAAATATATAAATATGTAAATAAACAAATAGGCAAAAATATAGGCAAAGTAGAGTCCGAGAATCGGGCGCTGCCGTGGACGGCAGATGCGGTGCCGGCGGCTGGGAGCCATACGGCGCGATCCGCGGATGCCTGGCAGGCGTCTTTCGTGAGACACCCAGTATTTTGAACAGCATCCTTGTATGCCAGTCAGCTAAACAGCGGCAATCATGGCACTTTACTGCCCGTAATCGGAGCGCGCCCCTGTCATTATGAAAAACATCCCCTTCAAAATACAATATGTGAGGATGTATTACTTCAGAATGTGGCCACACAGAACTGTCCGCCGCCTGTATACGGCCTGTTCCTCCACACAGGCTGGAAATGCATCATCCCACCGTCAGTTAGAGCCAGGGGTGTGATAACATCAACAGCCCGGTCCTGCCGTCGGAAGTATCGTCCATCTGGTACTTCCTCGTCAATGACAAGCTAGCCACGAGCCAAAGCATGGCCGCTATCCGCTTTGGAATCACAGCAGGTTGTAGGGAATACGACGCACTGGACACTAGAGCACATCGGTTCCTGTGCCGCTAAGTAACGCCGTTGTGGGACCATTGTAACGTCATGGTGGCCCTTCTCAACGAGACGACACCAGCAAGCTTGTGGCGAGCTGCATTCTGACACCAGACTTCATGCCATCTCCTAGGACAAAGCATCATGCTACTCTTTGGCTCCTGGGCCACATGGTCTATGCCGTCATTGGGCTGAAAATCCGCGATGCCATCTTGTATTTGGCATATTGGTGGGACATTCATCTGAAGATCAACCAGCTTTGCAAATATCGCGAACTGTTTGCGAATTTTCTCTAGGTGGCTCTAATGCATGGATATGAGAAGACGTCTAAATTTTTTGAATGTTTTGACAAGTTGTAAGACAGGAACTTTTTCTCTTCTTTACGTCGTGCCTTTGATTTGAAAGTGGTATAAGTCGTTTGTTTTGTGCCTGAAGTGAACATGGTTTTAGTTTCCTCTCTCGCGTGATGCCCCTGCATAGAACCTGTGTTGTGCTGATGTGACTCCGTGAATATTGCTTAAAACACAGGAGTGTAACTGACATTGCAGAAGTGTTTACTTTTACTTCCTTCTCTTACTGGTGTTTTAGCTGAGTATTTTATGTTTCTGCAGTAACTATTCAATGCATACAGCAGATTTCCTTTTGTTTTACGTCCGCCGGTTGTCCCCTCTAAATTGTTTTTAATGCTCTTGGAAATGATCATTTTTGCGCTGCAGCTGTAAGAAGCTATCGTAATGACGGAGAAGACGCATATTTTACGTTCTTTAGTATAACCCTTGCAGCTAGAAGAGTGCAGGAAGGACGTCCTTTTCGTTTTCTTTGCATGAAGCTATGGACATATCATGTCTCATCCTGATCGTCCCAGAAGATACCGTATTTCATTTCGTCGGGGGGACGCGCATTGAGTTAGCCTGAGAAGGCTAAAATAAATAAATAAAAATAAAAAAGGGCCCGAGTAAGTGAGGTTTGCCATCTGAACTTCTTTTTGAAGGACACCTCTCTTCTTCTCTAGAAACTCCAGGCTGCTAGCGCACGACAGCGATCGTGCATGGTCCTGTCATGTCGGACGAACCACGGCGACTGGTGATTGGCCAAATCAATCACTGGCTGACCATTGACTAAAAGGCCGAACCACTGAACGACTGAACCACTCGATGACGACTTTACTATAATACCAGAAACAGCCCAACAAGTGGCACTATTTAGATACTTGATATAGATTTCGGTACCAACTAAGGGTGACTTCATCAGAAGATTAAAATTATTACTCACATGAGACGTAAACTGATGAGTAACTTGTGAGTAATAATTTTCATCTTCTGATGTAGGCACCCTTAGTTGGTGCCCAAATCTAGATCAAGTATTTAAAAAGTGCAGCTTGTTGAGCTGTTTCTACTATTATTGTAAATTTAGTACGGTTGCTGCAATTTTTAACAAGACATGTTTAAAATTGTTAATCGACGACTGTTTCTTATCCTCAGTATTTATTTGACCAGGACTATTACGTTGTGAAGCTTCAGGAACTGTGACTGGCATATTGCTCGTTGAACTAACTATGTCACTTTGCTAAGGAACATGCAGCTAGGAGAATGTATTTGGTCTTTGACCTGCGGTCGTGTTTGTCGGTTGTTACAACACTTGAGTAGTCGGTCAATGCCCTGATGGCTGTGTCGTCAGCTAATGGCCTTTGGTCAGGGACCTCCAAAATGAGAACACGTGAATGTAGTCCTACCGATGGCCCGTGTTCACGTTTGGTGGTTGTGTGACGGTTACCACAACATGTGAGAAGTCGGTCGACGCCATGATGGCTCTGATGACTGAGTTGCTTACTGGGCGTTGTACGGTCCGGAACGTAGTTCATTGTCCGCTACTGGCCTTACCTGATGCCTCAGTCTGAACTTTCTGGAACAGTGTTCTAAGCTGTACTATACTTTATGCCTTTATAATAGCCACTTTAAACAACTAAATGGTTTCTTACACATTTAATTACTATCTCTTGTTGAATTAGTTGATTATCCACTTAATATTCTTTTATTTTACTAGTTTATTAACCAAATATCGTCAATTCATCAGCAGGAATTCGTAAATTTTAATCTGGAAAACAGCTATTACTATCGATGTAAGTCAGTCGTTGAAGGCTGAACTCAGTGCAGTTGTGTTGCAGATAGGTGTCGGAAAGATTAATTTGCACACAAGTCATTAAGGCAAGTGACAATAGCATTTAAAACTAATGAGGGGTCATTATGTTAATAGAACTCATAAAAGAACTTTATGGAGTTGTTTAGCAACTAGCAAACCACTCAGACTTCACATGTATAGCAGACCATATGTAAGCCAAACTTTTTCTGTAGTAGCGACGTACCAACCTGATGCATCGAGAATGTCTATAAGATCAAAAGGTGCCTCATGCTAACCCTACACATTTTGAGGATAAGATTAGGGGATGACATAGTGATTCTCGCAGAAAATAAAGAGACAATAATTCAAAGGCTAAATGACCTCAATGATGCCTGTTCATGGTATGAAAATCTATAAAATTAAAAGCATGTTTATAGGTTCGAATAAAATATGTGTGAACATTCAACTGCTGTCAGAAACCATAGAAAAAGTGTATTCAAGTATTAGGGATGCTGGATTAAGAAAGATATGGACTGCCAACAGGATATGGGACTAGCATTGGAAAAACAGGAATTTCAAGAGCAGGAAAGACTCCTAACTAGTGGTTTAAACAAAGATTTGAGAAAGCGACTAGTGAAATGCCTAATATGGAGCGTGGCCTTATACGGAGTAGAAACGTGGTCTGAGAAAGAGTGAGACGACAATGTGGATATGGCGTCGATTGAAAAGATGACCTGGACTGATACTGAGGAACGAGGAATTACTGAGCAGAGTTGAAGAAGAATGGAGGATGTTACGGACTGCGAAGAGCAGTAAGATAAACTTTGTCGGTCACATTGCCTTCTAGTTGAGGCAATTGAAGATTTCGTTCAGAAGAAGATACGAGATACTGGATGATATCAGCAGACTACAAGGAGAGTACCACGAATGAAGAAAAAGCAGAAGACCAAGAAGTACTGAGGGTTATGTTATACAATCAAAGCAGATAACCAAATGATGATAAATGATGAGGTGTGAGCCTTGTTTATAGTCTGATTGAAGAGAGTTAAAAGCGAACTATGTACAAAATGTGCAACAAATAGTGATCTGACACATGATCAATCTATTTTAAAATTTTGGGTAATGGTGTTCCTGTTAATTTGTTAAAACTTCAAAAGGAGAGAAATAGTCAAAGCTTTTAAGGTATTTAACTGTCTAGATATATGAAGAATATAAAGAAAAGACACGTATTACTGGCCTTTGTTATCCTTATGACATTAATTTGTGATACTAAAGTTTTGCATCTATTAGCAGTAAGAAGTTTCAGATGTGTTGCAATTATCAATACTGTCATCGATTCGAGTGTTTATTGCAGCATGGCTTCAGTAGCAAAATTTAAGTGCACGAGTTATGACTTCTTCGTTAAATTTCGCATTGAATTAACGAAAACTTTAACAATATTGGGGAGGTATCGTTATTTTCGGTCTCCTTGAATCTAGGAATAATATGATTGTGTATCCTTCCACGGGCAGAGTCAGTTTACGATATAGAAATTTTTTAATAGCCACCCTTACAATATGACTTGGTAAAGTACCTAGAAACATTTTATTTAAATTCATATCACTCTTTTTTGGCGTACGTGGATACCTTCCTCCTCAGTAAAGAGAAATTTATACTCTTCATTTTAATGCTCTGATTTTTTTTGCTACTAATCATGGACTTATTCTACCCTTTCTCGACGTTTCTACGCTCTTCCCAATTTTGAGAGGTATACTTACCCTTCTGTGGAGAGAGTGTGTGTGTGTTTAAATATACATTGTATCGCTCGAATCAGCAAATTGTATGCAGCAGCTAAAGCAGCGAGAGCGTTACGTGTGAAATAATTGCTGGAAACTTATTTGCATGGACCGTAGCGAAGTTGCTCATTTTAAGCCTCATAGCTATTAATTGTAGGTGGAAATAAACGCACCTTTTTTCGGCCTGCGGACAATTTCATTCACTTTCATTACGCTCCCACCCGGCAATGAAGCACGCGGGTCGCTCAATTAACCTCGCGTCGCGTATGCCTCTACAAACTTTCCGTCCAGTATAAAATGAATTAAATAGACTTTCCACTCGCAAATTTCATCAATTCTCTTTTCCTGGAGCTTTACAGTGGGAGAAGGAAGTATAATAACCTCTCTCGCTCTCTCTCTCTCTCTCTCTCTCTTTCTCTCTCTCTCCTTCTCTCTCTGCCCATAACTCTATTATTCCTGCAGCCATTATCATTACGTGTCCTTACTTCTGAACTGTGATCTTAATGTAGATGCTTTACCATCGTCTTCCTCAGTGCCATAAACTCTTAGTACAACATGTACACATGGATAAAAAAAAAAAAATTATAAATGAAGCGCCAAGATTGGGACGAAGATCCGAAACTAGGTTACTTGTTTATTGCATTTTTGTTTTTTTGTTTTTTTTTAGAATTTCTATTTATTTTTTCAACCAATTGGATTCCTTTCTTTTTAAGTGCGCCTAAAATTTAAATCTTACTTTTCTCATGTCAACACGTATGACCGTGTATTCTTTTATTTTGTTATTACTATATAAGCCTATAAGTTTCCCCACCATTATTTTTGGAGTAATATTTTCCTAATATTCTTCCTTTCTTTCGTTTGAATTTTTTCAATATACTCATCCCATTTAAAATTAAACATTGTTCTCCATTAAGGAATTCAGTTTTGATACAGTACTGCAATGCCTAGGTTTACTGACTTTAGAAATGATTTTCATACTACCAAGGGGTTAATCTGAATGCAGTTGTCACTTTTTGACATCGAAATTTGATATTAACTTTTAAAAGACAATTGTCATCCATGTTTAACATCCAGTATTTAACCTCAGAATCCCTATCTATTTTTTTTTTTTAATTTCATTTTCAATAACTTTATTTTTTGTTGTATGTCTAATCTAATTCTTTCAGCGTCTTCTGATTTTGTTAGACTGCATTCCGTTACCCTTGTTCTGGTCTTGTTAATGTTCAACTCACACGCTTCCTTCAAGAAACTGTTCATTCCATTCATTGCTCTTACAGGTACTTTGCTGTCTCTGGAAAGGCTAAGAAATATAATTTTTATGTATTTGTTTATTCATTTATTTATTAGTTGATTAATCAATCTTATCTAACTTATGTCATCCTCTTCTTCTGGGTCTATCGGTTGACCAGCAGGTGTAAAAGGTTACTTGTGGAATCATGTTTTGCAGCAGGTACTCGAAGCTCAACTGTTCCTCCCCCCAACTAAATTATTTTGAACTTTTATTACTCTTTAACTAATTTGCTAGAAACTTTAGTAAGTACCAGGAGAGCTTGTGGCAAAAATTGTGGCCTGAGCCCCAAGTGTATGCACTGGATATACACCACAGTGATTAGACCCAGGATCACCTATGGGGTGGTCGTGTGGTGGAAGAAGGTAGGACAGCAGGTTGCTGCTAAGGAGCTTGGTAAGGTGCAGAGACTAGCCTGCTTAGCCATAACAGGATTAGCAGCACACCAACCGCTGGGATGGAAACCATGCTGGATATGCCCCCATTACACCATTGGGTCAAGATGGAGGCAGCAGCTGGTGCCTACAGACTCAAAACTGGTAACAACTGGAACTATTTGGGATATCCAGAATCACACAATAAAATAGTGAGTGAGGTAAATATAGGAAAGGTTGGGGAAATGCCAGCCGACTATATTATAACCCCATACTGCTCCAACAAGCCTTTCAGTATAACAATTGGAAGTAGGGAACAGTGGGAGAAAATAGTTCGACACCGTACGGGGGATATTGTCTGGTTCACTGACAGGTCGAAATCAGACCAAGGCGTTGGGGCCGGTGTATACGGAGTGCAGCCAAGACTGGAAGGCGTCATCTCTCTAAGGAAACTGGCTTCAGTATTCGAGGCCGAAATCACTGCCATCAGGGCATGTGTGGTGGAGAATTTGCGTAGGTGCTACAAAGATCGTAGCATCTACATCTATTCAGACAGCCAGGCAGCCCTGAGATCACTGGCAGCTCCAGGTCTAAAATTGTTGCAGAATGTCACAGGGTTCTGGTGGAGCTAGGGGAAAGCAATAGAGTAAACCTATTGTGGGTCCCTGGCCACTCGGGGATCAGTGGCAACGAACATGCCGACAGGTTAGCCAGGATGGGGGCAGAGCCTCCATTTATTGGACCGGAACCTGTCCTGACAATCACCAAGGCAATGATCAAATAGGAGCTACGTAACTGGCACAGAAGACAGCACGTAGAATATTGGACCAAAGTCCATCAACAAAAACATGGCAAGGTAATAATGCCAAAGCCATGTTTCAAAAGAAGCTCTGCAATCCTGGGCCTGAACAGGAGCGAGATTAGACTCATGGTTGGATTGCTGACAGGCCATGGGAATTTCAAAAAACACCTACATACAATGGGAATAACAGAAGAGGACCCTAAATATAGGATCTGTGATGACGGTGATGAAACTGCATCACATCTAAGCTTCGAATGCATTGCATTGGAGAGTAAAAGGCACAGAACATTTGGGACAACCAGACCCGAAGAAATTGTGTCTAATAAAGAACTACTAAAAGGGACTCCTTGCACTGTTCAAGGGCAGTGGTTGACTTTGCTAGATATACAGGGAGCGATACCGCACAATAAACTTAGTTTCGGTGCGGGCAGTGGCGGATTGGACCAAGACTGTTTTGGCTTCCCTGGTAAAATCAAATGAAGTCAAATCAAAATTGCTAGAATATTATCTAACAGGTAATGTGCTAATGCACCTTTACTTTTGAATTAATTACTTTTCTTCACACTCAGAGCTGATATATACCCGCTGCTAGTCAACCAAAATGTAACACCAAGGTGAAGCGGGAGTTCCGTGGTCAAATATATACGGGAGATAAGAAGTTGTACAAAGGCACAGAGTAACATATACAGAGAAGCAGCCCGCCCTAAACTACTGTCATACGCTCCCCTCGTAGTTCCGAAAGATGCTAGCAGGTGTCAGGCGGTTCACTGGCTTAGGGTGATTCTCGCACGTCAGAGGGTAGTGTATAGGGGAGGCTGAGGGGAGAGCTCGTGCCGCCTGCCATGAGGCTATGGCTGTGTCCGGCGTGCCGGCGTTTGAGGGGAAGTGGTGGTGGGGACAGCCGCTACCTGCCGCCTGCTCTGGCTAGTTTAAAGAGCTGCTTCTGACCGCAGCGCCATCATGGGACATCTTACGGAACTGCTGGAAACCCTCCCTCCCCCGCACCCCGGAGCGTAGGACCGGGCCCTTACGGAGGTTTCCCGTCTGTATATATTTGTCTGTGACAAAGCTCACATGATTGAAGAAGCAGCTCCCCGTGGAAATGACCGAGCGCTTCAAGAGGCCTTTGTGGTATCCGCTACCACGCCGCCGCCGGCCGGCAACCCAGCAGCTGGCGCCACGCCAAGTAGACGGCCTGCAGCGCAAGCCACACAAGGAAGTAAGGCGCGCAGACCGAAGGCTCGCCGGCTAGCCGCACGGTACAGTTCGACTGGACCGCTAGAGGGCTAGTGTTGCGATATGGAAGCGAGTCTACACTAGACGTCCACGGCGCCACCGCCTGGCTCACACCCGAACTACCAGAACCAAATATAGGCGGCCGCACCTGCCTGAGCAGCCCAGTGTACTCTCGCCTTCGCCAGTGACACCTTCGCTTGCAGGAAAACTTAGTTATTGACGTGCCGAACTTAGTGCTACGAGGACTTCAATAGGAGCTACCACTTCCGGCTCTAGATTCCTGGGGCATTCTACGAGATTGGCGTGCCATACCAAGGAAGACCTAATGACGTATGACTTGTCTTAACTGTTCGTCTGTGAAAGTGTGAAAGGAGTACGCAAAATTATTTTCACTTAATTTTTGCCTGTCATACAGCCATGAGCAATGTTTTGTTACAAAAATCTAAGCTACAATTCTATAGGAAACAAATTTATAGAATATTTTGTATCATTTCACTAATCGATATAACATACTGTACTTATTTTCATATCTTTGCTGTCAACCAAAGACTTTGTTTTATCTTTGGAGTGTGTCTTGCACTCACAGTTGTTTCGTTTAGAGAGTCGAGGTGTGACCTTTGTGTTGAGAGGAGTCGGTGTGTGACCTTCGTGCAGGATTCTGTCGGGTCAGTCTGTCTGTGTGTTAGACTCGAAGAGTAAAAATTCAGTTTTGAAGAGACGCAGCCAAGTCTGCAGATTGAAAATTTTGTATGGAAATTTATGTCTCAAATAAGTTAAACTTGTACTTTTCTATTGTTATGTATGGTACCCTGTATGTAGCCTATATTGTAGTTGGTTTCTCTTTTGGGTAATGAATACTGTTTAATTCAGCTCGCATTTATCATTTATCCCTGTGTCATTTTACCAGTTCCTTGTTCCTTTCACCAATTTGAATTGCTATCCGTTCTGATAATTGTTTCTTATGATAGAGTTGCATAATCATTGTGTTTGTAAATTTGTACGCTAATTAGAACAGTTCAGTGTAAGCATTTTGTGATGATCAGTTGGTCTATTAATGAGAGCAGGAAGTAGTTTGTTCATAATTGCAGTAAAGATCATAGTTAAAGATTTTCTCAGTCTCAATGAAAGTTCAGATTGTTAAGGTAGTTAATGTTAGTAACAGTTAAAGTGATTTGTTTGATTAGAATAGAAGTAGATCACGTAAAGAGATGAGACATATTTGCAGTGTGTGATACTTGAAATCTTTACCAGATTTGTAGAACATTTTTATTACATTGAATCTGTATGGTAATTGTTGTACAAATAGGCACATTATCAAGTGCAGTGATCTTGATATCCAATTAATATCAAATATCCTTGTTTGGCATCCTGTTAATTCAAGTAGCAAAATTATCATTGTAGTAGTACTTTCTGTTCGCTCTCGCAGTCGAATTATACATGTATAGTCTGGCTGCTGGTATATGGTGCACGCTAACAGATCTGAACATTTCATTTGCTCACATTGTTTTTTCACACACAAGATTAATGTGTAGACCAATTACGAGTTTAATTACTGTTGACTTATTAACAACTGTACAATTTAAAGTGTTATCCATTGTGCATCAAACTAAACCACATTTACGTAAGATCATTGCATCCCATGTCAGTTGCAATTTATTCTAACAGGGCAAAGGAAGGTACTAAGTATCATTGCTTAGTCAAATTATTTTGTTACCAAAACCACAACAGAACATTTATTTGGGAATTTTAGCGGGGACGGTCTCTTAACCAAAACAGTGACACGCTCGCCCAACAAACATATACTACTTTTCATTTCAAACAAACACACACACTATTTTTAAGTTCTGCGTAAATAAATTGTTGGAAGCTTGGATTTTGCTTTTATTGTGTTATGATTATAACAGCCTTCTTGCGGAGTGGGCGGCTGCTCCCCGGCGGAGGTTCGAGTCGTCCCTCTGCCGTGAATGTGTGTGTTGTCTTTAGCATAATTCAAGTAGTTTATAAGTCTTGGAACTGATGACCACTGCAGTTTTGTCGCAGAGCTTTACAAAAAATTCTAAATTTGGTTGAAAATATAGCCCCATGTAAAATGAGGTTGACGGTGGATGTTGAGTGTTTCTACCATTTCTGGCTATAGGGTACTACGGAGCTATTTCACTTACGGAGCTAATGGTCTGAAACTAGAAATATTGGAACAGTGCTCTAGTATATCTGTGTCACTGCATGTGCTTGTAGGAAGGCTGTTTACTGTCACCATATTGACAGGAGAGAAGAACAAATATTAGACCTATGCGAAATGTGGCGGCTTATTTCGGTAGTTAAATATTACAACATAACAAATTAAGGTGTACCATGCAAAATAACTTGAAACTTTCATCTCTTTCCGTTACTTGTATGAGAATACAGGTCATACAGTGTATGTCTCGAAAAATATTGCTGGATTTTTCCACAAACTTCTATCGAAATATCTGAACACGGGGCTATTTCACCGTGTCCACTGTGACAGTACATTTCCCTGGACTAGCATTTATTTGTTATAAATGGATCGTGCCCGTCCATGCGCCACAGCGTTGTTGGGAGTTTGAGTGCGCACGTTATCAACACCACGTCAATGCGAGGGAGCGGCCAGATGTCACATGACTGGTAAGTCCGCACATTTTCTGATGGTATGAACCAGGTCTGCAGCTGCACTACTATGAAAGATAGCCCGGGCATCTATAGCTACATAAATACTCTACAAGTCACATTGAAGTGCAATGCAGAGGGTTCATCTAACGCCGCGGCGTTACGCCTCGATGCGCGAGGCGTTCCCAGTTCGAATCCCCTCTCGGGATTGGGTGTTTGTGCTGTCTTTAGTATAAGCTGGTTCATAAGTAGTTTGTAAGTTTGGGGACTGATGACCCCACAGTTAAGTCCCTTAAGCTTAACAAATATTTGAACATTTTTAGCAGTAAAATCATTCTACAGTCAGCACTAAATTCTGTCTCACTAAATTATAACTGTGTTTCTTGAAAATAACGCTGCTTTCCCTCCAGCGATTCGTATTTGAATTCCTGAAGCTTGTCTGTGACACTGGTTCATTGATCGAAACTATCCTTAACAAACCTAGAAACCTGCCTCTGAATTCTTTCTACGTTTTCCTTTAAACTGATCTGGTGGGTATCCAAACAAGATGTGGTTTTATACGGTGACGTGTGCTTTATACGGGGACCCATTTACAGGTGAAGCCCACCATCCCAAATTCTCTCAATAAACAACATCCATAGACCTCGTGGGGCGCACTTTGTGTCACGTGTCCAGTGTCTTATGTTGAAGATTAATCACTCTTGTAAATGATACAAGGTAACCGTACGGTGTTTGTTGTGACTAATACAACACAAAACCTTGGAAACACGGTTTATTCAACACGATATACAAGACTGTTTGTACACCACAATAGTTCATTTTAACTGAAAACACTTCGGGCCCATTCCCGGTACAGCGTAACAAAGTCTATTTTTTACTGACAAAGGTATAGGCCGTAGCCTGAAACACTGTCCTAATCGTGATACCATCAGCAATGGTGGCCGAGTCGGAGTCCGTAGGTGGTCCAGTGGCTGGCGTAGTCGGTCCTCGACGTAGTAGTGGTTCGTAACATTCCTCGAGGTGGAACCTGCCGTCACGTCGCTGCGTTCTCCAGATGTAGCTGGCGGAAGGATCCACTGCTGCGAGTGACAGCGACCTCTGTATACGTCAGCGGACACTGACGTGGCGTGTGAGCTGCGACCTCTGTAAAAGATAGTCCCCTGTTTAGCTTTGGTGTTTATGTGGATGTTTTCCTGTCAATTTTTACCAGGCGCGATGGTTGTCACTAGTCGTCGGCTTTCCGGCTTCGCCTGGTACTCCACTACCTGCGTACGTGGGCGTCTGCCGGGTGGTCTGCTGTGTAGGGGCTATTCTTACTTGGCGTGACTGTGTTCATCTTCGGTGGGTCAGGCCGACACACAGTAGCAATAGTAAAGACTTTTTCGGAAAAAATTTTTCCATGAAGCTCAGATATCCGATGTCTCCCTAAATTTTCAGAAACTCCGGAGGTACTTTGTTGACATTTGTTTCATCTGTTCTTCCTAGGAATCTCCTGTTTCGCCTAATCCTGATAAGAGTGTAGTACTTGATTAATTTTTGTGCAGATATTCCACTTAACCTACTACAGTAGCCTTCTTCCGTCACATTCACTCTCTGAGACTAGATATCTTGTCAGCCGACTAAAAAAAAAAAAAAAAAAAAAAAAAAAAAAAAAAAAAAAAAAAAAAAATTTCTACTTACCCAATAAAGGCCCCGTAACTCCATCTCCAATAACTCTAATTTCGTAGTAAACTATCGAGTGAGATCTCTAATTACTAGTAAGAAACACATACAATTCACGTAACTGTGGCAAATCAAATCGCTGTCCCTTACGCATTTACTCCAAGAAGCTATTGTTCTTACATCGTCACTAACAGACGAATTTAATACAATTACACGTTGATGTATACGTTCAAGTCAAATAAGTTCTACGTTATCAGTAGTCAAAGGAGCTATTCCCGAGCTACTTGATCAGGTGATCAGGAGTCATCTAGAATAGTAGTGCTCGAAGAAATATTCCAGAACATTTCCAAAACACGCCTCATGGAGTAGTTTTCAGCCACAAATACCACACGACAATATCACCGAAACTATTTTACAGAAAGACCGCAGAATATCACGTCTAAATAATTTCATTCGTCTTTGAATGGTCAGAAGACGACCGGTATACAGTGTTGAAACTAACAACTTTGTTTATGTTTTTTATAGTTCAGTGTGAAATAAGGCATTCATAAAAGATTTTTTCTGTAAGTATAAAAATTTATTACTTTAATAAATTCCAGGTGCATTTTCTCGTATGTTCTCGAGCCTGCTGCGAATACTAGCAAGCTTGATGGGAAACCTCTAGAAAAAAGTTTAAGATGACCACAGGACATGGGGGAAATATAGAATTGTTGTGTGCAATGCTTGAGTAGATAATTAATGGGATTGGATAAATTGAGCATTCGTTCGCGTCGAGTGGTCGGAAGTCCACGTAGCTTTAGGCCAAGCCTGGTGGCTGCTAGTACGCCATATAAAGGCCATTTATGGGCTTGCGTTGACTCGGAGTTCGATGCGCCCGCTTCAACCTTGTGTTCGCTGGTTTCCACACCGCGGTGAGCTGTAGGCCGTTGACCTCTGTTGAGGGTGATGTCTCTGATCCTGCGATCTAAAGTTGAAGCAGAACCACCGAACAGGGATGTTACACATGACCGTATATGACACTAGTGCCAACACAACCGGTTGCCTGCGTAATTAAGGAAGTGCTATCAGCGACCAGGCAGTATTACCACTTGATAATGGCCAAAGAGTGAATGTTATCGCTGCGAGACTCTAAGTTCTCATTAATTCACGGAATATCGGAACTTTATAAAACTCAATGAAATTTAAATCCTTTTTCAGTTACCAGGCATACTTTTCTTTGAAATCTTAAACATTGCGTACGTCGTAGGCAATATAATGATAGTCTTACACCTGTTACCGCTATTTTATAAGGGATCGTTTCCACAATTGTGGGGCACTCCATTTCATCATAGTACAGTTAATTAGCACGAATTTATTACAGAAAACAAAAGTCAGTACAGTAAGAGTCCCGAAAACTCGGCACTCGGTAACCCGGCAGTCGGGATAACACTTCGCTTCGGCACACCCCCTGAAATTATTCCGTGCTCGCATAATGCAGGATAGAACTGAAATGGTTGCGTGTAGCGGTTACAGACTAATTATGGTCCCAAAAATTGTGCCAACTACATTCTATTTAAGAATTCTTTGAGTTTCTTTAAGGCATTATGTACTGTAAACGCTTTCTCATACTAAAAAAGATCTTGATCACAGTTTTGCCAGACCCGATTTTTTTTTTTTTTTTTTTGGGGGGGGGGGGGGGGGGAATATGAACCGCCGGCCGCGGTGGCCGAGGGGACTGAAGCGCTCCAGTCACGGTCTGCACGGCCTCTACGATCTGGGGTTCGAATGCCCCCTCGGGCATGGATATTTGTGCCGTCCTTAATCTTAAGTAGTTTGTAAGTTTAGGGACTGATGACCCCGTAGTTAAGTCCCATAATCTATACAATCATTTGAAACATTTGAAGATGAACCTTAAAAATTTCGGAAGATAAAGTAAAAAATCGGAAAGTATTCAAATTATATATATATATATATATATATATATATATATATATATATATATATATAAATAAAAACGGATAGAGTGAGAGAATGCAGTTATTTACTAGGGGAGTAAAATTAAAATAGCCTCTTATGATCAATTTGACCTTTATTCTGTTAGCGCAACCTCAGTTCATGTTGATAAGGCTGTCAACATGGCGCTGTATGTTGCATTTTTCGTGGCGTTGCTGATGCTCACGTATGAACAATACCGTACTAAAGCCATCGGTTGGCACGACCTCAGTTTATGTTGACAGGGTTGTCTCACTGATGGCGTGGCATGCTGCAAAAAGGAAGTTTGGAAATTTCGGAAGATTCAATCGAAATTTCAGGAAGTTTCGGAATATTTCGTAAGATTCACTTGAGGATTCGGAAAATTTCGGAAGATTCACTCGAAATTTCTTTTTTCTGGAACAATTAAAAAAATTGGAAGATCTGGCAACACTGCTTGATCATAACTACGGGAGTGCATTTTTTCACGGTGTCGTTTAAAATCCGCTTAGGTGTAATGGACAATAATGACCTTGGTTACAGCAGACAACAATGATACACATGTGACGGGGCTGTGCGTTTTGTCGCTGTCTTACTACCTTCGTCTTAACAGCGTTTTGAGACGTCCATGTGAGTGTAACGAATTTCATTTGTTAGATATTGTCTTACATTTATTTTGTGTTACTGTATTCCATCATTTGTCTTGTATTCTAAAGTAACAACAGAAAGTATTTTATATTAAAAAATGTTACCTGTTCATGTTTAACACCGTTCCCGATAACCCGGCATTTTCCCAAACTCGTTCTACATTCGGTCCACATTAGACCGAGTTTTCGGGACTGTACTGTGTCAGAAATTAGTTTTAATTAACATGACCGATTTCAGCAGGTTATACTGCGATGATAGAATCCGTTTTCACATACTACCCTCAATGTGACGTATTTCAGAATATTTTTCATTATTGACAGATTTCCCAAAGTTATACTGCTATCATCGGATCTGTCTTTACGTACTACTCTCAATGTGAGGTATAGCCTGCCCAAACCGGGGGTCTTAATAAATGTCAATATCTGGCCTTGGTTGTTGTTTTCTGTAATACATAGCTCCCTATGTCTAAATAACAAACTCCTACGAATTAGTATGAAATACTTGTGAAATATATACACAAATCTTCCTCGTCGATCACAGTATATATTAGTAAAAAACCAAATCATAATCGCTATATTTATTCAATAGAGGAAGTAAAAATTTCGAATTTTCATGTTAAGTAATAACTGATGAACAGTTTTCGGATTCTATCTTTGTTTGTACAGCGAAACTTGACGCTTTTGAATACCCTATACGTTTTGACGAGTGCGTTAGAAACTTATAAACATGAGACACAAATTGCCATATCTTTGAATTACATTCATCTACTAACTTAAAAATTTTCTAAGATCTCATTTAGACAAATTTCCACTTGATAACAGATTTATGAGAGTTCTTAACAGTAAAATGACAACAAAAAAAGACTGCATACGGCATTAGTTTTCTTACAAACTACTTAACCTTACTAAAGCAACGGTTACTTTTGTTGCTGTCAGTATCAGCGAGGATTACAAAGTAAGCGCGATTTGAGCACAACGATTGCTTGTCTGCCGTCAATGCGAACGGTGCGTGGTCGAACGCGAATACTCAGGGCCGCCATTCAGCCACTAGCACGGGTCGAGAGAGCGAGGGTTTGCAATTTCGAACTGAATACAGAAAAGAGCAATATGTCACCATCAAAAATTGCTGCGGCTATCAGATGTCCGCATGCCTAATTAGTAGCTGTGTAATGCAATCAACTGTCGTATTACGCTCAATGTACGTATTACTATTTAGTGCTCCAGCGGCACCGTTTGACGAAATTGGAAAAATTCGAACATCAACTGTCCGTGTTTCGGGCGCTTTCTGCTGTAAATGGAAAATGTGTTTCCAGCATAAAAGGGGTTGATCGAGAGAAGAGAGAAAACTCTCGCGCCGACAAAACAGGCCGACAAAACAGGCCGACATTTGCGCCTAACGAAGTAAGCGCTCACACAAATCCACGATACAATTTCCATTACATTCAGGTATTGTTCTAATCGTTCTTGCTGTCCTCCAAGCTTTCAGATTTTGGTAATCTCTTTGTTTATGCTATAATTTCCTCCAACAAATTCCTCACTCATAAACTCCGTAATGCCCTATTATGATAATTCTTAGAATTCATAGTTTTCTGCTCGAAGATGTTTCAGTCACTCTGACTATTAAGATTTACCCACAACTACTTTGCTTACCTTTCGTTTAATCGGATATGATCTACTATTTGCCTTTTCAAACGCATGAGGAACATGCAACCCGGCCGCGGTGGCCGAGGGGACTGAGGCGCTCCAGTCACGTTCTGCACGGCCACTACGGGCGGGGGTTCGAATCCCCCCTCGGGCATGGATATTTGTGCTGTCCTTAGTGATAGCTAGTTCATAAGTAGTTTGTAAGCTTAGGGACTGATGACCCCGTAGTTAAGTCCCATAAGTTCTACAAACATTTGAACATACAAAACTGAACAAGTCAAAAAATCAAATATCAAGAAAACAACAAAGACCGTTTTCCAAACTTTTCAACTTTTTGTATAATTTTTGGAACGCTTGACACTATTTCATGACAAGTGGAGTAGTACTTCTGTTAAATTGTATAGTTCGTTCCATATTTATCAATTGCAAATTAAGATAAATTTCTAGTGAGATTGTTGCCAGTGAAGCACATTTTTGGCAATATTCCTTACAAGTATTACTGTTTTCTAAACTCTTAGAATAAGTTTTAGAACGCTTGATACTATTTCATGTAGTCTATGACAATTGGAGTAGCACTGCTGTTGATTTGTATAGTTATTTGTAAATTTACCTGTTGCTAATTATGATAAATTTGTTGTGAGATGAAACTTACTGGCAGATTAAAATGGTGCCGGACCAGGGACTCGAACATGGGACGTTTGCCTTCACAATTTTAATCTGCCAGTAAGTTTCATATCAGCGCACACTCCGCTGCAGAGTGAAAGTTTCATTCTGGAAACATCCCTTAGGCTGTGGCTAAGACATGTCTCCACTATATCCTTTCTTCCAGGAGTGCTAGTCTTGCATGGTTCGCAAGTTTGGAAAGTAGGAGGCGTGGTACTGGCGGAAGTAAAGTTGTGAGGCGGCATCGTGAGTCGTGTCGGGATAACACAGTCGGTAGTGCGCTTGCCCGCGAAAGGCAAAGGTCCTAGGTTGGAGTCCCGGTTTCGGCACACAATTTTAATCTGCCAGGAAGTTTCATATCAGAGCACACTCCGCTGCAGAGTGAAAGTTTCATTTTGTTGTGAGATTGTTGCCAGTGAAGCACTTTGTGGGAATATTTATTACAAATATTGTGTATATTTTTTATTTTTATTGCATTGCCTGAAACCAAAAATAATTTTCGCATAAATAAACATGAATTTTTCTAGGAACACTCGTACTGTGACTGGCCAAGATAATATTTCCTCATAGAACATTATACTTTGACCATTCCCTGTAATATACTTGAGGCACTTTCTAATTGGTTGAATTTGGAAATAGCAAACTATTGTTCTTTATATCTTAGCAAATCTCTTTCGAAAGAATTAGCTGTGTTATTATATACAGTAGGACACCAGTTTTCAAATCCAATGATGTCTCCTGTTTCTACCATGACTAACATTATTTTCTTTATTTTTAGAAGAGATGACTACAATTTTCAGAAACTCTTTCACAATGTATATTCTTCAACTTTTTGTTGGCCTTTTTACCAATGATAAGGCATGGAAGTTACAAGTGCTTTCGAATAGGATAATACTGCACATTTTTTTCAAAACGAACAGTGTTTCTCAAAGACTATTGATGGTATTTGAGGAAATATCCCGTCTCTATAACGAATAAAATATAGGGAAATTGAGTCCGTATCTTTCTACATCCAGCAAACAATAGCTAAAGAATTAGAAACGGTAAAGTAACTGATTTCTAAAAAATGGTTGACTTGAATCCATTTCCAAGTTGCTGATTCAGTTACTTTCCTATCATTGTATATCATAGTATTTCGGATACGTATATTTTTGTTTCTCGTATATTTAGAAAGACAACCTTCCTCCTTCCACTTTCGTACAGAACTGTAACTGATCAATTTCAGTATTTTATTTTATTCCCTTCTACTCTAATGTTTGATTATAGGTGACATCTTAAATTGAAGAAAACGACACTACTTTGACTCCATTAATATTCTCCAAGACGTTTGTTTATATAGCTATCAACTGCATTAATACTTAATGAACGACGAAGACGACTTTACGTCACCCAGGTCGCACTGTTCGGCGAAGAGACGCAACAAGCATTATGTACAGGATTCCAGGTAAATATTTCGATTTCAGAACAGTTACATCCAACGGCAAAATTGGAAATTAATACAGATGCGGGATTCGAAACCGGATTATCAGCTTCGAGTCAGCGGTCGCCATAACAAATCAGGCTATTTAGACACGCTTCCCTTCCTGTCCAAATTCTCAACTTAGATAACACTACGATGGTAGTGGCCCCGGACCATTAGTTCCTCTTGATCGCAGCCTAGACTGGATTTCCGCAAGGGATCGAGCATATTAACTCGTCCGCATTAAAATTGTCAATAGCCTGTTTGGGGGCTCATTTATAATTATTGACACTGTGTCTGTTCTTTTCTAACATGTCAATCAGTACTGTTATATTTTGAAATATATTATAAGGTGTATATCATGTTTGTTGAGATTACCAACAGGTGAAGACCGGGATCTGTCGTTGAATACAAAAACGGACAAATCTTCATAGTCAAGATCCCCATTTGTATTATTTGATTAGTTTCTTTCATTTCTTACGAGTCATCTTCAAAATTATTTAAAATAGATGATTGTCGTCATTATAGAAACATATCACATAATTACATCAATATAGTCAGTACATGTTGTAAAATAATTTCCATGTCCATAAATGGTGAAAGAATGTGATCAAATTTTTCACGAGTTTCAAGCCGGATCATTCTGACATCTGAAACACAATATTTCAGCGGTCCAACTGGCTGCCATCATCAGGTGAGGAAGCTAAGCCGCTCTCGCCGTGACTGATTGTGGAACGGCTGGCTCTATATACGCAACGAAAGTAGGAAGGCGCATGCGCTAAGTACAGAGGGCGTGTGTTTACTCGTAGCTGCTGACCTCTGGCGCGAGAGAAGTTATAGAGCCTCCAGTGGTGGGTAATGTCAAAAACGATAGATCATTATAGGTTGTCATTCGTTGCTATTTGATGCAGATGCCGATGTTTCTTCGTGTGTGATAACATAGGATTCAGTGATTACTCAGAAAATCAAATAAGTTTCAGAGTGACCATCATCAAGGCAGATCTTCAAGCACTCTGTGACTGATATCGATTTGCTATTGATAAAGGAAGGATTACGACCAATGCTGCTCATTCGATGTGGTCGTGGTACACAGTGCACACTGATCCGTGAAATGGAATCTAATCTCAAAAAATAATGTATTGCCTTGAGATGGCCCAAGTCATGCAACATATAGCACCTTCAAGAAATAAAAACGTCTCATGCAGCATCATTTTAAAAATTCGTGTTGACATTGTTACCAAGTTTTAAAATGGAAATTACTTTACGACGTTATGACTAGATTATTTTAATTATGTTACATCTTTTATTAAAAAGACTTCAGTTCTGCATTTTAAATACTTTTACGATATCAAGATGGCTTGTTATGAACCGAAACTAGTAATCAAATAATACAACTGCCTATCTTGACTCTGAGGATTAATCCTTTTTCATATTTTAATGTGTGTCGAAAAAAATTCCACCTAGAACTGCGACATGACTAGAAAATTTATCCGATGTAGGATATTTTCCCAATTTTTTCTAAGGTATTCCGCCACCAGTGCTGCTGAGGTTGGCTGTCTATAAAAACATCAAATGACCATGCTTAATGATTTTTTCCTAAAATTATTTCACCTTTCGAATCTGACCAGATTATATCATATTTTTATCGCTATAAAAGTCTACCTTCCATGTTCAGCATATTTTTGTGGTACTGATCTCAAGTATACACTACCTGATGATGAACTTCAGCTGTCTGAGCCTGCCATCAATAGGTCTTCATATTCCGTTTCTTGCCAAATTGAAATCTGGCGTCTATGAAAATCAAAATAAAATAACCTTCGATTCCGATTCCATAATGGCCTATTATATCGCCTATTAAGATAAATTTTAAATCAAGAGCTAAGCAAGCAGTTTTTTGTCAGGTAATAACTGATGTAAATTCTTGTGCCAAATTTAAACATGGAGGACAATGCGAAAAAGAGTGAAAAACATTAGAATGTGCAGGCACGCTTAAGATATGTGCAGATACCAGAGTCATACATCCAGTTTGTATAGAGATCACTGTTCCATTCGTTTAGACTATCATTGCTATTTCTATCTGCTTTAAAATTTTCAAATGTTTGTAGTTTTATTGTAGCAAGCTTCTATAGTAATCGGTCCCTATATTTACAAAACGCTATACCTTAAACCTGTCCTAAGAACATCACACAACCCCTGCCAGAAGAAGAATCTAACCGTCGGGAGCGGCTGTGTAGTTCCTGACATGACGCGTAGAACCTCACCGCCATTCACGCTCAGTGCTATTAAGTATTATGTCGGAAATTCGGTCGTTTAGAAATGAGAGTTATCTTTTACTGTACTAACTTTTTCTTCCTTCTACCCCGCTGGACTCAGAACGCGTCTTTTCGAACATGTGGACGGATTTCTCTATCGTACGAAACCGTCATGTACACGTCACACGTTCTTCGCTACCCTAGTAGCCCATCCCTGCGTTTAGAGTACATCTTACGTATTAAGTGATTAACATGGCATTTTAGGGACGTTAATTTGATTTAACGCTATTATCGCGTATATATATAACTCTGCAAACTGCAGCCGCAATGGAGTGGCCGAGCGCTCTAAGGCGCCTGGCGCCTTGTTGGGGAGTGTGCCGCTGCTTGCCGTAGGAGTTCCGAGTCCTCCCTCAGACGCGCGTGTGTGTGTGTGTGTGTGTGTGTGTGTGTGTGTGTGGTGTGTGCGTGTGTGTGTGTATGTGTGTGTTGTCCTTAACGCATGTTTGTTTAACTGGTTTGCAAGTGTAGGGTCTGATGAACAAAGTAGTTAAACCTCTTAGAGTTTCGGGGTTTTTCCATAGTTGTAAGGCGTATGCCGGAACTGGCAAGCCAGTGTGAAACTTCAGTCTGTATATATTCAAGATGGCTTCCTATACACACAACCTTAATAAGATATCAGGTAATTATAGTACGGTATATATTTCCCAGAGTGTGGCTAAGCCATGTCTCCACTACCTCTTTTCTTCCACAAGTGCTACTCCTGCAAGTTTCGCAAGGAGCAGATGTACTGGAGGAATTAAAGTTGTGAGGAGAAGCCGTGAAGAGAGTTCAGGCAGATCAGTTTGTAGAGCGCTTGCCAGCGAAAGTTTCTGGGTTCGAATCCCGACCTGAGACTCAGTATTAATCTGCGAGAAACTTTCATATCCCCGCATATTCCGCCCTAAAGTGAAAATTGTATATACACGAGGGATGGAACTTGAATAGTGGCAACTTCGCTGTGCAGACACTATGCAATGGAATCTACTACTGTCGCTGATAGCACACGTTATTGACATACCTACCGTACCTCCGAGAAAATGGACTCGCTCGTCCCACGTCACCGCAGTGCGCACGATCAAGGGAAACACTGTTACTTGTTAGCGAGCGGTCTAACGTAACGTTCCTCCACGGTAGACCGTAAGTGCACAGTTTCCTGTTCGTTCTTAGAGCGTCACCTGCGAAATATGTGGAAACACTTTCTGTGCAACTCACCTATCATCTTGCACGACAATGCTCGAGCAATGCTGTGACTTCGCTGTTCAGTCATTGGGACTGGGCAGTATTGTAGCAGCCACCATTGTCCCCGGACGTTACTCCTCGTGACTTTGATTTCGAAGGTGAAGGTATCACTTCGTGGCGTTAGTTTCAGAATTGTTCCAGAGATTCGACAGTCAGCAGACCGTTCCATTTGCACCATGAACAGAAAAGGCTCTGCTAACGGTAAACTACGCCATCAACACCGCTGGCAACGGGTTTTACAGAACGCTGGTGACTACTATGAAGGACAGGAGTAGGGGAAAACATGTAACACTTTTGCTTCGTTTGTGAATAAATAGTTGCCACTATATAAGTTCCAACACTCGTTTATATATGATCGGGGGAACGAGTTTTGCCACGGTGAGTCCTTTTTTGGGATGTTTTTTCCTTGTTAGGCAACGGACATAACGTCTGTTAAAAGATTTAACTGCCATTTGACTGTATTATTTTATTATGTTTCTTTACTATCTGGATTTCGTCTGTATAGCCATTTTCAAGTGTACAATTGTGTCAATTGATTGGTACTCATTGGAAATCAATCAATTGACTGTACACTTGAAAATGACTATACAACCGGAATCCGGATTGTGAAGAAGCAAAATAATACTGTCAAATGGCGGTTAAATCATTCAACAAATATTAATGACTGTGGCTCATGAATACCACTAAATAATGGACATCACGTCGTTTCGAATGAAAAACAAATGCACACAGACGTTAGCGGGAAAGAAACGTTAACGTGGCCTGTGAACCCCACAAAAAAGGCTAACTTACATAGTGAAGTGGTGTTAAGTGAACCACAACAAATGCCTGTAATACGATCACGGAAGAAAATAAGCCATATGTATACCGGACATGTTTTGCTTTTGACAGGTCATCTGTCGAATCCCCTGAGGCTTCCCACATATTTAGATGCACCTTGAACATACACTAATGTCCAACATTTGAGCATAACAACTAAACGGGGGCATGCCTCCTTATCAGGTTGCTGAAAAAACTGAAGCTTACATACACACCAACTGCCATACAACTAGTCGGAAGAAAACATTACAACTGCTACATCAAGAAGAAATGCATGTGATAAACGGGTATTCATTGGACATATTGTAGTAGTAGTGACATGGGATTACATTTTCATGCAATATGGGTGCATAGATCCTGAGAAATCAGTACCCAGAACAATCACCTCTGGCAGTAATAACGGCCTTGATACGCCTGGGCAATGAGTCAAACAGAGATTGGATGGCGTGCCCATGCAAACACAATATTACAGTTCATCAAGAGTAGTGACTGGCGCATTGTGACGAGCCAGTTGCTTGGCCACCATTGACGAAGCGTTTTCAATTGGTGTAAAATGTGCTGGCCAGGGCAGCAGCCGAACATTTTCCGTATCCAGAAAGGCCCGTGCAGAACCTGCAACATGCGCTCGTGCATTATCCTGCTGAAATGTAAGGTTTCGCAGGGATTGAATGAAGCGAAGAGCCACGGGCGTAACACATCTGAAATGTAACGGCCACTGTTCAAAGTGCCGTCAATGTGAACAAGAGGTGATCGAGACGTGTAACCATTAGCACCCCATACCATCACGCCGGGTGATACGCCAATATGGCGATGAGGAATACAAGGTTAACCGCCGCCATGGTGTCCGAACTGATAGTGCATGCTGCTGCAAACGTAGTAGAATTGTTCGTGCAGTTGTTGTCTTGCAAACGTCCCCATCCGTTGACTCAGGGATCGAGGCGTGGCTGCACGATCCGTTACAGCCATGCGGATAAGATGTATGTCATCTCGACTGCTAGTGATGCAAGGCCGATGGGATCCAGCACGGCGTTCCGTATTGTTCTCCTTCTCTGTTAAGTCATTGGATCGCGACAGACGCGAACAGCAACGTGATGGTACGCATTTCTTCTCGTTACACGAGGCATCACAACAACGTTTGACCAGGCAACCACGGTCAACTGCTGTTTGTGTAAGAGAAATCGGCTGGAAACTTTCCTCATGTGAGCACGTTGTCAGTGTCGCCACCGGCGTCAACCTTGTGTGAATGCTCTGAAAAGCTGATCATTTACATATCACAGCATCTTCTTCCTGTCTGCTAAATTTCGCATCTTTAGCACGTCATCTTCGTGAAGTAGCAATTTTAATGGCCAGGAGTGTATATTAGAAGAAGAAAATGAATGACTCGTAATTGGACCGGTCCAAATTAGGAAACAACCATTGGTGGAACTTCGGCAACACGACGCCATATAAGTGAAGATAAAGTTACACGAACACAAAACAATAAACTCTATTTCTACGATGTTGAATTATTAGCTAATGAATGGCACTTAAGAACTACAGTGCTGATGATTTTTCTACTTACTTTTACAGCAGAGGAAAGCTTATGATATGTAGCAGAAAACCTGCAGCGACATCGAAGAAAACGCAATAACGGAAACTGTTCTCATTCAAAAGAGTACTGTGGACTGACGACTGAGCCACGTGACCTTGACAGTATATCTCACCAGGTGAGCGAACTTAAAACTTTAAGTTACCAAGACAGAGTGTAATACGTATGTGTCCCAATTTAGGCAACGGTCCATCTGCGGCAACTCTCCCCTACGTCTTCTCCAAGAATCAAATGCCATTCTGTCTATACAAAATCTCCACCGTTGGTAGTGCGTAATGTAAAACTGTTGCTAAAATGTGGGAGGAAAGATCACTCCTCACTGGCCGCTTCTCTTCGTCGCCCAATAAACAATCTATGCTGAAAAGTTAACAAATCTGGATGCTTCGCCCCTAAAACGGCGGGATTTTGCGGGTTCCTAACGTACTATCCCACGGTCCCCTTCTGGTCGGCTGACATCTTAAGGATTCCTCACTTAAAATACGCGCCCCCTTCCAATCCTTCACAGTGGCGCTGTTCTTTCCGAACCACACGGCATGCGACAGACCGGCGCCAGCCGGAACTACAGTTGCCTCCATGGCTTTCTCTATCGTTTTATGACTCCAGCCCCCGACCCGACGCCCTGCCGACACTAAGAGGGGAGGCGCATGCAGGAAGGAACCCATGTCCCTTTCCAACACGTAATATTCTTACTGGCCGTATTTTAACAAGCAACCAAAATTATATGACATATGAGTTTAGCTTTGACAAACATACTCCTTTTTGAACTTTTACCTCTTTGAACTATCATTTTAATATCTCTCCTACATTTTCGTTATATTTTCTTGCCTTGGTAGTTCAAAGTTTACTTTCTTTGCCTGTACTGGTTCAAATGTTTAAGCTTAAGGGACTTAACTGCGTGGTCACCAGTCCCTAAACTTACGAACTACTTATGAGCTACCTTATTCTAAAGACGACACAAACATCCATGCCCGAGGGGAGATTCGATCCCCCGACCGTAGCGGCCGTGCGAAACGTGACTGGCGCGCCGCAGACCCCTCGCCCACCGCGGCCGGCCCTGTACTGGTTACGAATGCCTATATCGTGGAACGAACGTAGAGTACATTTGGCGTTCGGACGTGTGCCTATAGCCTGGATGGAAGACAGCGTACGTTTGGCATTCGTAAATTAGTCACATGACATCCGTCGCCCCAAAATCTCTTTTGCGTACGCCATCTTGCTTTCCCTACGTGATGATTTTCTTATTCTAACACAAGCGGTATCATTTCAAAGCCATGGCACACTGAAAATGATCAAAGACACGTCGTTTTAGGCCAACGAATCATAATCTAATGATGGTTAGTTAGTTAGTTAGTACCTGCCATCGGTGGTACGAGATGACGGATTACTCTCGCAGCTGTTCGCCATAGTGTAATAGGCGAGGAATTAGTTTGTGATGTACAAAGATGTTACACGGTGGTTCGTAACTTGCTAGGGCGCGGTGGCTCAGCGCGTCGGCCAGAGGGTTGCTGGCATGGTAGCTGGACGCCCTCTATAACAGGAAAATTTAATTATCCGAAAGAATCAAAATAGGACAAAACAAACTAACGTCCTGAAAGTACGCGTTCAAACCGAAGAAACAATAAAAAGAGAGAAAACTAAAGACAGTTCAATTAACACCATTGGTTGGTTCAACGACATCTGAAACAAAAAAATGAGTAAAATTCTCAATTAACAACCAAGAACGAACATGAACAAATAACCGCAAAGCATCGATCTCACTATATATATATATATATATATATATATATATATATATATATATATATATATATATATATATTAAGTATTAGAATCATGTGGAACTCAGTATTACCACACTATTTCCGTTTGTGATTTCAGCTGTAAAACAAAACATAATCACGGTTTGAAATAGAATATTTGCTCTTTATTTAGTGCAGAATAGAGCAACATGAAGGACGTCATATCTGAACTACAGGAAAGATAATACCAGCTAAGTTAAAAGCGTTCATAGCAAACATGTCAAAGACAAACATTTTAGTAGATGCATTGATTCCATAAATGGTGAATTAACGCTTAGAAAACATAATAAACACGGTAATTAGTTGCAATGTATGCACTTCCCTTCCATTAAGGAACTACACTTGCCACAAAAATCTAGCATTTCCTTTATATACGAAACTGCCTGTATCAGCACGTTGTTCAGAATTTTCATTATTACAGTATCCTCTCAGTTTACGTGCATATGCTTCAGAATACCATTGTTCAACTCGTTGTTACGTATGTAAACGAAATAGAACAAACACGCATTTTAGAGGGACATTCATACACATGCACAACTCTAAAGATTGAAGAACATAACTCTATTTAATTAATAACAGTGCCTGAGAAAAGGAGAAAAAAAATACGTAGTGGTGGGTTCCGAACTACCGACCATGAGCATTACAGTCCAGCGTGCTGCCCACCACACTTCGGCTAGAAGAATAGGCAACCTTTAATCCTGTGCTATTGATGGCCGTTGTTAACTGATGCTAATATGGCATTTTTGCACACTATATTGTCATTTATCCAACGAAGAACGGCGTGTTTTTGTTAATTCTTCAGTGCGCCAGTGCTTTGAAATGACAACGTACAATAAGAAAATCATCAAATACGCAACGCAAAATGGCATATGCTAGAGAGAGTTCTGGGCGAGGAATGTGACGTGACATCTCCGAACGGCTGTGTTTCGTTAATTTAATGGAGGGTGTTAAACCTCCGTTATTTTTGCAAATATCCCTCAAACGATAAGAGATATGAAAAAAAAAAGGAAAAAAATGGGAGCAAAGTTGTAGAGAATGTTTTCCTCTACAAATTCGGTTATTCAATTTTCGTGTCAAATGAACGGTTCATTTGCAATTAAAATTACATTACGAATGGCTCTTTTTGGTGTTACTAACGTATTTTTTGTCCAAAATATTTTTAAAAAGTGAGGTTCTGGTGCCAAACTAGTATGTCTGTAAACTTTGGTCCCGATCGGTTGAACCGTTCGACCTAAAAAGTGGGAACACGTTACAGACAGACCGACATTGCCAAATCGCCGTTATTTCTGCAAATATCTCTGCAATTCGTAGTTCTAACTTCAAAAATTGCCTTTATAGCAAAAACATTTCCTCTCCAATTTAACCCCCTTTATGGCTGAATTTCCAAAAATACCGAAATAGGTATTCTTTAAATTCTAACCAACAATACAAATATCAATTTTTGCAGCTCTAGCTTCGAACTTCTCTGAATAGTAACGTGTTTTCAAAACTAATTTTCTATCCTCTATTATACCCTCTTACATTTGAATTTCCAAAAATACTGAAACACGTGTTTTTTAAATTCGAACCTTGAATTGAAATCCGAAATTTTGTAGTTCTAGCTTCAAAATTGCCTAAAAAGCAACGTTTTTCAAAAAGCTTTCATTCCCTATTTCACCCCCTTACGGACGGAATATTGAAAAATCCCTTCTTAAATGTCCCCTGCAGAGTAAGATCAACACCCTCTACAAATTTCAAGTTTCTATCTTCACTGTTTTGGGCTGGGCGGTGATGAGTCTGTCATTCAATATAATCAGTCAGTCGGGATATTGCCTTTTATATGTAGAGATTTATTAATGATATAGCAAGGGACGCCTGTGGCTCCCATTTTCCGTCTTCCTGATTGCTTAACCTTCGGACAGTAGCGAATATTTCTGATTCTGTGTAGTGTATGACCATTGTGCGCGTATTGCCTACAGAAAAGAAGACAGTACGTTCAGGGAACCTTCTTCCCTGCATTTGAATTAGACGCACGCCGTTCAAGTGCGAGCAATAACGTATGTTTGGTGACTTTCACCTACGCCGTACGATGCGAAACTCGCCCCAGCGGCATCACGTAAAGCCGTCGACACGCTCGGCGAGTGTCTGAACGTGTGTGGTCAACGTGCCGAGTCCACCGTGCGGCTGAACGAGAGCATACGAGACGTATGCCTCCAAGACGTAGACACGTCCGCAGCGCACGTTGAGAATTCCTGACATGCTTTATACTGCGCCACACGTTGGGAATGTCTCACGCGTTAGCCACACTCGTTCAGGTACACGCTCCTTTCATCGATTAAATGTAGTATCTCCTGTGATATCCAAGGATTTTTTGTAGGTCTTGCCTTCCTACCTATTTTGTCCTCTGCTGCCTTCACTATTTCATCTCTTAATGCTACCCATTCCTCCTCTACTGTTATATTTTGCCCCGTTTCTGTCAATTGTTGCCTAAAGCTCCCTCTGAAATTCTTAAGAACTTCAGGCTCCTTCACTTTATCCAGGTCCCATCTCCTTATTTTCCTACATTTTTGTAGTTTCTTTAGTTTCAGCCTACAGTTCACAACCAACAAGTTATGGTCAGAGTCTGTATCTGCCCCTGGGTATGTCTTACAGTTTAAAACCTGGTTCCGAAATCTATGTCTTACCATTATAAAATCTATCTGGTATCTCCCGCTGTCTCCTGGTCTCTTCCACGTATACAACCTTCTTTTGTGATTCTTAAACCAGGTTATTTGTTATAACTAAAATATGTTCCGTGCAAAATTCTACCAGGCGGCTTCCTCTTTCATTCCTTTTGCCCAGACCATATTCACCTACTATCTTCCCTTCCCTTCCTTGTCCTTCTACCGAATTCCAGTCTCCCATAACAATTAAGTTTTCCTCTCGTCTGAATAATTTCCTTTAGCTCCTCATATATTTCTTCGTTCTACTCATCATCGGCAGAGCTAGTTGGCATATAAACCTGTACTACTGTTGTCGGTGTTGGCTTCGTATATAACACCGTTATAGGCATACGTCCTTTACTTCAGATTCAACCATTTAAAAAAAAAAAAAAAAAAAAAAAAAAAAAAAAAAAAGAAAGGTGTAAAGCAGTCAACAATCCGAAGATTGAACACCAAAGTGCTTTACTAGGCATGGCCCTGTTTGGAGGTGGTATGCCGTTGCCTTCCTCCGACCTTCGAACTGACTTACCCAGCCTGTTATAGGGGGACCTACAGTTTAACGTGGGTTCCTAACCACGGTGCTACTCGGTAGTTTTTCACATAAGCAATACTGCCAGAGGTGAAAGAAGTGGAAAGTAACAGATAAAAATCCCATAACGTGGCGGGAATCGAACCCACGACCTTTGGATTTGTTGTCTGACACTCTACCACTGTGCAACCGAGATTCAACCTTATGTGACGTAGTTGCCAGTGGTACCAACACGCCCTTTCTCGTCCAGTCGTTAGCGTAGTAGCTTAACACCGTAGAAGAATTCCGGCAGGAGGCGCCGCGGGGCCTTCTCGGAAGGCGTCGGCCCGGCAGGGTGCGTGGGCGTTGGTTGGCTTGTCGCGGGCGGCAGCCTCCCGCTAGGGGCGCTGGCGTCGCGCCTCGGGCCGGCAGTAGCGCGCACGCCGTCGGCGGAGCGCCACCCCCTGCCGACTGCCGACTGCCGACTGCTGCAGCTGCCGCCGCCGCCGCCGCCGCCGTAGCCCCCAGTACCGAGAAGTGCTTCAGGTCCCCAGCCGCGCCGGCCGCCGTGGTCGCAGGCCAGTGCTCCAGCATGCTCGCCGCACCGTCGCGCGGGATGAGCCACCCCCTGGCCGTCGTCCTGGCTGCCACCCTGCTCGTCACCGGCGTAACAGGTAACGACGACGACAGCACCAGGAACCACCAGGGCGACGTCTGCTGATAGGCACCGGCTGCCAAACTAGTACCTCAAGGTGTCATTGTTGCAATTTGTCGTACCGTGCCCAAAGCAATTGGAAACAATTCTCATATATACAATTATATATTTTTTACGACTCAAATTTTTATTGAGATGTGGTTCAACAGCCGTAAGATATTTGAGGAAATACATTCTGTAAACCATCAGCAGTTTCTATCAATAAAATTCTTCTGGGTATGATACCGCGTCGTCATTTTGTAAACTGTGCCGACGTTTCGGCCACTGTTGCAGGCGGCCTTCATCAGGGTCTGTGTCTAAGACACAGACACAGGCACAGACCCTGATGAAGGCCGCCTGCAACAGTGGCCGAAACGTCGGCACATTTTACAAAATGACGACGCGGTATCATACCCAGAAGAATTTTATTGATAGTGACAACTGCCACGGAAGCCTACGTTTGCATCAGCTGTTTATTATTTTCCGATCTTCTACCGGTTTCGGTTATAAACCATATTCACAGAAGAGAACTAGACAGACATTTTTTTTGTCTATGGGACCCAACTACGGGGTCATCAGTCCCCAAACTTACAAACTACTTATGAACTAGCTAATCCTAAAGACGGCACAAATATCCATGCCCGAGGGGGGATTCGGACCCCCGACCGCAGCGGCCGTGCAGAACGTGACTGGAGCGCCTCAGTCCCCTCGGCCATCGCGGCTGGCCTAGACAGACTGATCAAACAGGCGCATTATATGTCTCCTTATGCATACTGGCATGCATGTCACACAGTAAAAATAAATAAGACGTCACTAGGCGTCAAGTCTTGATTAAAAACATAAAAACAACATGCATGCCAGTATGTATAAGGAGGCATATAATGCACCTGTTTGATCAGTCTGTCTAGTTCTCTCCCGTGAAGATGGTTTATAAACTAAACCGGTAGAAGATTGAAAAATAATAAACAGCTGATGGTTTACAGAATGCATTTCCTCAAATTTTTGACGACGTTACAGCGTTCATTTTTAATGAAATAAATCGTAATTTGCGATCACTTATGGCTTCACTGGACTAGGTTTAGATGTAATACCAATGTGCGGCGAATGAAAATTTGTGCCCGGCTGGGATTCGAACCCGGGATCTCCTGCATACGCGTTGACCACAATTTTTTTTTTTTTTTTTTTTTTTTTTTTTTTTTTTTTTTTTTTTTTTTTTCTATGGGTAGTACTCTTCGTTGCGGCCGCTGATCGTTTTTGTTCGTTCTTGTTCGGTGTGTTGTTGGCTCAGCTTTTTTTATTACAGAGGGCGGTCAGCCATCTGACCGGGCGCGCTGAGCCACCACTCCGCCACCGAGGACACACTGACCAACCCGACTGCAGAGGACTCTTTCCTGCGCAAATCTGTGGTAATAGGAAGAAGACAGCGTGGCGAATGGAGATTTGGGTGTGGCGGGAGACGTGCAGGGAAGATTACTCTGCAGTGGGGCTGGTCACTGTGCCCTCGGTGGTGGAGTGGTCAACGCGTCTGCCTAGTAAGCAGGAGATCCCGGATTCGAATCCCGGCCGGGCACAAATTTTCATTCGCTGCACATTGGTATTACATCTAAACCTAGTACAGTGTAGCCATAAGTGATTGCAAAATGCGATGTATTTCATTAAATTCTCATTTATTGTCCGTCAACAGTAGGGAATAGCTTTGTCCACCTACATATTTCAATCTCCTCGGATCATGTTCAGGTCTCCAAGTTGCGCCAAACCCGTCTCAAATGCGTTATCTCAAAAGTCAGTCTCAGCTGCAAATTTTTTATTTATTTCTCTGACGCGTTTCCTCCTTTGAGGCATCATCAGATCATGTACATCATGTAAATATATGGTGAGCTGTCTGTCATCATCGTAAAATAAACCATCTAGGAAGAAAAATTTTAAATAACCATGACCATAGGTTTTTTTCCTAGATGATTTATTCTACGATGTTGACAAATAACTCACCATATATTTACATAATCTGATGATACCTCAAAAGGGCGAAACGCGTCAGTGAAAGAAAGAAAATTTTTTCAAGTGAGGTGTAAACTTTTGATATAAGTCCGTAAGCGGTTGCTGTACCAGCCACCAGTATGGACTGTAACCTGTATTACATTTCCTTTATCATACAATCTTGCAACAACATAATGTAAATGTCACCAGTATATATACCAGAAGATGATGGCAGAGACCATCTAAATCGGTCGTTGAAATAAAATTATATACTAGAGATCTTGGCTTTATCGTTTTTGGAACATATCACGTTTGTTTCTCTTCTCGCTGACACAGCTGGACGGATTTGAATGACATTTGGAATACAAGTAGTTTATACCATGAATTACCTCTAGAAAGCCACCAGAGATACCTTACAGTGGGTTAACACGTTTGTTACTCTTCACACTGAAACGTCTGGACAAAATTGAATGAAATGTGGAATGAAGGTAGCTTGTATCCCGATGTAACACATGGGCTAACTTTCGTACGACTTTGTAGGTATATTGAGGAAGGTACGTTATAACAAATATCAAAATTGTTTGTTTGATCACAATGAAAGTCAGAACATAAATTCGTGTTTTTATGAAGGAGAGTTTTATAATCTGCGAGCATGTAAATTTAACATGGCGGAGGGTAGCTTGCGACTTAGAAACCGTTTGACCAGTCACTATGAAACTTGGCACTGATCCGTAGTTTTCACATATAGGAGAGAGAGGAGTAGTTGTAGGAGACGGACAGGAAGGGGAGGGAGGTGACGGACAGAGAAAGGGGAGAGGAGGAGACAGAGAGTGGGGAGTTATAAGACGAATAGAGATTGTAGGTAGACAAGGAAAGAAAAGGGAAGGAAGGATGGAACTTAAGAGTGAAATAAGGTAGCCGACTAACGACGGCTTTCCAGCTAGTTCAAGATATAAATTATTTGTACACTTAAATCTTGTAAATTACTTAAAATGTCAAGCATAAAATTTTACATTCGACTTCGGTGTCCTGATTTATGTTTAATATCGTACCCATCGCTGTTACACAGCTTGATGACTTGCACATTCGTAATTCTTGCAGAAATTCATTCTTATATACTGTTTCTAATTTCCGGAAAATATTACCTCAAATAAGAGTAGCAGCGATTTTATTATCGATATTTCGCTGTTAGATGCTTTTAGGCAGTAACATCCCTGGTAGAACTGACAAAAAGCATGTAAATATTTGATATCTATAATAATATCGCTGCCATTCTTATTAGAGGTAGTACAGTCTCACGTATGTCGCAAATTGGCCGCAGGGTTGTCGGATTACATGAAATTAATTCGCTCCATATTGTATGGCACAAGAACTATATCAGACTGAAAAAAAAATCCAGCAGCTGTGTTTTTATCTTTTTATTGCTATAGCAATCGCTTCGGCACTCCACTGGCACCATCCTCGGGCGCACATTATGCACCTGTTGTATAAGACACGGTACGCTCAAATGTGGCTGTTATTCCCGGTATCCGTAATTTCTTGTGTACATTCATTTTTGTATGATATCTTCAATGAAAGGACAAGAAGTTACAGATACGGGGAATAAGAGTTACTACATTTGAACGTACTATGACTTACAACAGGTACATAATAGGGGCCTGAGGATGGCGCCAATAGAGTGCCGAAACCATTTGCTACATTAACAAAAAGATAAAAGAATACAGCTGCTGTTGATTTTTTTCAGTCTGATACCTGGAATGTCAGATAACACGATAAGTGCTAACGTCTTGTGTTTGGGAGAACTGATGCAGTAATTTCTTGTGCAACACAGCTAATGCTAGCTGTATACTCAGAGACACACTTATGAAACTCGTTAATGAATTGGAAGGTTTTATTATTATTATTTTTATTCTTTTTTTATTCAATATCAACCTATCGGCGTAGATATTGGCAAACCTTTATTCCTATTTTAGATGAACAAAGATAAAAAGCTTCATTAACATTTTGGTGCTCAAATAGTTTCACCGTTTTCCTTTCTTCTGAGGCTTTGGATGTCCCTCTTTCTGACCACTGTTTTTCTATTTGCACTATGTTTCTCTTCCAGTCACTTAATGGTACACGTCCAACACCACAATCTTGGACCACTATTAACGACCCTCTTAATTGCCTTCAGTAGATACTAACACCCTCACTCGTTTCGAAGCCATTAAAAGAAAAAAAAATATTAAAAAATATATGGGATACAATCGCCACAGAAATGCGCACGGTGCGTCCCTTGGTATTTGCGATAATGTATGCACTCAGACCTTTGCTGCCAGCCGCAGTGGCCAAGCGGTCTGCGGCGCTCCAGTCACGGTCTGCACTGCCACTACGGTCGGGAGTTCGAATCTCCCCTCGGGCATGGATATTTGTGCCGTCCTTAGTATAAGCTAGTTCATAAGTAGTTTGTAAGTTTAGGGACTGATGACCCCGTAGTTAAGTCCCATAACCTCTACAAACATTTGAACATTTTTGAGACCTTTTCTGGACAGTGACCGGGCAGTGGCAGAGAATTGTATTGTTCTTTGACTCGCTAGACTACAATCTGATGTAAATACAAATTGTCTTACGTGTTGGTCATCATGGAATGCCGGATAAGGGAAGGTCTTAAACGAAGTTCAACAGTCATACTTTCTGACAATTACAGAACAATATATAAGAACGAATTACTGCAATAATTAGAAATGAAAAAATCATCAGAATAATTAGACAATGACAAGGAACCACACTGAATAGAAATCAAGACAAAAATCAAACATTTTGATATAAAAATGTTTCCAGCATAAAGCAATTTGCCAAACTCGGCAACCTTTTTTCACCACATTTATTACTAAATAACTAGTTGAAACGAACTTATCATTTCTACGACCAGCAGTCACAGCGATCATTTTTGTGGGCATGACTTATCCAGTATTATACACTGTGGTTTCTGTACTAAAAATAACCTAAGTTTATCGAAACTTGTTATGTGGTGATGAATCACGTGAAAACAAATTTGCTTACTTGGTAAATAGCTTCATGCTGGGATAGATAAGATCGTCCTCCTTTGACTGCTATGCCAGGTGATTGTAAAATGTTTTTGATATTTTAAATAACATATATGGTATAAAACGAATGTACAAATAATTTATATCCTCTGTTAGGATGCTTACATCTACATCTACGTAAATACTCTCCAAAGCAGATTGTAGTGCATGGCAGATGATTCACTGAATCGCTTTTATTATATTTCTGTATAATTCCATTCTCTAATAGCTCGCGGGAAAAAGGAACACACAAATCTTTCAGTTTCCTATCTGGTTTCTCTTATTTTATTGTGATTATCATGTCTGCCTATGCAGGTGTGTACTAACAAAATATGTTCAGATTCGGCAGAGAATTTTGGTGAAAGAAATTTCGCAAATAGATGTTGTTGCAACGAATAACTCCTTTCCTTTAATGATCTCCATCATAACTCGTGCATCATTTTCGTCCATCATTTCTTCTTCACCAATATATTTTGTATGTTTTCTTTCCCATTTAAGTTGTTCGTAATTGTTACTCCTAGATATTTAGTTGAATTTACGGCCTGTACCTTTGATTCAATTATCGTGTAAACGAAGTATAACTGCGTCCTTTCAGGGGTCACATGGATAACGTCACACTTATCATTATTATGTGTCAATTGCTAATTATTATGATTACTTATGTAAATTAATTATTATAATTATCCAAATAAATTATAGGAAACTTTGGAAGCAGGGAACATGGTAATAGTTTCAGGTCCGAAAGCGCAATAATATTCAGGTTTAGGTACACATAGTTCAAATTAATGTACGGAACATTTTTAAGGTTGATTTTTAAAATATCTTCTTAGACCTTCCGATGTCCACATTACCTCTTAGAATTCTCTTTATTACAGGGTCATTCACGACCGTGTCTTCAGGTGTTTTGATCAAACATTGGACCAACAGAAAAAAAAAAAAAAAAAAAAAAAAAAAAAAAAAACACACGATGTCACGACGTTCGAAGGAGCACGAATTAGAATACGAAATTGAATGGGCTCATTACGAAATGGGACTGAGAACCTAACTGTTCAGTCCCCTCAAAAACCAACAACAACAGCATTACGAAATACGTCTGAGAATCCAAGCAGTGTTGAGTTTGAACAGTGTCAATGTGCACTGCGAGACGGCTGCGGATGCCTCCCGATGGATTCGTCCCTACTTCGGGCATAGCTTGGGGCGACTCCATCGCGAGGCATCCGCAGCCAGCTTCGGCTGTCTCAGTAGTAATCTAACTCTGTCTCCCAGTGCACATTGACACTGCTCGAAAATAATACTGTTTCTATTCTTAGACGTCCTATTTCGTAATTAACCAATTTAAGGAGTTATGCCAATTCGTACGCAATCTGAACGTCGGGACATCACATATTTATAGAGCTGTGAGAGTAGCAAAAAGATGCGTATTAGTATGTATCCGTTACTAAAAGTAACAGTAGTCCTTACAAACGTATCGTTACTCGTCTCCCTCTTAACCAGTGCCATCCAGAAATACGGCCGCTACACTGTTTTTAAAAGAGTGAAAAATTTTAACTTTTACTGTTAATAATATTTCAACATTTAAATTTGCCACGTAGATATTGTATGCCTGCTTTTTGAGGCAATTATACTACCTAGGAAAGGATCAGTATAGTCCATTTCCCTCGTTATTAAAATACAATTGTCATACAAATTGATCAAAATTAGCGAGACCTACACGCGACCTTCATTTTAAGTACTGTTCCCGCACTTGGAGGCCTTCAATTTCTGAACCAATCGAAACATTGCGTGACGAATGCCAATGTGACCTATCACAGTAGTAGCATTACATTTGATAGCAGCGTGACTGTGGTACTGTATTATGTGACATTAACAACTAAGGTAATACGTTATGAATGAAAATGTGTAGATGGTGGTAACTTTTGAGTACTTTCTACAAAACTTTTTTATATTAGTCAAGATCAAAAAGAAATAATTAACCATTAAAAAGAAGCATTTACTGCTAAAAAAATACAATAAAACGTATGTTAGCGTTAAAAGCGGACGTCAGATCATCGTGGATTAACCTGCAAACACGGGACAAGAAGTGTAATCCAAAATGTTTGAAAACAATAATAACCATCTAAAATCATAGAGATACGCAATATGTACTTATCGTTCGTCACGGATATATATATAGAAACTAGTTATTTCTTAATAAACAGTATCACAGAATATATGCATTTTTACAGAGTTACAGAGTTCATAGATAGGAACGGCGAAATGTATACATGAGTAAGTTAGTACAGATACGGTAGATGCCAGTAACGAAATGTATTCATGAATAACGATTCGATATTTCGTATCAGCTGAAGTATTCGTTACTCAATACTGAATACATACGGTTTGCTACAACTCTGCATATGTCTAGTAGTCAAATGTTCGAATAATTCCACATACATAACTCACGATGTGACTATAGTTAAACCGGCCGTGTATGATCCTGCAATAAAAGGAATTTTAACACCTAATGTGGATATGACGATTATTTTCGAATAATTTTTAAAATAAAATTTCTAAAATAATTTTGTTCAAATGTCTTCTTTCACTTATCCCTAACACACCTCACTGTTTCTAATCTGACAATTATAGTCAAAGATGTTTATTTGTCTTGACCATGCAATAAATTTTTTCCCTGGAGCAAATTAAGTATGGAATACATGTTCGAAACAAGGTACGTCGATATCTGTTGCGACAGCTGTCTAAATGTAGATTTTTAACTGCAGTTTCTTAGTCTCAGCTGCTGGTAGGTATTATTATCATACAATAGCGACATATTAGAATTTTTGCCCAGCCGGGACTCGAACACGGTTCGTCCTGCTTATTGAGCAGCTGGAGTACAATAGTCGAAATAGGAGCACATATGGAAGTTCGGGTCGGACGCGGTAAGTGCGTAGGTAGTAAGTACAGTTTTGTTAATCGCATGTGTCTGAGGTGGTGCATGCGTTCAGCGCAAATGCCAGCAAAGCAGAAGATCCCGGACTCAAATCCCGGTTGCGGCACTAATTTTCAGTGACCATGTTGTACGATTACAACACCTACAAGTAGCTGAGACTACAAAGCTCCAATTAAAACGTTAGAAAAAGGTAGAGATATACGGCAGCGTCTGCTAATCGCGAAATATGGCCAGTCGATACGCTGAGAGATCAAAAGAAACAAATTTCTTCTTTCTAGTAGCGGTATACTAACCAATATTTTACCCTACGAAAAGAAAAGGAAAATTCGTCATTTTTAATTTGGTACGCAGTATTTTTTCTTCACCGATAACGGACTTCCCCTCCGCAAGCCCTTTTCCAAAATATATAATTTAACCCAAAACTGACTGACGCTCGTGTTATGGAGCACTGCACACGAGTTGGTCAATATATGGGTGATCTGATCTAAGCACGTATTACATAAAACATCAGCCACGGTCACAATTTCTAGTTTTTTAATCGGTTTACCGGTTTCAGCAGATTATGCTTTCATCCTCAGATCTGTCTTTAAAACACAATTCTCATGACGTCGGAAACTTGATCAAAATGAACGCATGCCATTTATTTGTCTAGGTTATTCGCAGGTACGTACCATATATCAGCATCCCTTCGTTGGTGTACGTTGTGATCACAAGCGTCACCTATGATCTCAAATGTTCGGATCCGCACGGAACCATGTTGACTAGCTAGATGTGTTTTCCAGTCACCGTGTGGAACACATTTAAAAAGTTCGGTCTTGCTGGTTACTGTACCCGTCATACCTAAACGACACCTGCTCTGTAAATTCTTCATTTCGTGTACGCATAGAAACTGCTTCGAGGCGATACCACGCGGTCAGCCTTACAGCGGTGATGCGGATGACTACAAAACCCTAAGTTGAGAATCATCGCTTGGATCGGAATCACAACGATGGTTACCAGATATTCAACTGCTGTTGTTCAGAAATTATATTGCAAATAAAGTGGGGAATAACGACCACGAGTTCGGGTATATATTCTCTACTGGCGCAAATGACTTCCATAAACTCGATAATTAGGTGCCTAGTTGTATATACACATTTTACTATTTCTCTACACGAACTATGCACCTTACTTATAATTTTTTTAAATACTTCTCCCTCCTCTGTGAATAAGCTGTTAATAATTTCTGTTGTAATACGTCTTCGTAACCTGTCCTCGTATAAGAAGTAGAGGCGTTACCCAGTTTCTAGTTACGTTATTGTCAACGAAAATATTTTGGTTGGGGGAACTGAAACATTTTCACGAAGACTCGTGCTGCATGAATTCGATTACGAGGTTTTAATTTCAATATCGACGTTCGTTAATGAGGGGACGAAGCGCAAAATAGTATACTTTCGATTCCACACTCCATTTATGTGCTTAGAAGGATGAAGTAGAAATACGTTCTTAGATCGGTATTGCACTGCATAGCGACTGAACGTAAATTATTTTTCTCTAGTTTGTACTTAACTACAGTTTTTAATTACTTCTGTTTTCTGAACGTCGTCGGACAGCTGTCATATGATACTAATAATCGGATTGTGTTCCTGATACCACAACTACATGAGGGAACCAAAAACTCGATCTGAATTACACGCAAAGGCCAGCAAGTACAAAGCACGTCCCTGGATACAGCAGAGCAGAGGTTTAATCGAAATGACAATGTTTGGCACACAAAAGAACCAATTCGGAAATGGCGAAAAATATTGTCATTTTGACTTCAAAGGGAGATGAATATCTGCTTTTTACAGAACAGGCATTAGTTATTCTCTCTCTCTCTCTCCCACCCACGTCACCCGTCTCTGTCATTCTATCTCTGCCTGTGTTCATCTGTCCCCCCCCCCCCCCCCCCCGCTTTTTTTTTATCTGACTAGTTTCATGACGTCGTATACGTCTTCAACAACGCCATAAATACTCTTGGTTATCAGTTTTGAAGCAGAAAGTGGTAAACACCTAAACTGTAGTAAATCGAACTTTTCCTAAAGAATTAAAGATAACGAACACATAAGTCCGTACTCTAAACCGTGAGGCTCCTCATACAGTATGAAACCGCTTCTTATCGTTCTAGACTCAGAGCTCCATCGACTCAACTTTTGAAACATAATCGTTATCCAGGCGAAACCGTCACCAAAGCAGACAGCACCTGGCAGCATGCTGTCGAGGGTATGTTAAAATAACCACTTAACTTTCCTACGAATTGTCCACATCTGGTTGTCCAATGGTGAAGGACTTTGTGCTTGAGAATTGCTGTTTTAGTCGGGATGACGATAACTAATCGATTCATTAACATTTTCAGACATATAATTGAGATTTAAATTCTACATATGTCTAAAGCGTCGATTGTGATACTGATCAATCACTAAACCTGCTTACATCGCAACCATCTAAATCTGCATTACAATAACTATATTATGTAACTTCGAATACTAACATACCTAAGTCCCCTTATTTCTTGCTCAATTTGTGAATGTGCGCGGCGAGATTATATGACGCAGATGATGACGATCCTGTGGCATGTTTGGCTCTTATACCCCAGTCGGTGTTGTCTTCGACCTTCGTGGTTAAAGCCTTATTAGGTGATGTAACTTTGGCTACTTCACGTCGATCATGATGGAATGTTTATGATGACGAAACAACACCGATTCACAGTGAACGTTCTGATTTTCGCGCCATAGTGTTAACCAGAGGACTTAATATACTAGGCTTGAAACTTAGATATTGGCTATTGCTCATTCACAACCGATACAAAAGCGTTACGTGCTAGTACCTGTTATTGTCCTTCAAAGTAACCAGCCATGTGAGAACCAGTCGCCAGCGCTGTGGAAGGCGTAGTATACCGTTAAGCCGTCGGCACACGGAGCGTGTATCTGAACGAGTATGGCCAACGTGGCAAGTTTCTGACGTCACAACGTGGGACCCACACGTTGGCGAGTCTTTCCCATCTTGTGGGGCAGTATCAAGCATTCCAGATATTCTCAACGTGCGTCTGAACGATCACCAATAAGGTGGGAGAACACCCCCGACGTCGCACCACATAGCTACCGGGGAGAGGGCGTGCTCTTTTCGGTAGAGAGACGAAGACGCCATGTTGGCCGTCGTATTTCGTGGTTTTCATGTATATAACTTAGGTCTTATGAATGTATGACATTTCGAAGCAAGTAAAAGTAACTGAGTAAATTGAGAATCTCTCGGAAACCGGCCATTATGGTACTATTTGTTGGAATAAATTACTGTAAACGTCTTATACGTGGTTAAAAAAATCCGTATTACAGTAATTTGCCGTTTCGAGGCAATACGGATTGAAGATCTATCAACACGAATCTTTGTATCATTTGCTGTAATTACATGTCAACAACCGACATATCACCTAGTAGCATATACGACACGTCTAATACCGTATGTGAGGATACTTTGGTAACGTAACTGGACGTATCGTAGGGAGTAAGTCACAGACCGTGAAGTTAAAAGAAGTTTCGGTGTTTGTTCAAGGCTCCACATAAGCAAATATCTTTTCTTCTTTTATTCGGTTTTCTGATAGACAAAAGATTTTCCTATAAATTTCTTAGAAGTATACTGCATAATATTCGATGCTATGTAAAAATAAGTGCGCCCCTCTCAGGAGTGAGTTTGTTGGATTCATTTTATGAACAAGACAGTTTGCACCTCACTTGGAGTAAAATACGCACTTATGTCTCACGTATTGCATTTTACACGTTCTTAACATTCTTCTACTGAACAGTAACATTGACCGTGGAAGCATGATCTTTTAAGATTTACTAAAAAGCGAGACTTTTGAAATAATCTTTGTGTTGTGAAGGTCTATTCTAATTTTATCATGAAACTTTTATTATTCGCTGCACTTATAGCATCAATGATCTCTGCCTCCTGACCGTCAAATTTTGTTGTAGGGAAGTGTGTGAGTAGATATGTGACAAACTACTGTGCTTCTAAGCTGTGGAAATTTGTGATACAGCTCGTCAATAGTGAAGCGGCTGTTTTGATCTGGACGGCCTACTGTCATGAATGAAGACTTGACATTACAAAGTGATGAAGCCGATTCTCCGTAACAGTCTCTTCACAGTATACGAATTGCATCTGAAAAGTCTACAAGTTTCAAGATCAGTAGTTCATCGCAGTGGAACTGACTAACTTCACTACACAAAATGTATTTCTTTAAAGTTTGGATTCAAAAGTTGGTGCTATGACTTAACGTATGTTTGTGGGCAACTACGCTTAAAAGTAGAAAATATGTACGTGTTGTAGTTTGTGATACAATTTACGTCCATAAAATATAAGAACAGCTCTTCAGCTCAGTGGTTATGATATAAAATATTTATTTAAAAATATAGCATATAGATTTCATTCTTTTAATGAACAGCATCAGTGTATTTTCAAGACCAGGGGTCTCGTGTAAACCGCATAAAATTTGTGGCAGTTAAAATACAAAAATTGACCTGCTAGGTGTGCATTACACGTCCAACCGCCTTGTTCTTCGACCATTCGTTTTCAAGCGTCTCAGTCCTTACTACGTTAAACCTACCGGATAATGTGTACTACGCTACAACAATATTATAATTTTCAATGTACCTAGAAATTATTGGGAAGCCGTCTACAAAAATTATGAGCCTACCGGACCTAAAGTGGTACATGTCCATACTATCTACAGAAGTTTAAGGGAATGTTGTAGAATATAGGTAACAAATTGAAGTTTCATACATGACAGAGCAATTTTTCGTGCACATTCTGATTTCATTTGACTACATTCCATTGCTCTGTTAATATTACAGCTTCCTTTCAAGACATTGTCTATTTCATTCAATTGGTCTTTCAGGTCCTTCGCTGTCTGCAACAGTGTTATCACATACCAAAACTTTTTTTAATTCGTCTCCTTCAACTTTAACTCCGTTTCCAAATCTCTACTTGCTTCCCTCCACAGCTTTCCTGACGTACAGATTAAATAACACGGGGGAAAGGCTACAAAACATGCCGTATCCTATTCCCGGTCACTGAGATCTTCCATGTCCTTCGACTCACAGGTGTCTAGTTTCTGTAAGGTACAGTCGTATGGCGTGAATGGCTGGGAGACCCAGAAGGGCAGGTTCAGCCATCTAATAGGAAAGGTTGTTCCTACTATCCTTTGCACCTGCGTGCACTTTTCCTTCGCGAGGTGTGAGAACTGTGTGCTGAAGTGTCTATGTTAAGTGTAGGTGACTGTAAGGGGTGCGTGTGTAGTGTAGTGTCGTGTTGGAGATGATGGGAGAAGGGAGAGGCTGAAATCCGGTGCCGGCCCATAGCCCACTCCTCTCGAAAACCACCAAGGGGGTCGCCGAGCTTAAGGGGGGATGTAATGGAAAATGTAAAATTTTTTTTAAAAATTCATGATAGCCATACTTATTAAGTTACAAAACGAAAATTTTTCATGTGTTAAGCAAAAGAGTTATATTTTTAGGGAAAAATATAATAAAATATGCAGGGAAAATATTTTGCTCCAAAATTTTAATTTTAACTTTTTTTATTGTCTCTTATAAAAAGCCATAACTTAAATTCTAATCATGCAATTAATTTGAAAAATGTATTTTAGTGTCCCGAGAAGATTGTAAGACCACTGAACTACAGTTACTAATTTATGGTACAAACTGTGTCATTTACAAATTTTTAATTCTGCATATCAAAAATTCAGGTTTTTTTCTACATAAAATCATCTAAACCTCAGAATGTAATTGCAGGATCTCGTATTTTTTTAGTTCCAGGAAGACACCAACACTTTGCGAACAGATCCTGAAAAATTAATAGCGTTAGTGCATATACATTTTGAGAAAAGGCTTCTAATAGCGTAAACAATGTAAAACAGAGAAAATGAGGTCCAAACATTTTGTCTCATACTTTCACATGTTATATGTTTACCTCAGTTTTAAAATCCTCCATACTGATACTCCTCATCCTCCAGGTTTCTCTTCCCTGCCCTTCGAATCTACCTGGCCTGTATTTGCAGGTAAGACAGTGATTTGTCAGCTTTCTTGACCCTGGTGTCGTCGATGGTGTAAAATGATTTTGTAGTAAACACACCAGGGTGTCTACCAATTCTCCTTAGCACTTCAATTCTGCCATTATTTCCTCATTGAGATATAAAATTGCATTATATACTCCTATTTTGAGTACTTCAAGTCCACAGAATGTCTTTTATTAGTATCTAATCAAAATTAAATTATTGAGGCTTTCATTCGCGTTTTGTGTTTTTCCGTGAAGATATTTACTCAATAAACAGGATTTGCCAGAAACCTGAATATGAAGACTTTATAGCCTCACAGAGAAGTTCTACATAAATAAGCCTGAATATAGTGAAATGGGTATGAACATCACTCACGCACCTGTGCAATTCTCCTCTCGCAATTTTCGATGCAGAAGCTGAGAGATCATGTTCCTAATTTGGGACAGCTTCCACTGTTTTCTTGGTATACTGATTCCCATAAACCTTCGTTTTCTAAACACAGTTTTTCCACCACCCATTATGCATAAATATTAATTTTCACGTAAAGTTCTGCGATTTCATCTTTCCACCTAATAATATGTGTTATTATTGTCAAAACGTAAATATATTACATGCAAGAAAATTGTCAGGCAAAGGTATAGGTGACAGCCAATGATATCGAAAGAGAATAGCCTTGACAAAAATTACGCTGAAGCAAGCAGCTTCCCGAACGGCGAGAAAGGTGGGAGTGGTCGGCAGTTAAGGAGTTTAACAATTTAAAGGCATTTGTAAAGCTACTATCACGATAAAATACACACACAACATAGATTAAACTATGTAGATTAAGAAAATAATATTTTTGAAAAATCGATTTTTGGGACCAAAATCTATTACATCCCCCTTAAAGTTTACATCCGACGGACGGATCACGATCAATAGTAACCCATTCCCTCACTCTATGAGATACTACGAAGAGGTTTGGATTTAATGGTTGTTTGAAACTTACTACTTAAACTAAGGTAAACTAAGGACAAACACACACCCACGCCCCAGGGAGGACTCGAACCTCCGGCAGCGAGAAACCGCGCGCTCCGCAGCGAGACGACTAGACCGCCCGGCTACTCCAACTCGGTGTGGAATTTAATCCTGGACATTGGTGCTGACTGGTTATCAAAGGATTTGCACGACCAGTCTTCCTGTCCCCTGTATCGTAAGGCAAAGGGAAATTTGTCAAGCGCGAGGCATACCCCGTCGGTCACCCATCCAAGTAATGGCCGCGCTTGACGGTGCTTATTTACGTTGATCTGGCGGAATCCGGTGAATCCCCCGCGACTCGGCCATTGATTGTGCAATTTGTTCAAATTCTTCCCTTCATTAAATCGCTGCTGCCTTTAGAATTTTGAAGAGTAAATTCCAGTCAACATTACCGGACGCGGTGACCGAGGGGACTGAAGCGCTCCAATCACGGTCTGCACGGCCACTACGGTCGGGGGTTCGAATCCCCCGTCGGGCATGGATATTTGTGCCGTCCTTAGTATTAGCTAGTTTGTAAGTAGTTTGTAAGTTTAGGGAATGATGACCCCGTAGTTAAGTCCCATAAGCTATACAAACATTTGAACTTTTTTTTCCAGTCAACATTATCAAAAGGCAAAAAGTTTTTTCCAAATCTCTGCAAACTATCCCTAGCTACTAGAATTGGTAGTGTTGAAGTAATAAATTACAACGTTGTACCGAATGCACGAACAACGGAAGAGTGATAAGCGATGAACACATGCAGATACATACACACATTTTTATAATACGTATGTATATGACAGAACTCTCTCGGTATGTTTCGTGTGTCACTTACTAAGACAACGTAAACAGTTCTTACAAGGGAACCTCTCCATCGCACCCTCCTCAGATTTAGTTATAAGTTGGCGCAGTGGATAGGCTGTGAAAAACTGAACACAGATCAATCGGGAAATCAGGGCCGACCGCTGTGCCAGTCACGGTCTTCACGGCCGCTGCGGTCGGGGGTTCGAATCCCCTCCCCCCTCCCGGGCATGGATGTTGTGCCGTTTTTAGTATACGCTAGTTCATAAGTAGTTTGTAAGTTTAAGGACTGATGACCACGAAGTTCCATAAGCTCTACGAACATTTGAACATTTGAGAAAATAAGCAAAATATAATAACTGAACGGTCCCTGCGAAGATATGCAACGTTGAGCACGTTCTGAGCGCACAAGCGCTGCGTCCCTGTGGCTAGCGTAAGAATCTGCGGAGCGAGAGGTCCTTGGTTCAATTCTTCCCTCAATTTTTTTCGCAAAATTATGGTCTGTCCGTCCGTTCATTGACGTCTCTGTTCACTGTAATCAGTTTAGTGTCTGTGTTTTGCGACCGCACCGCAAAACCGTGCGATTAGCATACGAAAGGAAGTAAAATTGGAACCTAAAACATTTGATCGCAAGGTGATAGGTCAGCCGATTACTCCACGGGAAAACACGTCTGATGCATTCTATATGACACTGGTGACGTTGTGCGCGTCATATAGGGCAAGGTAGACTCTATTTACCCATTCACCAAGTGTACAAGTTAGGCGGGGCGGCAAGATATCCCTGTCATATGACGCACATACCGTCACCAGTGTCGTATAGAATTCTTCAGACGTGTTTTCCCGTGGAGTAATCGGTTGGCCGGATGCGGTGGCTGAGGGGACTAAGGCGCTCCAGTCACGGTCTGCACGGCCACTACGGTCGGGGGTTCGAATCCCCCCTCGTTCATGCATATTTGTGCCGTCCTAGTTCGTAAGTAGTTCATAAGTAGTTTGTAAGTTTAGGAACTGATGACCCCGTAGTTAAGTCACATAGACTATACAAACATTTGAACATTTGAGTAATCGATTGACCTACTACCTTGCGATCAAATGTTTTAGCTTTACGTCGGAGAGGCACTTCGTTTCGCCTGCTAATCGCACGGATTTGCGGTGCAGTCGCAAAACACAGACACTAAACTGATTACTGCGATCAGAGACGTCGATGAACGGACGGACAGATCATAATTTTGCGAAAATAAAAAAAAAAATAAAAACCTAAAATATCCGTTTGAGAAAACGCTCGAACCAAGGACCTCTCGCTCCGCAGCTCCTCACGCATGCCACACGACCAAAACACTCCTGTGCTCAAAATATGTTCGACGTTGCTTACCTTTCGCATGGACTGCTCAGTTTTTTTATATTTTTCTTGCTTTTTTCGTAGTTCCACACAATTTCTTCCTGTTTTCTCGATTAATCTGTGTTCAGTTTTTCAAGGCCTATCCACTGCGCCAACTTTAAATCTGAGGTGGATGCGATGGGGAGGTTCCTTTGTTGGTCAGAAGTGAAAAGGTGATGATGATGAGGACGATCGTGAATTTTAACCAACGAAGAGCTACTTGTACCTAAATATTATACGATAATATGAAATATTATCACAAATTTTCTCTATGGAAATCAGCAACAAACTATGTTCTATTTGCATTTTAAGAAGTACGAGCACGTGCTGCAAAGTAATTCCTCACTTTCGGTTAAGGAGATAATGGCGAAAAAATTACTCGGTCGGCTTCCCTGCTTTGCTAAGCCGCGTTTGAACACTCTCCTGCTGAAAGTCAACTAATAATCATTGTAGACGACTGGTTCAGCAAGCGGTTTTGAATACCCGCCAGTACTGTCGTGCATTCGATTATACAGGCAGCGCGTACTGTCTAACGATACCTTTCTGACGATCGACCTGTTCACTTAGTTATGCAAGAATAGTCGGATGACAAGTCGCTCGTGCCAGGTGTTGTTCAATCGTAGCAATCACGTGCTCGATTGGAGACATGTTCGTAGATCATGCTGGCCAGGATTGTTGCTCCACGTCTTGCAAAATGTGTTTCCTGCGCTATGTGAGGGCGGGCATTATCCTCTTGGGAAAAAATAATAAAATAAAATAAAAACACCTTTCTGCTGCAAGAGCGGCAAAAGAATGTATCTTGCACAATTCTGCACGTTCCGAGCGGAGGTCAGCGTCCACAAAAGCCAAATTTGAACGAGAGTCTCGGACGATTACACTCTACGAGTCAGCTTCCCACATTAAAGTCCGCACTAAATTTCGAGTTTTTGTAAATAATCGCCGTTGTTGGGAATTTTGTGCTCGTTCTCATTTGGAATTCCATTTTGGTGTTTATGTAACTATTTCGTGTATCTCGGATGGTCAGCTCCCTCTTCTATTAATTTATTTGGCATAATTCTCTGAACTGCTGTCGACATTATTTCTTTGAATGCAAGCCACTTCTTATCTACACTCGGAATGTTAGTTTGGAAAGACTGGAGACAAGAAAGAATTTAGCAACTTCTAAACTTCGTTTCTGAATATTTTTCGCTAATTTTGCTGGATTTGGGAATTTCGATATTCAGTTCCACTACAACTCTGTGATCACTAAGACCTATATCTGTTTCTATGCTCTATATTAGTTCCAGTTTATTTATTGCAAGGACGTCACGTGCGTTTTTCCAAAAAAAAAAAAAAAAAAAAAAATAAAAAAAAAATATATAAAAAAATACTGGTTTAGTGTTTTAATTAACCAATTGGTTGAAATCGTTTTCGGAAATGTGTTCAGTACAATTTCGGAAGATGTTTTATACTTTTCTCCTATTTTGACAACTTTTGCCATCATATATAATTTTATATAGGTTTCCAGCCAAGAGGCCTCTTGTGCAGCCCTTGAGGAAATGTCTACAGTAAATCTAATGATGTATACAACTCTATACCATCATTGTTTGTATTTCACATCTGTATAGATGCATGCAGTAGGACCAAGACATTTGTAATAAGAGGGAATAGCTTGGGTCTGCATGAAATACATTGAGAGGTAAAGGAGATCAGAAGATTACGCTTAATACACGTCGAAATCGAACATCCCAATGAATAAAACGTGATCTTAGCTGAAAACCTGTATAAATATATTCTAGATCACCCGAACTAATCATGATATCCATAAATATATAACTTTAATCTTCTGGAATGTTTTTGAAATTATATTTAAACATGCTTTGAACATTTAAGTAATAATATCGTCTGAGTCAGTGAGCCGGTAAAAATAACAAATTATTAATACGGGAGTTGGCACTTAAATAGTTGCAACAATGCTGTGGAGACACTATGCCATGGAATCTACTATTGTCGCTGATAGCACGCGTTGTTCACTTACCTACCTTAGCTCCGAGCAAATGGAGTCGCCCGTCCTATGTCACAGGCGTGCGCAATCGAGGGAAACACAGTGAGCGAGAGGTCTAACGTAACGGTGTCACTATGTTTTCGAAACAGAAACAACGCAGTTAGATCAAGATTGAATGTGCAGAGGTCGTACAATACGACAGTGTCATCAAGGTCAAGACCCTGATCAGACTCTCTTGGAGCGCTATTAGCGCGAAGGAGAGGCCTTCTTACACCGTATCGTAACATTGAATGAGACATGGGCCACATCGTAAGAGGCAAAACTGAAACGCCAATCCAACGAATGGCATCATTGTGGTCACCGCGAAAGTCGAAAGTGCGTCAGTGCCCCAGAATGGTGAAAGTTATGGTGATTCTCGTGTACGACTTTGCTTTCTTTTCACACCCTTCGACTCTTACAACCGATTTCTGGTTTCTCAACCAGTTTTATATAAAGTTGTGTTCTGTATATTTTATCCCAGCTGACTTTATAGTATATTTCAGTCAACATGGTCAAAAGCTTTCTTCAAATCTAGAATCGCTAAAAATTTAGTTGGACTTTTCTTGATCTGTCCCCTGATATGAATCATAGGCTAAGTATGGTCTCTTGTGTTCCTACGTTTCTCCTAAATACACACTGATCTTCCCCGAGATCGGCTGCAATCACTTGTTCCCTGATAGCTCTGTTTTTCAGACCTGTCCGCGCCTCCTTTCCTGAAATTATGATTATTACATTCTTCTTGTAGTGTGAGTGTATTTCGCCTCTCTCATACATCTTGCCCACCAGGTGGGATAAGTTTATCATGGCTCAGAGACTTCTGTAGCTCTAAGTGAAGGTCTACACTATATTCAATTTAGGCCTTTCATTTCTTTCAGTATCGTATCCTACTTCAGAGTTATCAACTTCCTCCCCCTTTTACTTCACTGAACACTTAACTGAAGTTCAGGTAACCTTTATAGCCCTAGTCTTTCCACCTTTCAGTTTTCCCTTCTTCGCTTTGTACTAGTATTCCAACTGCCGCCTTGATATTAATCGAGTTGCTTTTCTTGTCTCCGAATGTCTCTTTTATGTTACAGTAGCCGGCCGCGGTGGCCGAGGGGACTAAGACGCTCCAGTCACGGTCTGCACGGCCTCTACGGTCGGGGGTTCGAATCCCCCTCGGGCATGGATATTTGTGCCGTCCTAGTTCGCAAGTAGTTCATAAGTAGTTTGTAAGTTTAGGGACTGATGACCCCGTAGGTAAGTCCCACAGACTATAGAAACATTTGAACATTTGTTCCTGTAGACTGTATCTATCTTTCTAGTAATTATATATTCTTCTACAAACTTGCATTTATCCTTTAGGCAACGTCCAAGCGTTGTCGCCTGGAAATAGTGTACACATTACAAAAATAGATGAATAAAGATGTGTCTATTATAGTTTCCTGTGCGCCAGTCATACTATTCAAGGTACTTGCTAAGAGCTTTGAGGTTCGTGAAAACATGAACAGTATGTATACGCTGTCTCAGCCATCCTTTGATCTTCAAAGCATAAAAAGTCTAACAAACTTTCTTATCCCCGTTTTATTCTAAATAAATATTTTTTAACTCATACGTTTTTCACATGCATAATTTTTAACGATTTATACGCGAGTGGTCTAACTCAGAATTGATGGTAACGTGTGGTAGAAAATTTCGTAGTGGTCCTCTGGGGTATTTACAATTATTTATATCTACGACAGAGCGTTTTCCATGCAGAAATATGCATCACAGAAGTAATCAATGTGCTTTAAAAGCAGCGGAACATATTTTTGTTATGCGCGTTGAATCTTTCATTATCTACGGTTTCGGGAAAGGCCATTACATTGTGGTTCCGCGGGAGGACATATTTTACTTCAGCGATTACGTGTCCTCCATTAATGGAAAAACTGCTCCACCAAACAGTTGAATTAACTTTATTTCATGGAGAAGTACTTCTGGTTCAATTCCACATGCAAAACGACGATTTATAAATGTTATCTTTATGCCTCTTACACGCGCACACGGCATTTAACTTCTCAGAAATCAAAGCAAGAATATCTTTACGTTCATAGGTTTAGTGATCTTCTACGGAACATGCAAACTACTTTTCTTTTCATGGTTAACCACGGTGCGGAGGAGGACTGTTTTCATTGAATGATAACTGTGTTGGATCCTCGTAGTATATTAACAAGTTTTAAAGTTAAACGTCCAATTAAAAATCTAATGCGGAGCAATATAAATTTAGTCATAACTGTGTGAGACCTTAACTTTTTCCGGTGTAACGAATGTTCAGACAACGAGTTTGCTGTCGGGTGAAGTCGTCGACCAACGCCGATATTTCGACAGGAGCACATCCTGCCATTCTTGAGGCACAACTGCACTCATGGAAGCAATGTGCATGCGAATTTAATACCTCGTTTTGCATAAGGTAAAGAAGGAAGATAACACACGCAGTACAAGTCACTACAGAGTCAACACAACCAAAGGAGACCAAACATCAAAAATATCGATAGTAATAATAATAATAATTTCGTGTGGCTCATTGGCCTGGGGCAAGTCTTTCAATTGGGCGCCACTTCGGCGACTTGCGTGTCCCTAGCCTTCCCCAGTTATCCAACCGGGGAAAGGGGACCTACAGCTCAACGTGGAATCCGAACCACGTGTCGTTTCTGGTGACTTCTCAAATCGTTGAGAGGTGAAGGATGGGTTAAAGCGCAGACTGAAAAAATCCGAGGGCCGACCGGGTTTTGAACCCGCGACCCTTCGGTTTCCAGTCGATTATTAATAAACAGGCGAGGCAGCATTAATTCTCTCCCTCTGTTTCTTTTTTTGCCATCTCCAATAACCACGCTGTCGACGGGACATTAAACTCCAAACTTCCTTCCTTTTTTTTCCTTCTGTTTCTTTGAAGAGAGGTAGTGCCGGATTCCAGGTAAAATTTATACAAAAACCATCATCTCTGTTGGTCGGTTGCTTGTTTTCAACAGCTTCTTAATAACACTATCCCAATAGGTGGAAGTGCATGTCAAAATCTCTGTGTTGTTGTATTCCATAGGATGACCAATGCGAAGACAGTCTCCTGCAACAGCGGATTTTTTAGCTAGTTTAAGCGTGTGTGACCTTTGTGTTCAATACACAGGTCGTCCATAGTCTTGATTGTCTGACCAATGCATGACATGCCACAACTGCAAGGAATACGATAGACACCAGCCTCACGCAACCCAAGATCATCCTTTATGGACCCCAACGGGGCCTTTGTCTCAGATGGTGGTGGAAAAACACATTTCAGCTAAATACGACCAATCCCGTTGGAGATGATGCTTCCTGCGTAAAGCAAAACGGCCATAGATTTAGGTGCGACTTCGTTACTGGCGTCACTCGTGATGCTTTTTGTTGAAAATCTGCTTGGAATTCGGCACTATGTCTCGTCAAAAACCAGAGGGAGAGAGTTACTGCTGCCTCACCTGTTTATCAATAATCACTGGTCTAAATAGCAGTCTACAGCAGTAGACGTTTCATATTTTACAATTTATTAGTTATTTCCTTCAGCTGGCTCGAGCCCCCAGTACTACAGCATGAAGAAAAAAACACACACACAAATAAATCATCCATTCGCAACCTGTGCTCCATGAAGTGCGGCTGTAGACCCTATTTTTATTATAAAAACTGTAAAAACTGGCTGCATCGTGTCTAAGGGCCAGCCACATCCGCCGTAATGTCTCCAAAATGTTTAGCTTTAAATAAATGCAGGCAGGGACAAAAATATGCACAAATGACGCATTCACTTTTAACTAAACTGATGTTTCCTCCATCTAATATCCATCAGTGAATATTTGTTAGACCTGACTTCAGAGCCATGACGAGGTCCTGAAGGCTGACACACCAAAAACTGAAAACTTTCGAAGTCGCACAGTTGCAACAATCCTGGCAACCTCTGTTCCACTCTCACAGAATATAGTTCACGAGGCAGCAATGAACAAATATTTTTAAGTTCCACACTAGAGTATTTCGCTGAAATTTTACAAGTCCTCAAACGACTCCACAGTCGCCCATAGTAACGACACGTCTTGTCTGTCAAACTGACACTGACTGCCCCTAACAAGCCAAAATGGCCGCCACCCTCGACGGCTTACTCTGAAGTCAAATCAGTATCTTATTTTCACAAAATTACCTCTTTTACATAAAATACAAATGAAATAAATACATATGATGATAGTATTCAATGGAAATTTTCCGCTGAAACAAAATATGTACATATCGTAGTTTTTTGCATTATCAAATAATTAAACTTTTCCACATTTGATTTTTCAGCATTTAAACATAGATTATTCACATACTATTGATCCTGTGGTTTCATTAACTATTTACTTAAGTCTAGTTTGCCGTACTGCCGATAATACTACAGTTATTATTTTTTATTTATTAAAAATTCAGGTTTTATACCTGGAAACCATGTTAATGGCCTCTAATGCAAATTTTGTTAATTAGCGCAAAAAATTAAATACACATCTAAATAGAACTCACTTAGAGCTATCATTTGACACCTTTTACGTAATATTTGGTTAAGCCGTTTTCAGGATATGTCGTTTACAAAATTATTTTATAATGAGTTTTGATTTATTATAATTCAAAAACTATTAACGTGACAGGAGACGCGTTTATATCAGCCCAACCGTCTAGTCTCTATCTTTGAAATGAGCCTAAGTGCCCTTTTTTTTTACCGTATATGGATTAATAGTTATTAATTTTAAGTTTTTTCTTTTTTTTTTTTTTTTTTTGCATATTTCACCAAGGCCAAACGGGCGCTCTCTCGTTCTCTGCCATTCAGTTTGTAACCGCTCGGGTTTCCCAAGTAGTTGATGATCAACTAGCTGGGAAAACCCGATCAACTGTTGATCATACACTCGCGACCAGCCACATGCCCGTCTGTCAGATGACCGGTGCCGCCATCTCCTGAGTGTCCCCTGAATTAGAAGAATCAGTAGCTGTCAAAATATCTCACTTAACAGCCAGTAGGGTAATTGTCAACATACACTCACGATTTTCACGCGTGTGCGCGTTTTGTCAAGAGTTGCAGACTTCGTCTGCACAATGCTGACCCCTTACAATACCCATCTTTCTCTCCTTCGCCTCATCCCTCTGCTCATCTCTTGACTCATCTCTTTGCCTTTCTCTGCCTTCCTCATTCTCCTCTCAGACTTCGTATTACATAGCTCAGTCATGTCCTCTCTTCATCTACCTCTCTTTTTCCTTCTCCATCGCCGCTTCCTCGTCTACCTTCTCCTCATCCCTCCATCCTAACAAAGCATTCCCCACCCCGTCACTCACACAATTTTCTCCCCATCCTCTACCATTTTCCTACCCCTCTCTCTCTACGTTTCCTCTCTCCTCACACGAAAAATTATATGGCTTAGCCAAATTTCATGGAGATCGGCCTAACCATGTGGAAGTCTGCAAAGAGGTACAAAATATTACGTAGAAAGGAGTCCTTATTTTATTTTGAACGTCAAGTATGCAATCTTTTATCAAGATCAAAATAAAACTGTAGATTGGTGCCGAAGTGTGTTGTAAATGACCCTCCACGTGCACCATACGAATTATTATGTAGACAGTGTCATTCCACTTGTTTTGATAGTGAAGTATAAAAATATTTTGTTGCATTCGGATGATGATATGGTGGCGTATAAACTACGATTCTTATCCTAAATGGTGTTGCTCATACAAAATAAGTTTCAACTATTTTTCAGTTTTCTATCTGTCGTTTTAGGTTTTCCCTTTTTATCTAAGCCACTCCTGTGTTAAAACAAGAAGAAATAAAAATAGAAAAATAAGTACAAATCAGTCAAGCCGATCTTACGTTTTAGGTAGATTAACGCAAATAAATTGATTTCAGTATACGAGCGTAGGAACTTAGATAGTGGCAACTATTTATTCACAACCGATACGAAAGTGTTAGATGTTTGCACCTGTTACTGTCCGTTAAAGTATTTACCAGCCTTGTGTAGAACCAGTTGCCAGCGATGAGGAAGGCGAAGCATACCGTTAGCAGAACCTGTTCTGTTGATGGTGCGAATAGCGCGGTCTACTGCCTGTCAAATCTCTGGAATAGTTCTGAAGTGAATGCCACGAAGTGGCTCCTTCATCTACGGAATCTAATTGACGTCACAAAGTCCGAGGAGTATGGTGGATGGTACAGTACTTACCAGTCTCATCCACCGAAGAGAGCGGCTACAGTTTGCGCTGCAGCGCTCGCGCTTTGTCGTGCAAAATTATTGGTCGTTTACGCAGAAATTGTCGCTTGTTTCGCAAAGTTGGTTGCAGGTGATGCTCCAAAAACGAACAGTGATACTGTGCATTGACGGTCTACTGTGGGGGAACGTAATGCGTTTCGATAACGCCATCGGAGTCGTAAACGAGAATCACCATAACTTTATCCATACTGGGGCTCCGACGCACTTTCGACTTTCGCGGCGACCCATAATGACGCCATTCGTTGGATTGGCGATTCCGTTTTGGCTCGTACGATGTGGCCATGTCTCATCCAGCGTTACGATACGGCGTAAGAAAGCCTCTCCTTCGCGCTCATAGCGCTCCAAGTGCGTCTGAGCATCGTCCGACAATTCACGCGGAACCCATCATGATGTAATATTTCGAAATCCCTGGCGGTCCTTCAGGAGGAGAAGCAGAGTCGTATGCGCTAATCCGAATCGTCTGGCGTCGATCACTTCCACTAACGCTGCAATAGTATGCACGTCTTCTTCAGAGACGCTACGCCGACCTGCCCGACGCATGTCTGCCATAGTTTGTCGACCTTCGTTGAAGGCTTTTACCCAACATGCAATACTGCAACACTGCAATGCCGATTCCTCCACGTCTCTTGAAGACCGTGGTGTTCGGCCTCAGGCACATTCAATCTTGATCCAACTCCGTTGTTCCTCTTTCGGAAACATAATAACACCGTTGCTTTAGACGGCTCGTTCACAAGTGACAGCGTTTCTCTCGATTGTGTGCACACCGGTGAAACGGGACGGGCGACTGCATTTACTCGGAGGTAAGGTCAACAACGTGTGCTATCAGCGACAATAGTACATTACATTGCTCAATGTCTACACAGCAATGTTGCCAGTCTCTAATTTCCAACCCTCGTGCATATAGAAGATACCGTATAGCCACACGGACGGAATAACAGTTTCGTATGTTACAGATGTTAAGCGATAGATTTACCTCGAAAGCCATCAGAATACAAGTTTATAGTTGTATTGGAGTCTGGTCGAAAGTTGCCTCCGCTATGCTCGGTTGGAATTTTTATGTAGACAGTGCTGTTCGTTTTGTTTTGAAGCTCAAGTTTGATAAATCGTGTGAACTATATTGCAGCTAGGGATGTATAGATCCTGAACGAACTAGTACATATGAACTATTGTGTGACATGTATTGTTAATTTTAGCTCACCTCGGGGAACTATAGTTCTTTTACTCCTTGCTCTCCCGATATACCTTCTCTCTCGATATTGAGTTCAACGCACCCCCATGGAACTAAAAGTATGTATTTCAGAACTCCTATGTTATCACGGCGTAAACTGCATCGAATATGAAGACCGATATAGTTCTGCTGGTTCAGATAATGAACTAGAGCCGAAATGCGCGAACTACGTCGATAAAATGGCACAGGTAACTTCACTTACAAGGAGAGAATTCGTCAGTCTGTTTTTTCTAATCGCAATACGTAAATGGGATGAAAAAGGGAATGAGAATTTGAAAAGTATTGCTATTAATGCACTTTTGCATTTACAACTAAGAAAACTGGTTTATGGTTATTCCATACGTATTTTAAATATTGCGGAGATTCAGCCTGTAACAGGGTGAAATAATGGATGAAAGGTTTTTACTAAAATAAAACTGCATCATGAAACTTACTGGCAGGTTAAAATTGTGTGCCGGAACCTTCACTCGAATCTGGGACCCTTACTTTACGCGGGTAAGCGCTCTACCGACTGAGCTATCCCGACACAACTCACGATGCCGCCTCATAACTTTACTTTCGCCAGTAACTCGCCTCCAAATTACCCGCGTAAGGCAAAGGTCCCAGGTTCGAGGCCCGGTTCTGACACACAATTTTAATCTGCCAGGAAGTTTCATATCAGCGCACAATCTGCAGCAGTGTGAAAGTTTCATTCTGGAAACATCCCTTAGGCTGTGGCTAAGCCATGATGCCACCTTCGTTCCAGGAGTGCTAGTCTTGCAAGTTTCGCAATAGAACTTCTGTGAAGTTTGGAGGCGAGGTACTGGCGCCTCCAAATTTCCCGCGTAAGGCAAAGAACCCAGGTTCGAGTCCCGGTTCTGGCACACAATTTTAATCTGCCAGGAAGTTTCATATCAGCGCACAATCTGCACCGGAGTGAAAGTTTCATTCTGGAAACATCCCTTAGGCTGAGGCTAAGCCATGATGCCACCTTCGTTCCAGGAGTGCTAGTCTTGCAAGTTTCGCAATAGAACTTCTGCGAAGTTTGGAGGTGAGGTACTGGTGGAAGTAAAGTTCCCAGGTTCGAGTACTGGTTCCGGCACACAATTTTAATCTGCCAGGAAGTTGCATATCAGCGCACACTCGGCTGCAGAGTGAAATTTTCATTCTGGAAATCTGCATCATGTTTAATTTTGTGTAATTCTTCGGGATACTGTCACTTTTTGCAACATTTTGGATCAATTTAATAATCTATATAATAAAAAAATTAATAATAATGTCTGAAACCCTTTTAGGAAAATAAGTTCTGGTGAGGGCGGGTTCCGAACACTGACCTTCAGCGTCACAGTCTAACGCGTTGCCCACTACGCTACGGCTAACGGGTAGGAGTCGTGTTCTTTAATCTCATAGTATCAATGGCCGTTGTTAACTGAGGCTAATATGCCATTTGTAGGCACTACATTATCATTTATCGTACGAAGAACGGCGTGTTTTTGTTAATTCTTCATTGCGCCATTGCTTTGAAATGACAACGTGTAAGTTACAATAAGAAAATCATCAAATACGCAACGCAAGATGGCGTATGCCAGAGAGAGTACTGGGCGAGGAATGTCACGTGACATCTGCGAACGTCTGGTTTTCGTTAATTCAATGGAGGGTGTCAAAACTCCGTTGTTTTTGCAAATATCTCTAAAACGATACGAGATATGAAAAAAAGAACATAAGGAGACAAATTTGTAGGGAATTTCCTCCTCTACCAATTAGGCTATTCAATTTTCGTGTTAGATGAACGGTTCGTTTGCAATTACAATTATATTACAAACGGATTTTTTGTGTTACTACCGTATTTTTTGTCCGAAAAATTTGAAAAAAGAGGTTCTGGTCTCTGGCGGCCTACAATTACGTCTGTAAAATTTGGTGCTGATCAGTTGAACGGTTCGTCTTAAAAACAGGGAACACGTTACGGACAGACAGACAGACATCCCAAAATCGCCGTTATTTTTGCAAATATCTCTGAAACGATACGTGATATGAAAGAAACACAAGAGAGCAAAGTTGTAGAGAAAGTTCTCCTCTAGGTTATTCACTTTTTGTATTATATGAACGGTTAAGCAGTTATTTTTATTTAAATTGTGAGCTGTCAAAAGACGATCGCAAAGGCCCACTTTTAGTGTTACTACTGTAACCTAAAGTGGTCCAATAATCGTAATGTTTTGGATGATTACATTGTCTCTAGGCAAACTTTCACCGAGTTGATCAACATGATTTCAGAATGGCTCAGACATGAGCCGAAACTAGTAATCATAATAAAAATTGCGACCTAGACATTTAGATTTATAATCTGATCAGTGGAAAGATAAACAAGGAGCTGGATTTTACAATTGTTCAATACGTGCTGCAAAACTTGCAAAATCCCAAAATCCTGGAGAAAATATAAAGTAATAGCATTACTTAAACCAGGAAAGGATCCAGAGAATCCTAGTAGCTACCGTCCCATCTCCTTGCTCTGTCACTTTTTTAAACTGTATGAGAGACTTATCCTGTCCAGAATAGGAAAATATGTTGACAAACACCTCATTCCACAACAAGGAGGATTTAGACCTGGCAAGTCCTGTACCGGCCAAGTCCTTGCACTGACAGAACATATTGAAGAAGGGTATGAAGGGAAGCTCATAACAGGGGCAGCCTTTGTAGATCTGACAGCAGCCTACGATACCGTCAGGCACAATATATTACTCCATAAAATCTATGAGACACTCGGTGATTACCATCTAGTCAGGGTCGTACATTCATTGTTACAGAACAGAAGGTTCTTCGTATTGTTGGAGGGCAAAATGAGTAGCTGGAGGGACCAAAAGAACGGCCTCCCTCAGGGAAGCGTCTTAGCTCCAATCCTCTTCAACATATACACAAATGAGCAACCTACACCGGCCCACACTAAGCAGTTCATCTACGCCGATGACCTTGCAATATGTGTTCAAGGAAAAAGATTTGAAGAAGTAGAGGAAAAACTTGAAAATGCCTTAAAATCAATGACTGCGTACTATAATCAAAATTCCTTAAGACCCAACCCTTCCAAAACTCAAGTCTGTGCTTCCCACCTTCGCACGAAAGAATCCAAACGGAAACTCCAAATTATGTGGGACGGGAACACCTTAGAACACACAGACCACCCTAAATATCTTGGCGTGATTCTGGATCGGTCTCTAACTTATAAACAGCACTGCATCAAAACGAGACAGAAAATAACACCGAGAAATAATATACTTAGAAAGCTAACGGGTAGCAAATGGGGTGCAAGTCCTGGTGTGCTACGAACAAAGGCACAGGCGCTCTGTTTCTCAACGGCTGAGTACGCGTGCCCTGTATGGAATAGATGCGCTCACACGGAACAAGTAGATGTGGCCCTCAATGAGACCTGCAGGATAGTGACAGGGTGTATGAAACCAACGCCGGTCAGACTCTTGTACAAGGCAGCTGGTTTTGCAGATCCCACAGCTCGCAGAAACGCTGTAGAACACGTAGAGAAAATAAAACAACCAGCAGATGAGCGGCATGTTCTCTACAGAGCTCGAAGTCTAGGAGAAGTTTCCTTGTAACCGTCCAGGACGAACCGCCTTAAAATTTCCCTCTCCCCCAAGTTCAATGGACCGGTCAAAACCTAAATTTTAAAACTGGAGAACCTTGAATAGTGTAAACGAAGGCTTCCGCGGCCGTTGTCATTGTATGTAAAACTCTTCTGGGTGTTGGACCGCATCGTCAAAATATCAAACACTTCACCGACGTTTCGGCCACTATTGCAAGTGGCCATCTTCTGGGTGTTACACCCAGAAGATGGCCACTTGCAATAGTGGCCGAAACGTCGGTGAAGTGTTTGATATTTTGACGATGCGGTCCAACACCCAGAAGAGTTTTACATACAACCTTGAATAGGCTCAGACCGGGGGTCGCCCCAGTAAAAGTAAATATGCTTAAGTGGGGTATAATCGACCAAACCGATGTAAACTGTGACTGTGGAGAAAGTCAAAGTATGGAACACCTTCTTACATGTGAAAAATGTCCACACCGGTGTACCCTTGAAGATTTGTGGCTCGCCAATACTAACGGAATAGACGTAGCCCAGTACTGGGCCGATAACCTTTAAATAGTCCGGACACGATAAAGTAAAGTAAAGTAAGTGCAGAGAACCATAACTCGTTTCTAAATCCGATCTCGGAGAAGTCAAAACGTTTATTTCCTTTTCTTGTCTGGTGTTGAACAGTCACTTTTAACACTTATTATTAAGTAACCTAATACGGATGAATTTACTACCTTCAAGTCATACAATTCCGTTTCACTTGACAAATTAGAATGAATTACTGTAATAGTACAATATTCAAGTGTTCAAATGTTTGTAAAGCTTGTGGGACTTAACTGTAGGGTCATCAGTCCCTAAACTTACAAACTACTTATGAACTATTGATAAAGACAACACAAACATCCATGCCCGAGGGGGGATTTGAACCTCTGACGAGAGCGACCTCGCGCATAGGAACATAGCGCCTCAATTCGTTCGGCCGCTCCGGCGCGGCAGTACATTATTGTAATCTCATGTACTACCTAGCCCATTACTTCATTACCGGTATATGTGTTGTCTTTAATGTCACATTCTTAGATAATTAATATCAGAAAGATTATGAACGTTTGCAACATGTACAGTACATATGAAATCTATACTAGTGTCTACATTACTTACGTTGTAATTTTAAGGTATTCTGGAATAAAATTTTACGGGATTCATTCAAAGGACGTTAAATTCCACAACATATAATTTCCAAATTCTGGCGCTATGCCGCAAGGGTCGAAAAATTGCACTACATATAGCAGTCAGCAACAATATAAGAATCACTGTCAGCCCTGAACGACTGTACGTACCGGATGCTCAATATTACATGCCTGACATCTGATTTGTTCTGGTTGCCCAGGTCAAGTGACCATTGCGGACCACCTCTCGCTCATTATCGGTCCTGTGAGCATTAGAGATGGTATTTCCGTGTATAAATGTCACTTCCGGGCATTGTAGGACACAAAACGCTCTGAAAAAGGCTCGTTTATTAAAGTTCTTTAATGCTATTGTGAGATTACCGCCCAATAGAAATACTGGTAATTAATAGCATTTGATAATTAAACAGTATAAAGTTCACTGCAAACAATGACCATGCCAATGCACTAAATGTTACACAATTTTAATCTTATTAATTGTGGTAGCAATGTATGTACGCAGCTGGGTGACAACATTTATAGTTAGGCCAAAGGTAGAATTTCTCCACGTTGAGATTTGCTGTGTGCTCGTAGCTGACGGGAGGCCAGCGAGCAGGCCGACGTTGGTGGCTTGTTCCAGCTTAGGATTTTACAGTTCGTTTCCGGTGAGGGGAGAGAGGGACAATGGCGAGTGCCAGGCACAGTGCAATGCACAAATATTGTAATACTACTGGCATTTGAAGTAATACGATGCAGTTAGGAACCTTTAAGGCCCTCATTACAAAATAGCCTGTTGACAAATAAACTATACATTAGCTGATATAGTCACATCTGACGTAATATGTTTAATTGACAATGAAAAGTAATAAATTACCAATAAATACAAGACAGTTACACAACTAGCATGGCAATGTTTGTTTATAAAAATAATATATTAACTATTTTTCATTTTATTTTCAATCAATCTTTTGTATTTTACCTTGAAATATTCAGTTAAATCAGTTATCTGTGATATAAGAAATTGCACGATTATGATAAACAGTACAAAGGTTGTTTATACTAATATAAAAACGTAAGAAAATATTTGTTTAATGTGTAGTGTAATTATTATGATTTTAAGTAAAGTTTTAGAAATATTGGCTGAGCGCTGTACGTTGGCAAATCGGTTAGAACAGTTCACATGGGGAAGTTGATGACGTAGGGGAAAAAACCCCGGCAGTTGAGCTTTTGGCGTGCGCGCGCGCGCCTGGGCAGGAAGTGACGACTCGGGACCATGTGGTGTGGCTGGCCGGGCGGCGTCGCTCTGCATCAGTCGGCATGTGGATCTCGAGGTGGTGACTTGAGAGTTGTCTGTGGCAATCGCCACATGTGGTTGCTCGTCGTAGACTGCACCAAGTTAAATCGAGTGCTACTGTGTGTTTGTGAATATTTAGCCGGTGGAACAAGGTGTGCATCGCATTGAATTAAAATGACTGTGATTTGTTAATGTAACACGTGTCGTCGGATAGGCATGAACATAAACGGTGTTTGAGACAGCCACGTGGTGTGAAAACAATTCACGACAAATATTCATTTTGTCTGGGGGCTCTCGAGCTATAACTTTATTTGATAAATGTGCCGACGTACAGACATATCAGCCACAGGGTTCAAGTATTGTGAAATAAACAACATAAAATGAACTTTCACGTGTTTTCAAAAATAGTAGTTAGTACACACTTTTCTCTCATGAACTTGAATTTATTATGAATTTGTTTTGTTAATCATATGCAGGGAAGGAAAGCTGTGAACGTGTGATATCATCCCCTAGAAAACGAGTCAAACAGTCACAATAACAGATCCAGTGTTTTTGCATGTTTAGGAATTTGGTTCGCAGCTGGTGGTTGTGAGTTTCAAAAATTAATCTTTCCCTATTTTAAACTCTCACCCCGACCTTCACGCTCGCACTATGTTGCATCAGGAGTGGTATTTTTCGTAATAGTGAAGTCCAATTACTAAACTGGTAAAATAACGTGCTAGAGCCTAGTGAAGTGTGAAGGTGAAGTCACGCTTTGCGATGTTCTTTTGTCAACCAATGAAGCCGAGATAACAGAGTCTGTTTAGCCAATCGGAAAGCAGAGTTCGGGTGCAGCGTATCATCTTTCGCGCGTGGGTTTCAGCGCGACGTAAATCTTCGTATTTCAGTTTATTAAAGAAAAAATATCACGGTATGCAGACATATCGATATTTAATAAGCTCACAGACACGATCTGTACCTTTATTAAGAATGATGTTTTATATTGTGATTTCCGGTCATTTCACTGCTGGTAAATTAGTGGGTAGTAAACAATACGATACCACACATTGGCATGTAAATCGTAAGAAAACACCCATCTGCTTTTAATACTGTCATCATTTTACCATAAATTTGACAGAAGTTAAAAAAAAATGTTCAAATGTTTGTATAGCTTATGGGACTTAAATACGGGGTCATCAGTCCCTAAACTTACAAACTACTTATGAACTAACTAATACTAAGGACGGCACAAATATCCATACCCGAGGGGGGATTGGAACCCCCGACCGTAGTGGCCGTGAAGACCGTGACTGGAGCGCCTCAGCCCCCTCGGTCACCGCGGCCGTCGACAGAAGTTCAAGTTCAACCGCTTCTAAAAATGTTACGCCCGCACTAATATATATATATATATATATATATATATATATATATATATATATATATATATATATATTTTACTGCAGTCACAGGATTGCCCAGATTAATGTAAGTTCAACTGCTTCCAAGAATGTTAGACACGCGCTGCGACATAAATCTTATTGCATCATTTTATTTAAAAAATGCTGACAGATCTATCCTTATTGCATCATTTTATTAAAAAATGCTGACAGATCTATCTTTTACTGCAGTCACAGGTTTTCCCATATTAATATGCTGTGTAAAATAAAAATCTTACGTGATGCGGACAGATGGAAACCTGAACGGTAACCATTCCTATTTGCATATTACCGGGGCAAGGAAGTGTTCTATTGGATGATAACTATTCACTGACTGATGCTATTACATTGTGCTGTGGTTGGCTGAATACATCACGTGACCTGTGCTCATTTAGTGTAACAAAGGAACATCGCGCTGCGTAATCTTGAATTCAAGGTAATGTACCGTATTTGACCACCTTCGTATTTAAACTTCCTTACTACGAATGTTTGGAGGGAAAATGAAACATCGCATTGAAGATATTTGCAATACAAGCATTTTAAGACGACGTATGCTGAGGTAAAGTACCTAGAAGTGAAATTTGCATACAGTATAATTTAACCTTATGGATTAACGTGCTCATCGACAGACAACATTATCTTAGAAGACATTTCACTCTGCAGAACAGTTTGCACTGATATGGAATTTTCTGACAGGTTAAAATTATGTTCCGAACCGGGATTCTAACATGGGACATTTCGCGTGAAAATTTCATATCAACGCATACTCCGCACCAGAGTGAAAATATCATTTTGGAAACACTCCCTAAGCTGAAGGTAAACCGTGCTGCACCATATCCTTTCGTCCAGAGATGACAGTCTGACAAGTTTTGCAGGAGAGCTTCTGTGAAGTTTGGAAAGCAGGAGGCGAGGTACTGGCGGACATAAAGCTGTGAGGACGGGCCGTGAGGCGTACTTGGGTGGCTCAGGTGGTAAAGCTCTGGTCCACGAAACGCAAAGGTGGCAGTGAATTTAGTTTCATGGTTAGTTAAAGTAATTTAAGGAGTTTTTGAAGCGTGTCCAAAAGTATAAGCTCATTGCTTACAGTCAAATTCAGCTCACAGTTTGTGGTATTCAAAATGCGTACATTAAAGCTTCTGGTAGAGCTTCCGAGGTATGAGACCGTGCTCCATAAAACTTTTCAGTTTTTCCTAACGTTTCGTCCAGAGCTGCGCCGGACATCTTCGGAGGTCTTCCGACTTCCGCTGCGTCTTGCCGTCAAGAAATGAATCTTTTATTTAGAAAACTTTTTTTCGCTTTGTGATAGATGGCGCTGTAATATTCACAAACATATTGCTCACAATTTTAAAAGAACATTGGGTAACAGGTACGTTTCTTAAATTAAAATACAGAACGTAGGTACGTTTGAACTGTATTTCGTTTGTTTCAAAGTGATACACGTACCTTTGTGAGATTATCACACATTATGAGAACGCATACTGTTACTGCGTGATTACCTGTAATTATTACTTCAATAAATGCTCAAAATGATGTCCTTCAACATCAGTGCATTTGGAAATAAGTGTAACGAAATTCCTCTCAACTGCTAGTAGTTTGCCTTCAGTAATGTTCCACATGCATTGACAATGCGTTGACGCATGTTTCCAGCCGTTGTCGGTGAATCACGATAACAAATACCCTTCAATTTTCCCCACAGAAAGAAATCTGGGGATGGAAGATCCGGTGCACGTGCGGGCCATGGTATGGTGCTTCTAGACGAATCCACAATGATTAAATATTCCATTTAAGACCGCTTCAACGCGAGCCATGTGCCGTACATCCATCATGTTGAAAGTACATCGCCATCCTGTCATTCAGTGAAACATATTGTAGTAACTTCGGTAGAACATTAAGTAAGAAATCAGCATACATTGCACCATTTAAATTACCATCGATAAAATAGGGGCCAAATATCCTTCATTCCATAATGCCGCACCATATATTAACCCGCAAAGGTCGCTGATGTTCCACTTATCGCAACCATCGTGGATTTTCCGTTGCCCAATAGTGCATATTATGCCGGTTTCCGTTACATCTGTTTGCGAATGACGCTTCATCACTAAACAGAACGCGTGAAAAGAAAATCTGTTATCGACCAGTTATTCATTTTGTACCCAGTGTGAAAGCTGTATACGACATTCAAAGTCTTCGCAATGCAAATCCTGGTGCACAGAAATAGGATACGGGTGAAAGGTTTTGAGATTCCCGATTCTTCCTGAATTTGTTTGCTACTGATGTGCGGATTAGCCGCAGCTGCAACTAAAACATTTGCTTGGGCATCATCATTTATTGCAGTTTGCAGTTGACGTTTCACTTATGGCTGAACACTTCCTGTCTCTTTAAATAACTATCCGACAAAAGGTTCGGACACCGGACACTAGGATGATGTCCTCCATGATAACGATCAACATACATAGCACAGGCCCTTTGGGCATTTTGATAACAAAAGCGATGCATAAATACCGTATCGACTACTTCTGCAATTGGTAAACGCTCCATTTTAACACGAGTAATGTATCACGAAGCAAATACCGTCCGCCGGCCGCGGTGGCCGATGAGACTAAGGCGCTCCAGTCACGGTCTGCACGGCCACTGCGGTCAGGGGTTCGAATCCCCCTCGGGCATGGATATTTGTGCCGTCCTTAGTTGTAAGTAGTTCATAAGTAGTTTGTAAGTTTAGTGACTGATGACCCCGTAGTAAAGTCCCATAGACAAAAAAAAAAAAAAAAAAAAAAAAAAAAAAAAAAAAAAAAAAAAAAAAAAAAAGTTGATATCCGTTGATGGCATCGCCATCTAGCGGGCCAACCATAGCGCCATCTGTTTCCCCTCTTCAAGCTAGAAAAGTTTTTTCGTTTGATGCTTATTTCGTGAGATATTTGGTTCGGTCACTATCAATGGACCACCCTTTATATTTTATTTCAGCTGAAAAAGCTAAAAGCTAGTCATCTATGATATCCTTGCATGATACGTAATGTTGCATCTAATGTTCCTATCCATGGCAAAAACATAGAGATTTGGAAATCTTTTCATGTCGTGTCGCATGGTACAGAGCTTCTTTATTAGTTAATATTACGGTAGTATTTTACAATCCAGACAATTTTCTACGGCTACATTTTCGTGGGTTACTTGTGGTTCGTTGAAATGCCTTGGTGGAATGGCCGAGCGCCTTGCCGCGGAGTGCGCGGTTGTTCGCAGTCGGAGGTTACTGTCCTCCCTCAGGCATGGGTATGTGTGGTGTCCTTAGGATGTTTGTAAGCCTAGGGACTGATAACCGCAGCACTTTAGCTCCTTATATTTACATTGGAACATTTTGGAAAAGTCCGAATAAATAAGGTAATGGACGGACGTATTCCAGAGCGATATGAAATGCATATCAGCTTCAAGAATTTTTATGAAAATTTCAGTACATCGCTAATGTTGAAAAAATGATTAATCGTTTTCGTCTAATCTTTTCTGTAGTCCTTTTATTAGGAATTAGTGACCAAATGAATGTAGATGAAAAAGATAATCATAGCAGGGAGAGTTCAAGAATGTTAATAACATCAAATGAGAAAGTCGGGCCCGGTGCTCTCGACTGGAAACCAAAGGATCTTGGAAATTTTCAGTCTGCGCTTTAACCCATCCTTCACCTCTCAACGATGTGAGGAGTCGCCAGATACGACACGTGGTTCGGATTCCACGTTAAGATGTAGGTCCCCGTTCCCCGGTTGAATAAGTGGTATTCATAGAATATATGACTTCAACTGCTATTGGGCAAAGCTGAAAATGTGTACCCAGCCGGGATTCGAACCCGGGTCTCCTGCTTTCTAGGCAGTTGCGCTGACCCCTACAGCACTGGGGACACAGTGATCACCGCACCTGCAAGGACTACCCATGCACGTCTCCCGTCAGATAAAAATTCCCAACTTCGCCCTGCCCATAGTACTCAAACTCGTAGTTTAACTAATTCCCGTAAGAGTAAGGGCTTTTCAGCTTTGCCCAATAGCAGTTGAAGTCATATATTCTATGAATATTAAATAATAACAGCCGCAGGATCAGAATGTGACGTCTGTTCTTTCCGAACAGACGCCACATGTATATATGAATAAGTGGTGTCACACGCAAGTCGCCGAAGTGGCGTCCAAATGAAAGACTTGCACCAGGCCAATGAGCCACACGGCATTATTATTATTGTTATTATCAAACGGGCAGAAATAAAGTGGATGTCACCACTTAAGGACTAATCTGCTCACGAAAGAGTTAAGAAACGGTGATGCTTACCGTGAAGGACATTGTTTATTGTTGTATTCACACTGTTTCGCTGTACGTCTCTTTTACTGGCGTCAGGCCCAGCGAGACAAACTTCTAAGCAATTTCACGGTGCGGGAGCATGTTTACAGGATGAAGGGGCGAGGAATAAAGGCTCCGTGAAACCGTGTTGTGTGTCAAAGTACCTTATAAAGGAGTGTTAAGCTTCGTTTCATTACTGAAGCCATTTCCAATATATCCCTGAATAACAATTTAGGTATCCACCTCTCACAAAAGCACTCCGTGCCGTTATTGTACAATCAATAAACAAAACATTATGACATCCTGCCGCTTACCATTCAAGAATTCAGCTTCAGTTGTACGTGAGATAGATATGTAGAGCCCGATGTCTTACGTGACGTAATTCTGTGTAAGTTACAGGAGGTTGTGACTTCTTAAGTAGTACCAATGCGAAGTAATGATGTCACGAATACCCATGAAAGGGAAACGTACCCTTGTCCTCTTTATGAGCCCATAAATGTTTGCAACGAAGAACGAAAGCAAGGCATACATTTTGTGGATGTGGAAAAAGTAAAGATTCTTGAAATTACAAAAGGAGCTGTGTGGGATTACATCATCTTGCAGAGTAGCGTTTCCTTCAGTTAAAACGTCAGAACTGTGAGGTCGTGTTCAAATGTTCAAATGTTTGTAAATCTTATGGGACTTAACTACGGGGTCATCAGTCCCTAAACTTACAAACTACTTACGAACTAGGACGGCACAAATATCCATGCCCGAGGGAGGATTCGAACCCCCGACCGTAGTGGCCGTGCAGACCGCGACTGAAGCGCCTCAGTCCCCTCGGCCACCGCGGTCGGCTGAGGTCGTGTCCGATTTCTTAAATTGGTTCCTGATGTTTTGTCCCACACTGTGGGAGGCATTTTCCGCCTTTCTCCGGTACAATAAGCGTTTGGGAGGAAAAGTTTTCATTTTACTAGCTGAAGCCCCAGCGTCGCCGCATCACTTATGTATTACATCTTAAGTTGGTCTATATGTTCTTCCTTTTGTCTACCTGTTGTCTTCTCTCTATCTATCTCCTGCTCTCCCCCGTCCCTTTATCTATCTGTTCATTTCTTCTCTCCCTACCCCTTTCGCTGCCCATCTCTTTCTCTGTGAACCACCTCCTTGTTCCCCCTGTCGAATTCTTCCTCCATCTCTTAAAAATTATGTAACTCTAATTTACAGCAGCCTCTTCCGTCAGAGTTTCGAATCCTCCCTCTGACGTGTGTGTGTGTGTGTGTGTGTGTGTGTGTGTGTGTGTGTGTGTGTGTGTGTGTGTGTGTGTTTGTGTGCGTGTCTATGTGTGTTGTCCTTACCATAAGTTAGTTCAAGTAGTTTGTAAGTGTGGGGACCGATAACCCTACCACTTTGGTCCCTTCGGATTACAAACATCTGATATCTAACTTTCATGGCAGTCAGTGTAGTATTGACAAGTTTTATTGCAAGGTTCCGTTCGCTGTCCACTGTTGTTATATAGATAGACGGAAATGTTACTCTTACTTTCAAGGTTAAGTGTTCAAAACTTTATCGAGTTCGGAATCGTAGATTTTGTCCGAGTTATTAGGTAAGGAAGCCTTTGCCATGCACCATACAAAAATTTCACGTAGACAGTAACCCTCCTCTTTCTTGGAAGGTGAAGTGTGTCGAGTTTCATCGCAATTTAATGAACGGTACGGCAGCACGCGTCTCACTGTTTACGTCCCCCAAACTGTAAGTCGTACAATAACATAATTCTGTACGTAAATTCATTGACATAAATGGATACTGTTTGCCAAATGTGTTCCGAACCTCTTTAAGTAGCAAAGAAGTAATACATTTAAAAGTCAATCACAATGCACCATTTTGTGACTTGTCTCCGTGTTCCTGACGTCATATCTTCCGAACTCTGTGCCGTACGATGATATTGTTGTCCCTATAACCTTCGAGAAAGTACGAGGAGTGTGATGATGAAGTTCTATGGCAATCAGATGAATGGTACGGTAGCATATAAAATACAAACAAACATTCCAACAAACAAAGATTCAGTTTAAATATCATATTAAAATTACATAATTCCTTGTTTAACATTAATCCAGAATTGAACAACGATGAAGAGGCGCAAAGCCTGAAAACTGTTTTCGGAAACCAATCGACCAATAGGTAGGTAAATGAACAAGATGCAATACGCAATTCTGTGAAATTCCCCCCCCCCCCACCCCCCCCCCACACACACACATAATGGAATCTTTGTTAACAACCATAATTCGCTTCTCAGTCTTCCCTGAAATGAGAAAAAACTCATTACGCAACATGTGTTTTTCTGTCGAAAATCATATGTCTTCCATCCAGAAAAATACACAGGAAATCTCTGGCCTACTGTTTACAAGGAAGCTGCATCAACAGAAAGAAAATTAAATTCGGTGCAATCGCAATAAGAAACATAGTTTTCTTATGGTTCGAGAGGAGGTATGGTTCGTCAGTATATCTTTACTGTTATCTGTGGAGAGAGATTTGAATATGTACAGCCGGCCGCGGTGGCCGAGGGGACTGAGGCGCTTCAGTCACGGTCTGCACGGCCACTATGGTCGGGGGTTCGAATCCCCCCTCGGGCATGGATATTTGTGCCGTCCTTAGTTGTAGGTAGTTCATAAGTAGTTTGTAAGTTTAGGGACTTATGACCCCGTAGTTAAGTCCCTTAATCTTAACAAACGTTATTTTTAATATGTACACAAATACACCTTCTTTGAGGTTATTGAGCCAAGCTAGCAAATATCATTTTATTTATTTATCTATAGCATCATTTTCAAAACGTTGCATATGTTGTAAAGCCATGAAACCGTCTGAAAATGATATCATCGCAAGAATCTTGACAAATAAGTAGAATGATATTTGCGATCTTGGGTCAATAACCCAAAAAAATGTTTATTTTTGTTGAATATTTTTACTTTTAAGGTGGTTGCATATTTGAAGAGGTTAAATAACACTGGTCTACAAAAGTCTTGCAAATACAACTAATAGTGTAGAAGTAAATTTTGACGTCATTCCAAATGGTACAGCAGAAAAGTAGTAAATGATAAAATTGTTATATTTTCATGCGAAAGCTTCTTGTAACTGCAGAACATGAGGCGCAATATATCTCCGAAACACGTACACATTATACCATTCGTTTCGGAGGAAAATGGAACAAATATGTCATGATGTGGCAGTTTCTTTGGAATTTAATTGTTAATGAACTATGTGTCGTAAGTGCTTCTTCCCCCACTGAGTTTGTTGCTTGATGGTAAGAAATATGTGTACCAACTTTGATTGAAATCAGTTCAGTACTGTAGTAGTGGGAGCTGTGGAACACACACACACACACACACACACACACACACACACATTCACAGGGTAAATATAGTTGAAGATTATGGAATGGAATGGAATGGTCACAGCTTCTGAACACTCTCAGGGTTAATATAGTTGAAGAATATGAAATAGACTGGTCACATCTTCTGAACACAGGGTGAATATAGTTGAAGAATATGCAATGGAATGGTCACAGCTTCTGAACAAATGGACGTTAAATTTAGTTGAAGAATATGCAATGGAATGGTCGCAGCTTCTGAACAGACACAGGGTGAATATAGTTGAAGAATATGAAATGGAATGTCACATCTTCGGAATTCAAACAGTGTGAATATAATTGAAGAATATGAAATTGAATGGTCACAGCTTCTGAACACACGCAGGATGAACATAGTTGAATATGAAAATGAATAGTCACAGCTTCTGAACACACTCAGGGTAAATACAGTTGAAGAATATGGACTAGAATAGTCACAGCTTCTGAACTGTATTGAACCCGTGTGTGTGTTCAGAAGATGTGACCATTCCATTTCATATTCTTCAACTATATTCACCCTGCATGTGTTCAGAAGATGTGACCATTCTATTTCATATTCTTCAACTATATTCACCCTGAGAATGTTCAGAAGCTGTGACCATGCCATTTCATGTTATTCAACTGTATTCACCCTGAGCGTGTTTAGAAACTGTAACCATTCCATTTCATATTCTTCAACTATATTCACCCTGCGTGTGTTCAGAAACAGTCGCCGGCCGCGGTGGCCGAGGTGACTGAGGCGCTCCAGTCACGGTCAGCACGGCCACTACGGTCGGGGGTTCGAATCCCCCCTCGGGCATGGATATTTGTGCCGTCCTAGTTCGTAAGTAGTTCATACGTAGTTTGTAAGTTTAGGGACTTATGACCCCGTAGTTAAGTCCCATAAGCTTAAGAAATATTTATATTTATTATTTAGAAACAGTGACCAATCCATTTAGTATTCTTCAACTATATTCACCCTGTGCGTGTTCTGACACTGTGACAATTCCATTTCATACTCTTCAACTATATTCACCCTGTGTGAGTGTTCAGTTTTGTATCCCAGCCTCGTCGCCGCTTTTGTGTCTCGTTTCCGTCGTAGGTGTCGGTGGCCGAGTAGAAAGACCGACACAGGAATAAAGGATGCACGCTTGTGCAGGTAGGAGGTGACCAACCAGTGGGGCAGCAGAAACTAGAAACACTAGAGTAAATTAGAACGAGAGACTTAGTAATACATAACTTTTACATAGCTCAGTACTGCAGAATGCTGATACATAGTTGAGCTAGAGGCCTGCCTAGTGCCTATCCGATAGCCAAGTCTTCACTGGTGCCTATTTGATTCCGTAGTGTTAACTGGTTCGTATCTCAATCCCAAGTGAACGATGTCGTTCAGTGGTGGCCACGAGCGGAGTTGTAGCAGAGGGCGCTCGTGGCTGACGTCGTAAGAACGCCGCGCCGTGCGTACATGGCGACGCGCGGCGAAAGTAGGTGGCGCGCTCTTTAGACTTGTGCGACACCACATTCAGAATATGGAATGGAATGGTCACAGCTTCTGAACACACACAGGATGACTATAGTTGAAGAATATGAACTGGAATCGTCATAAGGTCTGAGTAGTTTGCGCTAGGATGTTCGGTCGGCACTGATGTCCTTGGGGTATCATGTGAATTACTATGCTGTTATTCAACGAAGCCCACATTCATTTGCTCGGTGTCATCAATAATCGAAATAGGAGTATTTGGGTGGCAGTATTGAAATTTCTCAACACCGACACAGTGGACTCTTGCAGCGCGTTAGTGCAACTTACGTTCTCACCTGCCATCCTGTATGGGATAATTAAGGTGACGGTCGTAGGCTTCAGTTTAGGACAATTCCCCTTCTTTTCACTTCTGTGGATGCGAAAACAGGCGTGTAGCTTGTTAAGGGGAAAAAAGTGTATGGAAATCACGTACAGTATGACCCACTTCACGCTTCCCCAGCAGGTCTGCGGCCCTTCCAGTGGCAGCACGGGACAGTGTGTTGGCGCTTTGCAGACGGCTGGTGATCGGTTTGCGCAGGCCGGTAATCGGCTTGCCTTATAAGCCAGGCGGCTGCGCGGGATAACACGGCGCGGTACTTAACTGCGCAGGCCGCGGCCGCGGCTGCGGCTGGTGCAGGCCAGATAGCAGCGGCTGTTAAGTCCGCGCCTTTGACGGCGTTACGCGGCCGCGGACAACGCCATGCGGCGGATTACGCAGGCGTGCGGCCGCCAGCGCCGCGTGCGACCCACGTGCGAGAGATCTGGGACCCGTGTTTCCCAGCTTCCGCTGCCTCATTTGTTCTGAAGGGTCCGAGAAGCGGGCCAAATGTCGAAAAATTAAAATCGTAACTAAGAGTTTAGTACCATACAATCATGTTTAGAGAACATAGGGCAGCACTGTTTATTCACAGAGACGAAAAGCTACCTTACCGAAATTGCTACATACTGTAACGATCTAGCCGGCCGCGGTGGCCGAGGGGACTGAGGCGCTCCAGTCACAGTCTGCACGGCCACTACGGTCGGGGGTTTGAATCCTCCATCTGGCATGGATATCTGTGCCGTCCTTAGTCCTAGATAGTTTGTAAGTAGTTTGTAAGCTTAGGGACTGAGGACCACGTAGTTAAGTCCCCTAAGCTATACGAACATTTGACCATTTATAGCGACCTAGAAAATAAAAATACTAAATGTGCTGCATTGTTACTTGAAGTAAAATTTACTGAATTATTAAATAATGATAGAGATGGTGATATCCTTATATATAGGGTGTTTGCCTCTGTAACTTGTAAAATAATAGGCGACGGGAAATTTTAATGCGGTAGATAAACACAAGAAATCTTACACTTTCGGTGGAACTATTAACATAGTATATTGTATCATTTTCCTAAGAGGTACAGCACAAAGATATAATTTTTTAAATGGAACAATAGTTTTCTTCTATCGTGCACTGGATTCTTTGAAACCAGCTGCGTCCAAATCAATTTAAACTACATTCCTATCACTGTTAGTCTCGGAGCTACAACCCTTCAAAGTTTCAGGGGCAAACACTGCGCATAATACAATGCGCCTTCTAAATGTGGTGCGGCCGAGTTGTAACGTCGCCGGTGTCACGGAGCGAGAACCTTCCTCGATGCGCTGTTAGACTGCCGACTGTCGCCGCACACGGCCATATAACCGACAGTTGGAGCCACACAAACAACCGGGACTCAATATACCACAGTTACTGACATCGGATGACGTTGGCATACACGAAAAACGAGTACCTTGACATCTTGCTCATGCTCGGCGAGTGTCGACACGATGCCACTGAAGCAGCCACGGCGTATGCCTTGAGATATCCTGGGCGAAGAGCTCCGGCAGCCATTACGTTCTTACGTGCCCGACAACGACTTCGGGAATCAGGCAGCTTGGTAATGCGCCGCAGTAACAGACGAAGTGAGGAGACGGACGTGTTTGTTTTAGCTGCACTACACCTCGATCCTCATGTCAGGTTACGAGCCGTTACTGTAGTCGCTGGTGTCAGTCTCACATCTGTGAGGCGTATAGTACACGGCCACAGGTTTCACCTGTACCGCCTGTCACTGACTCAGGAGCTGCATGGGAACGATTTCCGTGCAAGAGTTACATTCTGTGAGTGGGCCATGTGTAATTTCACGTTGCAGTCTTTACAAAGTGTTATGTTCTCTGATGAGTCAACGTTCACAAATTATGGTGCAGTGAATCGTCATAACATGCAATACTGGGCCGCAGACAATCCTCGGTGGGTACGACCTGTCGATCGTCAACTTAGGTGGTCTATTAACGTGTGGTGTGGAATCCTTGTGGATGAAATCATCGGTCCACACTACTTCCCATGTACACTGGCAGGTGAGTCATATCGCGCTTTTATAGCTGACAGTTTGGGTGGTCTCCTTGAACATGTGTGTCTACACACAAGAGTCCCTATGTGAATGCAGCACAATGGTCACCCAGCCCATTCTGGGCGTGCTGTTATGGAAGAACTAAACAAGAGGTTTGCAGGAAGTGGTTTGGATGCCATGATCCTCATTCATGGCCCGCAAGGTCGCCCGATTTAAAACCAGTAGATTTCTTTTTGTGGGGATATCTATAGGATCGTGTTTATGTAACTGAGCCCACATCCCCAGATGATCTAAAACGGCGCATCGAGGACGCATGTCGCTCCGTCACACCAGCGCATTGTGTGAAATGCGTCCGAAAATTTCGAACAAATACTGTAGTGCATCACTCAGTGTTCAGCAGCTGATATATTACTACACTCGTAGCCGAAAATTATCTGATATAGAGAATCCTACACGAAGAGAAAATGTTAATTAAAAAAAAGAAAAGCGGAGGAGGCCGCGAATAATGGGAAAAGCGGTTAATCCACTATATATATTACTTACAACCAAAGAAAGAAAATGTTATGTGGATATGTATCCGGAAACGTTTAATTTCCATGTTAGAGCTCATTTTAGTATTTCGCTCTCTGGAGCAACGTTATCATGATTTCATACGGGATACACTCCCTGCGCTGCTAGAACATGTGCCTTTACAAGTACGACACAAGATGAGGTTCATGCACGATGGAGCTCCTGCACATTTCAGTCGACGTGTTCGTACGCTTCTCAACAACAGATTCGGTGACCGGTGGATTGGTAGACGCGGACCAATACCATGGCCTTCACGCTTACCTGACCTCAACCCTCTCGACTTTCATTTTGGGAGCATCTGAAAGATCTTGTCTACGCAAAACCGGTACCAAATGTAGAGACTCTTTGAGCTCGTATTGTGGACGGCTGGGATACAATAGGCCATGCTCCAGGATTGCATCAGCGCATCGGGGGTTCCATGCGACAGAAGGTGGATGCACGTATCCTCGCTAACGGAGGACATTTTGAACATTTCCTGTAGCAAAGTGAAGTAACGCTGGTACGCTCTGTTGCTGTGTGTTTCCATTCCATGATTAATATGATTTGAAGAGAAGTAATAAAATGAGCTCTAACATTGAAATTAAGCGTTTCCGGACACATTACCTTTTTGTAACACCATATGGTTTTGAAAAAGAGAAATTTGTTAACATCGAATATTGATTTAAGCCTAAGGAAGTCCTTTCTGAAGGCATTTGTATGGAGTGTTGCTTTGTGTGGGAGTGAAACATGAACGATAAACAATGCGGATAGGAAGAGGGTAGAGGCTTTCGAAATATGGCGCTACAGAAGAATGCTGAGGATTAGGTGGGTGGATCGCGTAACTAATGAGGAGGTACTGAACAGAATAGGGGAGAAAAGAAATTTCTGGAATACCTTGACTAAAAGAAGGGATAGATTGGTAGGACACATTTTTAGACATCAAGGAATTGTGAATTTAGCATTAGAGGGAAGTGTATGGGGGTAAAAATCGCAGAGGAAGACCAAGAGATGGATACAGTAAGCAGATTGAGACAGATGTAGGTTGCCGTTCTTATGTGGAGATGAAGAGGCTTGCTAAGGATAGGGTATTGTGGAGTGCTGCATCAAACCAGTCTCTGGACTGAAGACCACAACAACAACAACAACAACACAATCTATATATATTCACTAAGTGTGTTTGCCTCTGTAACTTATAAAATAATAGGTGATGGGAAATTTTAATGCGTTCGGTCAACACACAACACAAAAAATGTTACGCTTTCTGCGGAGCTATGAACATAGTTTATTGTATCATTTTCCACAGAGTTACAGCACAAAGATATAATTTTTTAAATGGAACAATAGTTTTTTCTATCGTGCATTGGAATCGTTGAAACCAGCTGCGTCCAAATCAATTTAAACTACATTCCTATCACTGTTAGTTTGGGAGCTACAACCCTTCATTCAGGGGCAGATACCACATGCCGTACATAACACATGGCTGTGTGGTGGGTGATGGATGTTATGGCGGTAGGAAGTTGATTTACATGAGATGTTCAAATGTGTGTCCATGTTCCTCAATTCATAATGCAATGCGCCGTAATTTAATGAATTCCATCGAACATTGCAGTTCCAAATTAATCCGCGGTTAATTACAGTATTTGTTATAAAACACGGTCATCACACGAGTACACGATAGCTGAATTATCACAGTTCCACAGCCCTACTACCGTCCAAAGTTAACCATATTTTAACGAGAGACTAAGTTCTGCAGTCAAAATCCACACAGGCCTATCTCTGCAAATCACAAGTTCCTAACGTGGGTTCAGACCGCCAAGTCACAACCTCTCCCTGCTCCCAAAATTGTATGCTTCCGCGCCTACTAATGCCTCATCTTTAAAATACAATTTCCCTACCAAAATATCATACATTTGAATATCACGGAATTAAATACTTTGACCACCTCCCTACAAATGTTGTTTACATCTAACAAACAAATACATATTTAACAATACTAAAGTCGGTTGATTTAGTGTGGCGTCTCACTATTCAAATATACTGCCGCCGTCTAAATATAGTTACACAACTAACGTTTAATTTAGCATGGATTTTTATGCAAATATATTCAGTTTTTGTCCACTAATACATATAATTGTTTATGTTTGAATTATCTGCTGCATATCTACTATTTTTAGTCGGCAATGAGATATTTAACATTAATAAAGCGAATATTACTAAGAATAATATTATATATAATAAAATTCTTATATAACTGTAATGCGCTTTGCTGGGTTCATGTTTTGTGTTTCTATGGTGGAATCTATGCTCTGACACAAGAATATTACTTCCTCAACGAAAAGAAGAACAAGAGAGTAAAATAAAGTTTATTGAAACAATATGGAAATAATGTGGTACTTTTTTAAGATAAGTAGCGTGATGCAATGCTACCCATTTGCTCCTTAAACTGTTACTGATAAACACTACATATCAATAATTATAAATATGACTTATTATTATTATAGTACTGATATTTATCGGTTTTTTATCTGTACAGGATTTGAAATTGTAATTACGGCGTTTGATTCTCCCGAGTCTCCTCAATCCATTCATATAATTATATTTGCTGTATGATCATTCCCTGATTTTAAATGGGTTTTAGGGAATATTGTGTGTGGGTATATTATATTTCAGTTGCACTCTGGGATAGCCGCCGTTTTTTTGTTTCCCTAACGACCAGCGTTCCATTAACTAGTTCCAAATTGTTAGCCGGTCGGCTGGGGTACCCAAAAGCTTACCAAAATTTGCTTTTCACATGGAAACAATAAGCTTCCCCCTTTATCTGTAATGTCACAGAGTGCATTAGCCAAAGATCTGATTTTAATAAAATATTTAAGGCTTTATGTTTATGTAAGTATTCAGTAAAAAGTGAACGAAACAGCATATTCAAAAATAATGAAATGAAAGGTTTCACTAATCTCTGGCTAGACTGTACATGTGAATTGCTTATTAGTACTATCATTGTTGTTAAGATCTCTCCACGTCATAACACAGAAAAACACTTCCTCGAATATCTTCAGTTTAGTCCACAGACCTACTTATGTGAACTTCAGTAGGTTCTGAATTAAAATTTATTCCACCAATGTCGGGATCGTCTTCCAAGCTGTAAAATAATTCTTAAAAGTGCTGTTTTATTTCAACATTCGTCCCTGAATCATTTAATAATTATTAACTAAAATTTAGTATGAAAAGGCGACCTATGACCATAGTTCAGCGGCCGTTGTTGAAGATGCTGCAAATGAAGCTAAAACCCTGAAAATGCTTAAAAAATTGAATGTGTACTATGATAAACACAATATACTGTTTAAAATTTCTATTGAAGATCATATCTAACATTTTACAATCATTTAACAGACCTAGATTACTATTGTTGAAAAAGAAATAAAATTTAAAAGCGACTGTCGCAAAATTATGACACGTACATCAACAGGACGTGACAAAAAGGACATCACATTGTACAGTGGTTTAAATAGTACTCGAACAAAGAGCTGATATAACATTCACGACTATATTAAAATATCTTTGTTGTAAAAAAAAAACAGTTCTTTGACGTTGTAGTATTACAGTAAAAATTTTCATTCGATAAGTAATGTATTTACGATGCTTATTGCTGACCACAGCTTTATCTGGCAGCTAATTACGTTCGTCTTATATTTTTGATGTTCATCTATCTTCTACGAGCTGCCCAGAACGCGGTTGTGAACTTGGTCTTTTATGTTTTACCCTTCGCTAAGATTATACGTACGTCAGGGACTTCATAAGTACCAAATGTAAGTGCGTGAGTTCGTTTTCCTCTATAAATATGAAAATATAGTTCGTACAATTAAAATCTTTTACTTATTTAAAATGACGTGTTTCTATTTTTCCAGCAGTAATCTAGATTATGTAACATGATGCTTGGAGCCATTGTTGGACTTGTATCTATAATTTACTAGATTTACTTCGAGGTCTCATTATTTGTAATTTTCATGAATGTGACTTTCTAGTAATGCCTGCAAAGAAATCTTCGGAATTAAACGAAATCCAATCGATTTAAAGAGCCTTTTATCACGAAAGTTAAATTAACATTTTTTAAACGGTCATTGAGTTAGTACAATCTGCTCCAAGACAACCAAGCATCATTTTACACAATGCAGCAAGAGTTTTTACAGCTTCATCTGCTACATACAGACAACTTAACATAATCACCATGGTAAGAAAGGTCATCGCGGAATCTGCTAGTTTCTTTGTGTAATATTGTGCTCAGGTGTTGCTTTTATTCCAAATTACTACTGCCGCTAAACTTTAAAGTCAGGTCCCGCCTCCTTTTTTGAGTCTTCTACCTAAATGTCTCAGATCCACCGAATTATTTTCTTGTATTATTGTACCGTTAGTGAACTTTAATAGCGGCTACGAATAGTAACTACTACTCCAACACCTGATCGGAAGAAAGAAAACGCAATATTACAACCCATAAAACCTTCTGACTTCAACAGTGACATATTCAGTTGTTAAGATCTTTCTTTACACTTTACGTAAGCTGTACCCTTTTGTTATAGTAGCGCCATTTTTAAGCCTTTTATTCTTTTATACTACGTTTATTTTTACCCTTACATTTAATGGAGACTTTGAGAAACCCATGTAATAAAATTAAAGAATTCACTTTTTCATGCGAATCAGGCATGCCGCCTATATAACCAAGTTGACTGCAATATTATGTTACTGCCATTTGTTAATGAGCTTTGTCTGTGTGTGTGTGTGTGTGTGTGTGTGTGTGTTATTCTTTGAACTGAATGCAGACATTGAGCTACTCTTGAATCCACTTACTTGTTGACTCATGACATGAGAAGTGTTAAATAATTGTATGGGGAAAAAAAGGTATCGCAATTCCAACGTGGGACGTTGTCTGGTAGTGGGAAATATGTCAATGTTTTCTCTTTGTGACGCCAATTCCACCTGGTGGATACCTATAGCAACACACCTATAGAATGTTTACCTGTTAGAGTCTCCTTGTTACTTGTGTCAAGAACATACACAATTTTTAAGTGATCTATGCAATTACGTTCTACTTTGGTGATGCAAGTTTTAATAATGCGCATTTTAATAGATTGACAGTGTTTCTTATATTAAATTTTATGAGTAACTCGTTATTTTACGTGAGTCCCAAAAGTTTTTGAAGATATTTCTTTAACTTTTATCGTATTTGTATACTTAACAGATGTGTAACCATCTTTGTAACTTTTACAGTGAAGATGAGAAAACATTGAAACTTTTCTGAAGATATTACATAGCTCATTGAAACCGGTAAAACAATCAGCAAATAAAATAAATTAGCGATCTTGACTCAAGCAAGTGTACTTTATATAAACTTTCGATCGCTCTCCATAGGCTTAATATGGCATTCAACAAAAACCAAATAAACAAAAGCAAGTAAAGATCACAGTATAACCAAAAGGTTGCGGTTTGTTTATTTTTGGTCAAGAATATTTTTACTTTACCTTGCTTTTAAAGTTTTTTTCAGTTTACAGCTATTACATGATGATTTTGTCTGGTAGTCTGAATGTCCATCACAGTACTAAGTCGATCTGATAACAACGTACATGCAAGTTCTTTCGTTATTTACTTAAGATCGTTACAAGTATCATGCAATTGAAGAAACTAAAATTTTGTAAGGTGAGCGCTGGCCCGCAGAGGCAAATCCTGGTTCGATTTCAGTCCATCACAATATTTTAACTACGCGTTTGATTTCAGTTATTACTCATTCTTTTATTAATGTAAACTTGGGCGTTGTATCACATTTCAAGCACCGGTTTGTATTGTAACTGTTAAAATCCAAGGCTGATTTATGAAATTTGAAGTTGCCTTAAGATTATGCTAACGTCCAGGTTAAAATGCACAAACTGTACGGAGTAATACGTTTCTGTCAGTCTATTCTAATGAACTATTGCGTTACATAATTTCATACAGAATCAGCCGCGACCCGCTAAGTTCCATTAGTAAATAACGGGTTAAATAATTCTGTAAAAGCCTTGTAACGACATCGTAAGTATAGTTCCCAAAACATTGCTTTCAAATTTCTCAAGTACCCCCATACACAGAGTTTGGTCATTACAATTTGGTACGGTTATATGAGAAATTCATACACGAATTTTGTTTAAATCTTAATCTTTATGCATCATGACTTACGTAAATAATACTGCCGTAATTGAATTTTATGCTACTTACGCATCTTAATGTACAATCTAAATTACATATGTAAAATGTACTTTTTCCTAAACTAAATTTCGTACAAGTTTTATGATATGAATTTATGTCTATTTTTCTGTTATTAGGTTTCACTGACAAGATCTTTTCGAGACGTGTTACACTGCAGGCTTATCGATTCTGTTTAATTTTCTTCGGTATCATGACGGGTTGTAATGAAACTAATTATTACACTTTTATTAAACTTTCGAGTGACTCTGAAACACCTGTAACCACATTACCAATCCAAGATAATGAAAATGTGTTTTATTGAAATATATGGCAACTTGCGATCTTTTATAACGACTACCCATCCATACAACACAGTAAATGGAACATTAAATCCTTACGTTTCCTACTTTCAGTAGTAAGCTGTAATGCTCGAAACTGTTTCCATCGAAACATCGAGAAACTGCGCAGTAAATAAATATTCCGATATGTGAGAATGGCATTAATGACGTATAGGTAAACATACTCACTTTCTCATTAACAGAGCAGTTCATTGACTGTGCTGAAATTGAAGTGTGTCAAACAGAGCTAGCGAAAGAGCTTTCGCAGGTAGAACAGAGACACACGCACACAATTCTTCATGCAAACAAATTTCACTGACGGGCAGTCAATCTTATTCGACAACGTTATATAAAGCCGACTATGACAGCAAGAGATATATGTGTGATAGGTATCAATTGCGAGCTAGTGAGTTAGCTCACTATCCGTAATCTCATTCTGTAATTCACTTTATCTATTGACACGTCAAGTTCGGACATCACTTACATAGCTGAATAAAGATTTACTGCGCGAGAAATCCAGAACATGGAAACGAAATTTATCAACGTGCAACAAACTACTAATCTGGAACATGCGATTTAGCAGTGTTTAATGAAATACTGCGAATCTGACGAGCCCACAGCAGCTTTTTAAACAGGTCTGAAAAGATTTTTTTAACACTAGAAGTACCACGTGGGTCATTTTCTACCCATACTGGTGTTTCGAGAGCCCTACCAGCCACCATATTCTTCGTAGAACAGAACCCTCTCGTGACTTTCAATCATTTATATTGTATAACTCACAAAAATTTCATCCCTCTAGGCCACCAAGAAGTACGAAACAGTTATCTGTTATACCAGTAGTACCGTGTGGGTCATTTGAGATCCGTACCCAGTTAGACAAATTCTGAAATCAGAATCGCCAGATTTTAGACGCGAAATAATTTTTGGACATGTCTCAACGTTATTCACGAGATGTTGAAGTATGTTATTACATGTAAACGAAGGCTTCCGCGGCCGTTGTCATTGTATATAAAACTCTTCTGGGTTTTGGACCGCATCGTCAAAATATCAAACACTTCACCGACGTTTCGGCCACTATTGCAAGTGGCCATCTTCTGGGTGTTACATTTACTGCATGCAGTAAATGTAACACCCAGAAGATGGCCACTTGCAATAGTGGCCGAAACGTCGGTGAAGTGTTTGATATTTTGACGATGCGGTCCAAAACCCAGAAGAGTTTTATATACTATGTTATTACACTTTACACCAAAAATAAATAGAAATGCGAAATATATGTAGGTTGGGTGAAGCTTTATATCAGTGCGGCTTTTGGTTTTCTGTGAACTGGCGCCATGCACACCTAGGAAGTATCAGTGGGAAGTCGCAGAATAGCCACACCTCTGTTTCAGGGACTGCTAATAGTTCTACGACATGACGGCAGATGTCAGGCACGTCGTCCCTACAGACGTTTCCTGTCTATGTATCTTCTGAGTTTGGTCAAGCCGATTGGGCTGTCATTCTGTCGTTACTTTAAGATAGCGTAAGTAGTTTTTTAGCCTAGGAAATGATAACCAACGTAGTTAAGTCCCTTAGATTTACAAACAACTGAAAATTTGACAACGATTTTGTTACAGTGGAAACTGTTGACTCAAGTGATTCAGATGTATCAAATGTTCGGCAAACAGAATCTGAAACATATCACAGTGATCTACCTCTTTCACAATGTAAAAATATAACATTCAACCTTAATTGTTGGACTAGTAAGCTTGCAGTCCACTGTACGTCATTGTTTGTCTGTTCTTCAGGTGTCGGATTTTTGGTGTCCTTATTCTGAGTAACATGCATGCCGGATGTCAGGTCAATGACAACACTGAGAAGAAACTTCCAGAATGTAGTTTTATAATGAAACTAAGGGTGGAATTGGTATAGTTCACCAACTGGCAAGACTTTACAGTGTCCAAGCTGGCACCCATCGAAGGTTTGTACATGTCTTTGACAACATTCTTGACCTTGCAATGATAAATGCTCACACATTTTTTGAGTTATGTACATGTAAGGAGACATCAAGCCGAGAATTAATGCTCAGAGTAACAGATGAGCTTTCTCCTCAATGCAATGAAGAGAGAAGCTAATCTCCCAATGCAAGTCATACAAGTGTTTGGCACCGGAAGTGGCTAATATGGAAATAGAAGACATTGCCAAAATAATGTTTTCTATAAACAACAACAGGGGAATGAAACATCAAACTTATGTTTGAACTCCAACAAATATGTGTGCAGAAGCTCTCAAGCCAAAGCCCTTGACGAATGTCTGAACTATGAGACCACACCAGCTTAGAAAATACAATAAACTAAATATATACAAACACAGTTATAGACAGAAATTTTTTGGTTTTATATTTTTTGTCCCTTGATTGCAATAAGCAAGAAAAACGTAGCATTTTAAACTCCTTTGCAAATGTTCGGTACTTACCTTATATACCAGTAAAACTAAACAAAATATTACTAGTCACATAAATTGTATGTTTTGATTCTGTTTCCATCTTTCTATAAAGATAAACACTGTAAAATTGTTTTGCTTACTTTTTTGAACGATGTCTGATAGCAGACTGTAGAATTTCTTCTGTAAAACGTAAGAAGCAAACAATATTTAATACTGAAAATTTACTTTCGACTGTGAACTGCTCATTTTAGATAACAAGTAATATTTTTCTTGTACAATAGAGTCAACGACCACTCAAATATCAATAAAATGCTAGTTTTCTACTGTGGGTCTAAAATGACCCACATAGTACTAGGGGGTACAGAAAAATCCGGTACTTTTAGTGAAAAACTTTAGAGCTGTGATTATGTGAAATATTTTGTCACATGGAAAGCGATGATGCAGTTCGTAATATCTAAATTTAATGTAGAGGATTCTTAGAGCTTTACTTCCTCAAAAGTTAAGACAAGAGATGATTCGCCCTTACGTTTATATGTTGTTGTTGTGGTCTTCAGTCCGCAGACTGGTTTGATGCACCTCTCCACGCTACCCTGTCCTGTGCAAGTCTCTTCATCTGACAATACGTTCGGAAACCCACATCCTTTTGAATCTGCTTACTATATTCGTCCCTCGGTCTCCCTCTACGATTTTTACCCCACACGCTTCCCTCTAATGCTAAGTTCACAATTTCTTGACGTCTCAGAATGTGTCCACCCAATCTATCCCTTCTCTTAGGATATGCCAAAATCTCATTTTCTCCCCAATTCGGTTAAGCACCTCCTCATTAGTTACGTGACCCACCCATCTAATTTTCATCATTCGTCTGTAGCACCACATTTCAAAAGCTTCTATAATCTTTTTATCTGAACTTCTTATCGTCCACGTTTCACTCTCATACAATTCTACAATCCAGACAAATGCTTTCAGAAAGGACTTCCTAACATTTAAATCAATATTGGATGTTAACAAGTTTCGCTTCTTTTTATAAACGCTTTTCTTCCCATAGCTATTCTGCAGTTTATAACTTCTTTACTTCGGCCATCAGAAGTTATCTTGCTACCCAAATAACGTTTATATAAAATACTTTAACTAATGCTAAGGATAACACACGATCCCATCCCCGAGGGAGGACTCGAATTTCCGATGAAGAGTGGCCATTGCCACACGGCAAAACGGTTCCTCTCGAAACACCATGTACACATAGAATTTACATCGTGGAGGGGGACCTCTTCGTTTACAGAAGTCTGTGTAGGAAAAGGGGAAGAGGTAAAAAGGAAAGTGGGCAAAAATGAGAAAGACCGGGAAGGGAGGGGCGGCGGAAGCTGTATACAGTTCATAAGGGAGGCGTGGCTCTGGGGGGAAAAAGCCTTGCTGCCTGGTGGCGGAACATTTTGTCCAAAGTGCCGCAAATTGGTTTTTGCCTCGCTACTGACCCGTCCGGGGCGTGCAGCTTGGCCCAGGCTTAAAAGCCGAACGCTGTAAGCCATCCTAATTAAGACGGGTGGGGCCGCCCGCCGTGCCTTGCAGAAAACCAGCGGCGCTGCGCAGCGAATATTTAATATGGGAGCGTACTTACCGAGCGGTGTTACACACCTTGCGTGAGGCGGCTGCGTGATAGAGGGAGAGATAAGGGGAAGCGGGGGGGTGAGAGAGAGAGGGAGGGGTGGGGGAGGGAGGGATTGTTGGAGAAACGCCAGCTGCCAGTAACGAGGTTGAACGCCGAAAACGCGCCTACCCTCGAGATAACGAGGTCGCCGTTAAGAGACGTGGGTGGCAGCCCGCTGCTTTCGAATACCTGATTAACCGTGCAGTTCCACCCGCGACTGCTGCGGGGTTACTGCCATTGCGCAGCCCATGAGTAGCCCCATTAAGAGGAACCCACAGATTCGTTCAGTTTCTGCTAATCCTGGCGCATATGTCGGTGCTGAAACGAAGCATTCTTCCAGCAGCAGCCAACGCAACATTTTATATTGAGGTGATGCCTTGTAGATAGTAAATAATCTGGTGTGGGAAGGGTAGGGATGTTCAAATGTTTGTAGAACTTACGGGACTTAACTACGGGGTCATCAGTCCCTAAGCTTACAAACTACTTATGAACTAGCTAAGACTAAGGACGGCACAAATATCCATGCCCGAGGGGGGATTCGAACCCCCGACCGCAGTGGCCGTGCAGACCGTGACTTGAGCGCCTCAGTCCCTCGGGCACTGCGGCCGGCAAGGGGGAGGGATGAAAGTATATTTCGGATGGGGTGACACTACAATATTACGGGCAATGAGCAATCATTTAAATTTATACTTGTGGCGTCTGTTCCGAAACGTGGCCAGCGAGAAAGACAGGCACACATCATGCCATGTAAGCAAGATAGTTTCGAGCCGGCGTGACAGTTAGCCTATTGGCCGGTCGCTGGGGCACAGCCCACTGCCTCATAGCGGGCAGCCACTGAGCATGCGATCGCTCCGACTCGGAACTATCTTGCTTGCGTAGCGTGACGTCTGCGCTGCGGCCTGCCTTTCCCGTTGGCCTTGGTTCCGAAAGAACAGGCGTCACGTCTGATCCTGCAGTTGCTATTCTTCCATATTCACAGATATTAAACATCAACTGCAAATGTGCAAAGCTGAAAATGTGTACCCAGCCGGGATTCGAACCCTCTTGCTTTATAGGCAGTTGCGCTGACCACTACAACACTGGGGACATAGCGATCACCAGACCTGCAAGGAGCGATTTAGACAAAATTTCTACTTGGTGCGAAAATTGGCAATTGACACTAAATAAAGAAAAGTGTGAAGTAATACACATGACCGCTAAAAGAAAGCCACTGAACTTCAATTACGCGATAAATCAGTCAAACAATAAGGTCGTAAATTCTACCAAATACCTAGGAGTTACAATTACGAACAACTTTGACTGGAGAGAACACATAGAAAATATTGTGGGGAAGGCGAACCAAAGGTTACGTTTCATTGGCAGAACGCTTAGACGATGCACCAGCTCCACCAAAGAGACTGCCTACATCACACTTGTGCGTCCTCTCCTGGAGAACTGTTGCCCCTTGTGGGACCCTCACCAGGTGGGACTGACGGAAGATATTGAGAAGGTTCAGAGAAGGGCAGCTCGTTTTGTTTTATCACGTTACGGGGGGAAAGCGTCACGGAAATGTTGCACGAATTGGGGTGGAAATCATTAAAAGAAAGACGTTATTCATTGCGGCGTGATCTGTTTGCGAAGTTTCAATCACCGACTTTTACTTATGAATGTGAAAATATTTTGCTATCAGTCACCTACTTAGGAAGACATGACCATCCCAATAAAATAAGAGAAATCAGATCGAAAACGGAACGATTTAGCGGTTCTTTCTTACCGCGCGCTATTAGAGAATGGAACGGTAGAGAAAAGTTATGAAAGTGGTTAATGAACCCTCTGCCAGGCACTTAAATGTGATTTGCAGAGTATCTATGTAGATGTAGATGTAGACTACCTTATCACGCCTCCCGTCAGACACAAATTGCCAGCTTTAGCCTGCCCACAGTACTCAAACTCGTAGTTAAGAATCTAATTCCCGTAAGAGTAAGCGTCCCCAAACTTGCCCATCCCTCCCCACTAACGAAAGGATCATTTCCCTTCTCCGGCATTTATATGATGACATATATTCTGTGAATATGGAAGAATAGCAAATGTAGGATCAGAAGTGACGTCTGTTCTTTCAGAACAGACGTCACATGTATATATATATATGTATAATATGCCGCTGATGGGCAATGATCCTTTCGTTAGTGTGAAGGGGTGGGCAAGATTGGGTGCCCTTACTCTTACGGAAATTAGTTTCATAACTACGTGTTTGAGTTCTTTGGGCAGGCTGAAGCTGGAAATTTCTGTCGTGCTCAGGTAGTCCTTGCAAGTGCGGTGATCACTGTGTCCCCAGTGGTGTAGTGGTCAGCGCAACTGCCTTGAAAGCAAGAGACCCAAGTTCGAATCCCAGCTGGATACACATCTTAAGATTTGCTCATTTCTAGTTGATGTTATATATTCTCTGATTATGGAATAATTTAAATGATGACGGATTAAATTTTAGATAAAACGTCAATATGAAACATTAAAGATACAAACTGTAAAGCATTCGTTTATTTAATTTAATAAAGCCAGTGGCAGACAGCTATTTTAATTAACAGGAAGGTTGACAGAAATAAAGAACTATGATGAAAAATTGAATGTGACTTAGTAGATTGTCTGAGCTGACGCCAGGAGCGCGGACGTAAAGAATGCGCTCACTTTTTTTAGGTATTTGTCAAGATACGACGTTTTTTTTTCTTTTTTTTTTTTTTTTTTTTGTTTTTTTTTTTTTTTTTTTTTTTTTTTGTGTCACGTGTTGAGTGTGTTCGATTTCTATGTAGAGCACATTGGGGAGGAAGTATTGTGTTTGTCTGCTAGGATAGTTCAATAATAATAATACTGAAATAAAAATTAATTCTTGTCGTTTACAAGATTGGTTTAAACTCTTGATTCTTTTTCTCATATTCCAGCAAGTTCTTTAAATATAATATCTGCGATACGCCGACCTCCACCTTGGCTCAGGACGAAAACAATTGTTGAAAATGCGAATTGTGCTAACACAGATTCCATTTATGCAATATTAAAAAGGAATTTCTTTCATAGTATTTCACTCGTCCATGAGATCTGCCGATTTGCTTTTGTCGGGGTCCGTGATTTATTGAGATCTGCCGTGGTTAATGACAATAAATCGGCGGTGTGCACTCCAACAGTTGGCTTCTTCCGGGATAAATTAGCACCTCCTGAATTGTGGTGAACTCTTTTATTTTATTTTTTATTCATTTACTATTTTTTATCAGCATTCATATTATCGGATTCAATAATTAATTGAATTTGCGCTGTTACTTATTTCTGAATACTTTAAATGCAGCGACACTGCGAAGCAAGCGTAACGATCAGGAGAGACTCTATTTTGGGTACTGCCAAGCATAAATTTAATTGCAATTTATTGTTCTTTAGAATTTCAGTCAACTATTCGTGTTTACAGTTTTCATTAACATAAACATAAATTTGTTTTATCTGCAGCTTTCTTCTGCGTAAAGTTTGTCTCTCAACCCAACTTTAAAACATTTTTACATTTCAACACTGTCAAATAACACACTTATATGAAACATCTACATACATATAAACTTTTTTTTTTTTTTTTTCAAAATATCCATGTTGGATACGAACTGCAGCTGTAGCGTAAATTGGCGGTTTATGTTCGTTAAACGAAATGCAACCAGCTGCTTTTATGGATGTTTTTAATTATTCCATAACTAGTTTTCGAGCCACTGCAAGCTCTTCTTCAGTGGATACATCACAGGAACCATTATAATCTTCCGCTAAGTGTAGGTTTACGCTGTCATGGTAGTTTGCGTTTTTATCGTAGGTATAAGTATACAACGTTTGCCGCGGTGGAGTAGCCGAGCGGTCTAAAAAAGGCGCCTCACTTCGGAGCGCGTGGTTGCTCGGCGTCGGAGGTTCGTGTCCTCCCTGGGGCATGGGTGTGTGTCTGTGTGTTGCTCTTAGGTCAGTTTACCTCAGTTGTAAGCTAGGGACTGATGACCACGCAGTTTGCTCCGACAGATTTACAAACATTTGAACATTTGTAACCAAATTGTGCATTGGGCACTGAAGTTTTTTACACATGACAGAATTTAAGTAATTTTATCGAAACACGTACAGAAAATATAAATAAAAAATAAACATCTAATGTTTATATTTTGTGAATAATACATTAGAAATTTCATATTGATTCATAGATTCTACACACACATTTACAACAAAGTAGAACAAAACAATCCAATATTTTATACAATGCTAAACTGTAAACCTGCCGTGTCCGTCGTTATTCTATTAGAATACACTTATTCCAAAGATATTCATAGAACTTGCATGTTGTTTTCCTAGCTAACTAGAGTGTTGTCTGGGGATAAACATACGCATAATTTCACCAAAATTCAAATCAAATGTTCAAATGTTTACACCTTTTTGGCCAGACTACTGTGGTCATCAGTCCCTAGGCCTACAAACAACTTAAACTAACCTAAGGCCTACATGCACACCCATGCCCGTGGAAGGACATGAAGTCGCAGTCGCAGTCCTTGACAAGACGCCTGGAATCGTTTGGCTATTCCCGAGCGTCGCTTCAAAATTTCATCTTGGAAAAATGAACTATCGTATTTTAAAGTTTTATCCGCAAGCATCAAGTTTGCCTATTGGAACACGCCAATCTCCGAAACTGATACACGGATTTGTATGGGAATTTCGCAGGTAAACTAAGCCAAGCAATGGGCAACATTATTTAACCATTATTTAATCAAAGTCGCATTACGTATGTCATATGTTTGTGTCTTTGCTTGTTTGATCACTGCAACCTGCAAAACTAAAACATGTCGTTTGATGGCAAAAATCGGCAAACATCCAGGCTTTTTCACCACCATAGAATTACGGAGGCAAAAGATATCTATATTAATTTTACGTAAGCCCGTTGTGTTTGTATAAAAAAGCGCCTTCTCTAACCTCCGTTGCGAAGCACAGAATAATAGCTAGTAGTTAATAATACGAAGAATTTTTAATACCATTCCTAACCGTATAAGGGGTTATTGACATGGCACCAACGTTCTACCTGTAAGTGCCAAAGGCTTGGTCTGTCTCATCCAAAATTAAAGCAGATCGATCTTTCATCATGTTTCATTTACTTCCGACGACTCATCTAGGGCGCCTAAGGTTTTTGTCGGGTAGATTACACTTGAAACTGACAATAGGTTCTCGAAATGCGTTAAGCTAAGCATAGAAAGAAACATAATTAATAAACATTATCGTTATTTACATTTATTACACTATTTTTTTAAGAAAGTACAGTCGTGCTCAAAAGTACCCGAACAACCAGAATTCCACTTCGCCTGATTCGCATGCAACCCAACTAACGTATCTGTCTTGCGAGTACTCTAATAACTTCTCGGTACAGTCAGTAGTCTGACTATTGAAAATGGTTCCAATTAGTCACCACTAGAAAATACTGCAACGCAATAACTCAAGATGTAAAGTAATATCACGATACTACAAATACTAGGGAACACCTTATCACTGATAAGACTGTCCTTAAGGCTGGCCGCGTCGGTTGGTTCCTAAGTTGCCGTTTGGCGGCTGCCGCATAAGTCATGGTAGGACGAAGCATTTCTTCACGTCGAATTCGACGAATTCGACTGGCGGGGCAGACAGGCGCTAATGTTAGAAATACGTCTTTCTCAGCAGCATCAGCTCCCTCATGAAGTACAGGACAGACATCCATTGGCAACAGTCCCAGCTGCAATAAAGTTGTAATTCTTCTCTCACAATTTGTCGTATCAGAGAAACAAAATCATGCTCGTCTTCCTCACCGGCCATAGGGACTACATTTGGGAGTATGTCACACTTCTTTTGTACAACTCTACTCTGTTGCATCTATTATATTTTCTGACGCCGTTGGATAAACGTGTCTTTTAATAAATGAGCTCGATACATGCAATGTCCTTCATCTGGAGTGAAATTTTATCGTCCTCAGTCATATCCGAGTTTACTACGTGACACTAACTCTGTATATACGGCTCAGTTGACTCACCATGACGTTGGGGCCTGTTCTTCAATTGCTCTTCCGACAAACGGACTTGCTGCTGGTGGTAGTCTCCCAGCTATCGAGCTTGTCCTCGTTATTTTCAAACCACTGCTTGACCGTCCCATCCAGGTAGAAACAGAGATTTGCAAAGTACGTAATGTGGTATCAGCTGTTATACTTGGCGACTCGGCCGAAACCTTTCCTTTACTTTCTGCCCTATGCTGTTTAGTCGATAGAGCCTTAAAAGCGCCTTTGAACAACTGAATTTAACATTATAAGACAGTTTGCTAAGGTGATTGGTTACCAAGAAACGTAGTGAATAACTTAATACGAAAGAAACAGTATGCGAATCTCATATAAATGACACGGATAATATGAAGAGGGTAATGGTTCCTTATTTTGGCAATCTATTTCAGAAAGTGGCCAACATACTAAAACCTTTTAAAGTACAAGCTGCTTTTAAAACTAATAATACGTTAGATCATAAATTACGGAATAACTTAAACCAAGAGACTGATAAATATGACAAAGCAGGGGTTTATAAGATACATTGTAGTAGTTGCAATGCCAACTACATTGGTCAGACCGGTAGATCGTTTAAAGTTAGGTACAAGGAACATATGGACGCCTTCCGACTTAATAATTTTGACAAGTCAGCTGTAGCTACGCGTATCCGCGAAACTAGCCACCCATTAAAGCGAATTTATGAGCTTATGATTTAGCATAAACAGGATAAGGGAAGAAAGTTAGATCTGCTAGAACAGCTGGAGATTAAATACATAATGCTAAAAGCGACGTTTCATTAAAAAGTCAAGTTCAAGGCAATACATACAGCTTTTTTAAGAACTTTGTGTAACAAAAGTCGTTTAGTTTTAAATTTCAACCTCTGTCTTACTATGCAAACGATTTCGCGACACCTGAATGTACGCACTTCCTTGTGGATGATCTTTGGTATTTAGAGGTCTTTGTTTTCATGTGCATACGTGCGCCCCACTCGTGTTATTGACCCCGTGCATTTCGCTAGTGTTATGCGCCGCCAGTGCTGGGGTCTATTTTGAAACTTGACGAAGCACAGTATGCTGTGTTCGTGTCCATGTTTCGGACGGAAGTAATCAGTATAGCATTTGTATAGTATTTGTACGGCTCTTACGGTGCCTAATCAGAGCCTCCACCAGAAAGTGTCACGTTGAAAACTGGAGTTGGTCCGGAATTCGAAGGCTGGTCGTTAACAGAGCACAACACTTTACACTTAGAACACGTTTACTCAAATGTTCAAATGTTTGTTAAGCTTATGGGACTTAACTACGGGGTCATCAGTCCCTAAACTTACAAACTACTTATGAACTACTTACAAACTAGGACGGCACAAATATCCATGCCCGAGGGGGGATTCGAACCCCCGACCGTAGTGGCCGTGCTGACCGTGACTGGAGCGCCTCAGTCACCTCGGCCACCGCGGCCGGCACACGTTTACTGATAACACAAGCCGGCCGCGGTGGCCGAGGAGACTGAGGCGCTCCAGTCACCGTCTGCACGGCCACTACGGTCGGGGCTTCGAATCCCCCCTCGGGCATGGATATTTGTGCCATCCTAGTTCGTAAGTAGTTCATAAGTAGTTTGTAAGTTTAGGGTCTGATGACCCCGTAGTTAACTCCCATAAGCTGTACAAATATTTGAACATTTGATAACACAAGCGTACACTCAGTACAGCCTCCTTATTGGAATGCTCCACTATTGGTTGGTTTGATTTTTAAAGGGACTGCTCCACTATTTATACATAGAAAGATTTTTCTGGAACTTACAAGTACATCAAACATCAACATCATAAAGAATATTCTAGAAATATTAAATACAAAGAAATAATGTTTTTTTTTTCTGTCCGTAGCGGGGTTTTAACTGGGGACCGCAAGCACAACGATCTGCGATGCTAACCACTGCACCACGCGTTCCGTCGGAAGACTCGCCTCAATATTAAGAAAAGAATAAAAAAATCAAGGAACACTCCGTTTATGAAAGAACTGAAGATCATAGTTTGAAGCAAACGAAAACGTTTCGAGTAAAGACTTCCATTTAAAGGAAATTTTACAGAAGAGTAAAAGATTAGCTCAAGAGAAAGATAACCAAAAGTTCTGATGTACAAGAAAGACAACGGTTGGGGAAAAAATAAAAATAAAAAAATAACTTCACGTATCTACAAAGCTTCTAAAACAAACCAGCAACATATTAAGTTAGCTATACTGAACGGCAAAAAGACAGTTTGAAAGTCTAATAAATACATTTAAATTTGTCAAGCAATTGCCTTTATCTACAATTGTGGTTAAACTATTACAGCAAAATAATTTTTATACCACTGGATTGTAACAATAATTCATTATAATAAACATGTATTTTTTTTAATCCTACGGATACGTTACTTCGTATCTTTATACCAGTAATAAATAAGTAGCAAGCCAGAGACTTCCCATGATGGTCATTGAAGATGTCAGCCAACACCGCGTACTAATAATTTGGCTGCCGTGAAAACTCAGAGAGTAGCTGAATCAGATCACAGCCTCCGTCTCCTTACAGCCATGTTACACAGCAGTGGTAAATGCAATGAGATGCAACCAGCTTTTAGAAGCGAAATAAAAGAGCCGAGGTCGGCTGTTTGCGCTACTCTCCGCCGAGGTGATTGAACGTTGTGTAGCGTGAATGCGATCGGCTTGTCGTGAAAATCGATATCAGACGACGCACGGTCGGTCGGGTGAACAAACATCTGTTGCAGACGTCATTTGTCAACGCCACCGTGTGGGGGAGGGGTGGGTGCCGCGACGCGACCGAAATCCAGCAGCTGACGATGGAGGCTTCTGTTATTCCTGCGCGTTCCCAGTTTCTCTCTCTATCTCTCTCTATCTCTTCTATCTCTTACTCTTTCCCTCTCTTTCATCCTCTATCATCCTACAATCCTATTTTCTTGTCATTCTTCGTTAAATAAATCGAAACAACATAAGTGTTTAGTATCTCCTTTTTTGAGCTATTGTATCCTAGAGAATCGAAATTGTTACATGAATAACACGACGAAGGGGAGTGTGGGCAGAAGTCTGGACGGCTGCTTACTGATTTGCGGTAATAAGCACATTTTGATTTAAGACTTTAACGACTAATTTAAATAGCAGCTATTGTTAATTCAAGTCAACAAATTGAATCCCGAGATATATGCAGGGTGTTGAGGAAAAAAACTCTCGTATACTTTGAGCGGTGGTAGTATAATCGAAACAAGAAAAGTAAGATCAATACACATTTGCCCGGAGACGTGTACTGAGATAATCACGTGTTTATTGAAGAACTGCGCTACGCTTCGTTGCGAATAGCAGCACAGTCGTAGTACAAATCGTGTCTCAATCTCTCCTTGAGGGGAGGGAGTACTTCATGCACAATATTAATTAGTGAGCTGTCTGGGGTGGTGGGGGTGAGAAGTCGAGCCGAATCTCAACAAATATCACGTCGGGGAGAGAGGTCTCGGAAAGTCTCATGTAACTTTTTTTTCCTGCAGAAACTGTGTAAAACTGTGAGGTAACTGGTATAAATTAAGTGAAACACATTTCACGTCTAAAATATGGCTAAATATTATATTTATGGCGGTTATGGAACCATCACATAGTAACACTGTGCCGGCCGCGGTGGCCGAGGGGACTGAGGCGCTTCAGTCACGGTCTGCACGGCTACTACGGTCGGGGGTTCGAATCCCCCCTCGGGCATGGATATTTGTGCCGTCCTTAGTCTTAAGTAGTTCATAAGTAGTTTGTAAGTTTAGGGACTGACGAGCCCGTAGTTAAGTCCCATAGACTATACAAACATTTGAACATTTGAAGTAACACCGTAGCCCCTCGATTGTTTCTCTAAGGATAGATTGAGCTGTACCAGCGCGCAAACTGCGTTCTTCACAGATTGTTATACGTCGAGGTATGGAGCTTCCGCGTGTAAGCGACATCTGTTGGACTAGGTGAGTCAGAGCGAGGTTGAAAGAGCGGATGATTGTATTGAAAATCATATGGACACATTGGTTCCAGCAGTGACTGTTTAGACTACACACTCGTGGAATGAATTTGAATAAATATTGTTGTACGAATTCTAGTAGTTCCTTTCATTTTAGTATTTCATTGTTCGTTTTTTTTTCTGTGATTCTATACGTTCTGTGTTAGATACATATATTAACTAGTCTAAAATTTTTAAAACAGGCAATTGTGTTTATTTAAATGAAACGTAATCAAACACAGATTAACTTATTTAGACCGAAAACGCTTTCTTAAAAATCTCACGTAAGATTTTGGGGTGTAGGTTCGAGCAAAATCTCACGTCATGTCACCAGTTGGACGGGAGAGGGGGGGGGGAGGGGCGAAAGAAATCAAGTCACCTAACTAGCGAACGCCTCCACAGGACACACACAACTCGGCTTCTGTAGGACGGCAGTTCAAAATCACCTCCGGCCATTCAGTCTTACGTTTTCCGTGATTTCCCTAAACTTCTCCAGGAAAATTCCGGGATGGCTCCTTTTAGAGGCCACGGCCGCTTTTCTTCCGAACACCAAAACAATTCTACCTTTCACCCGTCTTTAAAGAGCAATGGTTTCAGGCCCTTATCCCACGAGATCGTCAGAGAAAATGGCGGTTCGATCAATGGAAGTTGCAGAAATGTGCAGCAGATCCACCGTCTTCATGCAAGATTTTAACTACCGATGACGGTTTGCATTAGGTGGTGGTATGCATTTCTGTACCCAGGATGTATGGGCAATACAGGAAATAGGGCATCAACTTGGATTCAACATTAATCCTCTGCTTCCACAAAGGATAAATACGGTGACTTTCTGTTATTACCATTATCTCGGTTACCGTAATGTTGTCTCCACTCCGGAGAGCCGACAAAAAAAAAGAGACAAAAAAAAAGAGTTGAACGTAGATATTTCAGCTGGCCCCTTAATTCTTTTGACCCTGTTCAAATGTTCAAATGTTTGTAGAGCTTATGGGACTTAACTACGGGGTCATCAGTCCCTAAAATTACAAACTACTTATGAACTAGCTAATACTAAGAACGGCACAAATATTCATGCCCGAGGGGGGGGGGATTCGAACCCCTGACCTTAGTCTTTTGACCCTGTAGTTTGGGTGTGTCTTACAGGGTACATTAGAAAATTGTATCGTCAATACTGAAATAATCTATACATCTTATAAATTATGCTGTATATGCGTATGTATGTTCCACATCACCTCCTAAAGTACAAGACCGATTTTAACGTGTTCCACATGTTCCTTACTATCAGGCAACAATCGCTGTCCGGGTAAGAACCACCTACGGCACATACGTAAGGGAATATAACAACAATGGCAATCGTTAAAAACGGTCGCATCATGCGATAATATTCTAAATCTGTTCCTAAACTAATGAACCAAATTCAACCAAATTCGGTTCAAACATTCTTTAGGGTCAAAAATCATTTGCTATGGTGGCATCACCACCTACGATACATAGTTTATACGATATCACTTCATAAAAAGTGAAAACTGACCATATTGCGGCGCGTGATAGCGTGATTTTATTCCACAACTCTTTGAGAATGAGAGTTCTTAGCGACTTGCAATAAACTTTAAACATAATTTAAAATCTTTACAAAACATTTTCTCGCAGACTACCCCAACAAAATGATGAAAGGAAAAACGTTTACCTATTACTACTTTTCCGATATGCATGGTGTATATCTATGGCATTTGACATGATGTTACAAGTCATTACTTCTACACTGCAAATTGTATTCGCGAGACATTTCACAAGGAATAGTCGTACATACACCTGTACGATATTGTATCACAGTTCAAGTAGTTCATGAGATATGAAGACATAAATAATTTGGTTCATGAAAAACTGCATAATCACACATAAGATTTCCATTTATTATGTCTTTACTTCTAACATCGTTCACAACATACTTTTTAAACATTAGGCACATACACTACTGAATGTATCTTGAAATTCACATCATTGTACGACACATATGACGTCATTAACACGAAATTTCCGGATAATTGCATAACAGCTACATCATGCGCCATTTTACCACATCTACTCCTAAAATAATGGAACGATTTCAACTAAACTTGGTACAATATTGCTTACTATAAGGCAACAAACGATGTGGGGTTAAAAAATACCTACGGCACGTAGTTCAGGAGATATGACGTCGTAAACAGTGACCAAATCTTTCATATCACGCGACACGAAATTTACGAGACCAGATTCATCCACTAATTCATGGCAGACAGTTTCGTAATATCACTCGCTACAAATCTCGAACATTATATTATTGTAGGACAGATAGTCAAGGATATATGTTGTCATAAGTATTGAGCTGCATATTTCTTTCTTTTGCTGTTTTATAATTTCTAAGCTGATTTCATGAGTAAATAATGATGAAATCTTTTCCGAAATTCTATTTACCTTTCTAATATGAGATTGGAAAAAATGCATATATACCCGGTAAAAACCGGATTTACTAGTTAGTAGTAAATTCAATAGTAAATTAGGGTGTAATCTATAAATAATACGCCCATTTTAGCTGCTCACACCGGTAATAATACATGTTGTTAAGTCTTATAAATTGTGGTGTAAAATATGTAGGACAGAAAGGACCTGTACTAGTGTAACATTATTATTCAAGTATTCAAATGCTTGTAAAGCTTATGGGACTTAACTACGGGGTCATCAGTCCCTAAACGTACAAACTACTTACGAACTAACTTATACTAAATTCGACACGTTATAGGGGGAAAAGCGTCACGAAAATGTTGCACGACTTGAGGTGGAAAACATTGAAAGGACGACTTTTGCGGAGTAATCTATTTGCGAAATTTGAAGCACCTACTTTTATTTCTGGATGTGAAAATATTTTGCTAGCACCCACCTACATAGGGAGACATGACCATCCCAATAAAATAAGAGAAATCAGATCGAAAACGGAACGGTTTAGGTGTTCTTTCTTCCCACGCGCTATTAGGGAATAGACCGGTAGAGAAGGTTATGGAACTGGTTAATGAACCCTCTGCCAGGCACTTAAATGTGATTTGCGGAGTATCTATGTAGATGTAGATGAAGTTGTAGAAGTCTGTAGTGAATTTGTGTACCAAATCCAAATTAGTGACAGGCCATCCTTCTCCTATGGCAGATATTCTTTTCTTGAGATGGTCCCTCTCCTTCAGTAAGTTAAGCACTTGAAATGCAGGTGGTCAACAGTTTAGATATCTCTGCTACATATGTACTTCCCGTCTTTAGTTATTTTGAAGCGTTGGTAACAGGCGTTCTGTTTCCCGCAACCTGTTAACATTGCTGTAAATTTCGAATATTGCGAGTTTAATCGTTAAACGTTGTTGGATCGTAGGAAAATGCGGTTTAGTTCAAATGTTCAAATGTTTGTTAAGCTTAAGGGACTTCACTACGGGGTCATCAGTCCCTAAGCTTACAAACTACTTATGAACTACCTACAACTAATGACGGCACAAATATCCATGCCCGACGGGGGATTCGAACCCCCGACCGTAGTGGCCGTGCAGACCGTGATTGAAGCGCCTCAGTCCCCTCGGCCACCGCAGCCGGCTGCGGTTTAGTGCTTTGCCCGTTTCTTGTTCTCTTTCACTGGACCTCCCATTTGTTCCTAAACTCCTCTCGAAGTTTCTTCTTTGCCGCAATTGTACGTATTTTTCTGTAGCCCATTGATTTTCATGATCAAGCTACTCTTTTAGCGACATTATTAGCTAGTTTATTTTACCATATACCACGATGTGCTTTAACCCATTCAAAATACATCTTCCAGTTTTGTGTATGCAACCTTCTCATTTTACATCGTGTTTCTTCAATCAAAAAGTTGTGGTTTTTCAGCTTTCTTAACCAATCCAAAGTATTACTGCTATTAACGTGAATTACTGCAGCCCTGTCAATATTCCAGAGATTGTTTATTTACTCAAGAGCATTGAGAATGGGTAACTGTTCCGCTTGATAGTTTGAGCATTCATTAGACAAATAAGTTGTATTTGATAAGTAAGCTTCTTATTTGAATTTTTTACGATAAGCAGTGCGGACAGGAAGAGAATAGAGGCTTTTGAAATGTGGTGCTACAGAAGAATGCTGAAGATCAGGTGGGTAGATCGCATAACTAATGAAGAGGTACTGAACAGAATTGGTGAGAAAAGGAATTTTTGGCATTCCCTGACTAAAAGAAGCGATCGCTTGGTAGAACACATTCTTAAACATCGGGAATCGTAAATTTGGCATTGGAGGGAAGTATGTAGGGTAAGAATCGCAGAGGGAGACTAAGAGACGCGTATAGTAAGCAGATTCAAGTGGATGTGGGTTGCCGTTCTCAAGAGGAGATGAAAAGGCTTGCTCAGGATAGAGTAGGGTGGAGAGCTGCATCAAACCAGTCTCCGGACTGAAGGCCATAACAACAACACAAATGGATCTGAATATTATGACTGTATGCGACTGATGGAAATAGATCTCATCTTGTAGTAGTTGGATAGTCGAAGGAATAATACCCTTCACAAATGATGACTAACAAGGAGACAAGATGGGTATCGGATTTTAGAATATCTTTATATTTATGGTAGGCGAATTTCAGAATTTAATTAAGAATCAGCCTAAGCCATTCGACATGACTCTCAAAAATTGTCAAGAAAATTGACTTTCACTTTTTTCAAGTACACGTAAGTACCAATCATTAAAAGAAGGGTAGCATTTGTCGTTGTAGCTCAGGTCCGCCGGGCGCCGTGGCTCAGCGCCCAGCAATAAAAGAAGCTGAGCGAACAACACATCGAACAACAAAGACCAAACACGATTAGCAACTGCAAGGATCAGAACTACCCATAGAAAAAAATAGCAATACAGCCATACAACCACAGGATTGGTGGTTCCACTGGCCCACAGTGAAGGATTTGTTATTTTTAATTTTTGTTTCGTTCGAATATTTACATTTACTTAATATCTAAAGGTAATTTATATAAAAATGCGCATATTTTGCTTTATTCGTAATTTTCTATATTTTATAAAATAATGATGGTTTCAAATCAGGATACATATATTACAGTTTTTACAATATTGGCTTCACTATTAGTTGACGACGGCTGTCTTTGATTGTTCAATTTGTGAAGAGCCACGACGCTGTTTCTGCGTCATCCCCATAGCTACTAATGACCTTTTAAGCAGATAATGTACTTAACCAACGTTTCAGGTAACGACAAGTTGTTCAGCTTATTTATAAACACATACACTGAAACTGATGCAACTCGTGGAATTAAGAGATCCCAAAATGTTTTATATAACTGAATTCGAAAACACCGAAAACAATATCAGTCACAGCGGGATTCAAACCACTGCCTCTATGCTTGTGAAGCCAGAACGTTGCCACCTGAGATACACTGTTACTGCAACTTTATTAATTATTGGTACTTACTTGCAAAATTTCAAACTCCATTTTCTAGAGAATTTTTTAGTATGGCGTCGGCTGGCTTTCGTTTATTGTTATTGTGTTCTGAAATTCGCGTGCTATGAATATCAAAAAATTCTGAAATCCGATATCCACATAGTCTCCTTATCTCAACGAAACTTGTCATCATCAAACAGAGAATCTGAATTTAAGTTGGAGTCCTAGCCATAAGCTTGCCTTTGGAAAGTTTTTATCAAAAATGTAGAAAGTAAGTAAAAAGAAGCATCATTGTATTGAAGGTGACATCTAAACCAACATTTAAAAAAAAGGTTTGTAGCTTTCGTTTTAAGGGGAGCCGGAGGTGGTCAAATAAAGAAAAACGTTTTTCTTATATCAACAATTAATTGGAACATCCTCTTTAATGCAAACTTTGAATTATTGTTCTACTCCTGAAGTGACATAAAGTCGTTCATGAGGTATGCGCCCATTTCAGTATTAAGTGATGCAATGTTAAGCAGGGCATTGATGCCATACAATTTTATTATGTAACCCCCCTTCCACGATTCTGAAGGTGATTTTTATCGAAACGCGTCAATAAACGCATGACCACATCACTATCTGTGGCTCTATAATTTTACACAGCGTCCTAATAGCACTGTTTATCAATTAATTGTTCTACTCGTCCTAGAAGTTCTGAATGCATCTAACACCCTCTCGTGACTCCTGGTGCAAATATAATGCCAAAAAGGATTATGATCACAAGCATGGTTTGCCAGCAGCTGTGATAAATCCAATAAAAGCAATTTCTCATGACTTATCACAGCCAGAATTATTACACAAATGTCTACACGGAAAAACGCAGACTCCTAATGAAAGCGTAAACAATTTAATTTGGACAGTAATTCCTAAAAGAGAGTTTGTAAGCATAAAAAAACTACTACACTTCGGCATTTATGATGCAACCAAGGAAACACTGTGAGGTGTAAAGTATTGAAGGCAATAGAACTTTAAGCTGGAGTGAACACTGGACAAGAACTACGAAATATTAACAGAGAGAGAGGTTAAGAGAAGCAGAAATAAGAGAAAGGAATGTGAAATATGATGAAACAACAGACCAGAACACCAAAACTGAAGTGTTTGGAGGATGAAGAAGACCCTGATAACCCATCCTATAGTACAGGAATGTATTGAAAAACTTTGACAGCCATTTCCCGTGAATTGTAAGGAACATTTTCTCAAAATCTACTCAAACTAGGGAGATGATATTTTCATACAGCACTCCTAGTGTTCAAACTTAAAATGTAACACAGCCATTTAGCAATATATTCAGCAGTTTCATTTCAATTTTATTAAAAAAAAATTTTTTTTGTAAGTGCCCCTCGGTTGCACAGTGGTAAAGTGCCAGACTAAAAATCCAAAGGTCGCGGGTTCGATCCCTGCCAGATGCTAGGATTTTTATCTGTCACTTTCCACTTCTTTCCCCTCTGGCAGTATTGCTCATGTGAAAAATACCGAGTAGCACCGTGGTTCGGAACCCACGTTAAACTGTAGGTCCCCCTCTATAACTGTCTGGGTAAGTCTGTTCGAAGGTCGGAGGAAGGCAATGGCATACCACCTCCAAACAGGACCATGCCTTGTAAAGCACTGTGGTGTTCAATGTTCGGATTGTTGACTGCTTTACCTTTTATATTTTATTTTATTTATTTATTTTTTATTTTATTTATTTATTTTTTATGTATTTTATTTTTTTATTTATTTTTTTTTTTTTTTGAAAGGAAACTAGAAAAAGTACTCCAATATCTCTCCATCATTATTGCAATACTAAACCACTCTATATATTGAAAAAATTTCAGATTTTTCGGTTTGGTAGATTGTTCATAAATGTTCCTCAAACTTAGTGATTTTAACATGGGTAGCATAGGCACCTCCGGCTCCCCTTAAACAAGTAGATCACAAATTTTAATATTCCTGAATTTTCACTGGAGAAATTAGGTGAAAATTACTGATGATGAAATCAGCCGCCAACTGTAGGACAACACCCTCAACCTGAGGAATTAACTTTTGTTTTGGCGACTGGAAAATGTTGGCAGCAGAAGCGAAGAAAAGTTTTGCGCGGTGAACTCACGTACGCGGCGGAAATGCTCCGGAGAGCTGCGAGTCCGATTGGGCGGCGAGCAAGGAAGTTGGGCGGAAATGGCGGGCCATGAAACACCTACGAGCAGGTGCGACGGATTGCCGCCATCCTCTGGCAATCCGCGGGGCGCCGGAGCGCGCGCCGCCTTACGACCGAGCGGCGGAACTGTTGGAATAAGGGATTACATCTGCGCGGCAGATCTGCTCTAATCCACGGCGGCGGTAATAACGCAGTAATGTTCCCAGAGATGGGAGCGGAACGAGCGCGGGGCCCGTGCTGATGAGAACAAGGGCCGCGGGGACGCCGAAGTATAGGCTGAGCCCTGCGGGACTGCCGGGCAGATGGCGAGTCGACACCTGGACCGAGGTGGCGCTATTGAAAACAATTAGGAGGGTCGAGTGAGATACCGTACACAGTGAAAGCATCCCGCCTACTCGCCACTTCTTATTTCTGGGTGGAATGGACTAACGAAAGTGTTCTACCTCTATTGTTTGTGTTGTTCTGGTAGTGACCGACTAGGGAACAAATTCTGATCTCTAGAATCATGATAGTAGGTGTTCCTACTTGTCTTGAATTAGTTAACCTACCAACATCTCTCACTCACTGTGTCCACTCTGGATGGAGATGACTTACACGGGCGCCAAAGTCTGAGCCACTAAGTAGCGCGGCAGATGGCGAGTCAGCACCTGAATCAAGGTAGCGTCTTCGTCTGCTGAAAACAATTAGGAGGATTGAGTGAGATACCGTACACAGTGAACGCATCCCGCCCGCTCCCCACGTCTTATTTCTGGGTGGAATGGAGTATCGAAAGTGTTCTACCTCTATTGTTTGTGTTGTTTTGGCAGCGACTGACTAGGGAACAAATTTTGGTCCCTAGAATCATGATAGTGGTTGTTCCTACTCGTCTTGAATTAGTTTCCCTACCAACATCTCTCACTCACTGTATCCCACGCTGGATGGAGATGACTTACACGGGCGCCAAAGGCAGAGCCGCGAAGCAGCGCGGCAGATGGCGCGTCAGCACCTGAACCGAGGTGGCGCCTTCGGTCTGCTGAAAACAATTAGGAGGATCGAGTGAGATACCGTACACAGTGAAAGCATCCCGCCCGCTCCCCACTTCTTATTTCTGGGTGGAATGGACTATCGAAAATGTTAGGCCTCTATTGTTTGTGTTGTTCTGGCAGTGACTGACTAGGGAACAAATTTTGGTCCCTAGAATCACGATAGTATGTGTTCTTACTCGTCTTGAATTAGTTAACCTACAAACATCTCCCACTCACTGTGTCCCACGCTGGATGGAGATGACTTACACGGGCGCCAAAGGCAGAGCCGCGAAGCAGCGCGGCAGATGGCGAGTCAGCACCTGAATCGAGGTGGCGCCTTCGGTCTGCTGAAAACAATTAGGAGGATCCATTGAGATACCACACACATTGAAATCATGCCGTCCATTCGCCACGTATTTCTGGTTGGAATTGACTAAGAAAAGTGTTCCCAATCTATTGTTTGTGTTGTTTTGGCAGTGACTGACTATTGAATTTATTTTGGTCCCTAGAATCATGATAGTGTGTTACTACTGGTCTTGAATTAGTTTTCTTAATCTGTCACTCACTGTGCCCCACGCTGGGTGGAGGTGTCTTACACGAATCATGAACAAAAACTGAGTCCGCGATCACGAGTATAGGGCAGCGGATAACGACCTTATAGGAGGAAATGCACCCAGCGAGCATGCAGAGCGAGAAGAGATGTTGTTATGCTCAGTACAAGAAGATAGACATATCGTCACAGCATGTGTATGTTCACGCAATAGACAAGTTATCGCATAACGAGGAGGGGGATTTGGCAGTGCAATTTAGGGACAATCATAGAGAGAATTTAGTTTTATAAGGACAGTTTTAATAGTTGATTAATAGTTAGTTCCCCTTTTTCAAAATACAATTTACAATCATTTTACATTGGAATATTGAACCTCCCAAATTAGTAACCATTAGTTGAAATGAGTGATATGGTTAGGATACAGTGAACAATTTAAAGAAATGCAATTCAAAATTATTTAACAAAATGTGATGCAGAACGGCTCAATGGCTGAAGTGCCGTGCCTGACTTTAAACAGTTTCAATTACTTTATCATATTCACAGAATATATGGCATCACCTGCGCATTGGCAAAGCCGAAAATGTGTACCCAGCCGGGATTCGATCCCACTGCTTTCTAGGCAGTTGCGCTGACCCCTACACCACTGGGGACACAGTGAGCATCACACCTGCAAGGACTACCTAAGCACGTCTCCTTGTCAGATACAAATTCCCAGCTTTACCCTGCCCACAGTACTCAAACTCATAGTTAGGAAACTAATTCCCGTAAGAGTAAGAGCAATGATCCTTTCGTTAGAGGGTAGGGGTGGGCAAGTTTGTGGCCCTTACTCTTACGAAAATTAGTTTCATAACTACGAATCTGAGTACTGTGGGCAGGGAAAAGCTGAAGGGAAGCGTGCTTAGGTAGTCCTTGCAGGTGCGGTGATCAATGTGTCCCCAGTGGTGTAGGGGTCAGCGCAAGTGCCTAGAAAGCAGGAGACCCGGGTTAGAATCCCGGCTGCGTACACATTTTCGGCTCTGCCCATTCGCAGTTGATGTCATATATTATGTGAATATGATAAAGTAATTCAATCTGTTTAAAGTCAAGTATGGCACGGCACTTCAGCCATTCTGAAAACTGCACAACATAATGTTAAATAACTTTTAATTGCGTTTCTATAAATTGTTCACAGTATCCTAACCATATCTCTCATTTCAACTAACAGTTACTATCCAGATGTTCACTGGAAACATTAGTAATTATTTACATTATTTTCAGAAACCTGAGTTTCATATGCAAAAACGTTCTTAGCAGAATAAATACCCAAATTTCACTTAATTTGTTTTCTTCCAGTAGCTAGCGACACTACTTAGTACTCGATCTGATACTCACTAGTTATATTATTTATAGGTTTTTCTTACAGGAGATTTCGTCTTTTCAGGCCTAAGTGATAAGGTTTCACTGAGTGTAGTTAGACAAGGAACATCTTTCCGAATTCTACTGAACGAGCTGTTGATGTCTTCCTTGAGAAGACAAGGGTACATTGTCATTCTACTGGTCAAGGAACAATAGTAGGAAGAGTAAGCACACTAAAATTGAAGAGTGATGTTTCAGAACGCTATAAGTCCACTCGCGGACAAAAATTGGTTTGAAGCGAATTTCTACTCTAAAAAGTGTAAGATACATCGAGCTATGGTGTTGTTTCCTTTCAAAACGATATTTTTAAACGTCTGTGGCGCCAACACAGAATGCGTTTTAAAACTTCACTAAAGTGTATGTGTTGTATATTCGTTCAAATGTTTGTAAATCTATCGGACCAAACTGCGTGATCATCAGTCCCTAGCTTACAAACTACTTAAACTAAGATAAACTCACCTGAGGACAAATCCACACACACACACACACACACACACACACACACAGACACGCACACTCACACAAACACACACACACACACACACACACACACACACACACACACACATATGCCCTAGGGAGGACTGGAACCTCCGACGGCGAGCAACCGCGTGCTCCGCAGCGAAGCGCCTTAGACCACTCGGCTACTACATCGCGGCTGTATATTCGTACCACTTTTCGTTGTGGCCAGTGTATTGTTACATGAAAAGTTTGGCAGGCCAGTATCTTGTTTAAGTGGAAGCTTGTTGTTTGTGAAAAATTGAGGTGGAAGGCGTTGTACGTGTAGGAGACAACACCTCTGGATGTAGAAAGGCGTTGTGAAAAGGAAGATAGAGCAGATGGAGACATTTTGTTGTGAGATTGTCTGCTAAATTGATTTTACTACACATACTAACTACGTGTTTCGATTTAATTTCTGGATAGGAATCCACTTATCTTTCAGATACCGTGATAATGACCCTGAAATGCTGGAGTTTGAGCGTCCTCCTGGTCACCATCTAATCAGAAATAGGATGAAAGTCTACAGACACTTAAACTAACTACAGCAGGAAAGGCGACTTTTCCTGTTTCATTTCTGTTGTGTCTTATTGGTGTAAATAAAAGACAAAGCCTGGAATCTTTTTTTTATCTAAATTTGTTTCAAAACACATTATGTCCTATGCTGGTGCAAAACAGGAAAAGTCCATAGATTTCAAAAATTCAGTTGGAAACACTGCCTTATAGAGTGATATTTGTCTCACTGATTCCATTCCTTTAACTTCTTGAAGCTTAGTAAATTATCATACACAGATCGTAATTTACTGCATAACTTTGCCTAATACTAGTATTTTGCACCTGTAAAACTGTTATTTTGTACTAATCGCGTTTCGAAAAGTTACTCCTCAATTACAACAGCACAATTTGCCTGGTACCAGTACATGCTGGTAGCACGTATGGAAGGTACAAACAAACACCAGTGACAACAGATCCCGAATACTCAAATTGTGCAATGGTGTGCTCTAACATACCCCTTTTTGGGGTCTGACGATGGCATGGTTGAAATGCCGAAACTGTAAACAGCAATGGATATTGGCCCACTTTAGGTTACGGTAGTAACACTAAAAGTGGGCCTTTACGATCGTCTTTTGATAGCTCGAAATTTAAATGAAAATAACGGCTTAACCTTTCATCCGACAGGAAAACTGAAAAACCTAATTTGTATAGGAGAAAATTCTCTAAAACTTTGCTCTCTTATGTTTTTTTCATATCTCGTATCGTTACAGAGATATTTGCAAAAAATACGGCGATTTAGGGCTGTCTGTCTGTCCGCAACGTGTTCCCTGATTTTAAGACGAACCGATCAGCACCAAATTTTACAGACATAATTGTAGGCTACCAGAGACTAGAACCTCCCTTTTTCAAATTTTTCGGACAAAAAATACGGTAGTAATACCGAAAAAAGGCGTTTGTAATATAATTGTAATTGCAAACGAACCGTTCATCTGACACGAAAATTGAATAGCTTAATTGGTAGAGGGGAAAATTCTCTACAACTGAACTGTTTTATGTTTTTTCATATCTTTCATCGTTGCAGAGATATTTGCAAAAATAACGGCGATTTTATGATGTCTGTCTGGCTGTAACGTTTTCCCACTTTTTAGGTCGAACCGTTCAACCGATCGGCACCGAATTTTACAGACATAATTGTTGACTACCAGAGACCGGAACCTCCCTTTTTGAAATATTTCGGTCAAGAAATACGCTAGTAATACCAAAAAAAGCCGTTTGTAATGTAATGTTAATTGCAAATAAACCGTTCATCTGACGCGAAAATTGAATAAACGAGTTTGTAGAGGAGAAAATTCTCTGCAATTTTGTTTCCTTCTTTTTTCCCATATCACGTATCGTTTGAGACATATTTGCAAAAATAACGGATTTTTGACCCTCTCCATTGAATTAACGAAAACCAGCCGTTCGCAGACGTCACGTGACATTCCTCGCCCAGAACTCTCTGTGGCATACGCCATCTTGTGTTGTGTATTTGATGATTATTTTCTTATTATAAATTACACTTTGTCATTTCAAAGCAATGGCGCACTGAAGAATTAACAAAAACATGTCGTCCTTCGTACGATAAATGATAATCCAGTGTCTACAAATGCCATATTAGCATCAGTTAACAACGGCCATCAGTAGCATGAGATTAAAGAGCCCAATTTTTGATTGATAGCCGTAGCGTAGTGGGCGCCGGGCGCCGTGGCTCAGCACGCCCGGTCAGAGGACTGAATGCTCTCTGTAATGAAAAATCTGAGCCAAAAACACGTAGAACCAAAACGAACAAACACTATCAGCGTCCGCAAGGACACGAACTACCCATAGAGAAAAAAAGGACGAGGCGTTGGATTGTGATGCTGAAGGTCAGCGGTTCGGAACCTGCTACTACTTAAATTTTTCTTTCCTAAAACGGTTTCAGACACTCTTATTGCCGGCCGCGGTGGCCGAGGGGACTGAGGCGCTTCAGTCACGGTCTACACGGCCACTACGGTCGGGGGTTCGAATCCCCCCTCGGGCAGGGATATTTGTGCCGTCTGTAGTCTTAGCTAGTTCATAAGTAGTTTGTAAGTTTAGGGACTGATGGCCCCGTAGCATAAGCTCTACAAACATTGGAACACTGGAATTGGACACTCTTATTAATTAATTTTTTTATTATTTACATTATTATTTTGGTCCAAAATGTTTGCAAAAACTTATAAAACTGCAACTCTAAAGTGGGCCGTAAAACACGTCGGTGCGATTTTTTAATACATATTCGGCTTGAACGTAAATAAGTAAAAATGGTTTATTTGGAACACTTTTTTTCGCTTTGTGATCGATGGCGCTGTAATAGTCACAAACGTCTAAGTACGTGGTGTCGTATAACATTTAGGCAGTGCGGACGGTATCTGCTTCGTAATACATTACTCGTGTCAAAATGGACCGTTTACCAGTTGCAGAAAAGGTCGCCATGGTATTTATGTATGGCTTTTGTGATCAAAATGCCCAACGGGCCTGTGCTATGTATGTTGATCGTTATCATGGAAGACATCATCCAAGTGTCCAGTGTCCGGACCTTTCGTCGGATAGTTACGTTATTTTAAGAGACAGGAAGTGTTCAGCCACTTTTTATCTGTAATAATTCCTTCAGCCTAAGTCCCGCAGTCCTCCAATGGAGGGGGATATGCACGTCGGCTTGCATATGCTCCCGGCAGTTTGATAGGTGGAGAGACATTGGTCATCTCCGCCCGCCCCAGGATGGGGAAGCGAGCGCCCCTCCTGCTGCAGAGAGCAGCCGTGCATCCTGTACCCCCCACCACTTCCTCCGCCACTGTCCTACCGCACCGGCCAGAGGAAAGCGAGCCTGCGCGCGCCCGCACATGCAGCCAACTTGCCTCAACTCGCCGACCGCCGCCGGCCAACTTGGCGCCACGCGTGTTACAAGAACTGCCCGCCCAAGTTGTCGCCGCCAAGTTGGGGACCCTGCGCCGCGCCAGTATAGGCCTCGTTACGCCCGCTACCACATTCGGCGCCCGCCGGCGGTGCCAACTTTCTTTCCCCTTTTATACTGCGCTTCCTCCTACCGTGTCCGTACGGAAGCGTTAGCGCAATCGACTGGAAAGTTCATCTCCATAACTTACTTTTCTTCCCCGACGTGCGGGAATTTCTCTAATGCCTGTCTCTATTTTCTTTCTTCCTCTTTGTCACAGTGGAATTATCTCACATAAAACAGCTATTACCATACACGGCTAAGTTTTCCTTCTTTCCACTCACGTAAAATGGCCCAAGTTTCTCTGAAGACGTGGCTTTTCGTTCCGTTTCATTGCACTTTGTTAGTAACATGATGCAATAAAGCTGTCTTGCGCCAAGTCAGGGGTGCCACACTTGCACACGATATTCTTTAGTGTCATAGCTGTTTACGTACATGTACTCCCCTGTCTCCTTCAAATTTCTTCGCCCTGTACGAGGTGCATTCAGGTTCTAAAGCCTCCGATTTTTTTTCTAATTAACTACTCACCCGAAATCGATGAAACTGGCGTTACCTCTAGACGTAATCGCCCTGCAGACGTACACATTTTTTCACAACGCTGACGCCATGATTCCATGGCAGTGGCGAAGGCTTATTTAGGAGTCTGTTTTGACCACTGGAAAATCGCTGAGGCAATAACAGCACGGCTGGTGAATGTGCGGCCACGGAGAGAGTCTTTCATTGATGTAAAAAGCCAAAAGTCACTAGGAGCAAGGTCAGGTGAGTAGGGACCATGAGGAATCACTTCAAAGTTGTCATCACGAAGAAACTGTTGCATAACGTTAGCTCGATGTGCGGGTGGGTGGTCATGGTGAAACAGCACACGCGCAACCCTTCGCGGACGTTTTTGTTGCAGTGCAGGAAGGAATTTGTTCTTCAAAACATTTTCGTAGGATGCACCTGTTACCGTAGTGCCCTTTGGAACGCAATGGGTAAGGATTACGCCCTCGCTGTCCCAGAACATGGACACTAAAATTTTTTCAGCACTGGCGGTTACCCGAAATTTTTTTGTTGGCGGTGAATCTGTGTGCTTCCATTGAGCTGACTGCCGCTTTGTTTCTGGATTGAAAAATGGCATCCACGTCTCATGCAGTGTCACAACTGAAGAAAAGAAAGTCCCATTCATGCTGTCGTTGCGCGTCAACATTACTTGGCAACATGCCACACGGGCAGCCTTGTGGTCGTCCGTCAGCATTCGTGGCACCCACCTGGATGACATTTTCAGGTCGTCATGCAGGATTGTGTGCACAGAACCCACAGAAATGCCAACTCTGGAGGCGATCTGTTCAACAGTCATTAGGCGATCCCCCAAAACAATTCTCTCCACTTTCTCGATCATGTCGTCAGACCGGCTTGTGCGAGCCCGAGGTTGTTTCGGTTTGTTGTCACACGATGTTCTGTGTCATTAAACTGTCGCACCCACGAACGCACTTTCGACACATCCATAACTCCATCACCACATGTCTCCTTCAACTGTCGATGAATTTCAATTGGTGTCACACCACGCAAATTCAGAAAACGAATGATTGCACGCTGTTCAAGTAAGGAAAACGTCGCCATTTTAAGTATCTAAAACAGATCTCATTCTCGCCGCTGGCGGTAAAATTCCATCTGCAGTACGGTGCTGCCATCTCTGGGACGTATGAACGCGGCCTCATTTTAAAACAATGCGCGTGTTCCTATCTCTTTCCAGTCCGGAGAAAAAATCGGAGGCCTTAGAACTTGAATGCACCTCGTATAGACACGCATATTTGCTCTGATTAATTTCCTTCAAATATTACCTGACGATTATGTCATCATTCTTTAATTAACAATAACATTTTTCACACAGTAATTAATCAATGACCTCAGCAAAGTTCTGTTTGTTATTAAGTGTCAAGGAAACAAAAACGCTTCCTCTTCGTTCTCATGAAAAAAGCCATGAACGTGAACATTCAACGAAATTAAATATCTGTAATCTTTACCATATTCCAAAAATTTGTTAATGTCCAAACTAAATTTCAGAACTTTTTAACCCTTGTCGGATGTATTGATCAGCAGGAATACGAAGAAAAAAAAAAAAAAAAAAAGAACGAAATTTAGAATCTGTTAGTCCGTTACACAATGATTTCTGACTTCTTACAAAAACTAATGAAAGAAGCTATATGATGTCCGAAAAGGTCATATTTAAACTTTTTTTTAACACTCGAGGGCATATTGTGTGTAAAATGGTGAATCTACAGAAAAATATATAACTACATGAAATTTTTGAAGAACCTTACAGCCGGCCGCGGTGGCCGAGGGGACTGAGGTCTGTACGGCCACTACGGTCGGGGGTTCGAATCCCCCCTCGGGCATGGATATTTGTGTCGTCTTAGTTCGTAGGTAGTTCATATCAGTATGTAAAAAAAAAAAAAAAATAAATAAATAAATAAATAAATAAATAAATAAAAAAAAACTTACATTTCAGAAAATATAAAATGATATCTTAAGAGACAGTCATTACGGCTGTGGCAGTGATGGGATATGTAGCTTACAAATCTGTCATGTTTTCAACTTGTGTATTTTTATATAGTGACTAAGTACTATGTTGCGCTTATTATTTTATATCCATTTTTAACAAGATGACCAGCTTATAAAATTTATATGTGTGACCAGATGGTGACACAGCTCACAGAAACCGGTCTTCATTGAATAAATTATTAATGTGCGATCTTAGCATTTCATTTTAAAGAGTATAAAACTATCATATCGCCTCCAAAACAGACAATGTAAGGTAATCGTTTCAAATTATCTTTGCAGCTGCTTACTATACATAAACATCAATACTTCACAGCAGTGTTTTTGAACGTCTATTTTGTCAAAAGGAATTCCATTTTTGCCGTATCGTAAGGCTGCCGTATTCCGCTACTCATATAAACTTGCGTCTCTGACGATACGTCTGGGGGCCGAATCGTTTATGTCATATTTCCAGTGCAATCTATCAATCTGCTAAACTGACACTAACGAAACTTTTTGTGCGTAAATAAACGTGTCAACTTACAGTTACTCTGTACTTTTTAAATCATAAGCGAGCATCATCATCATTTGTGTTCTGCACAGAGGCAAGTTTTCACATGGTAACTCTCTATGCTGTCCTGCCTTCCGCCATCTTCTTCAGGTCTGTATATTTTCCACTTCCCTTTCCCTCGTCTATCAACTTCTATCTCCTCCTTCCTCTTAATCTTCTTCCATAAATTAGTCCTTCTAAAGCATTTGATTTTAAACAATCTCGTTTCGACAAATGCTTCTTCCAGTACTTACTTTTTTCTCTTATAACCTGCAACTGTCTTCTCCTCTCACCAACCCTTTCCAACACTCTTTCGTGGCTCATTCTTTCCATCCAGCTTATCCTTTCCTTTCTCCTCCACGTCATCTCAAATGGTTCAAGCCTTTTTATCCTCTCATCTCAGTGTCCAAGTTTCCGCCCCATAGAGCGCCACTCTCTAAACAAACCATCTAACAAGCCTTTTCCGCTGGTCTTTATCCAGTTTGCCTTTCTAATAACAATAGTAACAATAAAATAATGACAATAAAATTATCCAGCTATTAAAATCCTCCTTCATCGGATCTGCGCGAATTATTCGACAAGACACCAGGCAGTTCTAGACACCTGAGACGTGAATATTGTAAACAAAATCGAGCACAAAGAAATCATTTCCCGCCTTTATTTTTCCTCGTCTTCCACTTCATCTTCTATGATTATTATTTTTGTCGAGTAGACGTGACAAGCTAAAACAGAACGAAAAACACGAGATACTATACAGAGTCAAATTGAGGCACTGTAATTCAGTTATTAAAGTAGGACTCTCTTGTTTTTAGTGCTTTAATTAAAAAAAGTCGGTTGGAAGAAAATCTGTAGAAAAGGAAGATTAAAAGTAAATTTCTGAGAACTCAGAAGACTACTGAGAAAAAGGGGAAATCGAGGAGCTCTACCAATCCTGCGAGATATTTTAGTGGACTCACTATGGAAAGTACAACTGTAATTTTATGGGAACTTAGAAACAATGGATGATCCCGATTTAGAAAGTTACATCAATAAAAGTCCACTTCTGAGTGGGTACAAAAGGTAAAGGAGGTGCACAATAAACTGTTGTTATGCTGCAGGTGACTGAAAACTGAAAAATTTTGAAGACGCGACTCATTTGAAGAGAACCCGAAAATGAGAATGTGAATATATCTTCTAGGTAGATGTAATGAGAAGTGGCGGAATGACTGGTATCAGGAAACTGAAGATGCCTTCTTCACACTCTGTAATAAAATTCAGAAGATAGAATAATCATAAGAAGAAAAATGGCAATAAGAAGACTATTCTTGTAGCTCTTGGCTAGAAACCACACACCATTTTTGCAGCAGTTAGTCTGGTGCACCAGTCAGCTTAAATGATGATGTTTCCAGGTAGATGATCACATCGGTGTAGGGTACGTTCGCACATGTAGTCCACCTGTGCTTTACCAGACTACGACAGAACATAAAACTGCGTTTCACAGTATTTATTCAACTCGTAAATTCCACGAACCATATCTTCAAAGTCCTCAGCTATAGTTCAAATCTGTGTCGTCTCCCACAGTTTTTACTTAAAGTTCAATTTAGTAACATGGGACGTCATTTTCTGAAGTTCCATAACCTGTATCTTTTTCTCTTCAGTATGTCTCACGTTTGCATTTTCCCGTTACGCCAAGATTCTTCTAATATCTCGTCTGTTCACCTTACCACAACGTGCTATATGCAACATTCGATTCGATTTTCTCACAGTCCATTATTCACCACCATAGGATGCTACGCTCTAAACATCTACTCCCGTAATTTCCGTGATTGCATCTTAGAACTACACACTGAACAATCATCAATCTTCTTACTGGTTTATTGCGGCCTGTCACGAATTTCCTTCTTGCCCTCTTCATTTCAGAGCAATTCAATTCAATATAAAGCCGAGCTCCAGTCATTAATTTCGGAATTTTTTTCCTCACATTAAGGCCGAAGTTTGATATCTATGTGACCCTTTAGGATGTAAAGTCATTCTTTGTCGCTGCCTATCTACAAGTTATGTTTTCCTCAAGGGTTGTTTACTTGCAACTGCCCCCAATGATTTAAAAAATTCCTGAGAAATGTTTTGTATGCCTTCAATTGTTCAAGAACTCTTTTAAATTATTACTCTAATACTGGATCCCTATCAATTCGAAATTCCTTCTTCTCTCACGTCTTCTGGTTAGTGTTCCCCCTCACAGACCTCCTCAATGACCTTTTTCAATGTATCTTCCCAGTCCGATGTATTGCCGTTGCATGTTCAATGTTATCAACCTTGCATTTAATTTCATTGAAGTATGCATGTTGTTTCTTCGAACTTACCTTCCATGTATGTATATTTATCTTGCTGTTAACGGCACCCATTGTGAACAACTAGGAGGCGGCAAACATTACTTGACTGTCATGCGGAATACCTATAAAGAACAGGAATCTTCCCCTCGCCGAAGTGTGCTACATGCGAAACAAAAAAACACCATTATGAACTAGAGGCTCCTAATAACCTGCGAAAGTCTGCGGTATTGAGGTGGGATATCTCATGGTCGGTTGAAATGGGTAGTGAGGAGACTTTGTATGAAATGTTTGGGCATTAAATAAATAAATATTTGACTTTCTAATACACTCCCGGCCATTAAAATGACTACACCACGAAGATGATGTGCTACAGACGCAAAATTTAACCTACAGGAAGAAGATGCTGTGATATGCAAATGATTAGTTTTTTAGAGCATTCACACAAGGTTGGCGCCGGTGGCGACACCTACAATGTGTTGAAAATGAGGAAAGTTTCCAACCGATTTCCCATTCACAAACAGCAGTTGACTGGCGTTGCCTGCTGAAACGATGTTCTGATGCCTCGTGTAAGGAGGAGAAACGCGTACCATCCCGTTTCCGACTTTGATAAAGGTCGGATTGTAGCCTATCGCGATTGCGGTTTCATATCGCGACATTGCTGCTCGTGTTGGTCGCGATCCAATGACTGTTAGTAGAATATGGAATCGGTGGGTTAAGGAGGGCAATACGGAACGCCCTGTTGGATCCCAAGGGCCTCATATCAGCCGCGATGGAGTAGCCGAGTGGTCTAAAGCGTCTCGCTGCGGAGCGCGCGGTTGCTCGCCGTGGAGGTTCGAGTCCTCCCTGGGGCATAGGTGTGTGTGTTCGTCCTTAGGTTAGTTTACCTAGGCGGACTGATGACCAAGCAGTTTGGTCCGATAGATTTACAAACATTTGAACATTGCATCATATCACTAGCAGTCGAGATAACAGGCATCTTATCCGCATGACTAACGGATCGTGCAGCCACATCTCGATCCCTGAGGCAACAGATGGGGACGTTTGCAAGACAACAACCATCTGCACGAACAGTTCGACGACGTTTGCAGCAGCATGGACTATCAGCTCGGAGACCATGGGTGCGCTGCATCACAGACAGGAGCACCTGCGATGGTGTACGCAACGACGAATCTGGTTGTACGAATGGCAAAATGTTATTTTTCCGGATGAATCCAGGTTCTGTTTACAGCATCGTGATGGTCGCATCCGTATTTGGCGATACAGCGGTGAACGCACATTGGATGCATGTATTCGTCATCGCCATACTGGCGTATCTCCTGGCGTGATGGTATGGGATGCCATTGGTTACACGTCTCGGTCACCTCTTGTTCGAATCAACGGCACTTTGAACAGTGGGCGTTACATTTCAGAAGCGTTATGAACCGTGGCTCTACCGTTCATTCTATCCCTTCGAAACCCTACGTTTCAGTAGGATAATGCACGGCTGTATGTACGTGCCTTTCTGGATACGAAAAATGTTCGACTGCTGTCCTGGCCAGCACATTCTCCAGATCTCTAACCAACTGTAAACGTCTGGTTAATGGTGGCCGAGCAACTGGCTCGTCACAATATACTCTTGATGAACTGTGGCATCGTGTTGAAGCTGCATGGACATCTGTATCTGTACACGCCATCCAAGCTGTGACTCATTGCGCAGGGGTATCCAGGCCGTTATTGCGGCCAGAGGTGGTTGTTCTGGGTACTGATTTATAAGGATCTATTCACTCAAATTGCGTGAAAATGTAATCACGTGTCAGTTCTAGTATAATATATTTACCAATGAATACACGTTTGTCATCTTTATTTCTTCTTGGTGTAGCAATTTTAACGGTAGTGTAGTTCTGATATCCAATCCTCGTCAACTGAACTGCCGTTTCCTTCTGGAATACTTAACTTCGGAATTTCTGCCTGACCATGATATAATAACTTTCTGTGTTCCCAGGTCATTTCCAAGTATACCATACCCACTTTAGATGCTAGATCCAGTTGTTAAGTGTTTAGGAGAAAAAAAAAAACAGTTGTGCCAATTGTTTATATTCGACTGGTTTCGGTACTAACTGCCACCAAAAGGATATTGTACACTGTACATTAATTGGTCCAAAAATATATTCTCGCCAAAAGCGGCCACGTGAACTCTAAAGTGCATGCTGACATTTAGTTGATACTATATAATTCTGTCTTCTCATAAAATATCAAAGTAACAACCTCCAGGTACTATATGCCCCAATTACAAAATAACTTGTACTATATTTCGGTTATGGGCCATGATATCGATTGCTTAACAGCACAACCTCTTTTTATATATTTATTTTGTTCCTTTCTGGTTTTGTACAGCTGTGCTGCAGTGCAATAGATGGATATTCTGGCCCATATCCATAATGTATTGCCTGGAGACTGTTACCATAATTGATACCTATCACAATATGGATTTAAATATAATGTCTGTACGTATTTTGTACTTGATGAAGCAGATGTAATTTTGAATCGATTAATGTACAATGTACCGTTGAGATAGTCGGTACAGAATCCGGTCTAGAGTAAAAATTAAAACTGTACAGCTGTTGGCAAAAGAATGAGTTTTATATTTCATACTAGCTAAAAACCCGGCGTTACCCGGGTATTTATTTATTTATTAATTTATTGCTGCCTTGAGTTAGATAGAAGGAATAGGAGAAGTAATATCTCCTTTTTTCTAAACACATATTATATATTTATCAGAGAATGTATAAAAAATAACGCTGTCTTGCATAATGTAAGAAATTATACGTACAGTATCCAAATAAAGAAAGATAGCAATCAAAATACAAATGGAATAAAAATTCGCAAGATCCCATATTTATTGAGTTAAACGTTGTAAAATTGAATAATTTTTCAGGCACGTATTTGTGTGAGTGCTGTATGTCTCTAATATCTGTTGAGAGAATAATTTGTAGTAATGAAGTAATAGATTAAAACTTGGTCCGTGTTTGGGCGCTTTTCTATGAACGTTACTGTTTATGTGCTCATGTCTCATGAACTACGTGTCGTACCGTGGTACAATTTAGAAGGTACATTCAGCCACATGTGTGTATACAGTCTGTAAAATTTCTTGCGGCTACAATTTGTAGTGTACAAATTATAAATTATAACGTCATACCGAATACCGTAGTTTTAGTCCGTCAACAGCAGAAAAGTAGTAAGCGAGAAACATTTTTCCTTTCATAATTTTGCTATGTTTGTCAGCGACAAAAAATTCAGTGAAGATTGGTAATTATGTTTAACGTCGGTTGCAAGTGGTTAAGTGTGAAGTGTGTGAATAAAGTCTCGTCACATTATGTAGTAGTCTCTTGCAACTATATTGTTTACAAGGTCATGCCTGATGCGACAGTTTTACGGTATCCTACAGCGAAACTGTTGTGAGTGTTAGACTTCTTTTCGTTTCATCATTTTGCTGGGGGGAGAGGGGGCAGTTACAAAAAGCTTCATAAACGTCCCACATTACATGAAAACCTTGTTACAGGTCCCTAACTACTCCCATTTTCCAATAATTGACGTATAAATCTGGGTATTCTCAGGCGGTTGCCTCATTATTTATGACGTCGCATCTGCTCAATCATGAGTCTTGCTCTTGGGTCAGGAACCTTCGTGGGCGTACGGTGAACAGTTCACTAAAGTTTCATTGCAATCGAATAAATGGTTTATGAATACATAGAGGACATACAGGCATTCATTTTGTGGACATAGATTATGTCTTCTGTGTCTTCACCAGAAGGGCATTCCAATGCCCCGTGGTTTGTATCTCCCTTTACTTATCGGATTACGTTTCTACACCATCATGTTGTTTCTCTCTTTGTCATCTGTTCCTAAGTTGACATGCCTATGGGAACTATTGTTGTTAGCGTTGATCTTTTGTGTAATATCACGGAAACAACCCAGTCTCTGCCTGTTTTTCTATCCATAACGATAACCCTCCCCCTTTACACCATTTTCTGCTGGTTTTCATATTATCCGATATTCTTCAGACCAAATATTCTTATATTGTTTTACTGACTCCCATTACATATAGAGGCTTTTCATATATTCTAGCTAGTTGGTTCTCGATCATAATGGTGTATTTTAGCCTTTTATAAGAAATCAGAATTAATGTGAAATAAATTCTGCATTTCCTTTCCACAATAGATTCTGAATCCGATTTTAGATGACGTTTTTTTCGCTGTACAATTTGTAACCAACTAGTATGGGTGCTTCGCGAGTCTTTTTTTTCCCACACCAAATGAAATTCTTCAGCAGAATTTTTTTATATGAATAAAATTTTAAAGTGTCAAAGCACATGTTTTACATTTTAATACATCTGCTTTGCTTTAATCAGTGTTAATTTTTCATGCGGAAAATGTCCGTATTTGGTTTTATAATTACGCAGAGAACCCGCACACTCGAGAGCCAGTCTGCAAAACCAAATAGACTCTCATCTGCATGTCTTCTCTGTCAGTACGCATTCTCTCCTATCATTCCTACCATTATTATTAGCAAGTGATAAATTATTAAGACAGAATCTATGACTAAAACGTTATTAAAAACACTCTCCATTAAAACATTAGTTAACTGAAGTTATATTATTCATTGTTGTTGTTGTGGTCTTCAGTCCGGAGACTGGTTTGATGCAGCTCTCCACAATACCCTATCCTGAATAAGCCTCTTCAACTCCACATAAGAACGGCAACCTGCATCTCCCTGAATCTGCTTACTGTATCCATCTCTTGGTCTTCCTTTGCAATTTTTACCCCACACACTTCCCTCCAATGCTAAATTCACAATTCCTTGATGTCTAAGAATGTGTCCTACCAATCTATCCCCTCTTTTAGTCAAGGTATGCCAGAAATTTCTTTTCTCCCCAATTCTGTTCAGTACCTCTTCATTAGCTACGCGATCCACCCACCCAATCTTCAGCATTCTTCTGTAGCACCATATTTCAAAAGTCTCAATCCTCTTCCTGTCCGCACTGTTTATCGTCCATATCTCACTCCCATACAAGGCAACACTCCATACAAATGCCTTCAGAAAGGACTTCCTTAGGCTTAAATCAATATTCGATGTTAACAAATTTCTCTTTTTCAAGAACGCTTTTCTACCCATTGCCATTCTGCATTTTATATCTGTACTGCGACCATCATTTGTTATTTTACTGCCCAAGTAACAAAACTCATCTACCTCCTTTATTGCTTCGTTTCCCAATCTAATTCCATCAGCATCACCTGATTTTCTTACACTGCACTCCATTACCCTAGTTTTGCTCTTGTTAATGTTCATCTTATATGCTCCTTTCAGCACACTGTCCATTCCGTTCAATTGCTCTTCGAGGTCCTTTGCTGTATCTGACAGAATTACTATGTCGTCGGCAAAACGCAATGTTTTTAATTCTTTCCCCTGAACTTTAATTCCTTCACCAAATTTCTCCTTGCTATCCTTCATGGCTTGCTCAGTGTACAAATTGAATAACAATGGAGAAAGACTACAACCCTGTCTTACTCCCTTTCCAAGCACTGTATCCCTTTCATGCCCTTCAACTCTGACAACCGCTGTCTGGTTTTTGTACAAGTTGTAAATAACCATACGCTCCCTATATTTTACTCCTGCTTGCTTCAGAACTTGAAAGAGTTTATTCCAATCAACATTGTCAAAAGCCTTCTCCAAATCTACAAAAGCTAGAAATGTAGGTTTGCCTTTTCTTAATCTATCTTCTAGGATAAGCCGTAAAGTGAGTATTGCCTCCCGTGTTCCTACATTTCTCCTGAACTCAAACTGATCTTCCCCGAGATCGGATTCTACCAGCTTTTCCATCCTTCTGTATATAATTCGTGTTAATATTTTGCAACCATGACTTATTAAACTGATGGTTCTGTAGTTTTCACACCTGTCTGCACCTGCTTTCTTTTGAATGGGGATTATAACATTTTTCTTAAAGTCATTATATATTACTCATTATATTACATAATCACAATACTATTATTTGTGGAGATGGACGTTTAGTCAATATTAAAAATAACTTCAAAATACTGGCGAATGTATATTAATAAATGTAATGATATTCTTTGTTACATGAACATATCTTGATCCTGGCTGGGCTTACCTTGGCTTGGCGTTCTCAGATGTGACTGTTGCTACTTGTGAAGTCCCGTTGACCATAGTCATTAGAGAATGAATAGTGATTCGTTGGTAGAAGAGCTATACAAAAGCCGTTGATAACTAACATTATTCTCTGTGACGTTGCTCAGCAAGTACCCTACATTAGGAGTTACTAGTAGTTAGTACAAATTTTTCCGCGTTTATAAAGTTCTAAATTTAATTCCTGTGATTATCATTGCATTTTCATGTTATATTTCATGGGTGCATTGACCGCTATCACCTAAACAACATCCCATTGTTTGTTACTGAAACATTGGTTTGAAACAGAGATAAAATTCGTGTCCTTTCCTCAAGGATGAGCGTGAGACCGTATATTACCATCAGGTGACAGGTATTTACGTTTATTGTTGGCTGTGGATTCAGAAAAAAACTTTATTAGTCCAGAAAGCGAGTATAATCGTTATTGGTAACAAGTTTCAGCTCAATCAAGTAACAACAGATCACCAGAAATATATTTCCAGCCATCTAGATCTGGAATATATAAATGACAATAAGTTGAAAAGGACAGTTTTCCCTTTAAGAGTGTAGAAAAAAACATTACGTTCTCTCCTAGTCATTTGCAAATCAAGAAACTTACAGCACACATTGTACGCATTAACATAAAAATGAAAATCATCTGAAAAAGATTCATTGTTCAAGTCGCATACGATTTATCAGAAAGCAGAAGCAGTACGAGAACGGGGACTGGGTTTAAAGTGAGACAAGGAAATGCTGTGTGGTAGAAATTTGCATAGCGCATAATTTAGCCTTTGTCGTGTCTCCTGGTTTAAGAATCATGATCGACGTTTGTGTACGTTTCTTTTTTTTTTTTTTGACACAAAAAAAAAAAAAAAAAATGTGACAATGAAGCCCTGAAACCTTGAAGCTATGCATCAAGTATAATCCCCATAACCGAAAACGCTCTTTGGAAACGCTATCTGAGATGAAATCAAACACGCACTTACTTACACTGTTCACCGTAACGGGACAGAAATTGGCTTGCACAGCTAACGATTGTAAGATGAGGACCCCCCTTCACGTAGGTACCTCATACTTTCGATAGTGCGAGGGCAGTATGTCGACTGTTTACGCGCCGGGCGCGCCACCTGTGAGTAAGCAGAGCATTTCAGATGTACAAATGTTTGCATTTTCATGTTATTTTCCAGGTGTTCATTGACCGTTATCACCTAAACACATCCCATTATTTGTCACAAAACATTGGTTTGAAACAGAATCGCGACAACCGCGCCGGTATGGCATTCTTAAATTTGACGACGCCAACAATGAATGAAGAGGATAATATCGGCCTCCAGTGATGTCAGAAAATATTGTGAAAATACTGGCCGTAAGTATAAATGCACGACAAAATCCGTAAACATCTCACATTTGTGTTAACGGAAGAGTCTATTCATATTTCTGCCAGTGCAGTTTTTGTTTGCTAGTTGTCATCAACCTCAAAGTGTCACATGAATGTGCCATTATTGAGCAGCCTAATTAACTGCATCTACGATATAAACTGCTGCACCAAAGTACTGATGAGCCTTATGCAACACGGCCAATCATATTTTATTTATCAGTTCTGACAGTAACAGCATTGTTTACCGATTTAGGCTGGAGTGTTGCACGTTTAAGTACTGATTCTAAATGGTATCAAAACAACCAAGCTTAAATTTCTATCAGTATTAATAACACGAGGTTTGGAATTTAAATAGTGACAACTATTTATTTACAACCGATACAAAAGCGTTACATGTTTTGCGTGAGGCCGTTCCCCGTCGGGGTTAGAACCCCCCCCCCCCCCTCGGGCATGGATGCTTATGCCGTCATTAGTATAAGGTATTTCATAAGTTGTAAGAGTAGGGACTGATGACCCTGCAATTAAGCCCCATACGCTTTACAAACGATTGAACATTTCGTTACGTGTTTGCACATGTTACTGTCCTTCAAAGTAGTCACCACCGTTGTGTAAAACCGTTGTCAGCGATGTGGAAGGAGTAGTATACCGTTAGCAGAGCCTGTTCTGTTGATGGAGCGGTCTACTGCCTGTCAAATCTCTGGAACACCACAAAGTTCGTTTTGTCTACGTTTCAGGAAGGATCACATTATCCTATTTTTATATTTTTCTGACGGATCAATATACTTGATTAACCCCCTTTTTGCGTTTCATCATTAAGAGAGGTCCACTGTAGTAGATAATTTGTAATGATTTTGATTTTTAGAATTACGTATTGTATCTTGTACTTATACCTATGCATTGGTTCCTGAAAACAGTTTTCAGGCTTTGTACTTATTATAAAACAATTTATATCTATTTATCTAATAGACAGTGTTACACAAAGACCTAAGTAATTTTAACATTTAATAAATTTAATTTAGGAGAGTGTTTTGTGTTACTGAACCCCTAGTTCTTTTATAGTACAAGTAGTTCCTCCTGTGACAGCGGTTGCTGAACATTGTTTGTCGGAGAATCACGCGATGGAGTAGGAGTCTGGTATAGACGTCGAGATACTGGGATTGCTTCATTAGAGAGGCCATTGAAATTCGCACAAGTGACGACCTCATAAACCGTGACTGTGGCTATAATCTTAGCAAAGCTTGGGAACCAGCGATTCGGTTAATTAAGAATAAGTCTAACAAACGTAACGTAGTGACGACCACGGCGGACAGAGCTCTCACATCTACGTCATCTCAGACGCCACTGCGCGACCGCGGCGCGGGACCCGGACCGCGGAGGGGTCGCTCCGCAGGCCGAGGATATTTAAATCGCCCGCTACCGGGCTAGAACCCAGTTCCCTTCGAGCCGCCGTAGCGTGCGGATCTTCGTGCCTGCGCGTTTCCAGGAGCTCAGTCCGTCAGTTCACCTGATGATGGCGACATGTATGATCGCCGAAATATTGTGCCCGTTGGACACTGCAGACCGGAGAAAGACTTCTTCGGTTCTGTGGTGCGCCATCGGAGGCTCGAGTCCATAGGATAAGTTAGTTTAAATAGTTTGTAAGTTTAGGCACCCATGACCACTGCTGTTAGGTCCCATAACTTTACTAACATTTGAACATTTACACCCTTTTAGTTGTCTGTCAGACTGGCATTCATATCATAGCCTATACTTCTCAAGAGTATTTTTGTCTTAGATACGATGAATCAGTGTTTTCCAACCTGTGGATCGCGACTCCAGGGGGGGGGGGGTGTATACTTTTCGCATAGTTACACATTCTTCTACATATTTGTATTTACCTTCTGCTTCGAAAGTTTGCACTTCCTGTCAGTCTCATTTCTTAGTCGTCTGTACTCCATTTTCCCTCTTTCATTTACTGCTTTTTTACATTTTCTCCTTTCATCAATTAAATTTAGTATTTCTTGTGATATCCAAGGAATTTTTGTAGGTTTTGCCTTTCTACCTATTTTGTCCTCTGCTGCCTAAACTATGTCATCTCTGAAAGTTATCCTTTACTCTTCTACTGTATTATTTCCCCCGTTTCCGTCAATTGTTGCCTAAAGCTTCCTCTGAAATTTTCAAGAACTTCAGGTTCCTTCAATTTATCCAGGTCCCATCTCCTCATTTTCCTACCTTTCTGCGGTTTCTACAAGTTTCAGCCTACAGTTCATACCCAATACGATAGGGTCAGAGTCTATGTCTGCCCCTACGTATGTCTTACAGTTTAAAACCTGGTTCCGAATTCTTTGTTTTACCATTATAAAATGCATCTGGTACCTTCCGGTGTCTCCTGGTCTCTTCCAAATATATAACCTTGTTTCGTAATTCTTAAACCAGGTATGAAAATTAAAAAAATGTTCAAATGTTTGTAGAGCTTAAAGGGATTTAACTACGGGGTCATCAGTCCCTAAATTTACAAACTACGTATGAAACAACCAATACTAAGGACGGCACAAATATCCATGCCCGAGGGGAGATTCGAACCCCCGACCGTAGTGGTCGTGTAGACCGTGACTGGCGCGCCGCAGTAGAAGTTTCAGTTTTTGTTTCCTCAGCAAGATATGGTCAATTGGGACTGAATCATACCCATTGGTTGAGGCAATAAACTTTATTGTGTTCTACTCTACCTTGAAATTTTCTTTGGACATTGGATTAGGTAGGAGAGGGTCCCATCAGAATTAACTTTTCCTCTCCCTTAACTGACTGAACACTTTCCTTTACCAAATATTTCTTCGATCTCCTCATCATCAAACCTGTACTAGAGTGGTCGGTGTTGGCTTCGTATCCATCTTGACTACTATAACGTAATCACTGCGATACTCATAGTAGTTTACCCCCATTCCTATTTTCTTATTCATTATCATACCTACTCCTGTAATACCTTCAACTGATTTTGTATTCAGAATCCTTTACTCACCTGATCAGAAATCTTGTTCCACTTTCCAACGAACTTCACTAAACCCCTCCATATCTAACCTCAACCTATCCATTTCTCTCACCTCCCTACCGGATTAAGGGATCTAACATTCCACGCTCCGATCCGTAGAATGTTAGTGTTGTGTTTCCTGATGACCACATCCACCTGAGTAGTCACCGCCTGGAGATCCGAATGGGGGACTATTTTGCCTCCGGAATATTCCATCCGAGGAGATGGCATCATCGTATATCCATACAGTGGAGCTGCATGTCCTCGAGAAAAGTAACGGCTATAGTTCCCCCTTGTTTTTAGCCGTTAGTAGCAACTGTGTGGCAAAGCCACATTAGTTGATATTACAGGGCCAGCTCAGTCAATCATTCAGACAGTTGCTCGTGTGACTACTGAAATGGCTGCTGGCCCTCTTCAGGAAGCACACGTTTGTCTGGCCTCTCCACAGATACCTCACAGCTGCGGTTGCACCTACAGTACCGTTATTTGTGTCGTTGAGGCACGTAAGCTACACCACCTTGGCAATGTGTGTTTCCATTGTGGTGGGCTTATGTCTCAGGAATATCTTTGCTTTACCCTCCCGATCCAAGTAGTGGCGGTAAATTTAAAATTGCTTGATTTTGTATACAGTTAAAGACTATTAATAACTTACTTCCATTCATTTGAGTGTAAGAAACTTTACATATTATCTTATTTAACATTCATGGAATTTTTGGCGATTAACTTCCATCTGAAACGTGGACTGGAGCATAGCTGTAAATGTAACTTTGATAGCGCAAAACAGAAACAAAGCTTGGTCCCGTCATTCAGAAAAGACAATTTAAATTTTTGATTGAACAATAATTAAGAACATAGTGCACTGAAAGAGCAATACCAAGGGGCACGATAACACTGCATTTTCCAAGGTTGCATCGTGAAATTAGTTCAAATGTTTTTAAAGCTTATGGGACTTAACTGCGGGATCGTCAGTCCCTAAACTTACAGACTTCTTACACTAAGGACAACAGACAAAGACAACACAAACATCCATGTCCGAGGAAGCAGTGGCGGATACAGAATTTGTTTCTGGAGGGGGGGAGGGGGCGGAGCACAAGCCTGAGGAGGGTGAACACACACACACACACACACACACACACAAAGACACACACACAGACAAACACACACACACACACACACACACACATATATATATATATATATATATATATATATATATATATATATATATATATTTGTGTGTGTGTGTGTGTAACTGATTCTGAGCTTTTCCAGTGGGTATGTGTGAATCTCTGTACAGAGGAAGCCATGTGAAATTGGCATAGGTTTCTTTACATATTTACTACTTTGGAATAATTGGATTATAAGACTGACCACTTGAAAATGCAAGCAATTGTACAATATGGTCAAAAAATGTTTCGTACATATTAAATGAGGCAAATGACTTAATGGTGACTGTACAAAAACGTAGCACATATTGTTTCAAAACAAAGTTCAAATGTTTGTAATCCGAAGGTACCGAACTGCTTACAATCTACTTCTAAGGGCAAGATAGACACCCATGCCCGAGGGAGGACTCTGGTGGAAATGGCCGAGTACTCCACGACGTTGCGTCCCAGATCACACGCCCATTCCCTTGAGGCATACATGTTTTGATAAATTATTAATCTTTTCACTGTTTAATGTGGTTGAATTATTGTAATCCTTTTTTCATCATAGGAACTTGAGAATGACGCCATAGTGCGTCGAAACTAGTAGTGCATTGGTAATTAGATGGAAGTATATTAATTTGACAAGCGAAGACGGTTTTACCTGGTGATGCCAGCAGCACAAAACATCTGCACTACTTGAAGGACATCCATTTATTTCGGATTGCCGGCCGCTGTGGCCGAGGAGACTGAGGCGCTCCAGTCACGGTCTGCACGGCCACTACGGTCGGGGGTTCGAATCCCCCCTCGGGCATGGATATTTGTGCTGTCCGTAGTTTTAGCTAGTTCATAAGTAGTTTGTAAGTTTAGGGACTGATGACCCCGTAGTTAAGTCCCGTAAGGTTAACAAACATTTGAACATTTTTTTTATTTCGGATTGCTGCCAACGTTACGCTGCCCCTAGACGCGAAATATTGCTGCACACAGGGTTACGGGTAACGTTTCCAACACTGCAACGCTGCTTTTCGCTCACTGCCTTCGCCTCCCGCCAGCCATGGCACACGGCTCCTGCCCCTACCAACAGCCAGCGCACGAATCGTCAACTTACCGTGGACAAACAATACTGTATCCGGTGTAGGTGTTTCATTATCAAACAATGCAGAAATTGGAAAACAGCGTATCTTAAAAGGTCGCCCACTTAAGGATTAGAAAAAAAACAGCCAGTAAATACCAGTATGTCGCGCTAAGTTTGATATTCCCTCAAAAACTGAAATCAGATTTCCTGTGTTTGCGTAGTACTGAATCAATTTCTTCTTTATTCTTTGTAAAGTTGCTATGTATGCAAAACGAGATAAGTTTTCAAGAAAGCTTTTGCGATCAACAAAATTACACTTGAAACTTCCTGGAAGATTAAAATTGTAGGCCAGAAACGAGATTCAAACTTGGGACCTGTGCCTTTTTCTGGCAAGCGCTCTACCATCTGAGCCATCATGGCACACTTCACAGTCCGTCCACAAAACTTTATTTCTGCCAGTATCTCGCCTCCTACTTTCTCTTCTGTGAACCTTTCAGGACTAGCACTCCTCATTCTGGAAACATACCTTAGACTGTGGCTGTGGCTAAGCCATGACCCCACCACATCCTTTCTTCCAGGAATGTTAGTCCTTCAAGGTTCGCAGGAGGAATTCTATGAAGTTTGGAAAAATAGGAGGGGCGAAATAGGTAGAAGTAAAGTTGTGACGACGAACTGTGATGTCTGTCGGGATAGTTCAGACGGTACAGCGCTTGCCCGCGATAGTCAAAGTTCGCAGGTTCGAATGCCGGGTACAGCACACAATTTTAATGTACCAGGAGTTACATATCGGCGCACACTCCACTGCAGTGTGAACATTTGATTCTCACTAGAGTGTGTTTCAAGAAGAATTTCTACTACCATGAAAATCCTTTGTATCTGATGTGTGGAAAAATGCCGTTCAAATTTCTAATGTACTCCAATAACTGGAAAATCGAAACGTGTTGCTTCAAATAAAATTGTTTATAATGGGTGGGAGAACCAATATTTAGTGTCTAGGGAAAGAATCTGATAAATCGTTTACTGAAAACATCTGAATGCGCCAGCCTGATCGCAGCCCTTGAAATCCAGTTTTCTTTTTTATTTATTTATTTATTTATTTATTTTCGTAATTAAAACCTTTAACTTTATCTACTTATGACTGAAACATACAGAATAGCTCATTTATCTCCGAAGCAATCACGAAACAATAAACAACTTTCATTTATTTTTACGGTAAATTACTGACAAAAAATGTTCAAATGTTTGTAAAGCTAATAGGACTTAACTACGGGGTCATCAGTCCCTAAACTTACAAACTACTTATGAGCTAGCTAATACTAAGAACGGCACAAATATCCAAGCCCGAGGGGGGATTGGGACCCCCGACCGTAGTGGCCGCGCAGACCGTGACTGGAGCGCCTCAGTCCCCTCGGCCACCGCGGTCGGCGACAAAACAAATAAATAAATAAAAATAAAATAAAAAAGCAATTAAATAGGAGCATAAGAAGTCATAACATTATGTTAAGCCGGCCGCGGTGGCTGAGGGGACTGAGGCGCTCCAGTCACGGTCTACAAGGCCACTACGGTCAGGGTTCGAATCCCCCCTCGGGCATGGATATTTGTGCCGTCCTTAGGATAAGCTATTTGATAAGTAGTTTGTAAGCTTAGGGACTGATGACCCCGTAGTTAAGTCCCATAAGCTTAACAAACATTTGAACATTAAAAAAAATTTTTGAACATTATGTTAATTACAGGGATTTTGCATGTTTAAACTCACAATTACATACTGCCCGTAAGTAAATGATAGGTATTCTAATGCTAAGATCCTTTCCTCCCTCCCTTCCTATCTCTCTCTCTCTCCCTCCCTCCCTCCTGCCTTCTCTCTCCCCGCTCTTTTCTCTCTCTCTCTCTCATTTTTCGTCGGCCCGTCTAGGGGGGGGGGGGGGTTCACATGCCCCTGTGCCCACCACCTTGAATCCGACGCGGGAGGCTGCGCGATTCGCAACGTGGCGCTCCAGACCGCTCGGATACTTCAGCGCGGCTCCGTGAAATTAGTGACGTCTAATACTTCAATAGAACATAAAAGTACAAAAAGCACAAAAACGTGCCATAGCTGTTTTGATACATCTACACAAAACGTAAGTATATTTCCGTTACGACTTTTAATTAAAATTATAAGACCGGATAAACTGTGAACGAAACTTCGAATAATTCTGCCGACTGGTACCGCTGTTAGTATAAATGAAAGAGCGACCTTCGCGTTCTACGAAATTAGGCGGGATACAGCTCGCTGCGTGAAAGTTACAGTTCTTGCCAGCTCTCCTCATTACGGCTTTCGAATACTAAACTTTCTGAAAAGGCCCGGAGCAGTGAATGTACTTCATCCGCAGCTTTCTCGATACACGCGGCCCGTACATTCGAATTTGCCGAGAAAGGATATTAAAGCTAACGGCGCAAGCAGAGCGCTCCGCCAGTGATTCATATTCTGCAACAAACCGTGCTTGGAACAGATTCGGAGTCTGTTCTGCTATTTATTGCCCCGTGCGGCCCTTTGCTTTCGACTTTGGAAATTCACCGCTAATGCGCACCGCTTTTCTGAGATACGATTCACTCTTTCTTAAATGATTGTTATCGAGAGACGGTGGAACTTGGTAACGCACAGAGAAGAGATAAAACGTAGGATAATGCTCGGTGAGGTACTCCAGACCTTTAAAACACAGATTTCACCAGTTATTCTGTGACTTGGATTCAATATCGGCGGAGAAAGGAAGCATCTTGTTCAGTCTGAAAGGTGATTCTCTTTTCTTCTACATACACTCCTGGAAAATGGGAAAAGAACACCATGAATTCTTCGACCCATCAGAAGAAAACTTTACTCACACATACTTGAGGACATTCATAACACAGAATCACACAGACTGAGTCATAAGCACGTAAGTCACTAAAGCGTGCGCTTTTCAACGCTAGCATCGTGTATACCCTCCTTTTGCAGCGATTCAAGCTGCTGTTCTCCAGCCGGCCGAGGGGACTAAGGCGCTCCAATCATGGTCTGCACGGCCACTACGGTCGGGGGTTCGAATCCCCCCTCAGGCATGGATATTTGTGCCATCCTTAGTGTTAGTTAGTTCATAAGTAGTTTGTAAGTTTAGGGACCGATGACCCCGTAGTTAAGTCCCATAAGCTGTACAAACATTTGAACATTTGAACATTTGCTATTCTCCCATGTAGATGATCGGAGAGTTGCCTAATGAAGTCTTGGGTGTATGCACAGTAGCAAGACTGGTTGAATAATGGTTTCAATAAACTTAGCACTGTTCAGTTTTCTCTTGACTATCACCACAGTAGAATGACCCGATTGGTATACGGTTCCTTACAGCCTGGTGGTGATTGTTGGCCCCGTGTGCCTTTGACGTATACACTCCAGAATTTCACAGTGCCGCGGTGGAGTAGCCGAGCGGTCTAAAGCGCCTCGCTGCGGAGCGCGCGGTTGCTCGCCGTGGAGGTTCGAGTCCTCCCTGGGGCATGGCTGTGTGTGTGTTTGTCCTTAGGTTAGTTTACCTAGGTTTAAGTAGTTTGTAAGCTACGGACTGATGACCACGCAGTTTGGCCCGATATACAAACAATTGAACATTATTTTGAATTTCACAGTCCCCATGTTTTCAAATGTTTGTAAATCTATCGGAATCAATTGCTGCGTTATTAGTCCGTAGCTTACAAACTACTTAGTCCGTAGCTTACTAACCACTTAAACTAAGGTAAATTGTTGTAATGAAAGTTCCAGATCGCTGCTTATACTTTACTAAATAATGCTACAGCTGTTTCAGCTTTTTGCCATTATCAAGCGCGTCTACGATGTTCTGACGTTAGTTACCAACATCTGGCGTGACTGTTGTAAAAACTGCTGTGAAATAATCACGTATTTCGCAGTTGGGTATGTTTTTAGTTGTCAGGTTTTATGCATCTTGTTACGCTGTGACTTTAAGTTACAGAAAACTTTTTATATTTTGTGTAATTAGCAACATTTCTGCCAAAGATTCTAATTACAAAAAAGATAAAAATATAAGGGGCAAGGGACAAGGCTTAGCACAGGCTCTTCTAGGAAGGAGGGATGTAGTTAGTGTAGTTAGCCGATGATTCATGGTCTGCAGCACGACACTGCATTACCGATGACATCGTCCAGCTTGTTAATGCACTCACTACCTACTACCACCGAGTGGCACTGAAAGCCTTAACCGCCGTGGTCAGACGACGTCCAGCTGTACATGCGGAACTGGTTCAGAACTTACCCCCAGGAATTTTATGAGACCGCTATTCACCGCCTTATGTCACAGTGGGACAAGTACTAACATACAGGTACCGGCACTGGTTTCTGTATTGATGTCTCTGTTTACTGCCCCTTATATCCTGACATGCTTAGTTCCACCACAGTCGCAATGTATTGAACGGTAAAGTTAATGAAAGAATTCTTGCAAAGATACAGTCAAATCAGCACCTACTCTAGTTTGAATTCCTGTGGCTGTGTGAAATGGGAAAACAATCGTATAAGTTTTCTTAGAAAATCACCATTTATTTGACCGTTTCCTGCGTCAGCTGACATATCCGACGGTTTATCGAAAATGCAGCAAGCACCGTGTAATTGCCCTTGAAGTACAGCAAGAGTTTTCTACAGTACGTCAATATACTCCCCACCACCACCCTTTGGCAGTAGCGGAGCTAAGGGGGTGCGGGGATTGCGGTCCGCACCGGGTACCAACTCCAAGGAGGTGACAAAACTTGCCACAGGTTTCTTTTTTTTTTCTTTTCTTTTCTTTTTTTTTCTTTTTTTCCACGCTAATGTACCATTGTTAATGGTCTGAACCGACGAGGCTGTTGCCATTCTTGGTCTATTATCGTGAGTGACCGGACGCCAGAGTTTTCTTTCGCAATATTCAGAAGATCGAATGAAATATTTATTCATTTTCACGTAAGTAAATTGAATTATTTATCATTCTTTTTAATACAACTTTTTCTTCCTATAGTTGTAAGAAAGATAACAAGGGGTTTCTTTTCTGTTGATGCCAAATGCATGAATTTTTTTCTTTTTAATGATTTTTTTGAAAATCAGATGTTTCTCCCAGCTTTAAAAGTGATTACGATACTTATTTAGATGTTGTTGCCACTTTTAGAGTATAAACGGTCACTGTGTTCCTATTTCGTGATTTGAACCTTAAAATAAACGGCCATTTACTTTGTGCTAGGGTGTTCAAGTGGTCAAACGTGCATGAACTAGTCTAGCATAAAACCAGAACTGTTTTCCGCCGTGGCTATCAATGGGTACGTTATAATGTTCATTGCAGAGCTTTCCGACCTGGATGTCACGACACCCAGGGGTGTCGCGTAGTGCCACTAAGGGTGTCGCAACAACAGTAAGATCTTAAGATAAAATAAGACAGAACATTGTGGAAAAAATACTAAACATCCTTCAGTTCGTTCAGTGTGCACTTTAAGTACAAGTGAATAATGAAAATTGATATTCCTTCAAAGTATCATTTATATAGATAAATCTTTCTAATTAAAATCAGAGTGTTTCTTGTAAATCTTTGTATATTCGAAATGGTGTCGCGACTAGGAAGAGTTTGAAAAGCTCTGGTACAGTATGTAAGAAAAATGGTAGAAAATTACAACAAAAAAAATACCATATGGGTTTATTATTTGTTGCAACTGTGACGTCAAATAGAACAAAATGTTCAAATGTTCGTAGAACTTATGGGACTTAACTACGGGGTCATAAGTCCCTAAACTTACAACCTACTTATGAACTATCTAAAACTAAGGACGGCACAAATATACATTGCCCGAGGGGGGATTCGAACCCCCGACCATAGTGGCCGTGCAGAAAGTGACTGGCGCGCCGCAGACCGAGCAGCCTCTCCGGCCGGCTAGAACAAATCGCCTTACTGTTTGCTGTTCGTTAATATCTGACCTCCGTAAAAAAAGCATACAAGCATTTTCTCCTATACAGTAACGTACAACTGATTACTAACTTATTGCATTTCAGGAAGATTGCTCTTTTAAGCAATATTTGCCTTAAAATCTAAAGACAACTAAGAAGTGTTTGCTATAACACAATATGGAGATTTCTATTTGCTTGTGGTCGAATCCTTTCGATTTGGGAAGGACACCTGTGACGAGATGGGTATTCCTGTCGAAAAAAATAAGAAATATTAGGATAAAGAAAATGATGCCTTGGGAAAAGGCTGCAGACGAGACGCTGACTTTGCATCAGGAACTGAGAAGGTCAATGTTAAGAGTGCATCGATAGTTCCAACAAGAAATTGATACACGTTGCAGAAACATGGAGTGTATATCAGATCATTTTGCTGTTTTAGAGCCCAGAAATCCGATTCAGAAAAGGAACTTCCCATGATTGTAAAATTTTTAATTGACAATTACGATGAGATTTCTGAAGATGGTGTCCTAGCAGAATTTCTACGGCTGCGAAGATTTCTGCAGGCTGTTAATATCTCAAAAGAAAAATCTCTTTGATGGACATCTTTAAGAGTTTTACAGTTTGTTGTTGAATATGAAATTTCTGAATCTGTTCCGAACCTCACTTTGGGATTAAGATTTTTCTTTGTGTGTTTCGGTAGCGTCCTGTGAGAGAAGTTTCTCAAAGCTGAGACTCATTAAGAATTACCTTAGGTCTGCTGTGAGCCAAGCAAGACCCTCTAATTTGGCAATTTTGTCGACTGAAAATAGTGTGCCTAAAGTTACTGACTTTGACGATGCAATTTCAAAATTTCCTGCAGGGAAAGTTAGACGGGTGCATGTGAAAGTCACCAGTCATTAAGACAGTCTTTAGCTATTTGTTCTGCTTGATTAATAATCGAATAAACTCTGTTATTTATAAAAAATAGTTTTATTCATTTCCTTTCATACAGACTGTTTACAAACTAATTAACTTTCTATTTTACTCATTTCAGTATGTGTATCAAAAAATTTATTCCTCTCTCCTTGAAATTTTTTTCCATTCTTTCTAAGGTTGGCGAGAGTGGTGGTGGCGTTGGAGGGGGGGGGGTGACAATTGGATCACCGCAGCGGTGCCAAACTACGTAGCTACGCTACTGCCCTTTGGCCTTCCCCTCACACCACTATCACCTACTTCTCCTTCCCCCTCTATATATCCACCGTCTGTCCATCTCTTGCTTATGTCTTCTATTTCCTCCTTCCTCCTCTCTGTCATCCTCTTCGACCTGTCAATTTTCTCTATACGTCGTCGTAACTATTCAAAATGAAGAATTTTAATTTAGGAACTTACTTCAAATTTCGCGGTAATAAGAAGAAACGATCATAATGTTACTCCTACAAGAAAGCAAACAAATTAGCGACGTTGATAAACAATTTTAGCAGTATTCTTCTTTATATTCCACCGCAGGTAACTTCATTGAACTAGTAGTTGTGGCACTCTAGGAACCTGGTTTTCGTGTGTTACAGAAAATTAACCATTTAAGCATCAGCTTCCCTAGATTATTATTTAACTGTGGCATTTTTACCATAGCATCTGTTGGGTACACAGGGCAGAAGATGGTAGCTTACCATTTTCGATATTCACTAATTATGACAGTTGGAGATACGAAAGGAAACAAAGCGTTATGGAGATGAAAATGGATTCGTTCTTTTGGTATTCTCGATGTCTACGTAGCCACACCTATACTTCATTTGCATTCTGGATGAAAAAACGCACAAATCTCACCTTTCAACCTCTGTATTTCTCTTATTTTACTTTGACGATAATTGTTCGCTATCTAATTGAGAATCTACTGAATATCGTATATACATGTTGCCTCAACAAAAACTCACTTTCCCATTGACTCAATCGTCGAAGATGAATGGCGAGAATGGAATGGCCTCAAGATTGTAATATTAGATCACCGAAATCAGTAGCTTAATGCGTTAATTTTAAAATACAGATGTCGGAATTTATTCTTCCCAAAATGCTTTCATCATTTCCTTGACAGTCTCTCCAATGTTCGCCTTATTACAAAACTAACTACTTGTTTATATACTTCTTTTATAACTTCCATCAATCCTGTATCATAAGGATGCCATACTACGCAGTAGTAACTTAAAAAGAAATTTAAGCTTTCATTGAACTCCCTCTCGTACAAATTCTGATAAAAAGGAATGCCTTTGTGCCTCTCTCGACCAATTAAAACAATATTGGAATCTCCATCGTTCAGATTGAGATTAAAAATAATGCTTGTGCTCCCCTTTCGATCAATTAAAAAGATTATTTAATGTTTTCTGTTTGACATCGCATCACACAAAAATAAATCTTAAAATACAGATGTCGAACATCATTCTCACCAAAACGCTTTCATCATTTCACTGCCAGTCTCTCCTCTGTTCGCCTTAGTACAAAACCAACTACTATTCTTCATACTATTTTTATGTGCTCCATCAATCGCATATCAAAAGGATGCCACACTGTTGTTGTTATTGTTATCTTCAGTCCGGAGACTGGTTTGATGCAGCTCTCCACAATACCCTATCCTGAGCAAGCCTCTTCATCTCCACATAAGAACGGCAACCTACATCTGTCTGAATCTGCTTACTGTATCCATCTCTTGGTCTCCCACACACTTCCCTCTAATGCTAAGTTCACAATTCCTTGATGTCTAAGAATGTGTCCCACCAATCTATCCCTTCATTTAGTCAAGGTATGCCAGAAATTTCTTTTCTCCCCAATTCTGTTCAGTGATGCCACACTATGCAAAATTTTTTTAAAAAATAACATAAATAAAGCATTCATTGGATGCCCTCTCGTACAAATTCTGATAAAAAAAAGAATGCTTTTGTGCCATTTTCGACCATTTAAAAAAAGTATTGGAACCTCATAAAAATTGTGATTAAAAGTCTTCCTTAAAAAATATATTTAATGTTTTCATTTGACACCGCCTTCTACAAACACAGATTAAATGTCACTTCTAATTACTCTTGGCCAACCTGTAACATTTGTTAAATATCATTGTCAACACCAAGGCTGTGCGCATAGTGTGATATTTCATCACCCCGTAATTGCTTTCACTGGGATAACACTTGTTCTGTATACCTGTTCTGTTTATATCCTGCGGGGCCTCGCCACACATTTCGCCCGTCACGCACTTTGCAGGTCATTTGCTCACAGGATAGCCCAGGAGTTAAGTGCGTGACTCCGTGTGTATATTTGCTGACACTGTTGTCACGCGCCGGGCCACGTCCGCGGCGCGCATGGCACGCGTACACACGTGCGGGTCAGATCGCGACGCCGTGAATAATGCATCGGCGGAGAGGGGGCGCCACCGACGCTGACGTCGACGGCGCACAGTGCTGCGCCCGACAGATAGGCAGCCCGGCGCGCAGGTCGCCGCCGCGTGTCTAGATTACGGGCCGCATGAATTATTCAGCTGCCGTGTACGCTCGCGCGAGCGGACCGTTCATCTAAATTTCCAATATTGCCGAGCCGAGCCGGCATTAGAATGTTTATCGCTTGCTTGTGGCCTTGTTAGAGATCCCGGCGAACAAACAGCCGAGACATTTCCGCACTGGGCCGCGGCAGAACGCGCCAAACTTCCGGCTGCTGTTGGTTAGCCGCAATCTGAGGGCGCTAACGCTGCTGTGGCCGTTTTGGTGCTCGTACTTCGCGCGACAACTGAGGAGGTTTCATCCTATGTTTTCAGGGCACGTTTAGCCATCTATTTGATTATGAATGGTAGTGTTTGTCCGTCTATGCAACTACAAATAAAATGCGATTTTTCTCACTAGACGTTTCGTTTCAATGACAACAAAACATCATCAGTGGTCTGTAATAATAGAAATCTACGGTGTGTTTTGTGTTTGGATCGAAAACAGTTCGTTAGCGAAACTTCTCATGTAGGCCTAATGTTTTACATCCACACTCTGCAAGACAGATTGAAGTGCATGGCGGAGGGTTCATCGAACCGTTTTTATGATGTTTCTACACGGTTCCATTCTCTAATAGCTCGCGGGAAAAAGGATTACTTAAATCTCTCCGTTTTCGATCTGATTTCTCTTATTTTATATTCATCATCATGTCTTGTGGAAATTCTTTCAGCAATCAGTTGTAAAAATATATTTATTTATTTATTCGCAAATCTAGATTTCGACCACTGTGTGGTCATTATTTTAATTGTTTTTAAGCATTAATAATGACCACACTGTGGTGGAAACCTAGATTTGTGAATAAATAAATAAATATATTTTTTTACGATTGATTGCTGAAAGAATTTCCACAAATCAAATACAGTCTTGGAGCACCATGGAATCAAGCCTGATCATCATGTCTTCTTATGCAGGTGGGTGCTAACAGAACATGTTCGCTTTCGGAAGGGACAGTTGGAGGATGAAGTTTAAAGAAATGTCGACGCAACAAATAACGCCTTTCCTTTGTTACTTACAGAAATTTTAGTCTTATTTCCGCCTCACATCGTGGAATGCCTGTCTGTTTCAAGTAGTACCGCCGATTCTTCTTGCTGAGTCATTGTTTTTTCCACTAATTTCGCATTCACTATTGCACTGTCCATAAATGTTTGTCACAGATCAGATGTGTTTGTTTTGATTGTGACTGAGTCTACACCTTACATCAAAATTATACTACAACATAATTTATTATAAAACATAAAAATGGCGACTGTGGTGTTGGTAACACTGCAGTAACTCTCTGTGCAGACTCTGTCGCCATCAAAACAAATACGTCTGATCTGTGATAAAAAATTATGGACAGAACAATAGTGAAAGTGTAATTAGTGGGGAAAAAATGATGGAGCAAAATTACTGCCTGGAACAAACCGGCATTTCATGATTCGAGGAGAAAACAAGACTAAAATTTCCGTAATTAACAATACATTAGGCTTACTTTACATGTTTCGCCAACGACCTGTTTTCGATACAAAAACAGAACAAACTGTTTCCAGAATGAAACTTTCACTCTGCAGCGGAGAGTGCGCTGATATGAAACTTCCTGGCAGATTAAAATTGTGTGCCGGAACCGGGACTCGAACCTGGGACCTTTGCCTTTCGCGGGCAAGCGCTCTACCACGGAGCTACCCCGACACGACTCACGATGCCGCCTCACAACTTTACTTCCGCCTCCTACTTTCCAAACTTCACAGAAGTTCTCCTGCGAAACTTGCAAGACTAGCACTCCTGGAAGAAAGGATATGGTGGAGTCATTGCTTAGCCACAGCCTAGGGGTAGCTCAGTGGTAGAGCGCTTGACCGCGAAAGGCAAAGGTCCCAGGTTCGAGTCCCGGTTCCGGCACACAATTTTAATCTGCCAGGAAGTTTCATATCAGCGCACACTCCGCTGCAGAGTGAAAGTTTCATTCTGGAAATATCCCCTAGGCTGTGGCTAAGCCATGTCTCCACCATATCCTTTCTTCCAGGAGTGCTAGTCTTGCGAGTTTCGCAGGAGAACTTCTGTGAAGTTTGGAAAGTAGGAGGCGAGGTACTGCTGGGATTCGAACAAGGGTCTCCGGCTTACTAGAGTGTCGCGCTGACCATTACATTACAAGGGATACAGTCATGACTGCTCTCCCACGCCTCCAGTCGGACGCTAATTCTCGGGAGCAGAACGAAGGTTACCGGCAGCAGGATGGCTGAGTAGGCAGTGGGACCGAAACCTCCAGAGCAGGTGAGCAGGTAATATGTCTCCTCATTCTCATAGTTTTCTGCTCAGGTTTCAGAATAAAGTAAAACGCTCGATAGTGAACATTTCCTGGGTGGCTGTTGTAGATACTGTGAGGAGAACGAGAAAAATGGTAATTCAGAACTGTTCAAATGTTTCTAAAGCTATTTCACCAAACTGCTGCGGTCATCAGTCCCTAGACGTATAAACTACTTTAACTTACACTAATGACAACACACACACCCATGCCTGACGGAGAACTCAAACCTCCTACTGGAGTGGCCGACCAGTTCTTAGCATGTAGCTACTCCCACGCGGCTTCTGATTCAAATAGGCTACACTGTCGGATTCCAAACGTTTCTGAAAGGGTGATACAGAAATTATGGTATAAATCAGCTTTTAATACAGACTGGGAATGGAAAGGTTAATGAGAACATATGTGAATTTTTCTAGATGAATGATGCCTTCACGTGATAACAAGTAAACAAAACGACTGTGGTCTTCCTATAATTCGGCGACCGGCATCCTATCTACTCTTGTTCCTGATTTAATTCGTGACGAACGTTTTTTAATTCTTTACTTTTGTCTTTTTTTACCCTCTTTAATTCAGTGAGGTAGATTAAATCCTAGTGCGTGGTTTTTGTTCTTATATTGTTCCTGTCACCTCAAATTTTACAATATTTTTTTCGTATTTTATTTTTTCCAGACGTTCCTTTAGCTGAGAACGCAAGGACAAAGTGAAAATGCCAGAGGGGGCAATGACTCATCACATTGCGTTCCTTTATCATTGCTAATGACAGCCAAATACATAGCAGTCTTGTGATCTTTGACCGATCTCTTACATTAAAATAAATTTCCACCATCCCTAAAACACAACCATCTGATGGTAATACTGACATCGCAGCCTGAAGCTGTGTGAGCGCTGGAGAACTCTTACGTAAAAATAAGCGTGGTCATATAACTCGAAAGCAAAGATACAGTATACCCAGTTGTTGCCATCTTAAGTAACCTGTTAGCTGACCAATCAGTAATTGTTGGTACATCAGTGTCTGTAAGGTGTAAATATGCAATTTCATAATTTTATAAGTAATCTCAAAGAGTTATATGTACTTCATCAATATATATACGTGTATTGCATCATGTAATTTACAACTACAAGAGTCCTTGCGTATACATTGACGTCTCTCAATTTTACCTGCAGTTAAAGGAATTAATATGTATCATAATTTTCACAAAAGACTTAATTTATCTAGTCTCATTTAGAAACCAGGAATCAGCAACATTGTCTGCAATAATCACTCCGTTGTATTCTAGGTCTAGCCAACACGAAAGTGTCTATTCAATTCATGTTTACTGATGGTGAAACTATTTTCATTTTTAAATGAAAAAATTAAACTGACTTTCCTCTTTCCTGAATGAAGCTGATGCATCTTGTAATGTTAACCTCTTCAGTCCCAGTGCCAGGATTAATTTAATATTTTGAAAATGTCAGTATATGTATTAGGTTGCATAGGCATCATATTTCTCTCTTTTGAAATTTGGTAAATTTTCATTTTTCGAATGTTGATGGTACATGTGTACCTCGGGATTCAATCGTAAACACATTTCTTAAATTTTCTTAAGGGAACATACTGTACTTAAGGGTAAAATTAATTACAGTATGTTGTATTTGTACAACCTACAGATTTTATTTAGAATAAGAAATTTTACAATACATATTTACAAGTATTTGTTACTGCCAGATGGTTTTGAATGAGTCCCCATGACAACTTTAATCCCAACGTGATGCAAAATTTCTTATGCGGTTGGTTTGGAACTAAGTGAACTAGTCTGAACATATTTGAGGTTTGTCTAATATGTCAAAACCTCTCCGAATTCAACAGGAAAGAATTCAGTGAAAGATTACAAGTTTCATTTGGGTCCACTAGAATCACTTTCCTCTCCAGAGATGCTACAACGTCAGGCAAGCTAAAAAAGTAACTTACTTACTATGGATAGGCACCAAACCTACATTTTTCTTAAAATTTGATGTGAAAATTTACACATTTTGTTACAAATAAAGAAAGAAACAAAAATACATATCTTCAAAATATAGCAATACTAACCAAATAGCTCTTCACATCAAACCTCTTATGGATTTTTAAATATCATCATTCATTAAATCTTCAATGTTTTGATACTAAATTTCGTTAGGAGCATCACGAGGGGAGTCAGAATTCGTACACTATCGATTCATTACAGCAAATAAGTCATCCTCAGACACAGAATTGGAATATTTTGCAATGCTTCCATTTAGTATGTGTGATACCTCTTCATCACTTAGCACATGAGATGCCAAAATATGGTACATCATGAAGTACAGAGCTATTGTAAAAGTGCATACTAAGAACCAAGATACACAGATGTGTACTGTGGAAACATCAGCATTTATTGCCCAGAAAATCTGAAATAATTTACATTTGCTGTATTTCAGATGATTCTTCCAAATTCACTTATCACTCACTACAACAAAGATAAACACATGAAGCTTTATGTATTATTTACTTGTTCCTTGCTGTCATAACGACGCTGCCGGGCTGCCAGCTCCACTAACATCAAACTTCTTATTCGTGTAGCTACGGAAGAACTTCTGGAAGGGCTATACAGGTGGCGTCGTTGGAAAGCACAAAGGTACACGATTGTGCACTCACGGTCTGAGCATACAAACTACGCCACAGACAAAGAAAACAGTTTACGAACCAAGGTGCACATATTGGAGTACTGATTTCCAAAAGCGGCCATTTACTCCCAATTACTGAAATCTGTTGTTTCCAGAGATTGATGTAAATGTGATAAATCACACGTTAAATTTGACTGTTCACATAAAAAGCGGACACCTGCATAAGAGCTTGATATGAAATTCTGTCACCTCGAAAATCAGACATGGCGACAGTATTTGCCAGGTACAAAGACGTATTGGTGTCTGTTGTAACCAGTTTTTTTAGTTATTGCCAGGAACCGGGAAAATAACCGGTACGACTACCTCCTGTAGTAGTGGTTCAAAATGTGCTTTTTGTAAATAATTTTAAAAAATTAACACTAGTAGACCCTAATATTTAGGGCTACTCTAAAATTTCCACTGCTGTGAAATATTAGGTCATCGCAATAGCTAAGAAAAGCGATCAGTGATAATTTAAGAACAGTCCCGGCAGTCAGAAACGCGCAACAATCGCGTGGCAGAAGAACTTAAGGACTGGTGCAGCTATTGAGGCATCGATGCACCTGTTGCCATGTGGCGTGGCCTATCAGACGACGCGCTTGCACCCGCAATGTACAAGACTCGCCTCCGTCTGGTCATGCGGCAGTTACTTGCTGTCGTCGCCAGACATCGGTTGTGTCTTAAATGGCACCATCTCGACTGTGGAAGTACTTCACGAAGTACGGGAGCAGTGAGGTACAATGCTCCATTTGCTTTAAAAAGCTGAAAATGGGTGGAGGTACTACAAAGATGCTGTGTCGTTTAAGGAGAAAACATCCATAATGTTTCTTGGAAGAAAAGGTAATTTCCATTCATATGCCTATTATGTAAGCTTGGAAAATAACTTTTAATGTATTATCATATTGTTATGCTAACAAGTTTTATTAATGTGATTCCTTGAAAGCGACGGGCTTTTTTAATAACCGATATGGTAACATTGATCCTGTAGTGCCTCGCGAGGTAGCCGTGCGGTCTGAGGCTCCATGTCACGGACTGCGCGGCTGCTCCAGTCGGCGGTTGGAGTCCTCCCTCCTCCATCGGTCATGAGTGTGTATATTGTCCTTTGCGTAAGTTAGTTTAAGTAGTTTTTAAGTCTTGGGACCGATGACGTAAGCAGTTAGGTCTCATAAGAACTCACACTCATTTGAACATTCTTTGACCATGTGGTACACAGCTTTCCTAGTTCAATTTACGTAAATTTACACTGACAACAATCATACTGTTAGTCGAAACTGTGACTTTATTTTTCGATATACTTCTGCAGCACTGATTGAAGTTCATTTACTGACTGTAACTTATATATATATATCTCGAGATACTCGTATGCGCTGGCTCACAAGTCCAACTTACGAGGTGGTTGGCTCAATATTTGCAACTGCCAGTAAATCTGTATGCTTCGTATATCGTCTTCTACGGCCTCCTGACTAGGCTTACACACACTCAAGAAGGCGTAGTATTGGCAGGGGATCTTGCAAAATATGGAAAGACTAGTGATCTCCTCTTATAAAACAATCAATAAATTATGGAGCCGCTTCAGCTGTTTTTATTGAGATCCTTTTATATACAGGTCCACTACCGGTTTCGCGTCAATAGAGACGCATCTTCAGCCGGTAATTTTTTTTCTCTCGTCATAATTCGCTACTGAGTCACAACATTCTAGTTGCTTTCATCCGTCAATTGGTTAAAAATTCAATAGGGCCAAATACACGGGTCCAAGTCCAAAATCAGATCGTTGTCTTTCAGGATTAAAAACATGGACGTTAATATGTGGGACATGTAGTCGCGTGATTTTGACGACCGTATTGTCGATAAAACCCGTAGATCGCCAATGGAGTGAAGGTGGCCATTGTAAAAAATAAAACTGAAGATCTTTAATTAGAAACATCAAGTTGTAGCAGACCTATGGAGGCGTAGTGGAGTGCACTGCGAAGTGGTGAAGTAAACTGTTTTATATGAGGACATTTTTAACTCAATTTTCAAAATAGTTTCTTTTACTATATAAAGTCATACAATCAATTTTTTAAAGCAGTTGATAAATTCATAAAACAAAATGTATTTACTCAGCTGCGGATGCCCCAATTATAAAATAACTTGTATTAAATTTCGTAAGTTTCGGTTTCGGCCAAAACTAGTAGAACCGAAAATTCGATTACGGTTTCTGTTTCGGCCGCAAAATATGTTTCGGTTGAACTCTACTGGAAATAATAGCAATAATAAACCGAATGGCGGTTATTTAAAAAACCGGTTATCTTTAGCAATTTTTACAGTGTGGTTAAACTGGAGATGAAAAGAACCGGTACAACCGAAAACCAGTTGTTTCAGCAATAACCTCCATCCGTAACTGATGGCAGAGCGCGTGGTGTGCGTCGCGGGCGAGCCTACCCAGCGCCTGCGCCACCTGCCAATGGGCAGCTGAGAGCAGATCCGTGTTTCCGTTCCGGCTGTCACTCATTGAGGCGGGTCCTTATGACAATGGCCGTACTTCCCAGCGTCTGCTGATGCGGCTCCACTGTTCCTCTGAAATGACTGCGTTCCATTAACAGTATGGCTACAATGGGACTCCACCACTCACTTCTCAGGGACGACACCAAGGTTTCTTTCTTCAACAAGGCTGTGGTGTACGCTAAACAACGAATTTTAAATGGTGTTATTATTATTATTAGTCGCAAATTTTCCAGAGCATAAAACGCTAAGTCAAGATGGTTCATTTTATTTCTTCTTTTTATTTTCATTGTTTCGAGAATTTAGCTCTTCATTCTTCACTCCATTTTGTTCCGGTTCTTCGGACTTTTGTCTCTGGTTTAACTTCCCATTTTTCTACTTTTATTCTAAAATTGATCCAGGCGTCTATTTCCTTTTTGTTGATTTTTGATAATTCCGAATCGTTTTTAACATTTTATAACCATTCTCCTCCATTAGAAGGGGAACCTACATATTTTACTCCTCTTTTTATTAGTCTGTGTTCGGGAAGCCGCATTATGTGGCCATAGAATTTGAGGTGTCTTTTCCTCATCTCTGTCACTTTGTTAAAATATGTTTCCATTTTGCAGGTTTTCTGTAGTCTATAACCATCCTCGGTCCATCCTGGCCCCAAAATATTGCAAATTACTTTTTTTCTTCTTTCTTTAGATTTTCTATGTCAGTTTTCCTGTTTATAGCAAACGTTTCGCTAACATATGAAATTGACGATTTAATTACTTTTTTGCAGTGTCTAGTTTTGGCATTTCAAGAGAAGAATTTTATTATAGAAGTTTTGTACTAATCCTGAACTTTTTCGAGCTTTCTGTATTCTTTCTTGGTGTGCATATTTTTTCACAGATAACTTCTTCTGGATATTTAAAGTGTGATGCTCTATTAATTTCTCTTTATTTACTTTGTTACTTGAAAATTTCTAGATTTGTTGCAGTAAACGGAGTCTTTTCAATTTGACATGTGCAGACCGACTTTCTGTGCGCAGTCTTTTAGAGTTTCCATCTGTTTTACAGCCATCTCACTAGAATCTGCCATTATTGTGAGATCGTCTACAAAGGCTATGTACGGGATTCATAGGTTTTTCTTCTCCTAATGAAACTGACTTACAGCAATTTTCTTCTTCGAGTTCTTTTTCAAATTCTTCCATGACTTATTCTTCTTTATGAGATAATCTGGTTTCTCTGCATATGATTTTACTAAAACAAAAGATAGACCTCATCTCATTGCAGAGTAAAATATTCGGTTACAACAAGATAGTCTTATTGTGCAAATTAACAGTTTTTTCCTCGTCCTTTGCATTGAAATACATCTGTTTTCGTAAGCAATTGGAAATAGTTGAAATCAGTCTAGTTTGACATACTAACATGTAGATAAAGTTAAGGAGTTCTGTTAACTTGGATACAAAATAAATTACTACTAACTAAGCAAGGAGAACATTTGTTCAGGCTAAGGGGGCATACAAAAACAAAACTAAAAATTTTCTGGGAACAACTGATTTCTCATTAATTATTTATAACAGTCCCAATTTGATTAAAAAGCGGGTATGAAAGGTTTTTATAACTAAAAAAATAATAATAATAAATAAAAATATCAATGGAACACCTGCCCAATATTGTGTACAGCCCCCGGAACATGTAGAAGTGCCGTAACATACTGTGCCATAGATTCGAAATAGTGCTGGAAGGAATTGACACCAATGCGTAAGAATATAAAGGAGTAGAGATCTCGTCAAATACGTGACAAAAGATTCCAGATATGCTCAATAATGTTTATATTGCAGTCTCAAATTCTTGGCTTGCGGTTTGCATGGCATTTAAGTGAGACACCATGGGGTTACCATAATAGTGAAAAATTTAAACTCGTTGCCCTCTAATATGGTGTGTGATCACCTCAGACAGCCAGTACAGTTGCACACCTGCATGGCATGGATAGTATTAGGTTATGAATCAGCTCTTGAGGGATGTTTGGCCATTCTTCCATGAGTGGTATCACCACCTGTTCTACCATTGTGAGAGGTGCGTCTTCCAAGTGCATCCAAGACATGTTCCAGTGAACAAGCTGACTACTCCATTCGTTCAATTCCGTCAGCTTCAAACATGTTGTCCACCAGTGCAGCTCTGTGGGGACGAACGAAAAGGTCCACCGCAAGGAATCCATCTACTATGGCACAACAAAACATCGAAGGATCTTGTCTCTATATGTCTGACCAATCAAACCGCCATTTTGAAAGGCACAGAGGTCCATAAGGTTGGCTACACTGACTCCTACCCACACCATTCGTTCTCAAGCATGATATTGTGAGGGAACGACGATTGTCCAGCTGAACACAAAATGTTGACTCATTTGTGAACAGAACCCGGCGCCATTCATTACGACTCCAGCCCTGATGTTTCTCCACCTTGTTCTGATGGCTAAACGGTGTGGGAGTTTTAATTGGTCACACATCATAGGCATTCGTGCGCATAGGTCACATTTCCAAAGGCGAGCTCCGACTTTTTGTGTTGATACTGCTCGTCCTGTTGTTGCCAGGAGGATGTGTTGCAGCTGAGTTGCATGAAACCTTCTATCTCGACGGGCTGTTAACCTGGGATAACGGTCATCTGTTTTTCATGTTACCAAAGGAAGGCTTTGACCTGCTTTCTTTTTTTCAGAACTACCAGGAAAATTAAAGAACATTTAAGATCTGTAAAAGATGCACGACACCCTTTGGATACACCGGGTGTGTATAAAATTCCTTGCAGCTGTGGACAAGTGTATATCGGAATTAAGAAAAGAAGTGTCAACACTCGTCTAAGTGAACAAAAGAGAAAGTGCCACCTGAAGCATACACAGAAATCGGCAGTAGCGGAGCATGTTTACCAAGAGGGCGCCATCAAATTAAATTTTACGAGACCAGTGTTTTATCAAAAACTTCTCACTATTATGCTCGTACATACAGAGAAGCCATTGAAATTTACAAACATTGTAATAATTTCAATAGAAAGGAGGAATGTGTTAAATTAGACAAGATTTGGAATTCAACGTTGCACAAGTACGTTAACAATCGATCTTCCTCTACTAATAAGGTTGGCATTACCAGAGATAGTTGCTTTGCCAACGTCACGTGATAAACTGTGGCGACCTCTACACTACCTATACATGCGGCGTTCTCTCGAGGCCCCATCGCAGTTGCCACTTAGCCTCCGAAGATGTCTTCCGCAGCTGAAGACGAAACGTTAGGGGAGAGTTTTATCCATCGACCACGGCCTACAGCCCGGAAATTTTAAGTGAAATTGACGCCGGCCGTGAAAGTCTACATTGTATGACTGCTTTTTGTTGTTCCTGTTGTCTGAAATTTGTATCCACGTCCTGAAATTTACAATGTGGGGCACTGCAGTAGCTGCAGCCATTTCCATCTGACCGCCCTTCCATCCTTCCTATGGCTCTCCATGCCATAGCTTTGGGTCAGTCACCTTATTACATTGATCTACCTGCTCACTGCACTATCTGAACCCAGCTGCTCGAGCGATTCGTTTGGTAAACACAAGTCCTTCTGCAGCAACTTTCTGTTATTACGACTGCCTCGGTTGCCGTAAATGTTGTCTGCACTTCGTAAACCAACACAGGTCGAACCATTTTAGTTCATCATGCCGATGACATTACTTCAGAACCCTGATAACTGATTCCAGTAGATTTTTGTAAAAACTAACTGCCAGAAGTTAAATTTTGTGCCCTGGTCATGGTTGGAGAGAGAGGGTAATGGAATGAACAAGGAGAGGGGAGATAAAGGAATTGTCACATGGGTAGATGATTCACAAGTAAAGGGGCCAGGATGGCGGGTAAAAAGAGAGGGCGGAAGAGATGGGCAGAAAGAAAGGAGAGATAATTTGGGGCTGTATAACCGAATCCCTTGAATATTTAGCAACTGCGAAACTTTTCTGGGTCCTAGCGAAGGTAGAATTACATGTTGACTGGATCCGTATGTGTGTGTCTGTATGTATGAGAGACAGAATGTAAGGGTTTGTTATGTAGTGGAGGTGGGAGAGAGAGAGGGGTGGGTAGAGGCTGCCATTATTTTTAATGGACGCCCCCGATGCGTCGCCGCCTCCGGCAGCCCTTATCTGCCGGCCTGCGGTTTAATTGCTGCTCCCTCCGCCGCAGCGCTGGCGTCGTCCTGTGCATCCGGCCTGCGCCGTCGCATCCGCCTGCGCGTCTCTACTCCCCTTCTGTTCCAAGTCAGCTGTCGACCGACAGTGTCGATGGCGGCGCGGGGAGGGGTTGGTAAGGTGGGGAGACAGTTGCGGGCGCTTTGGGCTGCCATGATTATGGCTGCTAATGACCCACTACAGTCTTTGGCCAGAGAATACGATAACAGACTTGCATTCCGTGACCCTGCGTCCTTAGTACTGTATTGGGGCTCTGCGTTTTGAAGGTACAGCAGGAACGATACCTTTTTCCTTCTCCTTTTCATTTCTTATTGCCGACGTAACGTCAAATAAATTACATACGCTGCCGGAAAAAAAATTACACACCTGGAGTGAATGCTCAGTCTGATGCCGCCTTGATCTGCCGGCACATCGGCAGCCCCTGAACGGCTTGCCACTATGTTAAAAATTTTTTTTGTTCAGCCAAAAGAACAGTCTAGAGTGCAAATTTTATTTATTTTATTTTATTTATTTATTGAGGGCTCCAAGTTTACTGCCAGCTCCACAACATCAATGGAGCTATATTTCCTGAAGATGGTCTAAGAGAAGACCGAAACTAGTCGAAAAAAAAAATTTTTGCACTCTAGACTATTCTTTATATATAAATTTAAATAAGAGTGCTGTTACCCAATAAATTAAACAAAAATATTTCCAAATATATTGAATGTTTGTCTGTATGCCTTCTATGTGTTCATAAACCATTCATTCGATTGCAATGACACTTTGGTGAACTGTTCACCGTACACCGACGAAGGTTCCTGACCCAAAAACAAAAGAGCACGACACGATAGCTCAGGAGATATCAGAAATAATGAGCGGCCACCGCGTCAGAATACCCAGATTTATGCGTCAAGTTAGGGACCTGCAACTAAGTTTGTATGTAATTTCGGACGTTTATGAAGCGATTTTACAAAATGATGAAACGAAAAGAATTCTACCGCTCATAACTGTTCGCTGCAGATGCCGTTAAACTGTCGCATCAGTCGTGATGTTGTATCAAATATAGCGTTACAGATTTGCATGTTACTATTTATTTTCGTCTGCAAGTCTCCCTTAATTCTCTTGAATCCGAAATTAAGCAATCTGTTTTCCTAATCTCTATCTATATAAAAGCGATATGTCACTCACTGACTGAATATGAAATCTCGGAACTACTTCACCTATGAAGCTGAAATTTGGAAGGAATGTAGTTTATAGGTAGAAAACGTCAGGTAAGAAAGTATTTTGTGATAGTTGCATGGCGGAGCATACTTCCTTTACAGACTCACGAAATCGACAGTTTCATTCTAATTTACACGAAATTTCGCACGCTTGACCTTCAAAACAAGAGGAAGGTCACCATCTACCTTAAGTTAAATACGGTACATCATAAAATGGATCTCTAAATAAATATTTTACAAAGTTCAGCCGAACCAGTGGCAAAATTTGATAAAATTCCTTGATCTACATTTCGGCACCATCTAAGGGTGCCTTCATCAGAAGAATAAAAATTAAAACTTCAGACGTGCAATTAAGAGCAGTGTGCTCAAGTCCAAACTTATAAAATTATGTAACATGCTAGCAAGAGGCTAGCAAGTAAAGAAAAAAAAAAAAGGCAGCTCGCCTACGTTAGGCTTACAGTGCTGCTCAACAGCCGACCGAACGCCATCAAACTGAATTTTAATCTACCAGGAAGTTTCATATCAGCGCAAACTCCGCTGTAGGATGAAAGTTTTATTCTGGAAATATCCCTTAGGCTGTGTCTCCACCATATCCTTTCTTCCAGTGGTGCTGGTCTTGCAAGTTTCGCAGGAGAACTTCTGTTTCAAATGTTTGTATAGCTTAAGTCGCTAAGTGCTCTCCTACTCAAATAGTGAACTGATAAAGTCACACTATCACGTTCCGCAATACGGGAAAGTTTTCATTGTTTATGACGTCATATCTCCTGAACTATCGGCCCTATCGCAAAATTCTATCTTAGATGGCGTTTTCTACCGATGAACTACATACCTGGCAAATTTCAGCTTCATAGGTGAAGTAGTTTTCGAGATTTCGTGTTTATTCAGTGAGTGAATGAGAGAGTGAGTGTCTGAATGACTGTCCTTTCGCTTTTATATAGAGATTCTAAAATCCGATACGCATGCGAGGCCTTTCCCTTGTAAAGGCTAGTTTATACGACGACACAACGTTTCATGAAACTGCGCTACTGGCCAGTGCGCATGCGCGGCAGGCGTTCGCGCAACTCGTTGGCGAAACTAAACAGTTTCGGCACCTTCAAACTTTGGCGAAACTGATTGCGTGTGTTTTTATGTTAGGTTATAACGAATATAGAACAAAACACAATATAAAGGGGGGAACGGAAGAAGTAATTCGGTTTTTGAACATATATGCGATGCATAGGTGTTTGTACGATTTTAATGATGAAAATTATTCGTGAATTAAATATTGATCGGTTGACGATTAGTGAATTGGAGACTAAAATACATTCAATTCCAAATACCTATACAAATGAACTATGGCAATTGTGGGTTTGGAAACACGGTACAGGTTATGTAGAGACAAATATCTACTTGACAAGAAACGTAATGCAATTTGTAATTTCAATTCTGGTAACAATGATTCAAGCATAACAGTATTTTGTTTCTGTATTGCATTACTAACTCTGTTTATAACGAACGTAAACTGCTCTGGTGACATTCTAAGATGATTAAAATAGCTCCTACGGTCTTAAATTACAATATCTTTCAGCAAGGTCGCTAAGCAACCGAGCTGTCGTCTCTTTTTAATCCAGTCACAAACCCAAACAGGTTTTTTTAATTATTTTTATGTTTAGTCTTATGCAGTGACTTCACACAGAGAAGCAATAGCTCCGCCATAACTCTTACAGCTACCAAAGCTTTCACTCTATGGCGACTACGGCACTCACAAAACATGAAACTGAAGTGTATAGTATTAGCGTCGTGTCTACTGAAACAAACGAACAAGTTGCGCGCAATTCACTAGGTTGCGACACTCGTTTCATGAAATGAGTTGCGCGCAACTGGTTTCGTGTATGTCTGTAGACACGGCGCCAATACTATGCACTTCAGTTTCGTGGTTTTGTAAGTGCCGTCGTAGAATGAAAGTTCTGGAAGCTGTAAAAGTTGTGCTGGAGCTATTGCTTCTCTGTGTGAAGTCAGTGCATAAGACTAAACATAAAAAGAATAAGGAACGTGTTTGGGTTTGTGACTGGATTAAAAAAAGACGTCAGCTCGGTTGCTTTGCGACCTTGCTGAAAGAAATTGTAATTGAAGACCCTAGGAGCTATTTTAATCAACTTAGAATGTCACCAGAGCAGTTTACGTTCCTTTTAAACAGAGTTAGTAATGCAATACAGAAACAAGATACCGTTATGCTCGAAGCATCGTTACCAGAATTGAAATTACAAATTGCATTACGTTTCTTGTCAAATAAATATTCGTCTCTACAGTACCTATACCGTGTTTCCAAATACACAATTGTCATAGTTCGTTTGTATAGGTATTTGGAATTGAATGTAGTTTAGTCTGCAATTCACTAATCGTTAACCCATCAATATTTAATTCTCGAACAATTGCTTCAAGAGCACTAACACGCCGCTGCTTATTCCTGAAATTTTCATCGTTAAAATGGCACGAACACCTATGCATCGCATATAGGTTCAAAAACCTAATTATTTCTTCCTTTCACCCCTTTATGTTGTGTTTTGTTCTATATTTGTTCCCACCTAACCTAAAAACACGCGCAATCAGTTTCGTCAAAGTTGGAAGGAGCCGAAACTGTTTAGTTTCGCCATCGAGTTGTGCATACGCCTGCTGCGCATGCGCACTGGCCTGTAGCGCAGTTTCATGAAACGTAGTGTCGTCGTGCAAACTAGCCTTAACACTTCTGGGGCTTACGCCGTCAACATTTGAAGACGACGAAGAGGGCTCTGTCCGTGTTTACTCTGTGGCAGCGGGTGTCCTTCGCCGACCGCTGAGGTTGCCGCCGTCGTTAGGGTGGAGCGGAAACTCCTGGCTGCGCCTGTGCTTGGCCGTGTTGCGTGCCCAGAGCTCATCCGGAACCCCACTCGCCGGCCTTCCACTCGGTCGCGGATGGCGGCGCAGCCATCCGCCGTGCTGGCGTGCCAACGGCCGACGCCAGGTGGCGCCGCGGTGCTCATGCTTTTATACTATCTCCTTTCCTTTTTTTTTAAGCGCAGCCGCTTTAATATCTCCAATGTCTGCAGGCGCCTCGCGTTTGCGTCACGCGATACGCCCTTTTGTTCCTCCTCCGCCGAGAATTAATGAAATTAAAGTCGACGTTCCAAAGTGAAGACGCGGGCAAAGGGAGGCGGTGTCGGCGACGATATTAATAAACAGCTGGGTTACAGCGGGGAAAGATGCTCTAATGGGATTTCATATTAAAAGACCAACTGCTGTTTCGTTTACGGAATTCTCCGATCTTTTCCTTTCGCCGAGCGCGGTGGAAATGGAAGAGATGTTCCCTCTTTAGAAAGCAAGTCAGCGGTTTCTGTTCACAGAACGCGATTTTCGTCTCCCGGAGGACTGACGTATCACATCTCACGTACTCACCACCTCCGTTCCCTTCTTCCTTATCTCACTTTTGCATAATAACCCTTGTTTCCTGCTTCTGTTTTATGTTGTAAATGAAACGAACATACTTTTGCGTAAACGGTAGTGACTCTGAGAAATTACCTACAATCTTTTTCAGGATTGATACAGTATGCGGTCTTAATATGATACTTGCCGTAGATCACTTACATACGTTGATTTTTCATTGGTGACCTGTCTCGAATTGTTAAAGAATATATACGAAACCGCGTGTAACTGACATGAATAATACAGTAGAGTCCCGAAAACTCGCACTCGGTAACCCGGCAGTCCGGATAACTCGGCCACATCCCGCACACCCCCTGGAATTATTCCGTGCAGGATATACCTGAAATAGCTATGTGTGGGCTATGTATGGGCTTCTTGTGCCATGGAAATTCTGTTTATGAATCCTTCATTAATAAAGTATGTAGATGCTGTTACATACTGAAAGCAGTCTTGATCGTAACTTTTTAACGGTGTTGTTTAAACTCAGGCGTCATGGACAATAATGAACTTTGTTACTGAAGGCAACAATGACACACATGTGACGGGACCGCACGCGCTCCGCCCAGGGTTGCCATCTTGGGGGTTTTCCCCCACATTTAGGGGGGAAAATTTTTTCAGGGGTAATTTAGGAGGAAATAAATGTTAGGGGGATTTTTAGGGGGAAAACGTTGGGGGATTTTTAGGAGGAAGAAGAGAATTTATTTATTTATTTACTGATTTATTTTGCATCAAATATGTGTGTAGCAATCGGAAGATGTGTTGCCGTACTGATTGCAAATGTTCATTGCCAACCGTGCAGCGTAGTCAGCCTGTGTTGACCACATTGTCGCTCTACAGTCACTACTGTCGCGCTGTTTTCATAGTTTCTTCAGTTCATTTTGCCTGCACTGTTTACTTACAGCGCACGGAGGCGGCGCATATTTTCCCTCTCTCCACACCCATCCCGTAGCTCAACAATACCAGGTTTTTTTTCTCTAGAAGTTAATGGACTGGTATTTTCCGATGACACTGCACTGAAATACCGCTAAGTCATGCGCTATGATCGGCAATTTATTGCGTTAGCGATCATTGTGTTGTATTGGTGATCCATCATTATTTCATTATTTTTACTTTAATGACCAGCTCAAGTTATGATGTAAATGCGTTGTTTTATTAGTCAAAATGGCTAGCAAAAATAAGAGAAAGTATGTACAAAAGTATGCGAAGATCTGGGAAACGGACCCTTTGCTTAAAAGTAAGATTGTAATTATTTCTTATTATGACCTCTCTTTCGGTACTGCACCCCTACGTTCGTGCATCTGGGCATGACTCTTAATTTTTAATATATGGCAAGATAGAGATCTCAAAAACAAAAACTTTCGTTATTTTCTTATCGAAAAGTAGGCTGTAGCTCCTAGCCGTCGACACCCCCTCCCTCCCGTTTGCTTTTTCCTTTTTAGGGGCATCTATTCCGATTTACGGGGATTTTAGAGCAAATTTAGAGGGAATCTTTGCGACAGAGTTGGGAACTCTGGCTCTGCCATTCAGTGTGCCCACAGCCTTTCTCTTTTCTTAACCGCGTTTTGTGAAGTTCATGTGAGTGTAAGTAACGAATTTCATTTGTTAGATATTGTTTTCCATTTACTTTGTGTTACCGTGTTCCATTATTTGTATTGTAAAGTAACAATAGAAAAAATTATATAACATATTGTTACCTAATCTTTTTTTAACAATATTCCCCATAACCCGGCATTCTTACACATTAGATCGAGTTTTCGGGCCGCTACTGTATCTGGATTAAATAATGTACTACATTTATTGTACAGTTAGGCACCGTGTATTCACTCTAGTTTTGTGTTTTAATTGATACAGATTTGATAATGACTCTTCAACGAGTCGAAACTAGCGATCTATGGCAAACAAAGATCCCATAAAAGATCATAAGTAACTAAGAAATTAATTTACTGCCGTCTCGATTTATTCAAATTCAAATGTTCAAATGTTTGTAGTTAAGTTCCTTAAGCTTAACAAACATTTGAACATTTGTTGGGGCACGTGAGCGAGGCACACATAGCGCTGTCCTAACACTGTTAGCAGAGAGCAGCGCGGCGAGAGTCTTGTCGTTTGTGAATTATTAAAAGGAATAATAATAATAATGCCAGTTTTTGTGTACAGACAGAAAGTATAATTTTATTGCGCTCCTTATTTTGCACAAATTTTCAATATTCTTTGTTGATCTTTCGCATCGCTTTGAAGACGCTAATTTTCTCATATTAGGCACAATGGTTTTGGCAGTTGCATTTCTAAATACAGTTTGCAACGCTGCATTAAACTTGACCTTATATTTGTTTTGTTAATATTCAAAAATGAAAACATTTTTTCACAAATAAATGTTGTTCAGAGATTTGCAACAAGGGCGTGAACTCTCGAGAATTTTTGTTAATCGCGTTCATAAAAAGGAATTGAAATCACTATTGCAATGGTAATAGCGGTCTGTCAAAAATGTAATGTAGTTACATGATGGGGCATGCTCTGGATGCACCAAAAAAGGTATCATTAAAAACTTTTGAGTGCAGGTTTAGTTATTTTATTTCTTCCAAACTATCCTCAATATTTTTATGCAATGCATGTAACGCTTTCCTGTACTCCGTGATGTGGACATAAGTACTTATTTTAAAGGAATTTGAGAGGGAACATTTTCCAAATTTCATTCTTGGAACTGACTTTTAGGAAGCAAAACTTGAAATCTGGAACTTCCAAATAACGTCCCACATATTACCGATTAATTTATTGTTACCCTGCAACGATTTATTTAAGTCAAGTAAATAACCCGTGATGTCTTTCTTGAAAGCGAGACCAAAGATACAAATGTGTCGTTTGTAATGCAATGTTTGTTATCCTATTGGACGAACGTAAATTATACTAAGGATAACACATGCACGCCCGATGGAGGACTCGAACCTTCGATGCGAGAGGCCGCACGACCCGTAAAAAGTAAAATTTTGTATATTTTTGTTTTAGTTTTAGAATAAAAGTCCGACAATCCCCTCGTGTGTCACGGAATGTTTATTTTCGGAGTGTCGGCGCTTTGTCGGAGCTTTAGTTGGGCTGGGTTGTCAGGTTGGGATAGGGGGACTAAACTACTGAGGGGAAGCAGTGAGGATAGGAAAGGAGAGGAGGGGAAAGGAAATGCAGTCCAGAAAGTAAAGAAGGAAGGAAGGAAGGATGACTGCATTAGCTCGGGACCCCTTGCTCGCCACGCACTCACGAAGGAACCGTGAGCCCCCTGGGGGGTGTCGGAGCTTTGATATTTACGGTAGAGTAGCATATTAAGCAGTGTGCTTCCCATCAGGCTTTAAGAATCTTCCGATTGAGCAATAAAAATGGCGCACACAAATCCGAACCTTTTGTACGCATGATAAACGTTCGCAAGATAGAGTAAAAGTGTCCTATTGAGATTCAGAATGGGTTTTCAGCGCATCCAAGAAGACGCGAGAGCTATCACTGTCTCTGTCACATACATGCTGCTACACGGTAAGGAAAGAGTGGTGGTGAGGGAGCACCGATGCTGCACGTCGCGGCACCGGGGCACGCAATCACCGACTGCTCGAGATGGAGTGGCCTGCCTTAATGTGTCTATATGCCAGAATTAGTTTCAGTAACAAGCATCATGTCAATTTGTGGCACTACAGAGCGTAAAGCTTACAGAAAATTACTTTCGAGAACGAAATATTCAGCGAGTACAGCGGCCCAAAATAGGGGAAGAAGTCACTAAGCTGTATACTCAAGCTCGCGGACAGCGTTATTAGTACGACGCACCATAGCAAAGTTGGCACAGTCATTTCCACGAACTCCCAATCTTAGTACCGGGCTGTCCAGACAACATCAATAAATTCATGTAAAATTTCGTCGGAGAACCTCACGACAATTCCACAGGCGATGTGAGAACGTACACCTCCGCAAACCACCTTCCCCGGGCGACAGTACCGTGCCACATCAATACTGTCGTCAAATGACCACCACACTTAGTGACGCCACACGTGACCAACCAAACACTCGCACACCGTCACAGCCTATTCCCCATACCAAACGTCCAAATTCGTACGTACTCTGACACCTATGAAGATATCGGTATCAACTTCCTTTATGATGTTTCAGTTTCCTGATTCAGCTGTGGTCTTGATGGTACATTAGTAAGCTTATGCTAGCCCGTATTCGATGCAGTTTTACGATATCCTGACATTTCTGTATTTACTTTATCATCTACACATAATTTACTCATCTTAAGGAGCGATCTTACTCTATAAATGAAAGTATAAATGACAAGATCGCAATTTTTTACGTGGGTATTGAACCAGGCTTGTGCATATGGTGATTATTATTTTTTTTTTTTTTTCCCAGCCATCCATTTCTGACTACCCACCAGCACATGATTTGATATACATCAACCAATACACCTACCAGATTATATTGTTTGTTTGTAAATCTTATGGAGCCAAACTATTTAAAATAAACTAACCTAAGGACAACACACACATCCATACCGGAGGGGGAATTCGAATCCCCGACGAGAGAGGCCGCGCGACCGTGACGTGGCACCTTGCTTTGGAGCGCGCCGTTGCTCACCGTCAGTTTCGAGTCGGGCATGGGTGTGTTTGTGTTGTCCATAGGTTAATTTAAGTTAAAGTAGTTTTTAAGCAATAGAATTACAAATATTTTAATTTACTATTACTAGGTATTAGCTATTAGCAAGAGGATGCCCTATCACTCGCAGCGTGACCACTGCTGACTTATATACTGCATTACGAAGTCCACAAACTTTGTACTGTCGGATGAGATACAAAGGATTGTATTATAGCAAAATTGTTAAATTGGTAATCGTTTCGTTTTATTTCAAGTTCTTAACAAGGTATGTTCTGTTGAAGCTATTTATTGTGGGATTCCGTAGAAAATGTGTTTTAATGTCTGAAAAGGATATATTTATTGTAATTTTTGATTTCTGAGAACCTACGGCCAAGTAACTTTTGCGCCATTTGAGTGATAAATTATTCTTTATTGCACTTTCTATATTTTAGAGTTTTGAAATTTTCAAATGCTACACTAGCATTATTATTCCACAGCCTAAGGCCGAAATCTGGGTAGTAAAATTAAGAAAACTTCATCAGTCAAATGGCGGATATTTTTTTTATTATTTTTTTTTTTTTAAGAAATAATATGTTGAGTAATACAGTGATTTATGATTTCATTCACGTAATAACATGCATTTTATTTCCCTTTTTGGATTTGTTGGTGGCATTTTCAGTTCTAATTAAAGTACTTCCTTGTGTTGTAAAACCTGATAATATTTACATTCAGTGGTATATCGTTCAGTGCTTCTAATTTACATGCATATGTAATTTCTTTATCTTTTGATACAGTTTTTTATTGTTTTCAGTTCTTCAAGTTACGTGCAATGTGAATGGTCAGTCCACCAATTTAGTATCCAGTGTGCTGCGGCGGAGTAGCCGAGCGGTCTAAAGCGTCTCGCTGCGGAGCGCGCGGTTGCTCGCCGTGGAGGTTCGAGTCCTCCCTGGGGCATCGGTGTGTGTGTTGTCCTTAGGTTAGTTTACCTAGTTTTAAGTATTTTGTAAGCTACGGACTGATGACCACGCAGTTTGTTCCGATAGATTTACGAACATTTGAACGAACATTTTAGTATCCAGTGATTTATTCATGATATTGCTATTGGTTAAACAAATTATATTGGTAGAAAATTGTTATCAATCAGTCGTAAGTACTTTGTTTATTCACCAGATCTAGATTTCGAGCAGTGTGTCATCATTATCGCCGCGGCGGAATATCCGAGCGCACAAAGGCGCCTTTTTGCGATGCGATGAGTCTGCCGTCGTAGGTCCGCACCCTCCTTCGGGCATAGGTGTATTTGTCGTCCTTTAAGTTAATTTGAGTAGTTTGTAAGCTTAGGGACATAACCTAAGTCGTTGAGTCCCGTAGGATTACAAATTTTTAAATTTTTTTCGTTTTGTGATCTACATATACGTGAGATACTCTGCCTGGCAGAGGGTTCATCGATCCACCATTATACTATTTATGTCCCATTCCATTCTCGAATAGCGCGCGGGAAGAAAGAACTCCTGAATCTCTCCTTCGAGCTTTGCTTTCTTGTATTTTATTCTGATGGTCATGTCTACCTGGACGGACAAGTATAGTGTATGCAGTTTCTTTTGTAGTTCTGTTACATCTTTTAAGGGTTCTGCCAATAAAACGCAGTGTCTGGTTCGCCTTACCCACGAAATTGTCTACGTGTTCTTTCCAGTTTAAGCCTGAAGTAATAGTTATTCCTAGGTGTTTTGTGGAGTTTACGGCCTTCACGTTTGATTGATTTATCTTGTAAACAAAGTTTAACGGATTTCTTTTCGTACTCATGTGGACGATTTCACAGTTCTCATTATTTAGAGTCAATTGCTAATTTTTACACCATAGTGATATCTTATTCAGATCGTTCTGCAGTTGGTTTTGATCTTCAGATGATTTTACTAGATGGTAAATGACGGCGTCATCTGCAAACAACCTAAGAGAGCTACTTAGATTTTCCCCTAAATCGTTTATGTAAATAAGGAACAGCAGAGGACCAATAACACTACCCTGTGGAACGCCCGATATCACTTCTGTTTTAGTCGATGCCTTACCATCGATTACTACGAACTGTGTCCTCTCTGACAGGAAATCCCCTATCCAATCGCAAATTTGGGGCGATATACCATAACCACGCAATTTGATTAAAAGCCGTTTGTGAGGTACGGTGTCAAAAGCCTTCTGGAAATCAAGAAATACGGAATCGATTTGCGAACCCTTGTCGATAGCACCCATCACTTCGTGTGAATAAAGAGCTAGTTGTGTTTCACATGAACGATATTTCCTAAATAGATCAATCTTTTTGTAGATCATTCTGTTCGATGTAATTCATAATATTTGAATACAGGATATGTTCCAAAACCCTGCTGCAAATTTACGTCAATGAAATGGGCCTGTAGTTTAGTGGGTTACTCCTACTGCCTTTCTTGAATATAGTTGTGACCTGTGCCACTTTCCAATCTTTTGGTGCAGGTCCTTTGATGATTATCAATGCTTTCGTAACCTCCAACATGGAGGTTGAAAAGTTTCATATGTTTTAACACTTTTTTAACATTGATAATGATCACACAGTGATAGCAATCTAGATCTGGTGAGTAAACTAAATATTTACGACTGACTGACGACAGTTTTCTACTAATCTCAAAATCTCATATAGCCGCAATGGAATCAAGCCTGATAAAAAATCAATAGTGTAGAGATTAAATGGCATTCGCACGTAACAGACTCAAAATCACTCTGAACACTGAAGACTGTGCACACCAGTAGGAATTTTGGCCCACTTTAGGTTACGGTAGTAACACTAAAAGTGTGCCTTTGCGATCGTCTTTTGACAGCTAGAAATTTAAATGGAAATAACGGCTTAACCATTCACCTGACACGATTTTAGGATGTCTGTCTGTCTGTCTGTCTGTCCGTAACGTGTTCCCTGTTTTTAAGACGAACCGATCAACCGATCAGCACCAAATTTTACAGACATAATTGTTGGCCGCCAGAGACGAGGACCTCCCTTTTTCGAATTTTTCGGACAAAACATACGGTAGTAATACCAAATAAAGGCCGTTTGTAACATAACTGTAATTGCAATCGAACCGTTCATCTGACACGAAAATTGAATAGCCTAATTGGTAGAGGGGAAAATTCTCTTCAATTTCGCTCTGATATGTTTTCTTCATTTCTTGCATCGTTGCAGAGATATTTGCAAAAATAACGGCGATTTGACGATGTCTGTCTGGCTGTAACGTGTTCCCACTTTTTAGGTCAAAGCGTTCAACCGATCGGCACCAAATTTTACTGACATAATTGTTGGCTACCAGAGAACAGAACTTCGCTTTTTGTAACATTTCGGGCAAGAAATACGTTAGTAATACCAAAAAATGCTGTTTGTAATATAATTTTAATTGCAAATAAACCGTTCATTCGATGCAAAAATTGAATAATGGAATTTGTAGAGGAGAAGATTCTCTACAACTTTGTTCTCTTATATTTTCTTCATATCTCGTATCATTTGAGAGATATTTGCAAAAATAACGGAGTTTTGACACCCTCCATTGAATTAACGAAAAACATCCGTTCGCAGATGTCACGTGACATTCCTCGCCCAGAACTCTCTGTGGCATACGCCATCTTGCGTTGCGTATTTGATTATTTTCTTATTGTAACTTACACGTTGCCATTTCAAAGCAATGGCACACTGAAGAATTAGCGAAAACACGTCGTTCTTCGTACGATAAATGATAATCTAGTGTCTACAAGTTCCATATTAGCATCAGTTATCAATGGCCATATAATATGAGATTAAGAACATGATTGCTAACTGATAGCCGTTGCGTACCGGGCGCCGTGGCTCAGCGCGCCCGTTCAGGGGGCTAAACGCCCTCTGTAATAAAAAAAGCTGAGCCAAGTACACATCGAACAAGAATGAACAAATATTATCAGAGTCCACAACAAACAGAACTGCCGATACAGCAAAAAAAAAAAAAAAAAAAAAAAAAAAAAAAAAAAAAAAAAAAAAAAAAAAAAAAAGCCGTAGTGGGCGATGCTTCGGAACCCGCCACTACCGATTTTTTTCCCCTGAAAGGGTTTCAGACACTCTTATTAATTGATTTTTTAATATGTAGATTATTATTTTGATCCAAAATGTTTGCAATAACTTACAAAACTACAAATCTAAAGTGGGCCGTAAAACGCGTCAGTGCGATTTTTTTTTTCACTGAGAAGAAAATTAACCGTGGCAACTACCCGAGATAACTAAAAGGTTACCCTAAATAATGAAGCAAATTAACCTTCAGAATGAAACCCCAGAGTGGTTTTGTAGCGAGCACAGCAGCCTCTCTTAGCCGCGGTGCACTCTCGGGGCGTCCCCTCGACTTCGCAACGTCTCGCGGTGATCAACAGGTCCTCCTCCGCTGCCAGTGCTACCGGCAGCCGGATTTAGTGCCTTATTATGCGACAGCCGGCCAGGTGGACGACGGTAATGGGCCTTCTGACGTCTCGCCGGACGTTTTTCAGTAACAGAGCGGACTCAGTAACTTCCGGAACCCCTTTATTCTTCCGGCTCTCGTGTTTTACTGCTTCCTCTCATGAGGCCGGGAACGGTCTGAATAAAGTGACTTCCTCTGCAAAACAGGCGGAAACTTGAAATTCAGCAGGAAAATAATTTGAATTCCACGACCGGTAATGATCCAATTCTTTACGGAATGGCATTAACCTAATTATTACACCACGAGCTATTCAAATTGCTACACCAAGAAGAAATGCGGATGATAAACGGGTATTCATTGGACAAATATATTATACTAGAAATGACAAGTGCTGCGGCGGATTAGCCACGCGTGCTGCAGCACCGTGTTACTGTGCGCGAGGCAGTCCGCCGTCGGGGGTTCGAATCCCCCCCTCCTTCATGGTTGTCTGTGTCGTCTTTAGTATATGGTAGTTCATAAGTAGTTTGTAAGTTTAGGGTCTGATGACCCCGCATTTAAGTCCCTTAAGCCTTACAAACATACAAACAACTGAGATGTGATTACATTTTCACGCAATTTAGGTGCATAGATCCTGAGAAATCAGTACCCAGAACAACCACCTCCGGCCATAATAACGGCCTTGGTAAGCCTGGGCATTGAGGCAGAGTTTGGATGGCGTGTACAGGTACAGCTGCCCATGCAGCTTCAACACGATACCACAGTTCAAGTGTAGTGACTGGCGTATTGTGACGAGCCAGTTGCTCGGCCAACATTGACCAGACGCTTTCAATTGGTGAGAGATCTGGAGAATGTGCTGGCCAGGGCAACAGTCGAACATTTTTCGTATTCAGAAAGGACCGTGCAGTCCCTGCAACATGTGGTCGTGCATTATCCTGCTGAAATGTAGGGTTTCGCAGGGATCGAATGAAGGTTGGAGCCACGGGTCGTAACACATCTAAAACGTAACGGCCACTGTTCAAAGTGCCGTCGATGCGAACAAGAGGTGACCGAGATGTGTAACCAATGACATCCCATACCATCAAGCCGGGTGATACGCCAGTATGGCGATTATGAATACACGCTTCCAATGTGCGTTCACCGCAATGTCGCCAAACACGGATAAGACAATCGTGATGCTGTATACAGAATCTGGATTCATCCGAAGAAATAAAATATCCAATATTAATTCTGTTCAAAAATAGAATGCCAAGATCACAATGTAATTATTTACTTAATGGTGACCGGTTTCAATGGGAAATGCCACCATGATCAGATCGTATAAAATTACACAATATGACCATCTTACGTTATTTAAAAATGAAGATTAAATAGTACGCGCAACGTAGTACTTAGTCCAAATATAAAATACGTAAGTTAAATAATCAACAGCCTGTAATGGTGGTATAACCCATTGAAATTGGTCGTCATAAAAAATGATTATACTGCCATCTTGGCTTTCTACTTTTGAAGATAATGAATCTTACCTACGATATCAGGTAACGTCAAAGTTCCAGTAAGCTAACATAATGATCCGCAATTTGGTATTTAATTCCTTTGCTTCAGTTAACCTCCGTCACAGTTACCTTTATCGAAGCCAGTTCTTTGTAACTAATTTCGGACTTCAACCTTCCATTAGCAAACCTGGCTTACACCAGCGTAATAGATAACTAAACTAAATTTCAAGAAATCCCACAACTTGCTGTGGTGAAAGGTAGGCTGCGTTTTATCTGAGGGACACTACCCTTCACCAAGTACATTGAACAGTTTCTCTGATAACAAACGTGTTGATATTTTATGTGGCTATGTGTGGGATTAGTGTACAGACGTAAATACACTTACTATGCAGTACATGTTTGATAATGAAAGACATAAGTCCGATTGACTGTAATAGCTTACAGGATCACTAGGACCAAATTTCCAGTTAAATTCCGCGTCTGTAGCACGTCATCTTCGTGGTGTAGTATTTTTAATAGCCAGGAGTGTACATACAGGCTGTTTCACTAAGTGTGTTTGCCTCTGTAACTTATAAAATAATATGTGACAGGAAATTTTAATGCGGTAGGTCAACACAGGAAATGTTACACTTTCTGCGGAGCTATGAACATAGTTTATTGTATCATTTTCCAAAGAGTTACAGCACAAAGATATAATTTTTAAATGGAACAATAGTTTTTTTCTATCGTGCATTGGAATCGTTGAAACCAGCTGCGTCCAAATCAATTTAAACTACATTCCTATCACAGTTTGGGAGCTACAACCCTTCAAAGTTTCAAGGGCAGATACCACACGCTGCACATAATACATGGCTGTGCGGTGGGTGATGGATGTTATGGCGGTGGGAAGTTGATTTACATGAGATGTTCAAATGTGTGTGTTCCTCAATGCATAATGCAATGCGCCGTCGAAAGGATCTGCGGACGAGATGTAACATCGCCGGTGTGACGGAGCGACATGCGTCCTCAATGCGCCGTTTTAGATCATCTGGGGATGTGGGATCAGTGACATAAACACGATCCTTTAGATATCCCCACAAAAATAAATCTACTGGTGTTAAATCGGGCGACCTTGCGGGCCATGAATGAGGACCATGGCGCCCCAAACATCTTCCTGCAAACCTGTTGTTTAGTTCTTCCACAACAGCACGCGCAGAATGGGCTGGGTGACCATCGTGCTGCATCCAAATATGGACTCTCATGTGCAGACACATATGTTCAAGGAGACCACCCAAATTGTCGGCGATAAAAGCGCGATATACCTCACCTGTCAGTGTACCTGGGAAGTAGTGTGGACCGATGATTTCATCCCCAAGGATTCCACACCACACGTCAATAGACCACCTACGTTGACGGTCGACAGGGCGAACACATCGAGGATTGTCTGCGGCCCAGTAGTGCATATTATGGCGATTCACTGCACCATAATTTGTGAACGTGGACTCATCAGAGAACATAACACTTTGTAAAGACTCCTGCGTGAAATTACGCAAGGCCCACTCAGAGAATGTCACTCTTTCACGGAAATCGTTCCCATGCAGCTCCTGAGTCAGTGACAGACGGTACGGGTAAAACCTGTGGCCATGTACTATACGTCACACAGATGTAAGACTGACACCAGCGACTGCAGCAACGGCTAGTAAGCTGACATGAGGATCGTGGTGTAGTGCAGCTAAAACAAACACCTCCGTCTCCTCACTTCTTGCAGGTCTTCGTCTGTTACTGCTGCCTGTTTCCCGAAGTCGTTGTTCAGCACGTAAGAACGTAATGGCTGCCGGGGCTCTTCGCCTAGGATATCTCACGGCATATGCCGTGGCTGCTTCAGTGGCATCGTTTCGACACTCGCCGAGCATCAGCAACATGTCAACGTACTCGTTGTTGTGTACGCCATCGTCATCGGATGTCAATAAATGTGGTATATTGAGCCCCGGTTGTTTGTGTGGCTCCAGCTGTCGGGTATACGGCCGTGTGCGGCGACAGTCGGCAGTCTAACAGCGCATGGAGGAAGCTTCTCGCTCCGTGACACCGGCGACGTTACAATTCGGCCGCACCACATTTAGTAGGCGCATTGCATTATGTGCAGCGTTTGTGGTATCTGCCCCTGAAATTTGAAGGGTTGTAGCTCCCAAACTGACAGTGATAGGAATGCAGTTTAAATTGATTTGGACGCAGCTGGTTTCAACGATTCCAATGCACGATAGAAAAAACTATTGTTCTATTTAAGAAATTATATCTTTGTGCTGTAACTGTTTAAAAAATGATACAATAAACTATGTTCATAGCTCCGCAGAAAGAGTAACATTCCTTGTGTTGACCTATTGCATTAAACTTTCCCGACACCTATTACTTTATAAGATACAGAGGCAAACACACTTAGTGAAACACCCTATATATATACAGGATGGCCGGCCGCGGTGGCCGAGGAGACTGAGGCGCTCCAGTCACGGTCTGCACGGCCACTACGGTCGGGGGTTCGAATCCCCCCTCGGGCATGGATATTTGTGCCGTCCTAGTTCGTAAGTAGTTCATAAGTAGTTTGTAAGTTTAGGGACTGATGACCCCGTAGTTAAGTCCCATAGACTTTACAAACATTTGAACATTTGAATATACAGGATGTCCCAGCTATATTGTCCTCTCAAAATATCTCTGGAACAATAACAGCTATTGGAAAACGACTTTCACCGGTATCAATGTACGGCTGGGGCCCATGAATGTACATATTTGGAAACATTCTAAAACGAAAGCAAATGTGTTTTAACACAAATTTATGTTTCTTTTCTTCAGTAATCCATAGCATGACAAATCATATAAACAATGGCGTTAATTGCATCGCAATATTCCAATTACATCACGAGATATTGCGACGCGAAGTTGACGCTTGAAATACGTGAAACGCGGGGCTAGTGTACGTCCTGAGACTCAGGACGAGAACCCCATGCTGCTGAGGACGTGGTCTAGCCGCGCGTTTCGCGTATTTCAAGCGTCAACTTCGCGTCCCAATATCTCGTGATGTAATTGGAATAGTGCGATGTAATTAACGTCATTGTTTATATGATTTGTCATGCTATGGATTGCTGAAGAAAAAATATAGGTTGTCCATTTAAAAAAAACATAAGTTTGTGTTAAACACACATTTGCTTTCGTTTTAGAATGTTTCCAAATATGTACATTCATGGGCCCCAGCCGTACATTGATACCGGTGAAAGTCGTTTACCAATCGCTGTTATTGTTACAGGTTCCAGAGATATTTTGTGTGGACAAGATAGCTGGGACACCCTATATATATATGATTAATGATGAAAATTCTCCTCAGAGATGATAAATTATTGTTCAAACGAGATAGATTGGCTGGCCAGTACTTACCTTTGTGCTGTACCGCCGATAGTTACAGAAATGAAGAAACAGAAAAAAGGGTACAAAAAGGACAAACTTTCGGAACACATTTCCTTCTCCCACCTGATGAAGGTACTGTGTTCCGAAAGCTTGTCCTTTTTGTCCCCTTTCTTTCTGTTTCTTCATTTGTGTAACTATCGGCGGTACAGCACAAAGGTAAGTACTGGCCAGCCAATCTATCTTGTTTGAACAATAATATATATATATATATATATATATATATATATATATATATATATATATATATATATAAAGAGGAAAAATTCCTAACAGGAAAAATATATCTAATAAAATAGATGAATCCTTACCAGGCGAAGGAGCACAGGCAGTGATAGTAACAAATAAACACACACAGACACACACAAACGCTAGCTTTCGCAGCCTAGCTGCTTCGTCAGGCAGAAGGGAAGGAGAGGGAAAAGGAAATGATGAGGGTTTTAAGGGTAAGGAGTCATTCCAATCCCGGGACAGGAAACACTTACCTTGGGGGAAAAAAAGGAGGGTAAACAACTACACACACACCCACACATTTACACAGACGCAACTACACTTAGACATACTGTACAAAGCAAGATAGTATGTCTGCCTAAGTGTACTTGCGTCTGTGTAAATGTTTGGGTGTGTGTGTATTTGTTTACCCTCCTTTTTTACCCCCCAAGGTAAGTCTTTCCTGTCCCGGGATTGGAATGACTCCTCATCATTTCCTTTTCCCTCTCGTTCCCTTCTGCCTGACGAAGCAGCTAGGCTGCGAAAGCTAGCGTTTGTGTGTGCGTGTGTGTTTGTGTGTGTGTGTGTGTGTGTGTTTGTGTGTGTTTATTTGTTACTATCACTGCCTGTGCTCCTTCGCGTGGTAAGTAGACGTCATCTATCTATCTATCTATATATCTACATAGATACTCTGCAAATCACATTTAAGTGCCTGGCAGAGGGTTCATTAACCACTTTCATAACTTTTCTCTACCGTTCCATTCTCTAATAGCGCGCGGGAAGAAAGAACACCTAAATCGTTCCGTTTTCGATCTGATTTCTCTTATTTTATTGGGATGGTCATGTCTCCCTAAGTGGGTCGATGCTAGCAAAATATTTTCACATTCATAAGTAAAAGTCGTTGATTGAAACTTCGCAAACAGATCACGCCGCAATGAATAACGTCTTTCTTTTAATGATTTCCACCGCAATTCGTGCAACATTTCCGTGACGCTTTCCCCCCCGTAACGTGATAAAACAAAACGAGCTGCCCTTCTCTGAACTTTCTCAATATCTTCCGTCAGTCCCACCTGGTGAGGGTCCCACAAGGGGCAACAGTAGTCCAGGAGAGGACGCACAAGTGTGATGTAGGCAGTCTCTTTGGTGGAGCTGGTGCATCTTCGAAACGTTCTGCCAATGAAACGTAACCTTTGATTCGCCTTCCCCACAATATTTTCTATGTGTTCTCTCCAGTCAAAGTTGTTCGTAATTGTGACTCCTAGGTATTTGGTAGAATTTACGACTTTAAGGTTTGACTGATTTATCGCGCAATTGAAGTTCAGTGGATTTCTTTTAGTGGTCATGTGTATTACTTCACACTTTTCTTTATTTAGTGTCATATATATATATATATATATATATATATATATATATATAGATGAAGTCTACTTACCAGGCGAAGGAGCACAGGAACTGATAGTAACAAATAAACACACACAAATATACTCCTGGCCATTAAAAATACTACACCACGAAGATGACGTGCTACAGACACGAAATTTAACTTCAAATTTGGTCTAAGTCATCCTGTAAGCTATTATATATATATTTTTTCTGTTTGCTCAACCGCATGTGCACAGCGGGCAACCAGGCGCGCCGCTTCCGATCGGCAGCGCTGTCGCGGTTCTCACCCCTCGCCGGCGATGTTTAGAATGATTACAAATGTGTACATTCATTGGCCCCAGTCGTACATTGATACCGGTGAAAGTCGTTTTCCAATAGCTGTTATTGTTCCACAGATATTTTGGGTGGACAAGATAGCTGGGACACCCTATACGATTAATGATGAACATTCTCCTCAGAGATGATAAATTATTGTTCAAACGAGATAGATTGGCTGGCCAGTACTTACCTTTGTGCTGTACCGCCGATAGTTACACAAATGAAGAAACAGAAAAAAATGGGGACAAAAAGGACAAGCTTTCGGAACACAGGTCCTTCTCCCACCTGATGAAGGAACTGTGTTCCGAAAGATTGTCCTTTTTGTTCCCTTTTTCTGTTTCTTCATTTGTGTTACTATCGGCGGTACAGCACAAAGGTAAGTACTGGCACAGAGTAACATATACAGAGGAGCAGCCCTCCCTAAACCACTGTTCTACGCTCCCCTCGTAGTTCCGTAAGATGCTAGCAGGTGTTAGACGGATCGCTGGCTTAGGGTGCCTCTCGCACGTCAGAGGGTAGCGTGGAGGGGAGGCTGAGGGGAGAGCTCGTGCCGCCTGCCACGAGGCCGCGGCTGTGTCCAGCTTGCTGGCGTTTGAGGGGAGGTGGTGGTGGGGAGAGCTGCTACCTGCAGCCTGCTCTGGCCAGTTTACAGAGCTGCTTCTGACCGCAGCGCCATCATGGGACATCTTACGGAACTGCTGAAAACCCTCCCTCCCCGCACCCCTGAGCGTAGGACCGGGCCTTTACGGAGGTTTCCTGTCTGTATATATTTGTCTGTGGTACTGGCCAGCCAATATATATATTTCTGCCCATTAAAAATACTACACCACGAAGATGACGTGCTACAGACGCGAAATTTAACTAGAAATTTGGTCTAAGTCATCCTGTAAGCTATTATAAATATATTCTTTTTTCCTGCCTCCGCAACCGCATCTGTACCGCGGGACAGCACACGTGTGCACGGTCGGACGGGCGGGCAACCACGCGCGGCGCTTCCGATCGGCTGCGCTGTCGCGGCTCCCTTTCCCTTTCCCTCCGCTCCGCTCCCCCGGCGACGTGTTGCTGCGCGGCGCCGCTATGATGAATGCGGGCCCGCACCGGCGCCAGATACGGCCGCGCTCGCCGGCACATTAGCGGGATTGCCGCGTAATCGATGGCGAGGCTCCGAGCTGCAAGGCGCCGACACCGCCGAGCCTCAGCTCACTCCTCACCTGCCAGCAACGGGCTCGTGCGGGCCGCCTTATTACCCGAGCAGCCGAGCCCAGACCGACGCGCTAGCGGGTGTTTCCCCACCACTGAGCTGTGCATCGCGCTAGACCCACCGGGCAAGCCAACTGGACGCTGATCGCTATATGGCTCCCTGTCATTGTCCTTGCCCTGACTGGGCGTAAGCAAAGCTCCATAATTCCGTAAGCGGCCAACTGCGAACAGCGGGTAAATTGAAGAGCGCCTCGGAGGCCATTATGGTGGTAAACTTCTGCGCGAACTTTAAATGTGTGTATTCGATTAGCGTGTGTATTCATTCGTGGTTATGGTACAGGTAAAGCAGTCAACAATCCAAAGATTGGTTTGAACACCACAGTGTTTTACTAATCATGGTCCTGTTTAGAGGTGGTATGCCGTTGCCTTCCTCCGACCTTCGAACTGACTTACCCTGCCAGTTATAGGGGGGACCTACAGTTTAACGTGGGTTCCGAACCACGGTCCTACTCGGTATTTTACACATGAACAATACTTCCAGAGGTGAAAGAAGTGGAATGTGACAGATAAAAATCCTAGGACCTGGCGGGGATTGAACCTGCGACCTTTGGATTTGTAGTCTGGCACTCTACCACTGTAGACCGAGGCGCACCGTGGTCATGGTATATCGCCCCAAATTTGCGATTGGATAGGTCATTTCCTGTCAGAGAGGACACAGTAGTTCCCTAGGGTACTGTTATTGGCCCTCTGTTGTTCCTTATTTACATAAATGATTTAGGGGAAAATCTAAGTAGCTATCTTAGGTTGTTTGCAGATGACGCCATCATTTACCGTCTAGTAAAATCGTCTGAAGATCAAAACCAACTGCACAATGATCTATGGTGTAAAAATTTGCAATTGACTCTTAATAATGAGAATTGTGAAGTCGCCCACATGAATACATAAAGAAACCCGTCAAACTTTGTTTACATGATTAATCAATCAAATGTGAAGGCCGTAAACTCCACAAAATTAATAGGAATTACTATTACTTCAGACTTAAATTGGAAAGAACACGTGGCTAATGTCGTGGGAAAGGCGAACCAGAGACTGCGTTTTATTGGCAGAACCCTTAAAAGATGCAACAGAACTACAAAAGAAACTGCATACACTACGCTTGTCCGTCCTTTTCTGGAGTATTCCTGTCCAGTGTGGGATCCTTATCAGGTGGGTTTGACGGAGTCCAAAGAAGGGCAGCTCGTTTCGTATTGTCACGATATAGGAGAGACAGCGTTACGGAGCTGATGCAGGATCTGGGATGGGAATTATTACAAAAACGGCGCTTATCGCTGCGGCGTGGGCTACTTATGAAACTCCAGTCGCCAACATTCTCCTCCGAATGCAAAAAATATGTTGATGACTCCCACTTACATAGGTAGAAATGATCATTAGAATAAGATACGAGAAATCAGAGCTCGAGAGATTCAGGTGTTCTTTCTTTCCGCGCGCTATTCGAGAATAGAATGGGAGATAAATGTTATAATGGTGGTTCCATGAATCCTTTGCCAGACAATTAAATGTGATTTGCAGAGTATCCCATGTAGATGTAGATATAGAAAACTAGTCGCGAAAACTATGTCTCACCTAAATATATAACTACTAAACAGCTTCAGACTCCTTGAATACAAAGCAACTATCGCTTTTGTGTAAATTTATTACACTTACGGTTTACAAATAGAACAACAGTATTTCACCTTCCTAACTGAACCGAATCATAACATTTAGCTTTGTAGCTTTCTAAGTACAGCATATGAAGCCAATTTATCGCCAGACACGGGTTTTTGGCACTTTCTCGTTATATTCTAAAATGGTGAAACCTTCTATAAACAAACAATTTCGGAAGAGTTTCACAACACTTTACGTCTTTGTTGGAGTGTCTGCTGTATTCTACAATATTTAGTTATTTTATACCATCAAAAATGAAATAGAGCTGCCTGAAAAACCAAATGTTATAAATACACTGTGAAAATGAAATATTCCATCAAGTATATAACTGTAAAGTAGCTTCTTACTACCAAATTCTTTTAAGAACCCTAAGTATGCCATAACTTTATCTTAAATAAGGGCACGTAACATTAGCATTAGGGTATTTAGCACGAATATTATCCTTTTAATGCTGTAAGCTAAATACCTTACAGTAGCGTGAACTGCTCAAAATTCAGGAACTGTCAAATTTACAATGTGCATCCAGTGTGGCTATTTGTCATTCATATATGGAACTGCAAACCCTTTTCAGTTTTTATACCTATATGTAAAACATATGACCTTTCAATTCTGTGTTTAAGTTGCTAATATTAATTTTATAAACAAATATTCGAACTGAAGTGATGTAAATGACCTCGTGCCACCAATAGTCATTTTACACAACATAAAATGAAACTTGTTTAACTTCCTGTCCACCAATAATGTCTAAAGTAGCTCGTTCTTAAGAGCTACCAGTAAGGTAAAAACCTGTTACTTATATCATTGAAGCTTATGTTGTCTTGACTGACAACCTGTTAAGCAAGAGTAACTATTAATGGACACAAGTAGTAGGGCTACTTGTATTCCTGAGTAATATAAATTCATTCTTTTTGTTACTTTATTAAACGGATTTGTGCAGTTAAACGCTGAGCAGCTCTTCACTATCGTGCTTCATGTACACTGCAATAGTCAAACAGAACAGACGTGACACAGTAGCTATATAATATAAGATTTATTTCCTAACAACACTCCTATGTATCTGACGCTTACCACTCTCATGGTGGCCGGCCGAAGGTTCAAATTATCCCGCGACAGCTGCGCAATTAGTGAGTCTAGTTATTTTTACAAGGCCTTTGGACGCAAGTCAAACTGAACGGAACAGACAGCCGGTTATTATTATCATTAGTATTATTACTATTACCAGTTGCGGTTTCACAGTGAAGCAATCGTCAAGCCTGTAAAATAAATTCTGTGGTCCATCTCCTTTCACAATGCTGCGAGCCAAAAACTGGTGTCGTCTTTTCACACAATTACACCCTGTGTAAATCTTGCAGGTGACACCTGCCATATGCGCCTGAGCTGAAGTTCCAGTCATTATCATAATATGGTTGTCGCAAATTCGTGCAGCAAATTTCACCTGATTTGGATGCATCCTCTCTGATGTTTTAGTTTGATAGGTCAACATTGAAGGAATGAGTTACCGTATCGAAAATTATTATATCCAACACTGATGTGAGCTGCGGTAAATTGAACGGAACCAACAGCCGTAACTTTCTTGATGATTAATTTATTTTTCTATCATTTTCGTCTTCAAACTGAAGCAATCCTCAGGCACCTAAAACAATCAGAAGTTCCATCTCCTTGTACAGTACTACTAGACTACAAACGGTGCCACATTCTGAAACTTCCTGAATGGCTAATTGGACACTTTCTGACTTGCTAAAATATGCGGGTACTCGACATTTCAAGAAAGGGAATAAAGGTATACCATCAGACTACAAATACGAATAAGAGCATCACAGTTTCTTTGGGTCTGCTGCCGAATTTTGAAGTCAAGCTGACTCAATATTTTAGCGGAACACCTGTCCGCCGTCCTCAGGAGAAACTGCTTCTGCGGAATCTCACCGGCATCTTGTCCTATATTATAGGCCCGTGTGTGGTCTAAGGCGCATGCGCGGCCCGCCACAGGTGGCGGAAACAGCTGTGCTCGCGATATATCACTCACGCGTTGTCTTCCAACACTCTGGCGGTTTGCATAAGAGAACTATGGTTTTTTTCCCTCATATAAAATAAAACCGAGTTCCACGCATTGCTAAGCGGACAACCCATGTCTCCATTGATCACATTTTCTGTCAACCTAATGTCAATTGACTCCTTGTAAACATTGACCAAAAAGTGGAAGTACTAAGTACTGTCTGAATTTCATCGAACAACATCCAATGTTCCTCGTTTAAACAATGTTCCGCCACTGCTGATTTTTCGGGCTGTAGGAGCCTGATGTGACGGCGATGTTCTACACATCTGTCATGACCTGGGCGGATCGACCTGTTAATGTAAGCCTTCCCACACTCGCATGGAATCCCGTACACACCCTGTTTTTTAAGGCTCAAGTCGTCTTTAACGGGTCCTAAAAGTGCCTTAATCTTGGGTGGTGGACGGAACACACTCTGGATGTTAAATTTCCTTAGGATTCTGCTAATCTTCTGAGATATGCCTCCTATATAAGGAATAAAGCACAGATCTGTCCTTCTCCTCATGAACTTCCCAGGATTGCCCAAACTCCATAGCTCGAAGAATCAGCTTCGCGGAGTATCCATTTTCGTTAAATACAGAAGCTAAGTGTAAAAGTTCCTGAGAAGGGCGAATAGGTTTACCGCCGAAATATTGAGAGCTTGACTTCAGAATCCGGCAGAAAACCCGAAGAAACCATGAAGAACTATTACGCCGGGAAAGCCTACGAAACTATATGAAGAAGAGCAGATAGAAGAGATTCACAATATTAAATTCCTGGCAATACAAATGTTCAAATGTTTGTAAATCTATTGAATTTCTTTGGTCATCAGTCCCTGGATTTACAAGCTACTTAAACTTACTCGCACTAGGGACGACACACAGATTTTCTGAAGACAAAATGGAAGATTTATCTATCATCCAAGAGTATCTTAAATGCTGATGATATAGCTAAATATTAGGAATACTGTGAAGTATTAAGAAAAGTAATTCAGACATCTAAACATATTCAGAATGATCTAATAACCCAAGGTCAACACGGATAGAAATTATCGTTCATGCGAAACATTAGCTCTTTACTGACACGAAGTGGTGAGTATTATCGACAAGGGACCTCAAATTGAACCCGTGATTCTTGATGTTGAGAAGGCTTTTGACAGCTTACCTCAAAACGGCTTTTAATCAAATTGCGTGGTTATGTTATATCACCACAAATTTGAGACTAGATAGGGGATTTCTTGTCAGAAAGGTTTGTAGTAATCGATGGTAAGGCGTCGGGCGTTCCACAGAGTAGTGTTATTGGTGCTCTGTTGTTCCTTATTTACATAAACAATTTCAGAGAAAATCGCCGGCAGCGGTAGCCGAGGGGACTGAAGCGCTCCAGTCACGGTCTGCACCGCCACTACGGTCGGGGGTTCGAACCCCCCTCGGGCATGGATATTTGTGCCGTCCTTAGTGTTAGCTAGTTTGTAAGTAGTTTGTAAGTTTAGGGACTGATGACCCCGTAGTTAAGTCCCATAGACTTTACAAACATTAAACATCAGAGAAAATCTAAGTAGCTTTCTTAGTTTGTTTGCAGATGATGCCGTCATTTACCGCCTAATAAAATTATCTGAAGATCAAAACCAACTACAGAACGATCTAAATAAGAATCACTATGGTGTAAAAGTTGACAACTTAAATAATGAGAAGCGTGAAGTCGTCCACATGAGTACGAAAAGAAATCCATTAAACTTTGTTTACAAGAGAAATAAATCAAAAGTGATAGCCGTAAATTCCACAAATTACCTAGGAACTAGTATTGCATCAAACTGAAACTGCATCCAACATGGCTTACAGTAAGAGTTTATACATCGTCCACAACACTTTTGGTATCTATAGCAACACTTCTTCGTGGCACAAGACTATGAATTCCGTAGAGGTGGAACAGCGGCCTGACCTAATTCTGATCAATTCATCATTCCCATCACTGCACCACAAGGACTCGAATAACGCTCGCTGGGAATGGATCACAGCGTCAGTACGTTGTTCGTAATATATTGCAACATATTTAATTGTTTTCAGCTTGAACACGTGCGCCATTCCCACCATTTTATTGCCGCTTCTAACTCATGTATGCAGGTCTGTCAGGAAATGAAACCAACCCACTTTAATTAAAATTGCGGCCATGCTGCAGGTAGGGGAGTGGTGAATTTCGATTAACATTTTCATTTTTTTTCAGAGTTTCACAGTTCCTACCGACGGTTCAACAAAGCCCATGCATCCGTGTCCGATTCTCCAGGACAACACAGTTTTCTTAACCGCTTTGATTTACATAAAGCAACCCTTTTGTTCGAAATTGTTAAAACATTATTTCACTTTCAAAACCATGAATATGACATCTGTATGAGTGTTGCATAAGTTCTATTTAGTCTCTGTATTGATAAGTCATTCATAAAATTAATCGGCTGTGCTGCAGAGAAACTGGATAGTTTGCAAAAATTGCAAATCACACTGCAGGGACAGCATGACTTTAATATGACGCGTTTCGTAAATATTTCCATCATCAGATATTTATCTGCTTTGTGAGGTATATTGATATTAGGTTTCCATTTTACAGACATATGCAGATTAGTCTACCGTTATCAGTGGGTTTTCCCTTGTCTCGAAATGCATGTACGTAGATTATGTATAGGTTACATAATAATTTACAAGTAGTTTTGTATCATTCAAACATACTCATTTTACCTTTTTTTTTTTTTTTTTTTTTTTTTTTACAATATCTGTATCCTGTAGCTCTCACCACAATTAGCAACAAATCTATCATGGGACAGCATTTCTTATTGAAAACGAAAGTGATGTTAGGCTATCTTCCGCATCGATATTTGGTTTAGAACGTAAGCTCTAAATATATTTAGAACTTTAAATCATTTACAGCGTTTTATTCCATTCGGTAATGGCAGGTACAGAGTAGTGAAGAAATAATTTTGATTCCAGGATCATCAATTCACAGAGACAGGAGCTGCCAGATACAATCCGACCTTCTCTGATCATCTCAGTAGAATGAAGAATCATCAGACCCCTTGAGACAAGTCACAGATTCAACACTTCGCCCAGAAAGAAAAAGAGAGAAGCACTAACTTCTAGAAGAAGTACGTATTCCCAAGTTCGTGAGACGGTCTCCAGGAGACAGTGTAAACAAACAACTAATTGTAAAACATTACACTTTTTCCGATACCATGTTATCCATTATTAAAAAAAAAAAAAAAAAAAAAAAAAAAAAAAAAAAAAAAAAAAAAACCTCACATTGTAAAGACTAGTAACAGCTTCCCTTTCATTCTCCCCAGACCACAACGTTTTCCCCTTTAGGATTGCCTTTTGCTTTAACACAATAAAATTTATTCCACATCAACCACATGCTATTCCACCAAATCCTATCAAAAGAGATGTTCAAAGTTTGTAAAGTTTTGAGACCTAACAGCAATGGTCATCGGTCCCTAAACTTACAAACTATTTAAACATTACAGTTGCAAGAGAAGCGGGTAGACATGGCTTTGGTGTATATAGGAAACCTACTTGTGCAGACCTTATCATGAATTCAAAATCTTGGCATCCGGAAAAAGATGGTATATTTCCATTCAATGGCTAACACATTATTGAAACTACCATTGCCGGCCGCGGTGGCCGAGGTGACTGGGGCGGCCACTACGGTCGGGGGTTCGAATCCCCCCTCGGGCATGGATATTTGTGCCGTCCTAGTTCGTAAGTAGTTCATAAGTAGTTTGTAAGTATAGGGACTGATGACCCCGTAGTTAAGTCCCATAAGCTTAACAAACATTTGAACATTTTTTTGAAACTACCATTAAGCGAACATGAGAAGAAGAAAGAAATTTCTACAACAATAACTAAGCTGCTGCAAAAAATTGAAAAACAACAACAACGAAAATACAATGATAAGTGACGTAGAAAAAAAGAAAATCATCTACATGCTAATGAGCTACACAGGAAAGGTTTCAGACATCATTGCTAGGCAATTTCGACACACCTACGTACGAATAGGATTTAAGACCAACGATGTCACTCGATCTAGACTGAGACACCGCGTGAACAAAACATCCTCAAAATTCACATCTATAAACTAAAATGTGGAGACTGTACTAAAATCTAGATAGGTCAGACAGGCAGAACATTTGAAACACGTATTAAAGAGCACTGATCTATTAATAATAATAAAACAGCTTTTGGAGAACATTTTGTGACAGAAAAACACGCGGTTGGAATAATTAATAAGTATTTACAAGTGCTACATAGAGAAATAAAACGATGACTCCTAATGACACTGGAAGAAATAGAAATTTTAATATTTTATACAGTACATTCACCGTAATCATTTTAATGGTAATTTTACCAAACTGACGTTTAAAAATTTTTTAAAGTGTGACTTTGTAATTTTATACATCTTTTTTTTTACACCTTCAATGTCTTAAAACCCCGTGAAGACTGACGGGGAACAACAAGAGGACTCGAGAGTGCGCAGAATCGCGTGATTCTCTTCTGCCAGTTACCGTCATTTTGAGCTAAGATGCACCTCAGCTGCAGTTTCATAGTTCACTGCCACAAATTTCTTTCTAAGGTATTCAACAGTGTCTAAATAATATTTACTACGTGTAATCTGTATGCAAAGTAGTTGAATACCATTGTATCACTTATTCGTGTAAGTAACTGGTTTATTTGCTTAAGTATTTGATGTCTAATTGCCCAAAAATACGGATAATAGCACACGCTGGGACAACACTGATAATTATATAAAAAGCTGTCATAACAAAAGAAAGAGCTCTTTTAGAAGCGGTAGCAAAAGCCAAAAAGAGCGGGCGAACTAAAAAGAGTGGACGAACTAAAAGGAGCGGACGAACTAAAAGGCACGGACGAACTAAAAGATCGTACGAACTAAAAGAGCGGACGAACTAAAAAGAGTGACCTAACTCGCGGCCGAGCTGCTAACTAAAATATGCGCGATCGGTCGCAAACTAAAACATGCGTTACCGGTCGCGAACTATTATGCAAAACGTATCTCGCTTCTTAGTTCGTTGAATTCTGTTCCGAAGACGACGGGCAATAGCGAGAGGGCGCGCAGCAGAATTAAAAATCACGTGTTTGCCTTCTGCTGATGAGAGCCATTTCTACGTGAGCGTCTGCCTGCTAGATTACTTAGTTCAGTGCTACAAAATTTCTTTTTTGATGTATTCTGCACTCTGCAATATCTGAGTAATAAATTCCATAATGCCAAGATATAGAGATAACTCTAACTTAAACGTGAGATATTATACACAAACTGTTTCTTTTGGTTTGCGTGATATCGTTAGCAGATCAAGCAGCAAGCGCATGAAGCAGCTAGGTGGGGGAAATTCTCTCTCCACCTGCATACGCATTCTACGCCGCCCAGCCGTCACTGGGAGCGGACGAACTAAAAGAATGAAATAGTTCGCGGCAGAGCCGCGAACTAAAGTGAGCGCTCCCAATCGCGAACTATTATGCGCAAGTCTACTGTAAACTCCGCCCATACGGTCGCAGAAAACTAGACAGTCGTACACAAGTCACCTGAAATTGTAAGCGTGGAATACCGTGCTACCGACTCCTCCACTGCTGTTGTGATTTATCGTACGAAAGTATTTTCTTAATATTTTCATACATTACCTCTACCGGGCATTAGTTGTTTTAGAAATCGCCGTTATTTACCTTTTTCTCGTAGGGCTCCTTTATGATAATTTTTACTCAGTTATAAGCAGATTATTTCCACCGCCTCCTTAGATGGCAATCAAGGCCTCACATTCTATACCTTCAACAGTCTACCAAGTATGTTGCGAATTTATCTTTTGGGTTACTAGATCTCCTGATCCCTGCGTTTTTCTTCTTCTGCTGTAACATTTTCTATATTGTTCCATTCTGATAAGGCGCTAACGGCGGAAAACTCCTAATTGGAGAAACAAACAATTTGCAACAGTGATTGCTCTGTAATTGAAGTATTTAGAGCTTATGCTCTAACAATTTCTATACGGAAGATAGCCTAACATCACACATGTTTGTAAGATGACATGCTGTCGTAAAATTTTGGAGGATACAACAAGAGACACATAATGTAAAGATAGGTGAAAAATGCCATATTCGAACGCCTCATGACCTATATATATACAGGGTGGACATTGACAATGACCGGGCCAACTAACTCACGAAATACGCATCAAACGAAAAAACTACAAAGAACAAAACTTTTCTAACTTGAAGGGGGAAACAGATGGCGCAATGATTGGCCCACTAGATGGCGCTGCCATAAGTCAAACATACGTCTACTGCACTTTTTTAAAAAGGTACCCCCATTTTTATTACATATCCGTCCAGTACGTAAATAAATATGAATGTTTCATTTCGAACACTTTTTTCGCTTTGTGACAGATGTCACTGCAATACTCACAAACATATTGCTCGCAATTTTAGACGAATACTTGGTAACAAGTAGGTTTCTTAAATTAAAACACAGAACGTAGGTACGCTTGAACTTTATTTCGGTTGTTTCGCCGTGGTGGAGCGGCCGAGCCGGCTAAGGCGCCTCGTTCCGGAGCGCGCGGTTGTTCGCCGACAGAGGTTCGAGTCCTCGCTGGGGTATGGCTGTGTGTGTGTTGTCCTTCTGTTAGTTTACCTTAGTTTAAGTAGTTTGTAAGCTACGGACTGATGACCACGCAGTTTAGTCCGGTAGATTTACAAACATTCGGTTGCTCCAGTACGATTCCATGTACTATTGTAAAATTATCGTACATTATGAGAACACATGCTGTTATTGCGTGATTACCTGTAATTATCTCATGAATTCAATAAATACTCAAAATGGAGTCCTGAAACTTCAATGCATTTGGCAATACGTGTAACTAAATTCCTCTCAACAGAGAGTAATTCGCCTTCGGTAATGTTCTCACATGCGTTGACAATGTGCTGACGCATGTTTTCAGGCGTTGTCGGTGAATCACGATAACAAATAACCTTCAATTTTCCCCACAGAAAGAAATCCGGGGATTTAAGATCCGGTGAATGTGAGGGGCAATGTATCGTGCTTCTACGACCAATCCATCTGTTCAAATGTTTGTACAGCTTATGGGACTTAACTACGGGGTCATCAGTCCCTAAACTTACAAACTACTTATGAACTAGCGACAACTAAGGACGGCACAAATATCCATACCCGAGGGGGGATTCGAACCCCCGACCGTAGTGGCCGTGCAGACAGTGACTGGAGCGCCTCAGTCCTCTCGGCCACCGCGGCCGACCCAATCCATCTGTCATTGACATACCACTTACGACCGCTTCAACTGCAAGCGCGCCATGTCCAGACATTTATTCACATTCACATCTATTCTAACACTATTCAAGGTTAAATATAACTTTGGCTCAGAAAGGGGTGAATTATGCTGCCACAAAAGTCTCTGGTCGCTTACCAAGTAGCATCAAAAGTCTGACAGATAGCCAACTAGTATTTAAAAAAAAAAATTATAGGAATTTCTGAATGGCAACTCCCTCTACAATGTAGATGAATTTTTAGATATTAATACAATTATTTAAAAAATACTGATTGTCAAGTGTAGACAACATTTACTAAACTGACACGTTGCACATAATTACGTAACGTCGTATATATGATCTATGGAATAAGTATTATTCTAATCTAATCCAATCATCCATCATGTTGAAAGTACATCGCCTTTCTGTCCTGCAGTGAAACATCTTGTAGTAAAATCGGTAGAACGTTACGTAAGAAATCACCCTTTAGATTTACATCGATAAAATAGGGGCCAATTATCCTTCCTTCCATAATGCCGCACCATAAATTAACCCGCCAAGGTCGCTGTTGTTCCACTTGTCGCAGCCATCGTGGTTTTTCCGTTGACCAATAGTGCATATTATGCCGGTTTACTTTACCTCTGTTTGTAAACGACGCTCCGTCACTAAACAGAATGCGTGAAAAAAAAAAAAAAAAAAAAAAAAAAAAAAAACTGTTCCGTAATTTATTATGCGCCCAGTGGCAGAACTGTCCACGACGTTCAAAGTAAGTCTTCGCCATGCAAATTCTGGTGCATAGAAATATTGGATGGGTGAAATTTATGCTTAAGTAGAATTCTCAACAACGACGTTTTTGAGATTCCCGATTCTCGCTCAATTTGTCTGCTACCGATGTGCGGATTAGCCGCAACTGCAGCTAAAAACCTTACTTGGGCATCATCATTTGTTGCAGGTCGTTGTTGACGTTTCACTTGTGGCTGAACACCTCCTGTCTCTTCAAATAACTTAATTATCCGACGAAAGGTTCGGACACTTGGATGACGTCTTCCAGGATAACGATCAACATACATAGCACAGACCATATCGACCTTTCCTGCAATTGGTAAATGGTCCAATTTAACAAGTGTAATGTATCACGAAGCAAATACTGTCCGCACTGGCGAAATGTTACGCGATAGCACGTACTTATACGTTTGACGTTTGTGACTATTACAGTGCCATCTATCAGAAAGTGACAAAAGTGTTCCATACAAAACATTTATATTTATTTACGTACTAGACAACTATGCAAAAAAAAAAAAAAAAAAAAAAAAAAAAAAAAAAAAAAAAATGTTGGTATCTATTTAACCCTTTCGGACCCTCTAGCTACAAATGTGTACATAACTTCTACGTTGTCTAAGATGGTTCAGAAGCGTTTTTCCTCTGTGGAAAGAGCATGTATACGACACCTGAGTCATCAATCATTTCATCATGCACGATTACTGCCACCTGCGGAAGATCACTATAAAAATATTAAGAAGCGAGTGTTGCACTGCGCAGCAGTTGGCGAACTTCAAAGAACATGAAAATTGTGGGTTACTTGTAATCCACTGTATAACTGAAAGTAGTAGTTGTTATTTAGCGATGTAGTTATTGAACGATCAGTTGACTTAGTACAAAAGTTGGTACTACAAAATTAATTAATTTAGTCCTTAAAAAAGCCTTGTTTTTCAGTATACGTAGTGTTGTAGAATGAAACTGGGTGCATATAATTACATAAATCTTGCTTCTAAAATCATTGAAAATTTAACTTAAGAGTATTACAGCATTAAAAATAATTTCCTTTACAGAGAAAAAAATCAAATCTGAAAGGGTTAAAAAAGTGTAGTTGATATCCGTTTGACCTATGGCAGCGCCATCTTGCGGACCAACCATATGGCCGCCTGTTTATCCTCTTAAGGCTAGAAGAGATTTGTTCTTTGTAATTTTTCGTTTGCTGCTTATTTCATGAGATATTTGGCCCAGTCACTATATATGTGAACATGTATGTTCCGATATATCTGACCATAATTTGTTGGTTATGAACTGTAGGCTGAAACTGAAGAAACTACATAAAGGTAGGAAAATAAGGAGATGGGACCTGGATAAATTGAAGGAGTCTGAAGTTCTTAAGAATTTCAGAGGGAGCTTTAGGCAACAATTGACAGAAACGGGGGAAAATACAACAGTAGAGGAGGAATGGGTAGCATTGAGAGATGAAATAGTGAAGGTAGCAGAGGAGAAAATAGGTAGGAAGGCAAGACCTACAAGAAATCCTTGTATATCACAGGAGATACTAAACTTAATCGATGAAAGGAGAAAATATAAAAATGCAGTAAATGAAACAGGCAAAATGGAGTACAGACGACTAAGAAATGAGATTGACAGGAAGTGTAAAATGGCTAAGCATGAGTGGCTAGAAGGCAAATGCAAGGATGTAGAAGAATGTATAAAAAGGGGAAAAATAGATACAGCCTACAGGAAAATAAAAGAAACAGTTGGAGATAAGAAAAACAGCTCCATGAATATCAAGGGCTCTGATGGAAAATCAGTTCTCAGCAAAGAAGGGAAAGCTGAAAGGTGGAAAGAGTATATATAGAGACTTTATGAAGGAAATGAACTTAGCAGCAATATTGTAGAAAGGGGAGAAGAAGTAGATGATGATGAAATAGGAGATACTATACTGAGAGATGAATTTGTCAGAGCACTGAAATACCTAAGTCGAAACAAGGCCCCTGGAGTAGATGATATTCCCTCAGAGCTACTGAAGTCTCTGGGAGAACCAGCCTTGACAAAATTGTTTCACCTGGTGTGTAAGATGTATGAGACAGGTGAAGTACCCTCAGACTTTAGGAAAAATGTTATGATCCCCATTCCAAAGAAAGCAGGTGCAGACAGGTGTGAAAACTACAGAACAATCAGTTTAGTAAGTCATGGTTGCAAAATATTAACACGAATTATATACAGAAGGATGGAAAAGCTGGTAGAAGCCGACCTCGGGGAAGATCAGTTTGGGTTCAGGAGAAATGTAGGAACACGGGAGGCAATACTCACTTTACGGCTTATCCTAGAAGATAGATTAAGGAAAGGAAAACCTACATTTCTAGCTTTTGTCGATTTGGAGAAGGCTTTTGACAATGTTGATTGGAATAAACTCTTTCAAGTTCTAAAGAAAGCAGGAGTAAAATATAGGGAGCGTAAGGTGATTTACAACTTGTACAAAAACCAGACAGCGGTTGTCAGAGTTGAAGGGCATGAAAGGGATGCAGTGGTTAGAAAGGGAGTAAGACAGGGTTGTAGTCTTTCTCCATTGTTATTCAATTTGTAGATTGAGCAAGCTATAAAGGAAAGCAAGGAGAAATTTGGAGAAGGAATTAAAGTTCAGGGTGAAGAATTAAAAACATTGCGTTTTGACGACGACATAGTAATTCTGTCAGATACAGCAAATGGCCTGGAAGAGCAATTGAACGGAATGGACAGTGTGCTGAAAGTTGCATATAAGATGAACATTAACAAGAGAAAAACTAGGGTAATGGGGTGCAGTCTAAGAAAATCAGGTGATGCTGAAGGAATTAGATTGGGAAACGAAGCAATAAAGGAGGTAGATGAGTTTTGTTACTTGGGCACTAAAATAACAAATGATGGTCGCAGTACAGAGGATATAAAATGCAGAATGGCAATGGGTAGAAAAGCGTTCTTAAAAAAGAGAAATTTGTTAACATCGAATATTGATTTAAGGCTAAGGAAGTCCTTCCTGAAGGCATTTGTAGGGAGTGTTGCATTGTATGGGAGTGAAACATGCACGATAAACAGTACGGACAGGAAGAGGATTGAAACTTATGAAATGTGGTGCTACAGAAGAATGCTGAAGATTAGGTGGGTGTATCGCGTAACCAATGAAGAGGTATTGGACAGAATTGGGGAGAAAACAAATTTCTGGCGTACCTTGACTAAAAGAAGGGATAGATTGGTAGGGCACATTGTTAGACATCAAGGAATTGTGAATTTAGCGTTGGAGAGAAGTGTGTGGGGTAAAAACCGCAGAGGAAGACCAAGAGATGGATACAGTAAGCACATTCAGACAGATGTAGGTTGCCGTTCTTATGTGGAGATGAAGAGTCTTGCTCGGGATATGGTATTGTGGAGAGCTGCATCAATCCAGTCTCCAGACTGAAGACCACAACAACATTAAATATCGCCGTTTATTCGCTATATTTAATGTAAACCGGTGCGCGAGACGTATAGTGTGGAGTCTCGTTGTGAATTACGTTTGCTTCATAGTGCTTATTGTAAGTGGGAAGGAAGCTATTTGATTTGCACTGTGATTGCCACATCGTTCGTGTGAAAGAAGCTTGCCCTTTCAAATGGTCAAATGTTAGGATAGGGTATTGTGGAGAGCTGCATCAAACCAGTCTCCGGACTGAAGATCACAACAACATGTTCCGAACAATAAATGGAAAACCGACTGATGATGCTACAATTGGATTTCGGGATAGATATATAAAGAACAAATTTTCTTTCAGTAATCTTCCTGTTGCAACCGCGGAGCGAGATTTATTAATCCATTAATCGCCCAGACGTGTATTGACACTTCTTTTTGTATACAAAGCCACAGCTGCAGGGAATTTTATACACGTCCGGTATAATAAAGGGGTGTCAGACCTCTTTTGCAGCTGGAGTTAACTTAAAGATTTGGAAATTTCGGCAGTGCAGGGTTACAGTAACCAAATACTGCAGTTTCTCAATTGTCCAACACCATGCAGATATTTCAAGCTTCATTATAAGCAGTCTGTGAAGCCGCCGGGTTATGTTAGGCACTACAGCTGTCTAGACTATTGTTCGTAAGCGGCACAGACAAAATCTCCAGTGAAGACATATTCGTGACTATACTACTTTTGGAAAAGGCTCAAATAACATTTGAACACCGTTGTACTTTAATAACATTATTATTCATGAAATCATGAATGAGTTACAACTACACTTATATAGAATGTGGACCCTTAAGCAAATTTAAGACAATTGCAGAATGTATGACAAGTATTTTTCTATAAAATGTTGTGAACTAATTTGGTGGCAACTCACATAGGCCGGCCGCGGTGGCCGAGGGGCCTGAGACTCTCCAGTCACGGTCTGCACGGCCACTACGGTCGGGGGTTCGAATCCCCCCTCGGGCATGGATATTTGTGCCGTCCTAGTTCGTAAGTAGTTCATAAGTAGTTTGTAAGTTTAGGGACAGATGACCCCGTAGTTAAGTCCCATAAGCTTAACAAACATTTGAACATTTTGAACTCACATAGTCTTTTATCATATACAGCTCAAAGGTCATAAACTTCCTTGGGAAAACAGGTACATTTTCTTAGAAGAACACGGTGAACATTTTGAACTCACATAGTCTTTTATCATATACAGCTCAAAGGTCATAAACTTTCGTGGGAAAACAGGTACATTTTCTTAGAAAAACACGGGTCAATGTTAGCTGTTTTGGCAAAATACGAAAACATATTGTTCAAAATATTGACCAAAAACATAAAGTAGGATGTTGATGATGATGATGATTGGTTATTTTGGGCGCAAACATCTAGGTCATCAGCGCCAACAAAGTAGGAAATTAATAAATGTGGTCCAGGACAGCATTGTCCATTACCTGTAGGAAAAAAAGAAAGAAAAATAACCCGCTGTGTGTACTCCGTATAGTGATGCAGCGAAAAATAGAAATAAACTCCCTATTTTTTCACTTAAATACAATTTGAATGCTTCAGCGGCAGATTTCACAGGTGGTTCCGGAGGCACCTAGCAGCTGTCAACCTCTTCTGACATTTAGTATTTTTCATATCGCGCGTGTTTCACAAATGCAAACTCGTTCTATCTCGCCCTTACTGTCTAGTTATTCTTCTTCGCTTTCTTCTCGCTTCTATTATATTTATTCTTTATTAAGGCGTATTATTGCAGTCATCAGGTCACACCCACTTTCATTTACATTGAAGTTCTCCTTAGTGGTAACGAAACCTAGGTCAAGATCCTAAAAATTACGCAACCGGTTGGCTGATGTAAATAACTGTTTAATAAAGGGAAAAAAGAGAAAAAAAGAATAAAACATATTCTTGCACTTTAGCATGTCCATATTTATTCTATTTTCGAACAAAATTAAAATTTTTGATATTTGGTTTTGAAAATAAAAAAAAATGATTGAAGCGCTCTGCAATGGGTCTGCCATTTTCACTTTTTAGCACCATGCAGATATCTTTCAGTTCCTTTTGATCTTCTGGTGACTTTACTAACCGATAAGTGACAGCATCATCTGCAAACAGTCTAAGGGATATGCCGAGATTGTCTCCTAAATCTTTTATAAAAATAAAGAACAGTAGGGGCCCTATAACTCATGGGGAACGCCAGATGTCACTTCAGTTCTTCTCGATGACTTTCCTTACAGTGTCCCAATCACACAACTGTGGCGATATTCTATAACCATGTAATTTTCTTAGAAGACGCTTGTGAGGTACAGTGTCTAAAGCCTTCCGGAAAATTAGATAAAACTAATCTATCCTTTCTCGATAGCAGTCATCGCCTCATGTAGGTAGAAAGCTAGCTGGAAGATCGATACTTTCTAAATCCGTGTTGACTATGGGTCAATAGGTCGTTCTCTTCGAGACAGTTCATAATATTTGAGGAAAGTATATGTTCTAAAAACCTGCTGAAAACCGACGTCAATGATATAGGTCTGTAATTTTGTATATCTGACAATTTTTGTTTCTTGTGTAATAAATAATTGAAAGTGTTCCCGGACTTTGTGTACACCCTGTATTACCATCTCCGGTGTAGCGAATCTCAATAAGTGTACGTACTGGGGGTGGGGAGTGGAAGGGTGCGCACTACTAAAGGCGAAGGTGGTATTATGGGCTAGTGGTTGCAATATGGGCTAGCTTAATATCTGACTAACAAGCCAGCGCATACTAGCGGCAACCTCAGTAAATAGTAGTAGCTAGTTCGTACAAACGCCACATAATGCGCTACCGCAGTCAGTTACGTGGAATGTTAGTGGTGAGCTGTTTCGTGATTTTTCTCATTTCAAATCTTTGAAAGGTAAGAAATTACAGTTATATTAGACGTACTGCTAATGCATTATTAGCTGTTAACTTCTTAACTACATATTATATAAATATTTAGCTCTCTAATGCTAATGAAGTTGGTTTATTAAAGTTTGTTTAAAACGGATAGCAACGTTTTACTTTCCAAGAGGGCTAGGGTGGTAATATGGACAATCGCTGTGGTGGTTATATGGGCTACCCACTACATTAGCCCATATTACAACCCCTACAAATTCTGTGTGGTTTTCTCTTTCAGCCTGATAACACAGAAAGCTTGCCCAAGTCCTCTACTGGTCCACACCATGTGCCAAAGACCTAGCAGATGGCCCAAGCAGTGCGTCCCACGTTCCAATAGGAAACATTAAGACTTCACCAAAGGACATTTTGCCTGTGCCAAAAAATAAGAAAAAGACAACAAACAAAGTACCTAAGCCAGGAAGGGCAGCTGTAGTTACAGCATCACCCTACAAAATATATTTGTAAGAAGCTCAAAAAAGCAAGAAGAAAAGGAAGCTGATAAAAAAAAGGAAAATAAAAAGAAAGGGGGAAAAAGAAGTGGACTAAAAAAGGAAGATCGAAAGTGACGATGTAACAGGGAATGCGAAGAATATGAGATGTCAGGAATAAAAAGCAAAACTCCATCAGTGAAGCGAAAATTGACTATCGACCTACAATCATCACCCGAGAGTTCAGACGAGGGATCGATAGATTCTGGGGAGTCAGTTCTAAAGCCCAGTGTTGGTGGAGATGACGATGCTACCTGCCTTTTTTGTGAGGAGTTATATTCCCAAGACACTAAAGGAGAGCTATTGATCCAGAGCCAATGTGCGAGATGGGGGCGTACAATGAGTGTGCTGGCTGTGAAACAGAATATTATATTTGTGATTTCTGCCAACCCTAAATGAACAACTTATGATAAACATGTCCCAGTATAAAGGGTTTGCTATTTTCCAATTACTCTAAAATTCTACAGAAAATAATATTGACTTTTTTGTGTATTTATCAAGCATCCCATATTACCACCACATTTACATTTTTTTCACAATATGTAAATTTCGTAAACATGTTTCCATATTAAAGTTGCATAATGATTTAAACTGAAACATGTGTGTTTGGCTTTTTTTATAACATCATAAAGATTATTTTTTTTAGTTTTTCAGCAAATTTCACCGGCAATTTTGGAATTTATGGTTCATAAATAAAGTGGTAGCCAATAATACCACCTTTTTTTGTTACATTCCCAAGACACTAAAGGAGAGCTATTGGTCTAGTGCCAATGTGCGAGATGGGGGCGCACAATGAGTGTGCAGTCTGTGAAACAGGACTTAATATTTGTGATGTCTACCAACCCTAAATGAACAACTTATGATAAACATGTCCCAGTATAAAGGGTTTGCTATTTTCCAATTACTCTAAAAATCTACAGAAAATAATATTGACTTTTTTGTGTATTTATAAATTTTATATATATTATAAAATTTATATATGTTTTGATTACTGTATATGTAAACATCTTTGGCAAAGCTGTTGCTGATTACGAAAAAATATAAAAGTTTCTTTACTTTAAAGTTTTAATGTAAAAAGCTGCATAATACCTGACAGTTAAAAAAACAGTTACGCCAGTTACGTCAACATTAATTAACGTCCAAACATCGTAGACGCGCTTGAGAATGACAAACTGTCGAAACAGCTGTAGCAATATTAAATAAAACATAAGCCGCAATCTGGAACTTCATTGCAATGTCTTTCTACGACATATATGATGCTGCAGGCCCAACAATTAGGAAATACCACCTTTTCCTCTACATTTCCCGCAAAGAAATATCGTTGCGCCGAGCACCACTACATCTGGTATAGCATCTGACCCAGACGAGCTTCTTCTCTTCTTCAGAACATTCCATATTAAATTTCTTTCCCGCGTAAAGAGAGAAAACAGACGAGAGGCGCAGGACAATGGTAGTAGTGGTGGGGGCTACAGAATGGGTCTGCATACCGCCAGCAGGAAGGCAATATGGCGGCGGGCGGAGGAAAGGGCCCGATGGACAAATATTCCCAATGCCGGCACCGGGAGCACTGGTCAAAGTAAAAATGCCGTCGCAGGCTTTGAGAATGCGCCGGGGAAGGGGGGGGAGGGCGGAAGTGCCAGTGGGGGAAATAGCGTCTGGCAAAGGATCCACTCCCAGCAGCCGCCTCCATATTGCATTGCCGCTTCATGACTGCACAGAGGGGCGAGCAAGTGCGTCGCCGAGCAACGCTCTCACGCACTCTGACAAGCCGTCGCCGAAGTTCCCTCATGGTCTGTATGAGTGTACGGTGGATGGGGAGGGGGAAATTCCTGCAATAATTAAAGCTCAGATCTCGTTTTGAATATACACTCCTGGAAAGTGAAAAACGAACGCCATGAATTCGTCGACCCTGCAGACACATTCTTGAGGTTGTATACAACACACGACATTACAGGCACACATGAGTACAGTCGCCAGTCCGTATTGTTAGTACCGTGTATACCCTCCTTTTGCAGCAATGAAAGCTGTAATTCTTTCGAGGAAACAATAGTAGAGGTTCCGATTGTGGATATGTGGAATGGCCTGTCATGCTGTTTCCAGAACGTGGTTATGTGGAATGGCATGCCATGAAATATCCACCTGGTGCCTCAGCTGGGCCAGATTTCGTGCCACTCATGCAGTCCACTCAACATGATGTTTCATGCGGTCACAAACATGTTCAATGGGGGAGAGATCTAGGGTTCGTATTGGCCAGGGCACGATGGGTATGGGATACATGTGGATTTGCATTGTCCTGTTGGAGAAGCATATTACCTTGATGGTGCATGAGTGGTAGCAACATGGGTTGAATGATGGTTTCAGTGTACTGTACAATGTCCAGTTTTCTCTAGACGATAACTAGAGGAGAATACCGAGTGTATAATATCGCTCCCCTCACAATGACGCACACCCAATATCGTTCAGCCCGCCTCCAATGGTGTCATGTATAGGCGCTTATGAAGGAACGATTGGAGACGTATCGTCTTGTTAGTACCGATGAGAATCGTCGCTGCCTTGGAGCCAATGATGGTTGTATTCGTTTGCGTGTGCATGCAGGGGAATGCGAAAATTTGGAGAGTAGGCGACAGAGGAAAAGGGCATCGTGGTGTGAGGAGCCATATCTTACTCTGGCCGTTCTCCTCTGGTGTTCGTTGCGGGAAAATTGAACAGTATACTGAAACCATCATTCAACCTGTCTTGCCACCGTTCATGCACCAATAAGGCGATGTGAATCATATGTTTAGACGCCATCACACAAATGTTTCACAATTATTTCTGTACTTCACACACCAGTAGTCAATAACAAAATATATATGTCAACACGACATGTTTAAGTTCTGTAATACAAGGAAAAGTAGAATAATAAGGGCGCTAGATACAAATGAGTGTACCACAAATATTCCAATGAAACTCATGTTCTACCTACAATGAGACTTATCTGCTGCTAGGAAGCATCGTAAACCACAATAGCTGTGTATGTACATTGTCAAAACTAAAGCACTGCGCAGTACCACTTGTTTCTCAGAGGGCAGCAAGTTGAGCTTTTCACACAGGACAATACATTTCCCCACGTATCCCATACAACCCAACGTGCTGTTCTAGGTGTACGGCAACTACCCTGCCCCCCACCCCCAATTTGAGAATGTCAGGAGCCGGAAAAAACGTCATTTTGGCGCGGTCTACACGATCAGTAAGAGATCTGGTCCAACAGAGGCATCAGATGGAAGCTGCTTGGCAGACCATACTGTAGGACTTGATTCGACACCTCTACAATCGTGTTCATGAGAAAGTTGCACCCTGCATTGCTGCAAAAGGAGGGTATACACGATACTAGCGTCGACATTGTGCACGCCCTGGTGACCATACTGGCGTGCGTATGGGAAGACTGCGTGATCGTGTGTTGTATACATCCTCAAGAACTTGTCAATAAAATTTCGCTCTGTTCGGTTCACGAGTTCATGGTGTCTTTTTTTTCCTTCCTTTTTTTTAAATTTTATTTTATTTATTTATTTATTTTTCATTTTCCAGGAGTGTATATCCCAGAGATGGCCAGAATTACTCGAGGTATGGGTGAGGTGATCTTTTACTGAAGTGTCTTCCAAGTTTTTTGAATACGCGACCCGCATCCCCTTCCAGAAGCCTAACACAACTATGTATGAAATTTCGAAGGCACCGACTTTAATTTCCTTCCGTTGATACAATTTTCTTGTAAACAAACACTAAAATAATGTACATTATAGGATAAAATTAACAATTTTTCTGAATAGTTCACATCCTATTATTACATGAATTCCAACAACAACAAAACGTATTGGTTGCATATCGAGGTTTCACATTACGGGTAAGACTTTGCCAATTACGACAACTGAATGCGGATCACGTCATTTGAAGTGATCTTTACCTTTGTGCTTTTAAACACAAAATCAAGTTTACTGACGGGCTAGATCTTAAAATGGCTTACTTAGTAAATCTAGTATCTAAACCAGCCTATAGATCTTATAAATTTAGTTTCTAAATCGGCTGGTCGCATTCATTGTATGAAACGGGGTAGGTTTTTTTTCTCCATTGTAGGATGACAATGATAATCATTTAATAGCTTCTAATCTAGGAACTTTTGATGTGTTCGCTGAACGGCCATATCATAATTCACGAACTGCCCATGGCCGGACAAGTAAATGTAGCATTAATTTACTTCATCGGATGGGTGCACGCACGAATTAGGACCAGCACAGTCCTCTCTTTCTAGATTGAAGATGCCTACTGTAAGCGAAAAGCATCGTAAAGTATAAAAATCTGCAACCAAGGCTATTTATATCATTGGTAATTTTCCTTTGTCTTCCTATGCGCAAGCCTCCCATCTACAGTAAACAATAAAGCCATTTCATATGTTAAATATTTATACTCCCGCCGAAATTGGAGAACCATAGAATCCGAATAAAGTGCACGTATCATACATTTTCAGTTGTGAACAAGACGTGTTCCATACAATTGCCCTTGTCGCTCGTGATGGTATTACTGATTTTTACGAGCAATTACTACTGCGGTACGTGATGTCTTAATGCGTAAGCTCGAATTCGGACTAGGTTTTGTTCCAGAGGATCGGCGCCGACGGCCGACCGAAGAGGAAGTCATCAACATCCATCAAAGCCGTCGACGCTCTCCAGGAAGAAACGAGCCCTCCCTCTGGGCTCGAGTGACCAGTGACAATCTGGCCACCTCACATCCATCACATTCCAGATCGGCTTCTGAGGGCCACCCAAGATATTGGAAAACATCCATCACAGCTGTACGTCATCGAACAGAACTGCAACTGACAGACGTATCTTAATCTCGTGTCCTGGGACGAGTCCGCCACTATCATTGACGACATCAGTCTCAGCTAGCTTCTTGATGATTGACAAAACGTCTTATCTCGTCAAATATTCGACTCTAAAACGCACCAACCTTTTCCTAGTCTGGAATTTTATCATTTTCATTATCGTTTTGTTTCTCCCAGAACATGTCAAATACTATTGACATATTTTTGGAAACATTTTTGTTTCACGTTTTTGGACAACAGCACTCTTATTTAAAGTTATATGTAAAGAACAGTCTACAGTGTAATTTTTTCTTCTTCGCGTAGTTTCGGTCTTCTTTTAGACCATCTTCAGGAAATTTAGCTCCATTGATGTTGTGGAGCTGGCAGGAAACTTGGAACCTAGTGCGTCACGGTCTTCTTTTAGACCATCTTCACTGCAGTGACGCACTAGAAGGCTCCAAGTTTCCTTCCAGCTCCCCAACATCAATGGAGCTAAATTTCCTGAAGATGGTCTAAAAGAAGACCGAAACTAGTCGACTACAATAAATTTTTGCACTCTAGACTGTTCTTTATATATAAATACTATTGAATATGACGAAGTCCACGGTGAACGTACTGTGGGATTTATAATTTCTCGAGGTCGTAAACAGACTACTGAAAAACTCCGTAGAAGTTTCTTACAAATACTGTTAAGCAACTAAATAGCAATCTTAAAAATACGTGTCTGTTTCTTTTTTCAATTTGTGGACATTGGCGCCATCTGGCTGTCATCTACGTCACATTAGTGTTATGGGAGCGAGACGACATCCAGTGGGGTTCTAAGTGTAACGGGTGAAACACCTTTTTGAGACAGTGAAAAAGAATATGTCAAGGATGCCGTAATATACAGTTTTGTATTTGTCGTTACCAGAAATCAGTGTATGAGTTTTCTGTCCGTGTGTTTATACTTCCGTCGTTTCAATAATTCATTACATTGCACTTTAGTTTACTTAAACTGTAGTTAGTTTTAAGCAAAACAGTGCAGCTGCCTAACACACTGATTCAACTTTCTGTGTAGTAACATCGCATTGTGTTTATCTTGATTGTACGATGTCCCACATCACAGTTGCCTGTATCAATGCGTTCAACAAAATATATCTCTAATTTCTTTAGGGGAGTCAACGTTGATTTCTAAAATCAGAGTGTTTGTATACAGCACATAATTTTTAGTGCCATAAGACCCTTTATTTTATAAATAATATTTAATTCTCGTATTTAAATATTTTTAATTCTCTTATTTCTTCATTTATGCACCAATTTTCATGATCTTGTTTAATCTTTCGGAACCACATGTAGATCTGTGTAGATCTACACATGACCAGAGAACTACATGCGCGCCGCTCGGTACACCCCCTCGGAAAGCAGAGAAAAAGGAAGCTTGGTGTTTAAAAAAGCAGAGGAAGAACTAATTAAACTGGTGCCAGTGCGCAGACGAATAAGACGAGCCGACACGGTTCAATGACATTGGTAGAATTCCATACTAGAGATCACAGTATTCGTCCGCTGGCAGTAATACCCAGAAAGCAAGGAACACATCTCCTCAAAGGAAAGGGTACATGTATCGTGCAATGGCGTCAGTTTACACAAAACCCGATACACCTGAGGAAAACACCATGAAAGGATCAAGGCGTGACACAAAGTAGGGTCCGTAACACCAAAAGCCTGAGAGTGTTGACGTAAACGATGCTCGTACTTGCCCCATTCTTCCGTGGCCTCATCATAGGAAAAGAAAGGAGGAGGACCGGGCGGCACTGCAAAGCGGCGCCACGAAGTAAACGGTTAAGAGGTCAACCTGCTGTTTATGCTGCTCCTGCTGCTGCAGCAGTTGCTGTTCCAGCACGTGAAGTAATACGGGGTCCGGAGTAGTCACAAAGAACGCAGGAAAAGCATGTACGATACTCCAGAGAAACAAGGATCAGCCACCACACCCGTAGAACAGGGTCAGTACGGAGGGCGCGGAACACGCTTAGAATACGACCGACTCGTAGCCAAGTGCTATGTTGACTGCTAAACCACGAAAACACGCTCGGTTGAAGTCACACATCAAACTGCCGAAGTGATGTACCGTGTGTGCGCACCTTCTTATACAGGGTGTTACAAAAGAGCTACGGCCAAACTTTCAGGAAACATTCCTCACATACAAAGAAAGAAAATATGTTATGTGTACATGTGCCTGGAAATGCTTAATTTCCATGTTAGACTTCATTTTATTACATCTCTTCAAATGACATTAATCATGGAATGGAAACACAGGAACAGAATGTACCAGCGTGACTTCAGACACTTTGTTACAGGAAATGTTCAAAATTTCCTCCGTTAGCGAGGATACATGCATCCACCCTCCATCGCATGGAATCCCTGGTGCGCTCATGCGGCCCTGGAGAATGGCGTATTGCATCACAGCCGTCCACAATGCGAGCAGGAAGAGTCTCTACATTTGGTACTGGGATTGCGTAAACAAGAGCTTTCAAATGCCCCCATAAATAAAAGTCAAGAGGATTGACGTCAGGAGAGCGTGGAGGCCATGGAATTGGTCTGCCTTTACCAATCCATCGGTCACCGAATCTGTTGTTTAGAAGCGTACGAACATGTCGACTGAAATGTGCAGGAGGCAATCCATACATCAAATGGGCATCTGCCAACTCCGCATTTATAAACATTGCACTGACTGCAAAACCACGTTCGTGTTGAATACTAACCTGGTGTTGCTACGTATTAATGTGCTTGATGCTAGTACTGTAGTGCAATGAGTCGCATGTCAACACAAGCACTGATGTCAACATTACCTTCCTCCAATTGGGCCAACTGGCGGTGATTCGGGAAAGTACAGTACTTACCAACGAAACAATTGGATATTTTGACAATTGTCTACACGAATTATTTCAATTTACATTCAAAGAGAAATACTAAAATGAGCTCTAACATGGAAATTAAGCATTTCTGGACACATGTCCACATAACATATGTTCTTTCTTTGTATGTGAGGAAAGTTTCCTGAAAGTTTGGCCGTACCTTTTTGTAACACCCTTTATAGAGTGCGCTTTGTGCGGAGTCCGTGGCGCATCAGGCAGCGGCCTCTATCACTAGTGTCGGCGCTGTTTTTAATTACACGGCGCGCTGACGTATCACACACTTATCATAATTTAGGGCTTGTGAGATACAGAGTTAGAAACTGTCTAGAAATCTAAAAATATGGAATCGATTAGACGTTCCTTGGCGATAGCACTTGTCATGTGAGTAAAGGTCTACTACTTGTCTTTCACAAGAAAGATACTTTCTGAATCCGTGTTGTCTATGGATAAATACGTCATTCCCACTGAGGTAGTTCGTAACGTTTGAGAAAAGTAAGTTTTAAAATCCTGCTGCATACCGACGGCAGTGGTACAGGCCTGTAATTCTGCGGATCACTGCTACTGAATTTGTTGCATATTGGAGTGATCGGTGCAACTTTCTAGTCATTGAGTACGGGTACGGATCTTTCGCTGAGCGAGAGGTATATTACCTAGCCATGTGGTTATTGCATCAGCATATTCTTAAAGGTGTACAATCCTGGAGACTTAATTTTGTTGCTATAATACTCTATGGGCATCTACTTCTGAATTACGCTCGCTGGCAGCTGTTCTTGAATCGAATTCAGGATTACTTGCTTCGTCTTCTTTGGTGAGGTAATTTCAGAAAACTGTGTTTAGGAATTCAGAACAGTCATCAGTAGCACACCTTTGGTAAGTTATAGAGAATGTATTAATTGTGTTTTGTCGCTTGTTTAATTTAAAACGACAAGAGGTTTGAACTACATCAAAATATCAAATGTGTGCCCCCCCCCCCCCCCCCCCAAAAAAAAAAATTGGGACATCAGTTCCTAAGCTTACGAAGTACTTAAACTAATTTAAATATAAATTCAGATACCGTCTCAGGGTATCTGAATTTATATTTAAATTGATATTTGTATCACCTTAACAGGTATGTTCCAATATGGCCATTGCCGAGGTGCTATTCCGCTGCATGGAGAGCCTTGGCAGTAGTTAGCAATTATCTGTGGAACACAGAAGCTGAATTAAAGTTTGTGACGTGGAGGAAAGTCGTACTTACACTATTTCAAGGTGCCTTAATCCTTAGTGGTGCGGTGGTCTAACGGCATGCCGGACTTCGAGGCTCAGCGCGCACGGTCAGGGGGCTAATTGCCCTCAGTAATAAAAAAAGCTGAGCCAAATATTCAACGATCAACCAATAACGAACTGAACCGACGACCGCAAAGAATAGATCTACGAGTAGAACAAAAACAAAACAAATAATAATAACGGTAAGACGTCTGCATCGTAAGCATGGATGACCGGGTTCTATTTCCGGCCGCATCACAATTCATTGCATCTTATTTATCGTTAATACTTAAACTAACTTATGTTAAGGACAACTAATACACTCACCCCCGAAGGAGGACTCGAACATCCGACGGCGAGTAGCGCCGGCCGCGGTGGCCGAGGGGACTGAGGCGCTTCAGTCGGGGGTTCGAATCCCCCTCGGGCATGGATATTTGTTCCGTCCTTCGTCTTAATTAGTTCATAAGTAGTTTGTAAGTTTAGGGACTGATGACCCCATAGTTATGTCCCATAGACTATACAAATATTTGAAACGGCGAGTAGCAGCGCGCTCCGCAGATAGGCGCCTTGGAACGCTCGGCCAATTTTTTTTTTTTTTTTTTTTTTTTTTTTTCGGGTAGATCTATTCTTTGAGGTCGTTGGTTCAGTTCGTCAGTTCGTTCTTAGTTGTTCTCTAAATACTTGGCTCGGGGCCGGCCGCGGTGGCCGAGGAGACTGAGGCACTCCAGTCACGGTCTGCACGGCCACTACGGTCGGGGGTTCGAATCATCCCTCGGGCATGGATATTTGTGCCGTCCTTAGTGTTAGCTAGTTCATAAGTAGTTTGTAAGTTTAGGGACTGATGACCCCGTAGTTAAGTCCCATAGACTATAAAAACATTTGAACATTTTTGAACTTGGCTCGGCGTTTTTATTACAGAGCGCGCTGAGCCGCCTGACCTGGTGCGCTGAGCCACGGCCTCCAGCCACTGGACCGCGGCTCAAGGTCTCTGACTTCCATCAGTATTACACGATGCAACCACGAAAGTTTTGATCTCTATGCTAGTGAACAGTGGCACCGAGACCACCCTGACGAAAACTAAACAATTATGCAGTAAAGGCAGCGAGAATGCGGCGCGTTCGCCTAACTTAGTAACCTCCTCCCTGTCCAGAGACGTTCCTCAGCGGGGAGTTTTCCCTCGACGCGATCGTAAACAGTCCGCAGGCGCGATCCGCGATGCATATCGCAGTAAATTGTCAGCGCGGCCGTTCGGTAGGCCCGCGTAAAATTACACAAAGATAAAAAAGCGGGGGCCCATCGTGACGGGCGTCGATTTGCACGCAGAAGAGCCTGAGCCCGCGTTTATTCGCCCGTCTTTACGCCGCCGTTCCTTTTATTGGCAGCGGCGCGGGCCGCGGATTGATTTCGCTTTTAGTTTACGGCCCCCGCGAATCGCTTCCTCGCCAGCCCACGGCGGCCATTCGCAATTTGCCCGGAAATATGCGTGCGGATTCCGGCCGGCGCATCATTTGCACCCAACTTCGCTGACAACAGCAGACGACGACGCCCGTCGCCTCGCGTCGGTCCTCGCGGACAATTGGAGGGCGACGTCGGTAGGGTAGATGGCGATTGTTGCAAAGATCCAGAGGTAATTGTTGAAAACGGCGCCGGTGACATCACAGGCTGCGAGCGTGTTTGTTGAATGAACAAATCAAGTTTGTGTTGTAGAGATTCAGCCATCGTAAACTTTCACGGTCGTAATGGTCAAAATTACAAAAACTTTCCGGGCTATTATGCTGTGGTCTTGTGGATTTATTATGGAAACCCAACGTTTCGTTCCCGACTACGGAGGACATTTTCAAGGGGGATCGTGACACTTTTGAATGTCCGATGCAAGCCGGCCGCGGTGGCCGAGGGGACTGAGGCGCTCCAGTCACGGTCTGCTCTGTCGCTACGGTCGGGGGTTCGAATCCCCCCTCGGGCATGGATATTTGTGCCGACCTTAGGTTAAGCTAGTTGATAAGTAGTTTGTTAGTTTAGGGACTGATGACTCCGTAGTTAAGTCCCATAAGCTATACAATCAGTTGAATTTGAATTTGTCCGATGCAAACACTGGCTCGCTACAGACTGAAGCCAAACTCCGTTTACGAGGGCTCGCGCGCAGAGGTGTGACGTAAGATGATTTTGATATGCGCGCGAATTTCGTCGTCGTCGATTGCGCCGTCTGTTAATATCGTCCCATGGTGGAAGACTGTTACATTTCTTCTTCAAAACTGGAATCCAGATATAATTTGTTTTCACGCCCTCCTCCATCCTGTTGAAATTATTTAATAAGAAAAAAAATGTTCAAATGTTTGTATAGTTTATGGGACTTAACTACGGGGTCATCAGTCTCTAAACTTACGAACTACCTTATACTAAGGACGGCACAAATATCCGTGCCCGAGAGAGTATTCGAATCCCCGACCGTAGTGGCCGTGCGGACCGTGACTGGAGCGCCGCAGAGCGCTCGGCAACTGCGGCCGGCTATTTGATAAGACTTAGGTTTAAGCAGCAATAAATGGATACCACGAAAGACTGCAGAGAGAGGCTACAGATATTGTAAAATACCCCAATAATTTCAGTGGATGCAGGAGGGCGTGAAACCAATGAAATCTGGATTCCAGTTTTGAAGAAGAACTGTAACAGTCTTCCACCATGGGACGACATTAACCGACGGCGGCAATCGGTAACGACGAATTGCGCGCGCATATCAAAAACATCAAACGTCACACCTCTGCGTGCGAGCCCTCGTAAACGGCTTCAGTCAGGGTGTGCAACGGACATTCAAAAGTGCCACTATACCCCTTGAAAATGTCCTCCGCAGTCGGGGACTAAACGTTGGGTTTCCATCCACAAGTCCTCCGCCTAATAGCCAGGAAATTTTTAGTAATTTTGAGATTCAGCCGTGAGTAGTGTGTAAAATTGTTTTGACGATAGTAAGAAAACTCTAGAAGTAAAGAATCATTATTCAGGTATTAGAATAAAAGTGTATTAAACTTCTCAGCATAATGTACACTGAATATATTTTGGATGAAACACTGTCAATTGCCTACTAGAATAAAACTTTGCAGAGGAATGAGCGCTGATGTGAAACTTCCCGGCAGATCAAAAGTGCGTGCCGGAACCGGGATTCGAACCTTAGACCTTTGCCTTTCACTGGCAAGCGCTGTACTGTCTGAGCTATCTCGGCAGGGTTCATAGTCCGTCGTCACAACTTTAGTTCTGTCAGTACCTCGTCTCCTACTTTCCATAATTCTCATAAGTTCTCCGAACCTTGCAGGCCTGTGCAGGTTGGATAGTAGGAAGCGAGGTACTGGCAAAATTCTGAGGACAAACCATGAAGGATGGAATGATAGTGTTTAACGCCCCGTCGACAGCGTGGTCAATAGAGGCGGAGCTTAAGCTCGGGTTGTTTCGGTAAGGATGGGAAAGGAAATCGGCCGTGGCATTTGAAAGGCATTTGTCCTAAATGATTTAGGGAAGTCACGAAAAACCTAAATCTGGATGGCCGGAGGTGGATTTGAACCACCATCCTTCCGAATGCAGTCCAGTGTGTTACCACTGCGCCACCTCGCTCGGTGACAGGCCATGAACCGTGCCGGGATAGCTCAGACGGTACAGCGCTTGCCCGCGTAAGGCAGAGGTCCCAGGTTCGAGTCCCGGGTCTGGCACACAACTTTGAAACAGGAAACTTCATATCAACGTACACTCCACCACTGTAGAATGAAAGTTTCATTCTGGAAACATCGCTTAGTCTGTGGCTAAGCCATGTCTCCAACATATACCTTCTTCCAGGAGTGCTAGTCCTGCAAGGTTCGCAGGATTACCTCTGAGAAGTTTGCAAAGAAGGGGGCGAGGTACTGGCGTAAGTGAAGTTGTGAGGACGGACCAGAAATCGTGCCGGGATAGCTCAGAAGGCAAAGCGTTTGCCCGCGAAAACGAAAGGTCCCAGGTTCGAATCCCTATTCCGAACCTAATTTTTGACCTGCCAGAAAGTTCAATTGTGTACTATTCTGCAACGTTTCCATTATTAAACAAACCGATTTTGGCCTGTTAGTCATAGCAGTTCCTGGCTACAAACACATATATACAGCTGTAAAAGATAAAAGGTCATGCTCTGAAGCAGAGTATATCAGTTTCTTTTTAACGATTTTAAATGTTTAACGCTTAAAATTAAACTGAATTCTGAATTCTTCTGATTTAATCCATTCAGATTTCTGCTTCAAATTACATCACGTAGATACAATGTGTGAAACTTTAAATACACTGCCCAAAACAGTGACGGGGTCAGGTGACATATCATACACAATATACATCTGGTAATGCATTTTATTCAGATACAGGTTAGAAATTCAGTTTCATACAGTACGATATTTTGCTGTTTAATCTCTTTACTTTACGTTTACTTAGAGGCACCATAATAGAGGCTACCATAGTAGTGAATAAGGCATATTCGTTGCCGTCTCATGCGGTGTGTGATAACCTCGTACGGTCACTATAGATGCACACCTATCCTATTCCACACGAGGAAAAAAAGAATGCCTATACGCCTCCGTACGAACCCTAATTTCTCCTATCTTGTCGTTGTGAGCACTACGCGAAATTTAAGTAGGTGGCAGCTACATCTAACTACACTCGGCTTCGAATTCCGGCCCTCTAAATTTCCTTAACAGAAATACACGAAATTCCAAGTTACTCTGTGCCGCGATGGAGTAGCCGATCGGTCTAAAGCGTCTCGCTGCGGAGCGCGAGGTTGCTCGCCGTGGAGGTTCGAGTCCTCCCTGGGGCATGGGTGTGTGTGTTGCCCGTAGTTTAGTTTACCTAGGTTTAAGTAATTTGTAAGCTACGGACTGATTACCACGCATTTTGGTGCGATAGATTTACAAATATTTGAACATTTTGAACAAGTTACTCTGTCCATCAGATCATTTATATAGATAGAAAATATTAGCGGTCCTATCGCACTCCCCTGGGACACGCCTGACGACACGCTCGTCTCTTATGAACACTCGCCGTCGAGAACGACGTACTGCGTTCTATTACTTAGGAAGTCTTCCAGCCAGTCACAAATCTGTGAACGTGTTCCATAAGCTCGTATCTTCGTTAGCAATCTGCAGTGTGGCACCGCGTCAAACGCCTTTATGAAGTCGAGAAAAACACAATCCGCCTGTTGCCCTTCATCCATGGCTCGCAAGATGTCATGTGAGAAAACGGCAAGCTGAGTTTCACATGAACGTTGTTTCCTAAACCCGTGCTCATTCATAGGAAGAAGCTTTTCCGTCTCAAGGAAATTTACTATATTCCAACTGCGAATAAGCTCCAAAATTCTACAGGTAACTGATGGCAACGATATTGGCCTGTAATTATGTGGGTCAATTTTCTTTCCTTTCTTATTAACGGAAGTAACCTGCCTTTTTTTTTCAATTACTTGGGACTTTGCGCTGAATTGAAGATTCGCGACAAATGCAAGCTAAGTAGGGGGTCGATGCCGCAGAATACTCTTTGTAAAACCGAACTGCTATTCCAGCCTTACCAGCAGACATTTTCGTATTTAGCGCTCTCAGCTGCATCTCTACAACGGAAATACCTATTACTATGTCCTCCATTTCGGAATTAGTACGTTGATCACATGATGGTACATTTGTGCGTTCCTCCTGTGTGAAAGATTTCTTAATGGTTAAATTTAGAACTTCAGCTTTCCGTTTGCTTTCTTATATTAATGCCCCCGAATGATCAACGAGTGACTGGTCAGTGGGCTTTGACCCGCTTATCGATTTTACAAAGGAGCAGAATTTTTTCGGGTTCTCGGAAAGATCTTTTGGTAAGGTATGGCTGTGGTAATTATTGTATGCTTCGCGTATCAATCTTTTTATAGACGCACGAATCTCTACTAACTTTTGCCTATAATCATTTGCGTGTTCTTTTTGGAATCGAGAGTGGAAGTCTTTGCCTTCTCAGCAGCTTTCTAACATTATTATTATAACGGTGGATCTTTTCCATTCTTAATCGCCTTTACTGGCACATATTTCTCTAACCCTTTATTTACAATGCACTTAAATTTAGTCCACAATTCCTCTACATCCATAGTCCATGAATTAAACGTTGCCCATAAGTTTTCTAAGTGCGATCCTAACATTTACTTATCGGCTCTTCCCAACAAAAGCACGCTCCTAGCCTTCTTGATTGGTTTATGAACTTTGGTCAACATCGAGGCTATGACGATATCATGATCATTAATTCCTGTCTCAACACAGACATCGTTAATAAGGTCAGGACTGTTCGTGGATATAAGGTCTAAAACATTTCCATTGCGCGTGGGTTGCCGGTGTAACTGCTCAAGACTTTTTTCCGAGAATGTGTCCAAAAGTAGGTCGCAAGACTTCTTGTCTGTACCGCCTGAAATGTAACTAGAGAGGTCCCAATCTATACTCTTAATGTTGAAGTCTCCCCCGAGTAATATTACATGGCCCGGATACCTGGTGTATTCTTCAAATGATTCTAAAACTGCCACAGCAGTACTGGGGGTACGTTAAAAAAACCAACAATTAGCTTTACTTCTTTTATACCTGTTATACGTGCCCAGATAACTTCACAGTTACTTTCAACGTCGAGCTCAGTAGAAACAATATCTTTGTCAACAGCGATGAACACTCCTCCTCCAGTTGTATCCGATCTATCTTTCCGATATACATTCCACGCCTCACTAAATATTTCTGAACCTGCCACATCATGATTTAGCCAACTTTCGGTGCCTAAAACTATCTGAGCACAATAATTTCCATGTAGTGCGGGAAATTCTGGAACTTTGTTTCTAATACTTTGTAAGTTCGCGGCTAATATTTTGATATTCGAATTTTTGAGCCGAACGTGGTCTGAATTCGCTGTTTGAATATTGACAGGCGAGTGCACATCAGAGTTAGCACATAGCCTAAAAAAACCATATTCACTCCACAGTAGTCTGCTACCCGAGTAGCCGCTTCCTTAGTGTAGTGCACCCCTGATCTATCTAGGGGCACCCTACAATTCCCCACTCGATAACGCAGAACCAGAAATGTGCAGTCATGACTGTCACAGAGTCGGCGAAGCCTCTGGTTCAGACCCACCACTCGGCTCTAAACCAAAGGACCTCGATGAACCCTGAGGATGTCCTCAGAACCCAAGCGACAAGCGTCATTGGTGCCGTCGTGAGCCACGACTTGCAGTCGACTGCACCCCGCACCCTCGATATCCGCCGGAAACGCTGCCTCCACACCTCCACACCTCGGATGAGGCCCCCTGGCAGACACACCGAGTGCACGTTGGACTTATTTCCGGATCTCGACGCTATCTGCCAAAGGGGCTCCATCACGCGCCTAACATTGGAGCTCCCCATAACTAATAAACCCCTTCCCCCGTGCACTTGCTCGGACCCTGCTGAAGGAGTGGCCACACGTCCACTCACATGACGAACGGGCTAGGAAGGACGTCCAGCCTCCACATTGGCCTTTCGCCTCGAGCGACGCGAACGCCGTACAACCCGCCACTCCCCTTGCGGAGAGGGCGGCTCGACCACGTTCGGTACACCTGAAGGTGCCTCAGTAGCAGGGGCAGAGAGCGAAGCATGAGACATCTGAGGTGTCCTACTCGACGCACCAGACTCCCCACAATCGCTGCACCCCGAGACAGCAGCCTAAAGACGGCTGACCGTAGCCAACAGCACGCTCAGCTGTTCGCGAACTGCGGCCAACTCCTCCTGCGTCCGCACATAGCAGGCACACGTCCTATCCATCCTATCGATACAATTAACTGTAGAAAGCAGAAAACTAAATAATCAACTTTTAAGTAGCCTATTACTTTAATAAAGGTGGCTCAGTCCGTTCACACGCTGTTCAAGTAGTGCCCCGGCTTGCAGCATTTCGACGATTCCTGTAAGAGATCATACCTGAAGAAAGGACCAATGGTTACACCATCTGTGTTTGTGTATGCAAATTACGACGGCATTTGGCGCAGATGCGTGCGTGAATGTGACTAGTGAGCAGGAGAGGTGGCGCAGTGGTTCAAATCAACCTCCGGCCGTCCAAATTTAGGTTTTCCTGGATTCCCCAAAATCACTCTAGGCCAATGCTGGGATAATTCGTTTGAAAGGGCACAGTAGATTTCCTTCCCCATCCTTACCCAAAAATCCTTCTCCATTGTTGTCGACCGGACATTAAACCATAACCTTCCTTCCTTCCAACTGGCCATCGTCGGAGGATATGGACACAGGTGCACCACTTCCATAGTGTGCGACTTATGGGAATTTGGTGCTGACGTCAGGTGTGAGCTGGTAGCTATAATCATTGCGGCGACCACTGACGCGAATCTGGAGGCTCTGGTTCGTATCCCGGCGCTGCATAAACATTTACATGTCTAAATTATTTCTTTGTCCTATAGCAGTCAGTCACTCCTTTCCATACTTTTCCTTCTTGTTTCCTTTCATTAAGATATGCAATCTGACAAATTTTACGCAGCAAAGAACACAAGGAGGCAGTTCAGTTTCCATAGTACCGATGACTGAAACTTCAAATTACATTACTGAACAGTTGTTCATCAATGCTCATGATCCAAAATGGCCACTCGGAAATAGCCGCGGCGGTTCTATGCGTCTTGTTAGGGACTTTGTGGCCTCTCCCTTCGGAGGTTCGAGTCCTCCCTCGGGCATGGATGTCTGTTGCCCATAGGATAGGTTTAAGTATAGGCTCCTATGAGCAACAAAATATTATTAATTTTAATTCAAAATCAGACTCAAAAAAGACCGTACATATCACTGTCAAATTAATGTGTGAGGTAAGTACAAAAATAATTGCGTAGGCTTCGCGGCCAGCGTCAGATGACATCAGTATACATAGATGAAGACCAATGTAACGTTGGTCGAAACGTCGATTATTAACGTAATAGCCTTCTTACATCTTGACGCGGTACAACACACTTAAAACTTTTATGTCAAGTTGTACAAAGATTACATGATGGAAAATGTGAACAAAATCAAATCAAATGTTCGTGAAGCTACGAGAGAAACTGCAGTGGTGATCAGTGCCTATACTTATAACCAACTTAAACACACTTATGCTAAGACAACACACACCCATGCCCGAGGGAGGACTAGAACCTCCGACGGGGAGCAGCCTGGCTTTCCGCAGCAAGGCGCCTTAGAGCGCACGGCAATTACCGCACGGCGAAGATGTGATGGAGATAAGGAAGACCTCCCTCTGATCTGTGTTTGCGAAAATGTGCTCCTCTGGGGAAGGTAGGACAGGTGAAATTGAACACGCCAGGAAATTCTACCATGAATCAAATTAATTAAATGAATTAATTAAAGAGCGTAATCTGAATTAAATTACCTGTTATTATAGTCTGTCGAAAGAAGCTAAAGGTGGTTTACTCAAAAAGTTTACAAAACAGGATGATAGTAGAATAATGGCATATTGGACGTTAGTGGAGTTACTTGAAATTAATAGGCGCGATGATAGGCCCCGAATGAATTCATAATGAAGCAGTACCGACACGTCTTAGCTCTAGTTTGTTCATCTTATTTTTATTTAAAATTAAATACAGCAGTTGCCTGTTCATTGTTATATTATCAAAAGAAATAGCACCGCTACATCGTAAACTATCGAGCAAATTGAGACCACTAATAAAATGGTAGGCGCCGCAAGATGAAGCTGCTTTACTCTTCACCCTTTTTTTTACATTGATAATGGGACAAACGATACTTCAGAGTACACGGGAGCCTGCATCAGACGTTATTTATGAGCTCGTTGTAAATCGAGCTTTTTAAATTTATGACCGAAGGGGAGGATACGAAAAGATGTAATGGCTTCAGAGGAAATACGACCAAGCCAACAGGATGCTAACAACGCCATTTTCTTGGTAGTAAATTAACTAGCGGCAATATCGCTTTCCCTGAGAGAAATCCAAGTCAATACCAGCAATTGTCAGAAGCTTACTCCGTGCACATCCGTGATACAAAACGGCGAAGTTAATCCGCACACTTAGCAGTCAGTAAAATATTTCGAATTGAAAGTTGCTTATGCACGCTACAATCAAAAGAAGGAATTAAAGCGCCATATAATTAGCAGCCTCTGACGAGATAAAATTAAAGGAGGTTTTTTTAGTATGCTCCGAAGTGTTTTCTTTTCACAGCATACGCCTACCTCCGCAATACAAGAAACTTTTTATACATCTGAAAGGAGAGGTAGTACATGAAGCAAGGACGTTCTTCAGATCATTTCGGTCAACTATTTTGTTTCCGTTTGTATGATTTATGTTTTATTTATTTATTAATCTTCTCCCTACAAAAAAATATTAATTTATTTAACCGAAGTACCACAGAGTATGCTTTGAGGAAGTCTTTTTCTATTTTAACTGAAAATCGGTAGCATTAGTTAGCTAGTTAAGACACTATGTGATAAAAAACAGCTAAATTTTATTGAATAAAGCAGTCATACTTCAAATGTACGTGCTGCCCGATATTTGATGATGTCTGAATTCACCATAGGCGTCTTATTATGCAAAACAATACCTATCCGACCTCAACATTAGTTGATAGAAAATATAGATTTCTTTTAACGTTGTAATATAATAACTGCAGGTAGTTATGCACTAAGGAAGCAACTCCAAAATCAAGCTTTTGAGATAGATTAGTTTTAGCACAACTTAAGTGCACTTCGATTTATTTCAATCTAAACTTAAGCGCAAAAAATGACTGTATAGCACAAATAAAATTTAATGACCTAGGGGCGAATAAGTAAACTCATTTGTGGTTTTCTTTCACATTGCAATCTTACAAAACCGACAATTCATTGCATGCACAGATTTCCTGGACGTAAATACCAACAGTTACTGTCTTCATAGTGTTTTCGACACTGTTATAGAAAAAACTTTGGAGCCAAGGGTTCTTTTGTTAACGATGGGGTAGTGAATCGGCCGTGCCCTATGAAATGAGCCATCACGAAATTTCTCGAGTGATGCAGGGAAATCACAGAACATGCAAATCGGGATGGCCGGAAACGGATTTGGACCTATGTTCTTCCATGTTCTAGCTACTGAGCAAACTCGTTCGATTTCACGCTATGCAAGTTCCTCTCTGACAAATTAAAAATCCTGGAATGACGTTCGTAGTGAGACACGTAGTTTTTATATTCTAAGCACTTCTTGGTGCAAGTTTGTGTTTGAGTCCTCGCACTTGTAATATCTTCCTGTATATGAACGAACCGTCCTCATCTTCAATCGCCATTTTCCGCATCAATCGTATGTACTCTGGGTCCTAGAGTGAAGATGAAAAACGGCTGTGTGCCGTCTTCCCTAGGTTTTTAACCTCGTAATTTATCTAAGCCCACTAGAAGGGCTTCTTTGGTAAACGATAACCCCTTTCGTTCGAAGGCATGAGGAATTGCATTTCATGTTTTTAAATGTTATTTTCTGTAATACTGTGATATATTCCTGGGATTTTATTATGCTAATAATTTATCATTGTGTCTATTAATATGGCAAGATGAACGGTTTCTCCATAACGCCACTCTTCCTGTGAGAATGTGTACTTGCTTTATTCTGTATGTGTATGTATGAGTATCTTCTAGTATGACAGTCTGAGAATTTTCGTCGTCGGCTGCTGGCTGCGCCCTTTTCATCTCTGGCTTCATTTTCATGTTGATAGATAGTCGTTACCAACCTCTGCTTTTGATGTTACCAAAGAGGTTCCTCCAACCTTTGGTTACAATTTGAATTGCCAATGCCCAGTTAGCGAGCCCCGGTTGGATGCGCGAGTTTAGGCTCCACCACCACCATGGTTTTTCCATGTTTTTTTTTTAGCGATTTCCAGTCGATTTCCGGCGACTGGTAGCGAGGGTTTCGCAGGTCATTAGGACATTCTGTGGCTGCGCTTCGACCTGGTAAGGTGTTCTGATTTTCTTCCCTCCCTTGAGATGGTAGCGATTCGTTGTCTGGTTTGTTATACTTCAGGTCTTATGTTCATTTCTGGAACACGTTTCTCTGATAATGTGTGGAAGTGTATTCAATTTCATTTCGGTGATTTTGCGTAGGTAAACGCGGTGAAAATATAATTAAAGCAGTTTGATAACAGCTGAGAATCGTTAAACTGTGGGAGACTAGCTGCAGTGTACGAACTCAGTTTAATTTCTTTCTAGCATTGTGGGATGCAACTAATATGCGGGACTATTTTTATTCTTTGTAGTCCATGTGAAATATTCTTTTTCGGTTTCTCCTTCTGCAGGTGATATGTACTCCACATGGTGTGGTCTTAGAACAAAGCATACAGCTACCCCTGCGTCTGTTTCTATGCCCTTCAGGCAAGAAATCATGCATGTATCTTTCTGATTTCCATTAGTATCTCGCGATCTCTTCTTCGTCTATTTGAAATTGTTGTTTCATTTCCAAACTTGTACTTTGCATTCAGACCCCCCACAGTAAATTCTCTTCTAGCCTTGTACGACCCCCTTTATTAGCTTGGTTATGAAATACTATATATTTCTAGGGGCTGCATACCGTATTTCTTTGTTGATTTACTCTGACTGAATTGATTACACTTTTCTGATATTTGAAGACTGTGTCAATCCATGTAAAAACTTTCCCAATCGCACCTAACTGTATTTCTTTAGCTTCCTTATGATATCCTACGTATTTCTAAGGGTTGCATACCGTAGCTATTTTTCTTTACTTTTCAGAAATTGATTTTTTTTATATCTTTACTGGTTTTCGGAACCATGGGCCTCTGAACTCTGACTTCAAGGGTTTATAGCTAGTCACTTGAGTTCTCGCCACTGTTCATTCACCAGTGCCTTCCTATTGTGTATTCTTGCTTCGTAATCTGTGATTCCGTTGGTTTTTGTTGAAATGAATAGAATCTTTAAGCACTTCGCCTTCAGTGGGGTGCGAATATGTAATGTAGCAGACACGTTCAGTGTGTCTCAATAATTCCGCATGCTCACGATTTGATTTGAATGGAAATTAATCTCGCTATTATCGCGTACCATCTCAAGTAAAGAAAGACAGACCAGATTCACCTACGAAGTTTTTTTTTTTTTTTCCTTGTGTTGTGTGGTACATCCTGGTTCACTGAATTTCTCTTACGATAGCGGCGCCTGCTTTTGCTTCAGCACGCTTCACGCGTGTGAGTGTATAAATGCTTGTCCTTCCCCGATGATGTTCAGTTAAGATTACTTTAAGTTAATTTTCAGTGGGATGCATTTTTATTGTTTAACAAAATTGGTTACCCCATTTGCTCATGTTTGAACTGAATAAATAATTTATTGTCAGTAAAACGTCATCCTTCTTATGAATATTAGTTAACGAATACCTTCCCTTTTTTATTTAATGTTGTTTTTCACCAGTGCTGAGAACAAATTCAGATACATATTATCATATAAAATATTCTCACAGCCACGTTCATGAAAAGGTTTAGTTCGGGGTGGCTTGTATATTAATGACTGTGTGTAATTCTCGTGATCTACGACGTATGTTGGTTACCGTCTCTTTCTCTTGCTGCTGCTAAAGTAAATTTTGAATCAATTCAAAATTCTGGGCCATGGAAGTAGTCAGTAGTTCACGCGAATCCTTTAGCTGGTTTTACGGCCAGAGTTATTTGTCTTAAGTAAGCTTTTAACTGCCCCCCCTCAGTTAGAAATAATTTTACAATCAACGGTGGTCTTTCAAGAGCAATATTAAAGTGTTCCAGAAGGGTAATACAGCTTATGGAAGACAATGGTTCCTGGTCAACAGTAATAGACTGGCGTATCAAATGACAATATGCGAACCTCATGGAACATCTTGGACATCAATAGGTCATGAATACGACCTTGTCATGTGACAGTTTGATACAAGCTACCCTTTCGTGATATTGCGAGACACTCAGTTTCGTAATATTACTCATTTCAATGTAGAAACTCATCTACTAAGTAGAATGAGATCTTTCTAAGTGCTACTTGGCTGCGTAAGACATTTGACTCTATTTCTGAAGTGATGAAAGAATTCACGCTTGTTTATGTCAAAGTTAGGTTTAACCTGGAATAGTGGAGATCATCCATTCTCTTGGTCTTGTAGCTATGCACATTGAATTCAATTGGCTTATTAACAACAAATTTCGTAAATGAATATATATACAAGGTGAGTCATAAATGTGGAAAAATATTTTGTGCAAATTGTCAGACACTGAGCTACAAACATAAATTGGTTTTCCGCATGTTCCTATGTCAATAAATAACAATGCAATTTAATAGTAAAATCTGGAAATACGAAGTGGACTCTTGGGTGTTGCTTTGCGCCGACGCCGGCCGCGGTGGCCGAGGGTACTGAGGCGCTCCGGTCACGGTCTGCACGGCCACTTCGGTCTGGGGTTCGAATCCCCTCCTCGGACATGGATATTTGTGCCGTCCTTAGTTGTAAGTAGTTCATAAGTAGTTTGTAAGTTTAGGGACTGATGATCCGGTAATTAAGTCCCATAAGCTATACAAATATTTGCGCCGACATAGAGCAAGGGGACATATCGGCAACAGAGCAACAGGGCACAAGTTCCTTTCCCTATGCCAACTACATAATACCGGCCAGCGAAAACGGTACGAGGTAGATTTGAGCGTTGTCATTGCTCGCAGTGTCACGCAGACCGTCGCTTGACGCCGCTTGCCAAAAGTCCACTTATATTTCCAGATTTTTACCATTCAATTACATTCTCATTTATTGACACAGGAACTTGCGGAAAACGAATTTATGTTTGCAGCTCAGCTTCGGTTGCACAGTGGTAAAGTGCCAGACTACAAATCCAGAGGTCGCGGGTTCGATCCCCGCAAGTTCCTAGGATTTTTTTCTGTCACTTTCCACTTCTTTCACCTCTGGCAGTATTGCTCATGTGAAAAATACCGAGTAGCACCGTGGTTCGGAACCCATGTTAAAACTGTAGGTCCGCCTATAACTGGCTCGGTAAGTCATTCGAAGGTCGGAGGAAGGCAACGGCATACCACCTCCAAACAGGACCATGCCTAGTAAAGCACTGTGGTGTTCAAATCAATCTTCGGATTGTTGACTGCTTTACCTTATATATATATTCAGGGTGAATCTTAATTCGAACACTCGGGCTTCGCAGCGCGATTCCTCACATGCTAAAAAAAAAAAAAAAAAAAAAAAAAAAAAAAAAAAAAAAAAAAAAAAAAAAACACGCGGCCATTTTACGCAACGTACACATCTTTGTGTAAGATGAGTGACATCTATGGAAAATATAAGGATATGTGTTCTTGATACAACCTACACAGTCAATGTCAGGTTCAAAATGTTCAAATGTTTGTTAAGCTTATGGGACTTAACTACGGGGTTATCAGTCCCTAAACTTACAAACTACTTATCAACTAGCTTATCCTAAGGACGGCACAAATATCCATGCCCGAAGGGGGATTCGAACCCCCGACCGTAGTGGCAGTGCAGACCGTGACTGAAGCGCCTCAGTCTGCTCGGCCACCGCGGCCGGCTCAATGTCAGGAGACCTTGGAACCAAGGTGATGTAACATTTTTATAACTATAGAATCACTTCACAAATTGTATCAGTCATGCTGTATATGCTATATGAGAGAAAAAAGAAGCAGACAGTAGCGATGTATACCCGAAAGCCACATACACACGAGCCAAGAACAGTGGCTGCAGGCTGTACAAAGTGGCCGCTTTGTGCGCGCTCTGGCAGCCGCGGCACAAAACACGGCTGGGAAATGGGGAACAAAGGAGCGACTCCGCGTCCACCTCCAGGGCTGCGCACGACCGCAGGTGACGTCACGGGGCGGGGGCAGAGGTTGGGGGGGGGGAAGACCGAGCCGTCCGCCGGCGCCGCGGAACACAAATAAAAATGAAAGCAAAGGGAAAGGGGCGGGCAGCGCGCTGTTTACCCGCCTGGCGACTTTCCCAGCCGCGTTTCAGGGTCCTCCGCTGATTACGCGAGCAGGAAATGTCGCGACGTCGTCCCGGCTTCCGCCTCTTCCCCTCCGGCCGCGGGACGGCGGCTAGAAGAACAGCGGGCAAGAGGTTGCGGCCTCTGCGCCCAAAATTGTCCGCGCCGGTGGCGGGATCGCCTTATCTCTGGACGGCTCGGCCCCTCTGTAGTTCACGTTGCTGTGGCAGTTTTCGCTACACGGGCAGAAAACGGCACTACGCTGGATCCGGCGGGCGCCTCTGTTACTTTTGCGCCAGAAGGGACGCGTTAGAGGAGTCGGAAATTTGTGTCACACGCCGTGACATCACTTCTCATGATTTATAGACGCAGGTGGACAGAAGTATTATACCAGCATCCTTTATATCGGTTACTACCCCCGCCTGTGGAAAATTTCCCGTGTGCTCAAGTTCCTCAAACCTAAGAAACCCCCATCCAATATACCTCCTCCTACTGACCTGTTGCCTCAGCCTGGTGTTCAATAAGGTCTTCTAATCCACCATATCCTGTCGCACATCACCACCTCCGACTTCACCACCTACTCCCTAACACACATTGTGGTTTTCGTCTTCTCCACCGATGACCAACCCCTTCACATTACCCAATTCCTCTCCCTCCAGCTCGTTCCCATCGTGCTGCCATCTTTGTGTCCCTAGACCTCAAAGGGGCCTATTACCAGGTCTGGCATTCCGGCCAGCTCTCAACTTCCAATCAACCTTGTCTGGGTCATTGCCTCCTTCCTCTCCGACCGCCCTATGTTAACATTTGCAATACCTATTCCCGTCTCTTCTATCCCGTCCTTTCAGCCCTCCTTTATCTCCTGTACACCGCAGATATGTCTAAGCCTGCCTCTCCCATACACCTCTTCCAATACACTGATGAGACCGATTTCCTTGTCTTAGCTTACAACCTCGACTATACCAACTGCCTTCTCCAACAACACCTCCACCTTTTCACCACTTGGTTCCAGGTGATCATTGTAGCTCGCACCACTCCTTCCTTCTGCAGCTGTGATTTCCGCCTCACCCTCCATAACCGTCCCTGCCTCACTCCCTCAAGTACCTGGGCCTCACTCTCCTGGACCCCCACACCTACGTACCATCCAAGATAAAGTCCACTTCCGCCTATGCCTCCTCAAACTGCTTGTTGGCCGAATCTGGGGCCTCAACCCTTCCTCTATACCTACAAATCCCCCATACGCCCCATCCTCTGCATCTCCTACCCTTCTTGGATCTCTGCCCCCCTTCCACATATCGTTCTACAAGTCCCTATAGATTCTGGAACGTCACGCCCTCCCCCTCGCCTTCCATATCCCTTCCTACCCCCATCATCCTTCCCTATGACATTCCCTTCCCCCACTTCATTGAGCATATTCATCACCATTTCCTCTACCGAAACTGGATTCCTGTCACCCTATTGTCCAGACTCTCTTCAATAAATTCAGTCTGTTACCATTACCCCTGTACGCCCCCCCTACTACCCTCCTTAACCTTTTCTATGGCAATCGTCGCACCTTTCCTACCCTGACGATGCTCTCCACCAAGACATCTATCTCTTGCCCCAGCTCTGATCCTCCCCCTCCTCCTCCTCCCCCTCGGTGCTTGATCCCACCAAGAGGGAGCTATTCCCCTCCTTCCTCGCCCACCCTCCTCCTGCCAGTCCTTCCGGGTCATCCAACCATCTTCCCCCCAGCCCTGTGGCCCCTTCTCATATCCCCCCACCTGTAGCCCTTCCTCAGCTCCCTCCCCCCTCTCGCTTACCCTTTTTCTCCTTCCCCATCTAGACGCGTCACATCCATCATCATCTGTGTGTGCCTCTTTTGTAGCTTTGTCGTGGTGTAACTTATGTGTGTTTCTTAATGCAACTGTAAACGGTCATCCCGCATTCGACACCTGTGGCTGTGCTTCAGTGTAGTGTTTCTCCGTTTTCGATGTCATGTGATTTTATGTAATATTGCACATTAACACTCAATTTCAAATGATGCATTGAGGCGCTATGCTCCGATGCACGAGGCCGTACCCCGTCGTTGGTTCGAATCCCCCCCTTCGGGCATGGATGGTTTTGTTGTCTTTAGTATAAGGTAGTTCGTAAGTTTGTAAGTTGTAAGGAGAAATGTAGGAACACGGGAGGTAATATTTTACGGCTCATCCTAGAAGATAGATTAAGAGATGGCAAACCCACATTTATAGCTTTTGTAGATTTGAAGAAGGCTTTTGACAATGTTGATTGGAATAAAATCTTTCAAGTTATGAAGCAAGCAGGAGTAAAACATCGGGAGCGTAAGTTATTTACAACTTGTACAAAAACCAGACAGCGGTTGTCGGAGTTGAAGAACATGAAAGGGATGTAGTGGTTGGAAAGAGAGTAAGACAGGGTTGTAGCCTTTCTCCAACGTTATTCAATTTGTACAACGTGCAAGCTATAAAGCAAAGCAAGTAAATATTTGTAGAAGAAATTAAAGTTCAGGGTGAAGAATTAAAAACATTGCGTTTTGCCAACGACATAGTAATTCTGTCAGAGACAGGGTCCTGGAAGAGCAGTTGAACGGAATGGACAGTGTGCTGTAAGGTGCATATAAGATGAACATTAAAAAGAGCAAAAGAAGGGTAATGGAGTGAAGTCTAAGAAAATCAGGTGATGCTGAAGGAATTAGATTAGGTAACGAAACAATAAAGGAGGTAGATGAGTTTTGTTACTTGGGCAGTAAAATAACAAATGATGGTCGCAGTACAGAGGATATAAAATGCAGAATGGCAATTATTGAAATGTGTGTTGCTTAGTATTAGGCCCTTATTTCAATAAAAGTAACTGCTTCCAAGTACGTCTATAGATCGTTTTTGTTCCTAGTTTTGTATGTATGCACTGGACTGTTTGCTGGAAGAAGGGATATATTACTTACGACAAATTTCCTTAACGAATAAATATATAGAGAGACAGAGGCTTCAAGAAGATATACGTGAATTTACTCCACGAATAATACGAATTACACACTATCGGACTCTAAACGTTCGCTTGAAGAGTTACCCTAAAAGATTAAACTTTATGGTATGAAAGAAAGCAAAGAATCTAAGCTTTTTTATTCTTCTACGTCTGATAACACTCGAATTAGGCATACAGAGTTGTTGTTACTGTAATTTTGCTGTATGCTCCTTCCATTTATTATTTCGTTGTAATCGCAGGAATTTAATACTGTCAACCTCTTATATCCGCTGTTCTTCATAATTTATGCATATGCCTAATGGAAACCTCTTCCGTGTTTTGACAATCTAAGGAACTGTGTTCTTGGTGCACTGTACACATTCAATTTCCGTGTTCAGGAGACCGTTTGAATCAGGGTAATACAACGCTATTTTACGGCCGCTACGATCGGGAGTTCGAATCCCCCCTCGGGCATGGACGTTTGTGTCGTCTTTAGTATAAGGTAGTTCATAAGTAAAGTTTAGGGACTGATGACACCACAGTTAAGTCCCTTAAGCTTAACAAACATTTGAACATTTGAACAACACTATTTTTAAAGTGTGTATTCAACTTTTCGTTTGCTGTGGTAGGAGCAATCCTTACGCAGGTTTCACCGTTATCGCGTTATGGGTTATGTTGAGTGGTTCAGGTCTGCAGCCCATTGGGATATTAGTTTAGTTGCAATATTCGTACCGAACGTCGTACACAAAGCATTCTCCGACACATACCGGACCGAAACTACGTTAGCATCGATTGTCATCCAGTTGTGAGCTATGTCGAAAGTTTGGAGTGTTTAGCTCAACGGGACGTTAATGTGAAAAAAAGCAGGATTGCTAAATTTCCAGCGAGCGATAAAGAGACAAGACAGAGACCTTACAAAAACTCGTTGATCAATATCGTGACCCCTTGTTTTGTTCGCATACAATGGATATGTCAATATTCTTCTTCTTTTTAGCAGATATCTGTTGGTGTAAAACAATAAATCGTGTAACCCTATCTCCCTCTTCACAGCAGAAAATACATGTAAGCCAATACACTTGAAATAGACTGGAATCAGTGTAATATTTAGAAAATATCAGAGATTTTCCTATTAAATACGACTGTAAGTAGTTTCGTACAACCGTCTGGTGCCCTCCGAAACTGGCACGATTTCCAGACGGCTCGTAAAAATTTGTGCTACTAGCGGTGCCATATCTTGGCGGGAACAGCACAGCGGTGAATAACAACATGGGACGACAACCGACGAGTCCGCCCGCAATGCCGCGCTACCAAAAGAAATACGATAAACGCAACACACAACATAAACAAGCGCTGTTTTCCGTGCTGTCCAGAGCTCGCATGAGACAAACACGATGTATGTGTGTGTGTGCGTGTGTGTGTGTGTGTGTGTGTGTGTGTGTGTGTGTGTGTGTCTGTGGCCCACCAGGCCACGTAATTTCGTTAAAAGCAAAGTGTATGGTGTGTGGGTCGTTTGTTTCCCGTTTCGCTCCGGTGTCTACCGTCACGCAAACGTCATCGGGCCATTATTTCACGAATTATGTTCGCCTCTGGCCAGTGGATCCAACCAACACGAATCAAGTTATTTGTAATTCTCTCAAACCTTTACAGATATTACGTTTTAACCTATTTCGTGTAAATGCCAGATTGTTTTGGTCTCAGATTTCTTTACTCCATACCAGGGTCTTACTCACGGAATCAATTGTGGTCAGTATTTACCAATACTTATCGTTTCGTGACTGTAATACGCTGCAATCTGTTGTGGAGTAACAGAGTCCGCTTATTGCCTCCAACAGTTAAAATTTATAATGAATCCTGAACTGTCCAATCTTGGTTGAAGCCAAGGTAGTCGGATTCCTTAACAACATCTACGTCATAATCATCAATAATGATTTTGAAGTTCTTGTTTTTCTTTATGCTCCAATTCATTACTTCTTCCTTTTTGTGGTTTATTCTGTTCTCAATAGACTATTCATTCCGTTCAACAAATCGTGTAATTTTTATTCACTTTCGCTGAGTATTGCAGTGTAATCAGTGAATCTCATGATGATATCCCTTCACCATGTTCATTTCTCCCTTCCAGAACTTTTCTTTGATTTCTTCCATTGCTTCTTCCAGTAGAAGCGAGAAAGAGCAACCATATCTCAGACACTTCGTTCTTGGTCTTGCATTCTTATTATTTCCTTTTGGTTATTTTAAGTATCACACATTATCTGCCTTTCCGTATTTAAAACATCTTGCACCATTTTAACGTATCTCCGACTTTTTCCCGGTTGACAAATGCTATTAAAGAAAGACCCGCCTGTTTTTGTATAAAATACATTATCTGCTACCTTATCCGTGCTAACTGAAAGTCAATCAATAAAAAAAAATTCGTAGTTATTGTCACCAAGTATTGATGACAAATGAAAACAGTGACAGCCTGTTTTATAGTGAATCATATGGGACTCTATGGCTAAGTACGTACTATCCTAATCATTTTTTCTGTGTACAACTACATTCAGTTAGACAATCACCGATAATAAATTATCAATTAATTAAATGTACAACATGCCCAAGGTCTACGAGCTTAATTCTTTTCTTGATGTTCTTCACATAGTTGTATAATTTTACTTGGTGTGACTGGATGTTGTATCCACATTTAATATAGCTTCAAATACCCTGTACTACATAACTTGATCATAATATGTTAATTTTAGAACACTGAAAGATTTATGCATACATATCATAAAATTACGCATGCTCTTTTACAATACTACGCTCAGTATTATCGCTTAAGTTTATCAAAATTCTACGATTCTGTCACAAGATAACAGTCTGCTACATTCCGTAACATTACGTTTCTAATGCATATTTCGTTTACCTAATTTCATACTTTGACAATTAATGGATGTTATGGGACATACTGTATTAATGGCCCACACTGACATTTACATAATACTTACATACGACTCTTAGTATCAGTCGCCATGAAACTTTATCAAAGATGGTTGTCAAATATTTATTATTTTTACACAATAATTACTGCGATTTTTGCTAAATCCGCCGCACCAACAGATGTAGTTCTTTTTATACTCTTTGAATTCATAGACTTTGATTCACTTTAACACAACCTAACATTGATTCCATTTGTCATTAAGACGTTCTACGAATGTTTTATTGATTGGCTTGACTGTCATCATGGATAAGGATAGCAGATAATGTATCAGTCAGTCTGTTTTATTTGTAAGTACTGGGTTATGTATTTTGTGTACAATTAATGTCTGTCATTTTTCTTTAACAGGCTTCTCTGAAGATGATTTTTAACCAAAACTGGTCTCGTTGTTACTATAACAATTATGATTGATATTATGCATTTCCTAAAATACGAGGTATGTTCACAAAGTATGTTCCGTTTGGTTATATAAAACACACGTGTACAGAGACAGAAGAAATTTTTTTTTCATATTCACAGAATATATGACTTCAACTGCTAATGGGAAAACCTGAAAATGTGTACCCAGCCGGAATTCGAACCCAGGTCTCCTGCTTTCTAGGCAGAAAGGCCTTCAAACTTTCCCATAAAAAACTACAACTGTTAAACAACTTTTCTACATAGCTTCCGAAATTTTACAGGCACTTGTCTTAGCGTGGCACAAATTTTTGCATGCTTCCTTCATAGGAGGTTGCCGCCTGAGTATTCAGTAAGATGGTGATCGTGAGACTTGCAGAACGTCCATAGCAAGGGCACTAAGTGTAAAATTACGGTTGTTCTTAATCTTCTGTTTAACTGTGTGAACCAGTTCATCAGTAACGTCAGACGTGCGTCCATTTCGTTTCTCATCGTGCACTTGATCACATACTTCATTCAACATTCCGACCCATCTTCTAACCATTGAATCACTCACAACATTTTGTACGTAAACCACGCAGATTTGCCGATGAATTTCCTTTCGTTAAACTTTCTTTAAATTGAGGAAACGAAACACAGATCTAATTTCACACGCGCGGCGGCATTTTCAATTACGGCTGACATTGTAAAGAATGAAACTTTCACTCTGTAGCGGAGAGTACGCTGATATGAAACTTTCTGTCAGATTAAAATTGTGTGCAGGAACCGGGATTCTAAACTGAGAACTTTGCCCGCAAAAAGGAGAGGTCCCAGGTTCGAATCCCGCTTCCGGCACACAACTTTAGTCTGGAAGGAAGTTTCATTATAAAGAAGCATTACAAAACACCAGTCGGCAGCAGCGATCTGAAAATGTCACGATTACTACACCGCACGCTCGGAACTGCATTAGTAGCGGATAGATATACACTCCTGTACCACGAAGTCTACGTGCTACAGACGTGAAATTTAACCGACAGGAAGAAAGATGATATGATATGCAAATGATTAGCTTTTCAGAGCATTCACACAAGGTTGGCGCCAGTGGTGACACCTACAACGTGCTGACATGATAAATGTTTCCAACCATTACATAAACAGCATTTGATCGGCGTTGCCTGGTGAAACGTTGTTGTGATGCCTCGAGTAAGGAGGCGATCCAATGACAGTAGAATATGGAATCTGTGGGTTGAAGAGGGCAATAAGTAACGTTGTGCTGGATCCCAACCGCCTCGTATCAGTAGCAGTCGAGATGACAGGCAACGTATCCGCATGGCTGTAACGGATCGTGCAGCCACGTCTCGATCCCTGATTGCCAGCCGCGGTGGCCGAGGGGACTGAGGCTCCAGTCACGGTCTGCACTGCCACTACGGTCGGGGGTTCGAATCCCCCTTCGGGCATGGATATTTGTGCCGTCCTTAGGATAAGCTAGTTGATAAGTAGTTTGTAAGTTTGGGGACTGATAACCCCGTAGTTAAGTCCCATAAGCTTAACAAACATTTGAACATCGATCCCTGAGTCAACAGATGGGGACGTCTGCAAGACGATAACCATCTACACGAAGAGTTCACGACGTTTGCAGCAACATGGACTATCAGCTAGGAGACCATGGCTGCGGTTATCCTTGACGCTGCATCACAGACAGGAGCGCCTGCGTTGTCGCATGCAATGAATGGCAAAATATATTTTCGGATGAATCCAGGCTCTTATTACAGGATCATGATGGTCGCATCCGTGTTTGCTGACATCGCGGTGAACGCACATTGGAAGCGTGTATTCGTCATCGCCATACTGGCGTATCACCCGGCGTGTGATATGGGGTGCCATTCGTTACACGTCTCGGTCACTTTGAACAGTGGTCGTTACATTTCAGATGTATGTACGACCCGTGGTTCTACCCTTCATTCGATCCCTGCGAAATCCTACATTTCAGCAGTATAATGCACGAGCGCATGTTGCAGGTCCTGTACGGGCCTTTCTGGATACGGAAAATGTTCGACTCCTGCCCTGGGTAGCACAGTTTCCAGATCTCTCACCAACTGAAAACGTCTGGTCAATAGTGGCCGAGCAGCTGACTCGTCACAATAAGCCAGTCATTACTCTCGATGAACTGTGGTATCGTGTTGATGCTGCATGCCACCTCTACACGCCACCCAAGCTCTGTTTGACTCAATTCCCAGGCGTATCAAGGCCATTATTACGGCCAGAGGTGGTTGTTCTGGGTACTGATTTCTCAGCATCTATGCACTCAAATTGCGTGAAAATGTAATCACATGTCAGTTCTAGTATAATATAGTTGTCTCATGAATACCCGTTTATCATCTTAGTTTCTTCTTGGTGGCCAGTAGAGTGGAAGTGTGGAAATGGAAGTTACTTTGTGGACGACCCTCGTGTATTACGGCTCTTAAACAGCTTTTGGTCAATATATTACAAAGAGACAGTCTCCCGGGAAGTCACCAGGAGCCGCAATGCAAGCGTGCGGAAACGTAAGGGTCTCCGAAAGCACACTCGCCGCTGCAGTAGATCGCTTTGCTCCATACTGTTATAACCAGAAATAACACAAATAATAACTATTAGGAACAAAGTACCTTCATTTCCAAGAGCAAATTATGTGGCGAAACACAATGAAGACAACATAATTTCTAAAATTTATACTGAAGACTTGCCAGTATTAATATGATGATAAAGTCCGACAGAGAGTCATCAGTCCACAGATGTTCTAAACCATGTGAATGTCGAAGTTCCGTATATCGGGCAGAATTCAAGTTCAGGGCACATGCGTAAACACCAAAAAGTTGTCCGTAGCGTAGCACTTCCTTGTTGTGGATTCGAGGATAACAGCGAGCGAAGAACTGGTTTATCGTCGTTGTCGTCGTCGTCAACATCTGCGCTAGGGTGTTACCCTTGGAATGATATGCAGGATTTACCACACTGTATTGCCTGCTAGGCTGTGTGGGCAGTTGTTTGTTGAGTCGTCGCTTGTTTACCTGTGCTGATTTAATGTTAGCGCATTTCTGCTAGATTCATGTGATGCTACTACCGGTGGACTAGGATGCTAGTACCGGGTGCTTACAGCAGTCGGCGTCTTCGTTGGGTCGTCTTAGGTTCCGCATCAGAGGATTATCTGACGTCCTTACTAGTTGGTAGAAGGCACTCGTATTATCTTTGAAGCGGTCGGTGATGTACTTCACTTGGGCCGCGTCATGCAAGTAAGCCGCCGGAAAATTCCGAAGGATGTGGTAGTTTCGTCAGAGTGCCTTATTTTGTAACGTCTGGAGTTTGGCTAGATGTAACTTCGCAGCCTCACCCCAAATGGGACAGGCATAATCCATAATCGGCCTCAGATATGTCCTATAGATCTGCAGCCAGAGAAGCACGGAGAGAGACGACTTTTCATTCAGGAGAGGGTACAGAGCTTCCAGAGTGTTGGAGAGTTTCTTGTGGACTTCTCCCACGTGTTGACTCCAAATCAGTTGGCGGTCTGACTCCTAAATATTTTTTATGAAGTAGACAATATCTATTGACCGCAAATTTATTAACAGTAATGACGGGTTTCGACTGATTTCTGAGTCATCCTCGGATCTTGAGCAGCTTCCTTTACTCTCCCTTCGCCTGACTTGGTATATTTATGTTATTTGACATGTCTGGGAGGCGGTCTAAATATTTGTGATTAAGTATACAATACCTATAGTCTTGATCGAAAATTTATTAACAGTGATGACCGGTTTAATTTCTGAGTCAGGAAGCTGCTCGAGTTCAGAGAATGACTCAGAAATGAGTTGAAACCGGTCACAACTGTTAATAATTCTGCGGTCAATACTACAAATATTAACTACTTAATCAAAAATATGTAGACCGCCAGAACATGCCAAATAACAGCCTAAGTATTTGGTTGTTTATATCTGGAACGTGTCAAGAATCCTTAGCAAGTTACTTCTACTACCAGTGAAAATGATGAAGGATCCGATGCACAGAAAGGGATCGCTGATAGAGGTTGCCACCAGTTCGACATCAAACAACTAGATTTATTGTAATGATGTATGAAATTGAGATTAATAAATACGAAGTTAACCTTTTGGAAATAACTCGGCTCTTACAACTTCACGACTTTACAAGTTAAAGTAAGACAATGTATTGGCCTGATAAAAACTTGCAAGGCTCTGTCGCAAATAGCGAAATAATTAATAAATTTGACAAGATTACAAAGCACATTACAATGGCATTTCAAATATCTAGTTAAATAATCTGAATTGTATAATTACAGGCTCCAACGCATAATTTAACAAGACTTTTTTTAGGAACAAATACCAGCAGTAAAAAGTAAAAGGATCTAATAATATCAAAACGCTATGACAGCCAATCACTGTGTTGTCGTTGATGCCCATTCGCTGACTGTGGCAGCGAGGGTATAACCCTACCCGTCCTAAACCACCAGTTAGTATACGATAATTAGAAAAATTACCCGTGTGCCTAATTATCTTAATTGGGTGGAAAGGCTATAGGAAATGAAGCCGATGATGTAGCGGAGATTATAACCAGAACGTTGCTGTACCTCTTTGGTAAATAACAACGAACGACAGTAATAAAGAAAGTGGAAAGTAAAATTAGGAATAAAATGTTAATGTTTAAATGACAAAAATGCGGAACAAACGGGACACAGGAATTATTTTTTTTAAATGAATTACTTATTGATTACTTTTCTGAACGAATTGATATTAATCACTGTCACACTGTCTTTAATGACGTTGATTTTTAGTTTTCTATAACTTAGTGAATATTCTCGGTAAAACAATGGATAAGGAAGGAACCTGTCTGGACAATGACTATGGGTAACAGTATTCTTTGGCCATTTTACCCCTTTCCTGCCCGTCGGGACTTAAAAGACTTAAAAGTCCCGGCCCATTTCCAGTGCCATAAAACAAAGTGGAAAATGATATCAGACTTGTGTTCCTCACGGGACGTTACTGTCCCTCTGATGTGTCGTATGGAACACTCGCTGGCCGAGACTGCTGAGTATCTCTGCTCACAAAGAACAGTAATCAACAGATTGTTTTGTGTCTGTGAGCACGATTTAGTCAGACAAATTTTGTTGCCGCCAAAGAACGCTTTTTTGTGTTCTCACGTCGGTAAACTGGTTTTGTATTGTTGCAGCTAATGGAAACTGATATTATTCACGGAACAGAGCCCTTTTTATTTATACAGCGTTCAAAACTTTGACTGGAAGTTTTTAGTACTGACAGTGTGTCAAACGCATTTTGTGCAACTTATTTATGTAGTTGTCTTTGTTGCTTGGTGTCACTAACAAGTTGTTGTAGTTTTGTCTTATTTTGTTTACGAATGTCAAAATATGAATATGGTTCCGGGATAACTGCAGTTGGCCTGTTCTTCTTCATTCAGGTCAACATCTAAAATGGAATTTCGAAATAAAAATTTTGCTCTCTGTTTGTTGCTGGTGGGTCCTTATGTTAACAAAGATAAGAATTGCATAATGTCTCCCAACTGCATTATATCCTCTTGGACTTTGAAGACCCATCTTTTAAATTTTGTATTTAATATATATATATATATATATATATATATATATATATATATATATATATATATATATATATATATATATTAATTTTTTTTTTTTTTTTTTTTTTTTTTTTTTGTAAAATAAGGAATACGAAAATGTGTGACTACACTAATGTGCTTTTATATACTTTGGTAGTAAAATAACCAAATATGAAGTTATGTGCTCCAATATTTGATAGCTTGGGCAGGAAAGGGTTAAAGAGCAGCTTCTAACCGTAGTGCCATCATGGGACATCTTACAGAACTGCTGAAATCCCCCCACACCGCACCCCTGAGCGTGGGACCGGGCCCTTACGGAGGTTTCCCGTCTGTATATATTTGTCTGTGATACCACACATAGAGTGCACGCAGGATAAATTGGCCGGTGGATGCGGAGACCTCTGGACAAGTGTGGGGAGAGCAGTAGTGGTGGGGGTAGCAGTCGGAGCAATGAGCGAGCACTGTAGCGGAAGTTCCCAGCTCACTGGCCGGCAGGCGGAAGTGAACTGACACGGCCTCCCTTCTGAACGAAGGAATGACTTCGCCCAGCGTTTCGGACGAAAACTCGTCTCAGCACCTCGTCCACCTCATCCTGTGCAGACACTACCGACGCCCCAGGCTCTGGTACCGGTTGACGGCAGAAGCTCCAAGCTACTGATAGCTATTCCTGACATGTAAATGAAGATAAAATGTTGAACCATGGCAGAGCTCGACTGAAAAAAACTCCCGCCACCTCTTGGCTCTCGCCCTGGTAGTGAACCGCTGCCCTCCGCAGAGCGCAATGCGGCCCTCAGACGCAGCCTTCAGCGGCAGACGCGACCAGTAATTGATGATTGCCCCTGGCGCCCTCAGCGCCGTTAATAGACTCCTGGTCCGACGTCAACGCCGCCCCCTCCCTTTATCCATCTTCTTCTTCCTCTCATTTGGGGCGGCCATCTATCGTCACGGGCTCTGGCGCCGCTGCCGCCCCCGCAGCCACGGTCGGCACTGCGATGTGTGAGAGGGAGGGAGGGAAGGAGGGTGGTGGGGGAAGAGCTTGTTTCAGTGATAACCGCGCGAGTTGGGTGGTGGGGAGGGGGTCGGCAAGGCATAAAACACTGTCGCAGGCGGCGCGGCTGCTGCGGAAAGCTGGATGCAAATGTATCTCTCCGTAATCGACGGCCATCACGGACCGCGTTTGTCAGCGTAGCAGCGACTTGCAACCAGGGAGGAGTCTTTCAAGCGGAAGAACTGAGACTTTAAAATCATTTTTTTCTTTTTTTCTTTTCTTTTTCCTTTTTACTAGCTCATTATCTGCCATTACGTGTTTATCCACATTTCGGATAGGAGAATAAAAGGAATTCATATATAATCGAGAAATATTCTCTTTATTTGCTTGTCTTTAAACTGCTCATCTCAAGTTTATTTAATAGGAAACGTGATTCAGTGTTGTGTCCTCAAGATGCTGTAAATTCGAGAGGTGGTGGTCTGGCAAAGTTGTGGACAATGGCTGCAACTAAAGAGATGATTAGTTCTCATATACTTTTGTTAGAGATGAAAAGAATAAACTTTGGTGTGCTTCAGTAATTAAAACTTCCGGGCTGAGAGGCCGTGGTCACACAGTAGAAATTCTTTCCCCTGAAGTTTCGTTGCCGGCTGCGGGCAACATCTTCCGAGGTGAGTTGACGACTGGCTGCTGAGCTGTGGAGGTCCTGCTTATATGGACACATAGAGGGCGCCACCACTCGTCACGTGATGTCAACAGTAAAACTATCTCTGGCTGGCTTCATTACTCTTGATCTAAGGTAATCGATTGTCACATCTTTGGTACAAAGTCGACCGCCATATCTTATCTAACTTCAAGACTTCTTCCTTCCTGTTAAAATTATTGTGGTGTTTAAAGATCTCTATAGCCTCTCTATGCATACGTGCATAATAATGCGATGTCTTAGCTAGCACACTCGTCTCACTAAATTTTATTTCGTTGTCATCGTTTTCAAAAACATGTGCCGCTATGGCCGATTTGTCCGTGTGTCCCAGTCGACAGTATCAATACCCGCCTAACTGAACACAAAAGGGTCGACTGGGAAGGGGCGTTTGAAAAGTCTGTACAAAGTCCGAGGAATGGAACCAACGGCGCGTATCGAGGTCATGTTTAGTTAGTAGCATCTTTGGAAAGCACGCACACGAAGTTTCAGCCATATTGGTCTATTTCATTGTGTTGGTCATTCGTCTGAATCAAGAAAGTCGAGTGATTGTCAAAGAATGGGCTACAAAGAATTTCGTGTGGTGATTAAACATTACTTTATGAAAAGCAAAACGCCTCGGTAGACTAAAGAGAAGCTTGATAAACATTATGGTGACTCTGCACCTTCGATTATAACAGTTTATAAGTGGTTTCAAAATTTGCGGGTTGGCCTTATTGGCACAAGCGACGTTGAAGGTTCTGCACACCCTATGGTGGTTATGACTCCAGAAATCATTTATAAAATTCACGATATGGTGACGTACGACAAGAAAGTTAAGATGCGTGAGATTGCTAGTGCTGTGGGCTTCTCGAATGATCGGGTACATAGTATTTTGCATAAACATTTGGACATTGGAAAGCTATCTGCAAGATGGGTGCCACGATTGCTCACACGTGAACAAAAATGGAATCGTGTGAAATGTTGCAAGCAATTTTTGCAGCTGTTCAGGAGGAATCCGCAGGACTTTAAGTGTCGTTTGATCACTGTGGACGAAACATGGATACATTACCATATTCCCGGGACCAAAGAAGAATAGAAAAAATGGGTTACCAAGGGAGAATCTACATAAAAAATGCGAAGGCCGGTTATGGCGATAGTCTTTCGGGATTCACAAGGAAAATTCCTCATAGACTATCTGGAACAGGCTGAAACTATTACAGGCTCATATTATCATCGTTATTGGACCGTTTGAAAACGGAGAAAAACGCCGGTCCCCAAAAAAGTTCTCTTCTATCACGACAATGCAACAGCACACATCTCAACAGTTGTAGTCGCAACTCGTTTCACATCCTCCCTATTCTCCAGATTGGCTCTCTCGGACTGCTATTTATTCTCCAATTTGAAGAAATGGCTGGTGGGATGAAGACGTCATTCAACTGTGGTGATTACAGAAACCAACAGCTATTTTGCAGGCTTGGACAATTCCTATTATTCGGAAGGGATCAACAAATTAGAGTTTTTCATGTGGTAGTGAGGACGACAGCACTAACAGTTTGTTTCTCAGCAGGCGAATACGCGAGTAGCGTCTGGTATAATTCAGCCCACGCTAAACAGGTCGACATCGCTCTGAACGAGACCGGCAGGTTCGTCACTGGATGTCTGAAATCCACGCCATATGACAAGCTATACCACCTTGCTGGCATTGCACCTCCTTCTGCGCCTACAGTGAAAGAGCGAGGGCTGAGTTGTCTGAGAGCCACCTCCTTCACAACATTCAGCCATCCACCAGACGCCTGAAATCCAGACGGAGCTTTCTCAGTGCAACCGACAACCTCAGTGACCAACCCGGATCTAGAGTTGACACATGGAAGAAATCGAGAGAAAGGCACTGGATGGAACGAAAGGAATAGTTGGCACCAGGCCACAATGAGGACTGGACGGTTTGGAAGTCACTAAACAGGTTACGCACCAACAATGGACGGTCAAGAGATGATCGTATGAAGTGGGGATATTCTACCGTATCTAACCTCTGTGACTGTGGAGACGGGCAGACGATCCAGCACATGTATAACTGCCCTGAATGTCCTTCACACTGCACCTTAGAGGACCTGATGTTGGCAACCCCAAATGCTGTCGACGTAGCCGGCTTTTGGGCCAAATGTGTATAATATTTCTGTCTGTTTGATTATAGTTCGTAGTTTACATGTATGTAAGTAATCTCTTATGTCATACTTCTATACACATGATGCTTCTGACACGAATAATAATGAAAAAAAAAAATAGATTTTGGACAAAGTGTATAAGTCTAAAAGGAGTCTATTTCGATAATTAAAAACGGTTTTCCCTAAACACGTTAGTAGTTTTTATTTTTGCACGGACTATTCAAACGCCTTCGTAGAATACTGGTCTCATGCGGATGGCACTCCTCTGCTGAACTTTATGGAACTGCTGTACACTCCTTAATCTTGTACTGACTGTGGTTGCTGTGGTGCGCCGGCATGTCTAGGCGAGCCCCTGTCTTTCTATTGGCCGGCGCGCGAACCAGAGGCAGAGAGGTATCGAGACTGCGAGCGCCCTTGGTGGCCGAAGCATTGTGAAGCGACTTATCGCTTCTTCTTCTAGGTAGGCGGCGACTTGTGTAGACAGCCGGCGTTGCGAATATTGACGCTACAACATTAAGTATGATATGTACACTATCACCGATTTAACTTACACCATGCATTGATGTAGTTAAAGAATGAAGACAATATGACCATATGAAGACGGTTAAACCATCGCCGAGCTCGCCTCAACACCACCTCCGCCGCCCCTTGGCGCACGCCCTGGCAGTGAACCGCTGCCCTCTGCCATGCACATGCCGCCCTCAGACGCAGCTCTTAGCGGTAGACGCGACCTGTAATTGACGATTGTAGGAGTATTTTTTGTACTATTAGTTTTTCATTAGTGTCATTGTCACAAACAGACGAAAGATTATAAAGATATGTTTCCTACGTTATGGCATTTAGGCTACTGCAGCAGTCAATTCTAAATATCATAGATTAATAGATTACCTTACTACGGTAATGTTACACGGAAAGTGGGCAAACACCTCTCTGCACAGGGCATTACCCTAGCCTACTTCGTCCCTAAGAATATCAAAATTTCAGACACAGGGAGAAGTAAAAAACGGAGACTTTCAAATCCCCATGTATATATAGTATTTCTTGCAATAACTGCACTGAAAGATATATAGGCCAGACAGGGAGAAGTTTTGAGGTAAGGTACAAGAAACACAATAGTTCTTCTGGTACCAAGCCAGCTTTGGGTGCGCACCTGAAAGAAACAGGTCATTTGATTACAGATGTAGCCTCAAATTTGAAGGTTCTACACCGGGAAGAAAAAGGAAATGTATTAAATATTTTAGAGGAAATTTTATTTTTCACGGCTTTAAAGAATTACCCCGAAAATATTCTTAACTGCCATCAGAATTACGCCACGGTAACCTACTGGCTAATTTCGATTTTCTAAAGAATGACGTAACTTTTTCCATGGTTTTACGGAAAACTTATTTTTTGGCATTTAATTTTAGGCCTGTTGGAACTTGAGATGGAAAACTGCTAGTTGTGAATTCTAGTAGTTACGTATTGTACTCCCCTGATGTACGGCTAGTCCCCACCATTTAAAGTAGGCGTAGTCAACCGAGGCACGCGTCGGAGCGTATGCGCGTCTCTTCGCGTTGGGCTCAGCCGCGACTCACGTCCAGTCTGACGCCGGTAACAACAACGCCTCCTTCTCCTGCTGTATCCACTGGAGGTAAAGTGTCAGTGCTCTAGCGGATTTTAATCTTCTTTTACCCCCTGACGCGGCTTTGATGCTGAATACCCTTCTTAGTGTTTTATATCAGAGGTAGGCCATTGGCTGATGAAAATTTACTGTTTTAAGTATGGGATTTTATTCGGTTTTTAATACATGTCGACGGAGCCCCACTTTTTGAAGAAAGGGATTTTGTAGATGGTTTTGTAGGCAAGTTCGTTACAACTCAAGAATGATAATGGGGATCAGCCGGCCGTGGTAGCCGAGGGGACTGAGGCGCCGCCACGGTGGAGTAGCCGAGCGGTCTAAAGCGTCTCGCTGCGGAGCGCGCGGTTGTTTGCCGTGGAGGTTCGCGTCCTCCCTGGGGCATGGGTGTGTGTGTTGTTCTTAGGTTAGTTTACCTAGGTTTAAGTAGTTTGTAAGCTACGGACTGATGACCACGCAGTTTGGTTCGATATATTTACAAACATGTGGACATTTGAACTGAGGCGCTCCAGTCACAATCTGCACGGCTACTACGGTCAGGGGGTCTAATCCCCCCGAGGGCATGGATATTTGGCCGTCCTAAGTATTAGCTAGTTTGTAAGTTTAGGGACTGATGACCCCGTAGTTAAGTCCCATAAGCTATACAAAAATTTGAACATTTGATTTAGTCTCTCTCTCTCCCTCTCTCTCTCTCTTTTTTTTTTTTTTTTTTTTTTTTTTTTTTTTTTTGTTAAGATCTAAAAGAAATAAGCACCTGTTGATGCAAATTCAATTTGCGCAACCGGTCGTGAGTTATTAGTAAAGAATTTTTAACAGTCGCAGCGGTGTGTTGTCAAAATTATGAATCAGTTCGACTGTGGTTGCCCGATGAATAAAATATGGAGTCGTGTTTATCTGAAACCAAATTTATTTCAACATGACAGCAAGGTGTTACCCCCGCATTAAGTTCAGCCCACCGTCGCATAGCATTGGCCACGGCCCATATGGTCAGCCAACCAATGTCCTACAGTTCTCACGTGACTCGAAGTAAGCGCCCTGGCCAATCTTTTGTAGTTGGCCTCGATATGAACCGTACGGTGTTAACGTTAGCGTACGATGCGCGGAGAACAGCTAACATTGTAAGCAATAGTATTTAATATTATGTTGCTTTTGCAGCGCTAGCGACAAATTACAAAAACACGTCCAAGGCAGTGCCTAGGAACAGGCTAACGGAGGGAGTAAGCACATCACTAGTTCTTACAGTAGGTTGCGTCACAATCTATATGTATTACAAAATTGGAGTGATATATATACTCATTTCAGTTGGGGTTATACACATATTCATTATAATCAGAGAACTATCGCTGCTTGTTTAAGAACAAATTACCACATATAGTTCAGTAGACGTTATAAATACACTACTGGCCATTAAAATTACTACACCAATAAAACAGATGATAAACAGGTATTCATTGGACAAATATATTATACTAGAACTGACAGGTGATTACATTTTCACGCAATTTGGATGCACAGATCCTGAGAAATCAGTGCCCAGAACAATCACCTCTGGCCGTAATAACGGCCTTGATAAGACTGGGCATTGAGTCAAACAGAGCTTGCATGGAGTGTACAGGTACAGATGCCCATGCAGCTTCAACACTATACTACAGTTCATCAAGGGTAGGATAGGCACCCACGCGACCATGTATGTTTCACACGCTGCCGCATTTCACGTCTTTACAAGGTAGCGTGTAGTGCGTAAGGAGTTGTGTGGGTGTGGGTGCGACAACTCTAAGAACTTACTCGCTGTACCACTTAAGAAAGGAATGAAGGTATACACAGGCAAATCGAGAACTAACACAAGTGAATAAATAAAAGAGTTTGGAGGCGGTCGTGCTGATATTTATTTCGTGTTTTAAAGCGAAAGGAACGATAAAATTCCAGAGATACTGCAGCTACCACTCGACGGCTTGACGATAAAGATATGTGTTCCGCTGGCCACTGACGAATTGCTGTGCGGTGGAACATGGCATGGAACCCGAACATTGAGCTCATCAATGTGTGCAACCGACATCTGCCCTTGAGGGACTTCGGCCACAGGAGATGAAGTAGTCTGTACCAGGCTGAGGCAGAGCGTTTTCTCAGCCAGTTGCCGAGACAACTTTGTTGACCGTCTAGGTTGATTCCTGATAAGCTTCTGGGGTCATGACTATCCAGCGAGTTGGCTATTGCACTGAACCACACTATTCAGGGCCACGAGTATCTTCGGTGTACTCAGACGACCAGACCACGCACAGTTTCTCTCTCTTTCACACACACACACACACACACACACACACACACACACACAGAGAGAGAGAGAGAGAGAGAGAGAGAGAGAAGGCCTTTGTAAGGGGACGCAGTCCTCACTACAATAGTTATGTCATACTATTGTCTCTAAGGTTAACAATATTCGTTTTAGTTGTTGGATGTATGAAAATTTGTGTTGGGCTGGTACTTGTACCAGGGTCTGTTGCTTATTAGGCAGTTCTACTAATGCTTTCACCGCCCAAGCACACAGGCCTAACAGAACTTATCTGACTAATAATCACGCACGCCGTCTGATCCCATCTACGATGTATTCCATGACCAAGCAGCATTCATGCGTCTTTGAGTGCGAATACACAAGAGGACCGGACTCCTGACGGAAATACAAGTTAGCTGTGACTCTTGTCCTACAATTGTAAAGTAGGAGGACAAAGGGTATTAGGACCGGACAGGTGCGTGCTAGTTCCATAGAACTGTGTGTAGCCAATGTGTGTCCTATCACAAATCTTATTAAACTGGAGAGTTCGAGTCCCGGCCCAGGCACAGATTTCTAAATGTCCATACTAATACAAACATTACCAGAAGCAGATGCAAAGAGAAAAAAAAAATCAAATAAATCTATATTCACAATACCTGCAGAATCATCATATTCGTTTTAGTTGTTGGATGTATGAAAACTTGTGTCGGGGCTGATACTTGAACCAGCGTCTCTTACTTATTAGGCAGTTGTACCAACGCTTTCACCGCCCAAGCACACAGGCCTAACAGAACTGCTCTGACTAATGAATTATGCACGCCGTCTGATCCCAATTAAGATATATTCCATGACCAAGCAGCAATGATACGTATTTGAGTGCGAATACACAAGGGGACCTGACTCCAGGCGGAAATACAGTTTAGCTGTGACTCTTGTCCAATAATTGTAAAGTAGGAAGACAAAGAGTATTTGAGTCGGGCAGGTACATACTAGCCAGTGTGTCGGGCCTATTGAACTGGAGACCAGAGTTCGAGTTCCGGTCCAGACACAGATTTCTAAATATCCAATCTAATACAAACATTCAAAATGTTCAAATGTTTGTGAAGCTTATGGGACTTAACTGCAGGGTCATCAGTCACTAAACTTACAAACTACTTTTGAACTAACTTATACTAAAGACAACACAAGCATTCATGCCCGAGTGGAATTCGAAACCCCGACGGGGAACGGCCTGGCAATACAACCATTACCAGAAGCAGATAAAAAGAGAAAAAAATCAACTAAATCTACATTCACAATACCTGTAGAATCATACAGCGACGTCTGTTCTTACGACCATGTTCGACGAAGGGAAATTGCAGTTTTATTCAGGTAAAACTAGTGAGGCCCACACATTCTTACTCTACAAGTTGCAAGCTGTTACAAATGTCTTTAATGTTATGTATCAATGCGCGTGTTCCGAATACCTCACATATTTTAAATGTAAGTCTTACATTTTTATTAGTAAAGAGAGACGTTTCCTCATGCGGGAAGTTGATGGCAGAATCTTATCAGTCAATTATGTTGCTTCCGCAGAGTTACGATCTGGTATCTGCAGGAAAATATATTCTCTCTTTCTTTGCTTCCTCTGCGACAGAAGCTGTCTACACCGTACTTCTCGCTGGCCATTTGTAACGTTCATATTTTTCTCCTGCTCATTACTAAGCTTCCGCGTATAGGACTCATGACGAGCGATATAACTGTTGCGTGTACACTGTTACACGCAACAGCCGTCAGAACTTATCTGGGCTGTCCACCGCCGAGCCGCATATACGGGTTTGCGTGTCGTGTGTCCGCGAATTCGTTTCTATGCAGATCATGATCCCTGCATGAGCCGCTGCCCGCGGGGCAGGCCGGACGTACGGCCGACGTTGCAACGTCAGGCGACGCCGACGCGGCCGCCAGACGGCAACTTAAGCAAGTACAGCAACTGCGCCACGCCAAACTTCCAACTCTTCTTTCTGTTCGTGGGAACCCACAGTGGTAGTGACACAACTTATTTAGATCATGTTTCCATGCCAAAATATCACTTTTAGACAAAAATTTGCATTCATCGTTACTTACATAACAATGGTACATCACTTGAAAATACAGTGTCCAACATAACGCCGGTAAGCCACCAGTCAGATTGGTTGAAAAGTAGCAAAACCGTCTCGAACGTTGGCTACAATGCATGTTATCGAAAATTCAGTGCGGTTTTATTTAGCCTGATCAGATTGAGGTCATGAGACCCTCTATTACATCGAACCAGGATTTTACGTATACAGTACATTTTTACATCTGAGTTACCAGTAATATAACAATTAGTTTAATAGATAAGCAATTAATAAGCTAATAATAACATAATTTACACAGAATAAAACTTTCACTCTGCAGCGGAGTGTGCGCTGATATGAAACTTCCTGGCAGATTAAAACTGTGTGCCGGAAGCGGGTCAAACCTTTGACCATTGCTTTTCACGGGCAAGCACTCTGCCGACTGAGCTATCCCGACACGACTCACAATCCTGCATCACGGTAGAGCGCTTGCCCGCGAAATGCAAAGGTCCCAGGTTCGAGTCCCAGTTCCGGCACACAATTTTAATCTGCCAGGAAGTTTCATATCAGCGCACACTCCGCTGCAGAGTGAAAGTTTCATTGTGGAAACATCCCGTAGGCTGTAGCTAAGCCATGTCTCCTCCATATCCTTTCTTCCAGGAGTGCTAGCCTTGCAAGGTTCGCAGGAGAGCTTCTGTGAAGTTTGGAAAGTAGGAGGCGAGGTACTGGCGGAAGTAATGTTGTGAGGCGGCATCATGAGTCGTGTCGGGATAGCTCAGTCGGTAGAGCGTTTGCCCACGAAAGGCAAAGGCCCCAGTTTCGAGTCCCGGTTCAGGCACACAATTTTAACTGCCAGGAAGTTTCATAATTTACACAGATTGAATACATGTAAATAAATATTTTAGACTTAACTCGAATATGATGAATACTAGCAGTAATACAACGATATTAGCAGACAAAATGTACTTTTGAATACGTAGTAACTGGTTAAGTCACGCGAATTCTGACAGAAGGAAGGTAGGAAAACTGCACCTGGCGAGAGCAATGGCAATCGGAGAATGTCTGGGAGAAAGAATGCATTTGACGATGATACAGCTTAGGGGAATGAAGAATGGCGTAATTATTGCTTTAGGAGATAATCCATTAACTGTAGTTTGAAGTTAGCAGCGTTATTCAGTTCTCTGATATAATGAGGGACACTGTTTCAGAGTTCTGTTACTGCTGCTGAAACGGACTTTGAGAAAGCGGACAGAAAGAGTTTTGCTTTTATATTGTTCATATGGACAGAGTACATTGATAAGAGAGTGGAGCGAAAATCTCCGCGATTGTCAGCACAGAGCCAGGATAGTTTCGTATAAGATGGTTAAATATGAAATATATATCGAACGCAGGCGGATTCTCAAGAAAGACATTGCAAGATAACATCACTGTAATCAATAACTGGCATTACAAATGTTTGTACAAGTTTCTTTTTAAGTTCATGAAAAAAGGACATCTTATATCTCGGTAGGGTATGATGCCTACTTACACATTGCGTCTGTGGGGTCAGCCGAATTTAGTTTGTGGTCTATTATCACTCACAGACTTGTGCCGAGTTTCTTGTTTAATATTAATGATGTTAGAGATTCACAATATTTCTGGCTAATACGCCTAGAATTTAATATTAATAGAATATATGATATCAGCTGCGATTGGGCAAAGCTGAAAATGTGTATCCAGCCGGGATTCGAACCCGGGTCTCCTGCTTTCTAGGCAGTTGCGCTGACCCCTACACCACTGGGGACACAGTGATCACCGCACCTGCAAGGACTACCTAGGCACGCCTCCCGTCAGATACAAATTCCCAGCTTCGCCCTGCCCACAGTACTCAAACTCGTAGTTATGAAATAATTCACGTAAGAGTAAGAGCTTCAAATTTGCCCACCCCTCACCACTAACGATAGGATCATTGCCCGTCACCGGCATATTATATATATATACATGTGGCGTCTATTCCGAAAGACTGTTCATAGAATATATGACATCATTTGTATCTGACGGGAGGCGTGCCTAGGTAGTCCTTGCAGGTGCCGTGATCACTGTGTCCCCATAATGTGTGCCTAGAATTACCTTCCAGAATCGATTGTGTTTTTCTTGGATTGAACTTTAATCCCATATTCTGTGCCCATTTTGATAGTGCGCACAGGTCAGAATCGAAATTCCCGATTGCTGTATTCAAGTTTTTTGGTGTTCCACTCAGATAAGGAACGTTTGCGACACAAATGAGGTGAATTCCCTTCAAGTAATTTTTCATAAATACGGAAACTATAAAGAAAGGTTTCAAGCGAAATATCCTTTTAGGAAACTCCGCACAAACAGCGCTATTCAGTATTTATTCTAGAAATGGACAGCTGTAGGATCCTTTCGAAATGTGCTCAGACGTGCTACCAGTGAGAACATCTGAACATCTGCATCCATACTCCGCAAACCATCCGACAGTGTGTGGAGGAGGGTACTTTGAGTAACATTATCGGTTCTCCCTCCTATTCCAGTCACGTATTGTTCGTGTAAAGAATCTTTGTCAGTATGCCTCTATGTGGACTCTAATCGCTCTGATTTTATCCTCATGATCTCTTAGGGAGCAATAAACTGATAGACTCCTCGGTAAAGGTAAGTCCTCGAGACTTCGACAAAAACAAAAGTCATTACCAAGCGACAGAGGTGTCTCTCCTGCAGAGCCTTCCACTAGAGTTTATCGATCATCTCCGTAATGCTTTCACGATTACTAAATGATTTTGATTCGTTGGATCTTCTCTACTTCCTCTATCAACCCTACCTGGTACAGGTCCAACATCGGTGAGCAGTATTCAAGCAGTGGGCGAACAAGTGTACTGTAACTTACTTCCTTTGTTTTCGAACTGCATTTCCTTAGAATTCTTCCAATGAATCTAAGTCTTGCATCTGCTTCACCGACGCTTGATATTATATGGTCGTTCGATTTTAAATTACTCCTAATGCTTATTCCCAGATATTTTATAGAATTAACCGCTTCCAGTTGCTGACCTGCTATAGTGTAGCTAAATGATAAACGATCTTTCTTTCTTTCTTTGTATTCGTAGCACATTACACTAGTCTACATTGAGATTCAGTTGTCATTCCCTGCACCATGCATCAATTCGATGCAGATCCTCCTGCATTTCAATACAATTTTCCATTGTTACAACCTCTCTCTATATACTACAGCAAAAATGCCTCACTTCCAATGTTATCCTCAAGGTCATTTACATATGACGATTTTAAACATATCTTGTCAAGAATTGCAGTAACTGTACTAAATTTTCAATAATTGTAGAAACAGCCCAACAATTTGCCTTACTAGTCTCTGGCTAGTATGTGTTACAATGTTTTTTATCTTTTGGACTTGAGCATATCGCTTATAAATGTACGTCTCATGTGAGTAATAATTTTAATTTTCTGATGAAGGCACCCTCAGTTCGTATCTAGATAATGTATCCAAACAAAGTGCGACTTGTTGGGCTGTTTCTACAATCATTGGTTACTTATATATATTGTGAATAGCAACGGACCCACGACACTCCCCTGTAGCACACCTGACATCACTCTTACTTTGGAAGACTTCTCTCCACTGAGAATGACATGCTGCATGCTGTTATCTAGGAACTCCTCAATCCAATCATACAATTGGTCTGGTAGACCATATGCTCTTATTTTGCTTAGTAAACGACTGCCGGCCGCGGTGGCCGAGGGGACTAAGGCGCTACAGTCACGGTCTGCACGGCCACTACGGTCGGGGGTTCGAATCCCTCTCGGGCATGGATATTTGTGCCGTCTTTAGTGTAAGGTAGTTGATAAGTAGTTTGTAAGTTTAGGGACTGATGACCCCGTAGTTAAGTCCCATAGACTATACAAACATTTGAACATTTGAGTAAACGACTGTGGGGAACAGTATGTGTCGCTTTGCGGAAGTCAAGAATCACGGCATCTACCCGAGAACCCGTGTCCATGGCCCTCTGAGACTCGTGGACGAATAGCGCGAGCTGGGTTTCACACGATCGCCTTTTTCGAAACCCATGCTGATTCCTACGGAGCAGATTTCTAGTCTTCAGAAAAATCATTACACTCGAACGTAATACAAGTTCCAAATTTCTACAACGACCGACGTTAGAGATATAGGCCTATAGTCCTGCACATCTGTTAGACGTCCCTTCTTGAAAACGGGGATGACCTGCGCCGTTTTCCAATCTTTCCGAACGCTACGCTCTTCTGTAGACCTACATCATAGGTAGTTTCTGCATGTGAAATACAATTAAAACAGGCATCTGAATCAAGAGTCAAAGTTCGCGTTTTGAGACAACAAGTCTTTAGGAACTGCAGAACTACGAAAATTTTGTGTAAATGTTACAGAAGCCCAGTGGATAGTTTTGCTTGACAGCTGTGGCAGGAAATCGAAAGCATGCTGAACGCATGACTTTAGGTTGAACTCGCCAGCTCGAAGTAACTATTTAGTTGGAACCTAAAATCTTTCGTACAGATTGTTAATGGTTGTTAGAGACCTGCATACTGGGGATTGTACTCACTGGTACTCGCTGGATTGCACTTCGCTCGGGCTTAGCTGGTGAGAGTGTAGGTGCTTGCAGCGGGCGGGCTGTACTCAATAGAGGCGACAGAGGAGACGAGAAGAGGACAGGGGTCACCCGGTCTGTGTGTGTGTGCGCGAGAGCTGCTGATGGTTCTCTTACACTGTGTTCTCACCAGTTGATGGAACTATAGGGACATCAGGCGACCCAAGGGCTTTGAACTTGTAAATTGAACAAAAACCAACTACATCTACTTGCATACTCAACAATCCACCGTAAAGTGGATGGCAGAGGGTACACTGTACCACTACTAGGCATTTCCCTTCCTATTCCACACCCAAACAGAACAAGGAAAAAATAATGTCTGTATGTCTCTGTAGGAGCCTTCATCTCTCTTATCTTGTCTTTACAATCTTTACGGGAAATGTAAGTAGGCGGCAGCAAAATCGTTGTACACTGAGCTTCAAATTTCGGTACCCTAAATTTTCTCAATAGAATTTCTCCTCTTTCCTCCAGCAATTCCCATTTGAGTTCCCGGAGCATTTCTGTGAAACTTGCACATTGGTCGAACCTACCAGTATCGAACCTAGCTACTCACTTCTGAATTGCTTCCATGTCTTCCTTTAAACTGATCCGCTGCGGGTTCTAGACACTTGACCAATAGCCAAGACGTACTCGTACAATCGTTTTATACGCGGTCTTTCCAAAATTCTCACAATAAACCGAAGTCGGCCGTCCGATTAACTCTGTTCGTTCCACTTCATATCTATCTGCAATGTCACGCCATTATATTTTAACGACGCGACTGCATCAAGAAGCTCGCTACTAACGCTGTATTCGAAAATTTTGGGATTGTTTTATCCTACTCATGGCATCGCCTTACATTTTTCTACATTTAGAGCCAGCTGCACATTCTTCACACCAAATAGAATTTTTGTCAAAGTCATCCAGTAAGTTATTAAGGTCACTTAAAGACGACACACATACAACGCAGCATGATCAGCAAATATCCGCAGATTACAAGTTACTCTGTACATCAGATCATTTATATACATAGTAAATAATATCTGTCCTATGACACTCCCTTGGGGCACGCCTGAAGATACATTCGTGTCTGATGAATACTCGCCGTCGAGAACGACTTATTGCTCCTTAATAATTAGAAGTGTGCAGTCATCCATACCACCACAAAAACAAGCCCGTTAAACTTTATTTACACAATAAATCAGTCATAACTACGTGTCGCAAATTCAGCTAAATACCTATGAGAAACAATCACATCCAACTTAAATTGGAAAAAAAACACGTAGGAAATATTGTAGGGAAAGCGACCAAAGAGTATGTTTCGTTGGCAGAACACTTCGGAGACGCCACAGTTCTACTAAAGAAACTGCCTACACCACACTTTTACGTAGTATTTTGGGATCCCCACTAAGTTGGATTGACAGACGATTTAGAAAAAGTACACAGAAGGGCAACTAATTTTGTATTATTACGATATAGGGGAGAGAGTGTCATAGAAATTATGAACGAGTCGGGGTGTAAATCAATAACAGACGAGATCTATTTGCGAAATTTCTTTTACCAACTTTCTCTTCCGTATACCAACATATTTTGTTAACAGCCACCTATGTAGGAAGACATGATCATCAAAATAAAATAAGAGATAGGGCAGATCGAAAACGGAAAGATTTGTGTGTTCCTTTTTTCCGCGAGCTGTTAAGAGAATGGAACTGTAGAAAAACATCTTAAAACGGTTACATCGTGACTAAACCGATGACATATACGTTGTACAACGTGTAAATTTTACAGGATTCCTATGTCACCGAAATCGGTTCGGCGTTTTAAAGACGTTGACGTCTTGTGTAAGCATTGTATTCATTATGTTGAATGGTATTACGTACAACATATCAACCAATAAAAGTAATATAATAAATGCGATAAATTTCAAAAGTCAAAGAATAAATAGCTTTTCCAAAGAGTCTTCAAGAGTTTCAGAAACTATAAAAGACACTTTGATGCTCAGTTTCTTCGTGTACATAAATATCTTGCATTACACTCTTTTTAAATGTTTTTCTTCAGCGTTCAAACTACCTCCATTCCCAAAATACATTAAGCGGTTTAGTCGTAAGAGCGTAACAGACAGAGCGTCTTTCGCCTTTATAATACTAATAAGCATTTCCCGTGGAACATGTGTATAAGGACCACTTCACGGAAACTATAAGGATCGAAATAAGTGACTCAGGCGAGACAAAGTGAACTGTCTTAACCTTGTACTCGACAGCATGATGTTCAGCATCCTTTTTAGTTGATTTCAGAGTCGACTAACTACGCCGGCAGCTAGGCCCCACATACGTGCGGCCCAGCCCAGAGCCTGTTTCTCTTCTCTCGCAGCTTCCAGCCGCGAGACAGCCACGCCCCTGTGCGGCGGCAACATTTACAGCACGGCTGCAAAGCGGCTTGCCGACCTGCCAGGCTGACGTGTATACGCCGCACAAACTTCTGCAGGCGAGCTCCCACGCCAACCGCACTCCGCTTCCCGTAAGCGGCCGGTATTACGGCTACAGGTCCGTTCTCAATGTTTGGTGCTGTTGCTCTCCCTATATACACCCTACAGACATCCCTTTGTGCGTGTGAGATAAAGTTCCTTAACCAAAAGCTGGGGATTGTCAACGCAAAAAAAAATTGTACACTGGAAAGACGACGATGTCATTGTTCCGATGACGGTTTTTGCACCTTGGAGGGCTTCAGATTTACTGATAATGGTTTCAACATTGTCCGTCGTCGAGCACCGTACTGACAAATAGCAGACAGAAGTTACTGCACTTTCAGAAATAATTAAGAGGCTGGCGCTAGACAGACATATTAAGCTGCATGGTGTGGCATGGAAACTGTAACTGAGAAAGAAGCTGTTTTACTGCCTTACAGGAAAATCCGCAGTCTAAACGGGATAGCTTCCAGCAGACAATAGGAGTTTTATGACTTTGCTCGTTCTTTGTGTGTCCTGTTGAGTTGACCACTGACAGCAAAAAGTAGCCATGTTTGCGACACTGTGGCGCCGGAGAATTCCATACGATTTTTAACAGGCGCCGTGATGGGTTAAGACTTAAATCCTCTTTGGCTGAATGTGACGTAATAAAGCCACTGACACTTTGGTACGGAGCTTCTCTTTGGTTATCTGGAGCAGGTGTGTCTCAGATGCAAATTTGTGAAAATATCGAAAGACGTTTGTGGCTGACCAGGCCATGCAAAGACATTCTGTCTGTCTGTCCAGCTTCTTCACAATAATTTTGGATGATTGTGGGGTGTTCAGCGATGAGTTGCACGCTTCACGTGTATCTGATGCACTTTCATAGAGTGAGCAGTGGCCATTTTTGCAGCTCCACAATAATTACTTCACCTCTGCAGACGATAGTGGGAAGGCAAGATAGTAGCCTAGTTTGCTTAGTCAGTGTACCCTGCCAACATAATTTTGACTAGGGAAGTTGGTAGGAAGTTTTGGCTGATTTACTTCAGTTACAGATTAAACCAGTTTGCTTTGATGGGGCTTCAGAGTTACAGATACAGCCTTCACCGACGCAGGGAACGCAATTCATAAGCTTACATAAAGCAATTTTTTGTTTCTGTAAGGTCACTTTTATGGAATAGCATTGTCACCAGTACACCATTAATGACTGTATTTACTTTGGCAGTCTCTTCTATTTGAATTCAGTTGTAGAATGAAGTTGGCACGACGAATCAGCCACCATCTAAAATATTTTTTCGTCTGATATTTATTTTTAGGTTTAGCGTATCGAAATGATACCATTAACGGTCTAATCCCTTCGTTTATTACTAATTTCAGTTGTTTAATTTTTCAAATTTCATTTTCATCTGTTCTTCCGATTTTTAGAGATAATAAACCAAATGTTTAGCTATCAGTATAACATTACTTTTCTCTTACTTGTTAATACCACATTCCAGTACCAGGTGAGGTCAAGTAGGGGTAACTATTTTACTTGTTGCAGATCAGTCATTGCACGTAATACAAGGTGGAAGAAAGTGTCTGTCAAGTTGTGGAGACTGGCTGACAGAACGTAAAGATAAGCGCGCTAGAATCTAAATTGTTTTCCAGTTCCTTTTGATCTTCTGCTGACTTTACGAACCGATAACAGACAGCATCATATGTGAACGGTCTAACTATTACATACAGCGCCGATCGAATTCGGGGGTTCGAGTCTTCCTTGGGCATGGGTGTTTTAAGTAGTTTGTAAGCTACGGACTAATGACCACGCAGCTGAGTCCGATATATTTACAAACATTTTAGAATTACATTCAACAGTCTATAGTAAAATATAGCATAAATAATAATGGGTAAATTGATGTACAAGTCTTCTTTATATTAATAGTATTTCATAGCCAAATATAATTTAATAGCGTTGTCAACAATGTCTAACAATACAAAAACTTTGCCGGCCGCGGTGGCCGATTGGACTGCGGCGCGTCACTCATGGTCTGCACGGCCACTACGGTCGGGGGTTCGATTCCCCCCTCGGGCATGGATATTTGGGCCGTCCTTAGTGTTAGTTCATAAGTAATTTGTGAGTTTAGGGACTGATGACCCCGTAGTTAAGTCCCATAAGCTATACAAACATTTGAACATTTTTGAACAAAAACTTTTGAAAGTACAATATTCCGAACATAAATTGTGAAACATAATACCTACTTTAATAATGTTCAGATAAAATTTATTTAGGCTAATGTCCAATATCCGATCCTAATATCCGATCTATAACAATGCGCCTCTGTCACGAACTAATTAATGTTTGCTTATTAAACAAGGGTCTGCAACGCCAAGTAATAGAAAATAGGAAAACAAAATCTCAATTTAAACAGACATTCCAAAACTCTGAGACAGTTTTCCGTCTCGAACATGTCAAAGACTTAAAGATAAATGTGAAGTAATAAATTAAAATTTATGATGCGGCAGGGAATGGAATCCGGACCTCCAATCTTACTAGGTAGACGTCTTACCATCCCCCCCCCCCCCCGCGCCCCCTCACCCCCCTCTCTCTCTCTCTTTCTCTCTCTCTCTCTCTCTCTCTCGTTTTTGTCCTTCATGGTTTGCGATCTTTGGTTCAGTTCGTTCTTGATTGCTCGTTGCATATTTGGCTCAGCTCTTTTATTACAAAAGGCGTTTAGCCTTCTGACCGGGCACATTGAGCCACGGTGCCCGGCACCACTAGACCACCGCGCCTCGGAATAGTCTAAGTACGACTTCCCTACAGGTCAGCTTCTGTGTTCCATAGAATACTGCCACTACTGCCAAGGCTCTCCATGCAGCGGAATAGCACCTCGGCAATGCACATATTGAAATATTCCTGCCTACCTTTAACCTTAGGCGAAGGTGATGTAAATATCAATGTAAACAGAAATTCCCAAATCCTGAGAGTGTTTTTCGTCTCAAATATGTCAAAGACATTAAAGGTAAAGGTGAAGCAATGAATTAAAATTTGTGGTGTCGCCAGGAATCGAACCCGGACCTCTATGCTTACTAGGCGCCTTAATGGGTAGTGGTGAGGTGGTCTAGCGGTAAGAATGTTCAAATGTTTGTTAAGCTTATGGGATTTAACTACGAAGTCATCAGTCCCTAAACTTACAAACTACCTTATACTAAGGGCGGCATAAATATCCATGCCCGAAGGGGGATTCGAACCCCCGACCGTAGTGGGCGTGCAGACCGTGACTGAAGCGCCTCAGTCCCTTCGGTCACCGCGGCCGGCTAGCGGTAAGACGTCTGCCTCCTAAGCATGGAGGTCCGGGTTTGATTCCCGACCGCATTACAAGTTTTAATTCATTGGTTCACCTTTATCTTTAATGTTTTAGAATAACAAAAGTTTTGAACAGAAAATAATAAAACAATTTGCTCATGGCAGGGAGCGATCTTATAAATGCATTTTGTGGATAATGAAATGCCAAGATCGCTGTATTTCGTCTTTTTTTATAACAGACGACCGGTTTCGATGTACAGAGACATCATCTTCTGGTCTCTGCACTAAATAGTAACATTATTACATAAATGCAAACTGTAGCCAGACTGTAGACTTTAGTCCAATCCAACTGACTACAATATGGCATTTATGTAATAATGTTACTATTTAGTGCAGAGACCAGAAGATGATGTCTGTGTACATCGAAATCGGTCGTCTGTTATAAATAAATATGAAACACCGCGATCTTGGCATTTCATTATTTACAAAAGAAAATAATAATAGACTAATTACATTCATACCTATTATTATGCAACACTGGTATAGGGAGGTTCAGTAATGCAAGCAGTTGGGAATAAATTCGTTACAAAGTGTCTTCTACCATTCAGCTATCGGAATTCTACAATCTTTCTTTTAATTTTGCATCTAGTAGTACAAATGAAACAAGAGATTTAAATTAAATATTCCCTCGCAAAGTTACAAGTTAGATAAAATTAGAAGAAAATTTAGTGTAAATTATCATAATTAATAATTATTCACGCTGATTTCAAAGTGACAGAAATCAAAAGTATCAACCGATGAACAAATTAAGTTGTGAAACTTTCTGACAGGTTAAAATTGTGTGCCTGAACCGGTACTTGAACCTGGGACCTTTGCCTTACGCGGACAAGGCACTACCGACTGTGCTACCCCGACACCACTCACAATGCCGCCTCACAACTTTACTTCCGTCAGTACCTCGCCTCCTACTTTCCAAACTTCACAGAAGCTCTCCTGCGAACCATGCACAACTTTAATCTGCCAGGAAGTTTCATATCGGCGCACACTTCGCTGCGGAGTGAAAGATTTCATTCTGGAAACATCCCTTAGGCTGTGGCTAAGCCGTGTCTCCACCATATCCTTTCTTCCAGGAGTGCTAGTCTTGAATGGTTCGCAGGAGAGCTTCTGTGAAGTTTGGAAAGTAGGAGACGAGGTACTGGCGGAAGTAAAGTTGTGAGGCGGCATCGTGAGTCGTGTCGGGATAGCACAGTCGGTAGTGCGCTTCCCGCGAAAGGCAAAGATCCCAGCTTCGAGTCCCGGTTCCGGCACACAATTTTAATCTTCCAGGAAGTTTCATATCAGCGCACACTCCGCTGCGGAGTGAAAGATTTCATTCTGGAAATTAAGTTGTGGTTTACTTATTTAAGAGAACTTTACATTGATTCTACGCAGATCATCAAATTGCAATACTCCAGATGTGTAAGTGAAAACATTTGAAGAAACGTGTCACTGACACCTCGTCCCCAGCGGTACTAGATCATTCGCGCCACGCTCACCGCACTTTGCTTTTATCCAGCAGGTTTTTCCCAGCCCCGCGTACAAAACGCGCGGAATATCGTATTTCCGCGGTTACGCGCGTTCCCACTCCGCTGTTGTCCCACTGTCGCGTAACAGGGCTTCGGATTGCAGCCAGAGGTAATGGTGGCGCGTCGCACCCCGATGCGTATATAGCGACACACACACACACACACACACACACACACACACACACACACATACAGGCTTCCGCCAGCCGGTAATTGAATTTGCACGCGCCCCAGCCCACCGAGCACCGCTGACGTCACATACCTGCGCGGGCGCGCTGCGGTCGCTGTGACCGCAACAACAATCACACTGAGAAGTCGCGGTCCTAATCCTTAATCAGGTTTGTAAGACCGGACCAGGGGAGCAGGTATCGAACGCATCGCGCGCTGCGCGTATTAATCCCACCTCTGCAGCCGTAAGCACCGGTGAACGTGCGCAGACTGCGTCGTGTCACTGGATCGCTGTAGCCAAGCCTCTGCTGCTGATGGTGGTAACATCTAACACCAGTAACGACTAGGATCACGGCGCAACAAGAGTGAATACGTCCTGGACACAATAGAAGATGGGGAGAAGGAAAGGAAGCTTCGATGCTGAACTGGCAGCTTCAGAAACATTTAAATAAATAGAAAAATCTTGAACGTAGGAAATTTATCCGCAATTCTGAATATCAGAATTAGCTGTATAACTTATTGATGACAAATATAAATTTAACGATTCCATATCGAAATCGTCGTACCCAGCTACTGTTTTAAATATTTACAGGGGATTTCAAAATTAAATATCTCGAAAACAAAGATCGATAGAGGAATGCAGTAAACGGTATGTTTATTGTGAAATCTGTAAGAAATTTATACTGCAGGTTGAAACAATAGTTACAAAAGCTGCTAACAGATGGCGTTGTACGCTGTACAGCTCATATCAGCGTACTCTTTGCAAGCAATCACACACAATGTTCTCAAAATGTTCACCATTGGCACTACAGAGGTGGCGCAAACGAAGAATGAAATTCGCCATCACATTTCGTAGTGTCTCAACCGAAATGGATTCACATGCCACAGAGATCGCCGATTCAAGCTCGTCCAGCGTGGCGGGATGCTTCAGGTAGACCATGTCTTTCACAGTGCCCCACAAAAAAAAAAGTCACAGGGAGTCAAATCCGGCGAATATGGAGGCCAATCGATGCCTGCACTAGTAAATTTGGGATATTCCAAAGCAATAACTCGATTCCCGAAGTATTCCTGAAGAAAGCGGAACACTTGTTCGGTCCGATGTGGTCGGGTTCCATCTTGCATAAACCATTCAGTACCTGGTCGATCCTCTAACGCTTGCTGTGTGGCGAAAAATTGTTCCAAAATTGCAACGTAAAGTGCGCCAGTGACCGTTTCTCGAATGAAAAAAGGGCCAATAATGCCTCTACTGCATACTGCAGCCCACAGAGTAACTTTAGGAGTATACAGGGGTTTCGCGTCACACCAATATTGCTTTCCGAACCCCACAATCGCCAGTTCTGTTTATTCACGTATCCATTCAGGTGGAAGTGTGCATCATCTGTAAACCAGATGCAGCCAACATCAAATCCTTCACTATCAATCATTGTGAGCATCTGATTAGCAAAGGCAACCCTTTGTTGCACAGCTCGTACAGGTATGCCCTGGTGCGTTTGAATTCTGAATTTAAACACGTGTAGGCTCTTTCTCAGTATTTTCTGCGTGCTGGAACGCTTCAAATCAGTCTCAGATGCAATTCTACGGACGGATGACATTGTATTTCGCTGAATAATTCCAGAAACTGTGGCGATATTTTCACGCGTAACTGCGGTTTACTTGCGGCCAACATGCCTCATTAGCTCAACAGTTACGCTGCCTGTTCGTTGAAATTTTGCGAAGAGCGTACGAATGGTTTTCGAATCGGGTCCTTTTGGAACATGAAATCGTGCTTGAAAACTTAGCTTTGGTGCCGTAGAACTTTCTTCTAACCTGTGGTAGTCTAGCAACAGAAAACGCGTTGCTCAATGAAGTACATGGTTTTAATCTCTTCCTTCGGTACGCTAACCTCCTTTCTCGTTTCAGTAGTGGAACTGACCGCTATGGGCTTCGGATTTATTCTGGCATTACGTATGGCAATTACAGCGCCATCTGTTTGCAGCTTTTGTAACTATTATTTCAAACTGTTGTATAAACTTCTTACAGTTTTCACAATAAACATACCGTTCACTGTATTCCTCAATCGATCTTTGTTTTCGAGATAATTAATTCGGAAACTAGGGAGTCCTTTTCTGGACACCCTGTAGATGCTGCACACCGATCGGTATCAAATTTTATTTATTGTCGTAGATCTAGGTTTCGGTCACTGTGAGATCATTATCAATACTTAAATCGTAGATTAAAACTCATGAAGCATATTAATCTTCGTGCTGAAAATTACGTCCACCTTTGGAGAGCCGACTTCAAAACCCACACGTAAATATCTGAAAATTAATTAAAGATAAAAGTGAAGCATTGAATTAAAATTTGTGATGCGGTCGGGATTCAAACCAGGACCTCCATGCTTACTAGGCAAAAAAAAATGTTTGTTAAGCTTATGGGACTTAACTACGGGGTCACCAGTCCTTAAACTTACAAACTACTTATGAACTACTTACGAACTAGGACGGCACAAATATCCATGCCCGAGGGGGGATTCGAACCCCCGACCGTAGTGGCCGTGCTGACCATGACTGGAGCGCCTCAGTCACCTCGGCCACCGCGGCCGGCGCTTACTAGGCAGATGTCTTACTACTTTTAGACCACCGCACTACTAGCGATTAAGGCGCTTGGAAATAGTGTAACTACGACATCCCTCCATGTCACAAAGTGCAATTCAACTTCTGTGTTCCTTGAAATATTACCACAACTGCCAAGGCTCTCAATGTAGCGGAATAGCACTTTGGCAATGGACATATTGGAACATTCCTGCCTTTAACCTTAAGGCTAAGGTGATATAAATATCATTATAAATAGAAATTTACAAACTCTGAGACTGTTTTTCGTCTCGAACATGTCAAACACATTAAAGATCAAGGTTAAGCATAGAATTAAAATTTGTAATGCCGCCGGGAATCGAACATGGAACTCCATGCTTACTACGCAGATGTCTTACCACTTTTAGACCACCGCACCATTGCTGCGGTGCTATTCCGTCGCCTGAAGAGCCTTGGCAGTTGTGACAATATTTCATGGAATAGAGAAGCTGAATTAGAGTTTGTGACATGAAGGGAAGTCGTACTTAGACTATTCCTAGCCTCCTTAATCGCTAGTGGTGCTGTGGTATAAAAGTGGTAAGATGTCTGCCTAGTAAGCATGGAGGTCCCGGCCTCATTACAAATTTTAATTCAATGCATCACCTTTATGTTTAATGTCTTTGACATGTTCGAGACGAACAACAGTCTCAGAGTTTGTAAATTCCTGTTTCTAATGATATTTAAAATTAATTATCATAAAACATTCCTGGAAGTTCAACTTAATTTGTAATATACATAGTACACTAGAGAAGTACAGAGTCGTAGATAAAGTAATGGATTACAAAATCCTCAAATGTTATTATATACTGGAGAATTTAACAGATAGGACAAATAGACAATTTTCTTCGATTCGCATTGAGATAACATTTATTTAAAAGTCAATAATTTAATTACATTGAATTGCTGTGCTCACCCTATCGTAAGACATTAGAAGATACTCAGTAAAAAAAGTTTTCAGAAAACAAAAGAACTACGTTCAGATGTTCTGTGGCATAGAGATTCACTCTTGTCTATGCAGTCTTACTGAATAGTCGTCTTGTAAGTGACTATACCTGTACTCCTCTGATTTTCATAATGAAATTTTACTTTCCGTGTTCTTATTTCTTATATTAGCAATTTTTATCATGCTGTTACTATTTTTAGGTTTTCCACCTTTGCTGGAATTACTGGAGTACACGCTGATTGCTGGAGAGTGCAATGACCAAACTTTACTGTTTGTTTTTAAAGCCAAGCACAAGCACGTTGAGATTTCGTGACTTATTTTAAAGTTCTATGAACAGTATTGCTCCTAGTCATGCGATAGTTTAATTTCAGGTCACAAACATTCCAAAAATCATGACGTTGCTTTTCGTACCAGCCTGCACAAAGGCGCTTGGAAAGCATGATCTTCAATACAGATGGCGATCATATAGATCTAATTCATATTTAATAAAATGTTCAAATGTTTATAAATCTAAGGGACTGAACTAGATTGGTCATCAGTCCCGAGGCTTACAAACTACTTACACTAATTTAATCTCATTCTAAGGACAACACAAACACCCAAGCCCGGGCGAGGACTCGAGCCTCCAACGGCGAAAGGCCGCACGCACAACTGCAGGCGCCTTAGTGCACACGGCTACTCTGCCGCGGCTCGGATTTAATAAGAAACATTTGAATGAATGACACATTTTACTCGCAGCTCCACCATCAGTGCTGCCATATTACTTTCTGCCAGAGGCCCCTTGTTGTTTAATATCAGTTGTAATATTCATTCAAAATTATTGCTTGGCTATTTTCTGGCCTCATTTTTATTTCAATTGTATTCATTCACCGTCTTCTGACAGTCGAGGAAAGTAATATTTCACACCTTACAAAAAGCATTTTAGCATTTCTTTCTTAATACGTCGTGGATTTAAAAGATTGTATATAAGGAAAGATGGTAGGAGATGCAGCGAGGATGAAGTTGAAGGGGGGGGGGGAAGGTAGGGGTTGCCTTGGGTAGTAGATGAGTACTAGGCAGGGGGAGGAGAGGAGAGAGAGATGTACTGTTAGGAAATGTTGACATGTTCACTGGATCCAATTACGAACGTAATTTCTCTTAATACCAATCTCTATTATAAAAATGGTTTTGATGTGTGTATATACAGGGTGTTTCACTAAGTGTGTTTGCCTCTGTAACTTGTAAAATAATAGGTTACGGGAAATTTTAATGCGGTAGGTCAACACAAGAAATGTTACACTTTCTGCGGAGCTATGAAAATAGTTTATTGTATCATTTTCCAAAGAGTTACAGCACAAAGATATATTTTTTTAAATGGCACAATAGTTTTTTTTCTATCGTGCATTGGATTCGTTGAAACCAGCTGCGTCCAAATCAATTTAAACTACATTCCTATCACTGTTAGTTTGGGAGCTACAACCCTTCAAAGTTTCAGGGGCAGATACCACAAACGCTGCGCATAATGCAATGCGCCTTCTAAATGAGGTGCGGCCGAGTTGTAACGTCGCCGGTGTCACGGAGCGAGAAGCTTCCTCGATGCGCTGTTAGACTGCCGACTGTCGCCGCACACGGCCGTATACCCGACAGTTGGAGTCACACAAACAACCGGGGCTCAATATACCACAGTCACTGACATCGGATGACGATGGCATACACGAACAACGAGCAAAAATGTTTGTATAGTCTATGGGACTTAACTAGGGGGTCTTCAGTCCCTAACAACAAGTACGTTGACATGTTGCTGATGCTCGGCGAGTGCCGACACGATGACACTGAAGCAGCCACGGCGTATGCCGTGAGATATCCTAGGCGAAGAGCCCCGGCAGCCATTACGTTCTTACGTGCCGCACAACGACTTCTGGAAAGAGGCAGCTTCGTAATGCGCCGCAGTAACAGACGAAGACCTGCAAGAAGTGAGGAGACGGAGGAGTTTCTTTTAGCTGCACTACATCACGATCCTCATGTCAGCTTACGAGCCGTTGCTGCAGTCGCTGGTGTCAGTCTCACATCTGTGTGGCATATAGTACACGGCCACAGGTTTCACCCGTACCGCATTTCACTGACCCAGGAACTGCGTGGGAACGATTTACGTGCAAGAGTGACATTCTGTGAGTGGGCCATGCGTAATTTCACGCTGAAGTCTTTACGAAGTGTTATGTTCTCTGATGAGTCCACGTTCACAAATGATGGTGCAGTGAATCGCCATAACATGCACTACTGGGCCGCGGACAATCCTCGGTGGGTACGACGTGTCGACCGTCAACGTAGGTGGTCTATTAACGTGTGTTGTAGAATTCTTGTGGATGAAATCATCGGTCCACACTACTTCCCAGGTACACTGACAGGTGAGTTATATCGCGCTTTTATAGCCGACAGTTTGGTTGGTCTCCTTGAACATGTGTGTCTACACACGAGGGTCCATATGTGGATGCAGCACGATAGTCACCCAGCCCATTCTGCGCGTGCTGTTGTGGAAGAACTAGACAACAGGTTTGCAGGAAGATGGTTGGGGCGCCATGATCCTCATTCATGGCCCGCAAGGTCGCCCAATTTAACACCAGTAGATTTCTTTTCGTGGGGATATCTAAAGGATCGTCTTTATGTCACTGAGCCCACATCCCCAGATGATCTAAAACGGCGCATCGAGGACGCATGTCGCTCCGTCACACCGGCGATCTTACATCCTTCCGACGGCGCATTGCATTATGCATTGAAGAATATGGACACACATTTGAACATTTCATGTAAATCAACTTCCCACCGCCATAACATTCATCACCTATCACACATCCATGTATTACGTACAGCGTGTGGTATCTGCCCCTGAAACTATGAAGGGTTGTAGCTCCCAAACTAACAGTGATAGGAATGTAGTTTACATTGATTTGGACGCAGCTGGTTTCAACGATTCCAATGCACGATAGAAAAAAAAACTATTGTTCCATTTAAAAAATTATATCTATCTGCTGTAACTCTTTGGAAAATGATACAATAAACTATGTCCATAGCTCCGCAGATAGTGTAACATTTCTTGTGTTGAACTACCGCATTAAAATTTCCCGTCACCTATTATTTTATTACAGAGGCAAACATACTTAGTGAAACACCCTGTATATACGAGGCGCGTCCAGAAAGTAAGTTCCGTTTCAATTTATCTCTAATGTAGCGCTACGATTGCAGTTACGCACATGCGCTGTAGACGATGTGTATCAAGGAGAAGAACGTGCTCCATTTGGAGATCGCTGTCAGTTACGTACGCTTTGTTGTGCTTGTTTGAAATGTCGGCGTTGATTGAAAATCCCGCCGCCTGTGAAATCAGATCGGTGATTCTGTATCTGAATGCGAGGAAAGTGAAACCAAGTGAAATTTATCGGCAAATTTGCGATGTTTAACGGACCAAATGCGACGAGTGATTCGATGGTGGGAAGATGGGTCCGACAATTCAATGGCGGGTGTAGTGATGTGCATGATGAAGAACGAAGTGGGCGTCCGCCTTTGGTAACAGAAGAAATGGTTCACGCAATTGATAACAAGATCCAGGAAAACCGTAGGTTTACAATTAATGCTCTCGCTATGGACTTGCCCCAAATTTCACTGTTTCCAACTGGTTGAAGACACAGGCGGCATATTTCTATGAAGAAGGTATACAAAACCTGGTACCACGCTATGACAAATACCTGCAAAATTTCGGCAGTTATTTGGAAAAGTTGTAGAATTTTGTGCAATAAAAATTTCTTCTGTATCTGTGTACAATTTCATTTTATTACCAAACGGAACTTACTTTCTGGACGCGCCTCGTATGTATACATAAACGCGCGCGCGCGCGCGCGCGCGCGCGCGCGCGCGTGTGTGTGTGTGTGTGTGTGTGTGTGTGTGTGTGTGTGTGTGTGTGCGAGTCGGTATGTGTGTTCCGCAACTACTGCTAAACATTCCATCAATTTCAACCGAACTTGGTACTCCTGTTCCTTGCTATCAAACGAGAATCGCTTGTGGTTCAGTTCCTCCTGCCAGATATAATTCAGACAATATTTCAGCTTCAGAGTTAATTTATTATTTTTTCTTTTGCTTTAGCTTTTCTTTTTTTTTGGTTCTTACAAACCAACCGGTCTCTATCTAATTTTGCTGAGGGTGAGTATCAGTTGGTTTCCGGTTTTAATGTTCAATATGGGGCAGGGGTATTTACTTTCATTTTGTTAGCTGAATATGCAGTGTATCCGCAAACTCTCTCCGTAGCTGCGGGCATCGTGTTTCTCGTCTTGCGGGGCGCGTAAGGGTGGCAAAAAAAGTATAGCTTATGATACTTAACTACGGGGTCATCAGTACCTAAACTTACAAATTACTTATGAACTAGCTAAGACTAAAGACGGCACAAATATCCATGCCCGAGGGGGGATTCAAACCCCCCGCCCGTAGTGGGCATGCAAACCGTGACTGGCGCGCCGCAGACCGCTCGGCCACTGCGGCCGGCGGTGGTAACACATTCATGTCGTCGTATAAGCAAGCGACCGGGCTTTCCTGCTACTGGCTGCAGTAATGTTGCGAGATGGGATTCAACAATATCACAATTAAAACAATGAAATTAATTAGTTATATTAATTACAAGAAAATACATTGTACTCACTATTATCATAGTAGGTGCTGGAAATGATTTCTTCTTTCTTGGAGGCACAGTTCAACACGTTTACATTTATTTTCCAATAGTAATTTTTCACGTGTAATGGAATGGAGATATTCGGTTATCGCTGTCTTAAGTTTATGCATTGTCTTTGGGTTATTTTGATAAATGTTTTAGTTGCACCCCAAAGGAAATAGTTGGGAGGAGACAAATCCGATGAGCGAGGTGCCCATAGAACTTTTCTAATTATTCTGTCTCCAAAGACTTCATCTGAAAGTCGTAGGAATTGGTGTGCTCTATGAGCAGTAGCGTTGTCTTCCTGTAAGAATGAATTATTGATCTCATTTTCATTTACCTCGCATTCCCATGCATATTTCGGAATTGCGCTCTGTTACCGCATTCTCAAACTAAAGATACAATTATAAAAGTTTTTCATCTTCGTTGGGAGGGGGGGAGACATTTCATTACCTCTCCCCCTCATTTTGTTATAATTTTAAACAGCTGACCTATTTATTATAATTGTTATCTGTAAGTGTATACATCAATTGCCTACTTTTTTATTTGTTTTTTTTTTCTGTTCCATAGGACCCAATTGAGGAGTGATACTCCATGGTCATGGAACAAGTCAATACATTGTTACACAATAAGAAGTCCTTTGCACACGACAATCTTAAGACAAAGTGAAAAGAATCAATAAAGAAAAAAATGAATTAGCTTAATTGTTTAACTTTTCTAGGAGTTCCTCGACAGAATAAAAGGAATGAGCCATGAGCTAACTCTTCAATTTATATTTCAAAGCGTGTGGATTAGTGCTAAGATTCTTTAGTTCTTTTGGCAGCTTATTGAAAATGGAAGCCGCAGAATACTGTACACCTTTCGGCACATATGTTAAGGTGGTGTGGTGCAAATGTAGATTCGTCTTCTGTCTAGTACTCACGGAGTGAAAGTTACTAACTCGTGGGAATAAGCTGGTATTATTAACAACAAACGACATTTGGATAGTAAATAGCCTAAACCTGGGGCAACAGCGTTTTTAGATGTCCATGTTCTAGAATCTTAATCCTTCTTCTTTGAGTAGGTCTGTCCTCAGACAGGTTACAACCGGACGTCCTCCACTTCGGTCTTTTCTGGGGATCCTCCTTCATTTGCCTGTAGCTCCTTCCTTTCTTCAGGTCAGTCAGCATTCCAAATATTCTCCTTCCTCTCCCTCTTCTTCCTTCTACTTTACCTTCCATTATTCTTAGCAGCAGACAATGCCTTCGTAATATGTACCCCAACCAAGATGATTTCCCCTTCTGGATTGTCCTAATATACCTCCACATTTTTCATTCTGTCGGTCCATTTTGTGGTGTCGCACAAGTCCAAAGTGTGTGCCACCTACTTTCGTCGCGCGCCGCCATGCACACACGGCGCGGCGTTCTTACGACGTCGGCCACGAGCGCCCTCTGCTACAACTCCGCTCGTGGCCACCACTGAACGACATCGTTCACTTGGGACTGAGATAGAAACCAGTTAACACTTCGTAATCAGATAGGCACCAGTGAAGACTTGGCTATCGGATAGGCACTAGACAGGCCTCTAGCTCAACTATGTTTGAGCATTCTGCAGTACTGAGCTATGTAAAAGTTAAGTATTACTAAGTCTCTGAGAAATATATATCTCGTTCTAATTTACTCTAGTGTTTTTAGTTTCTGCTGTCCCACTGGCTGGTCACCTCCTACCTGCACAAGCGTGCATCCTTTATTCCTGTGTCGGTCTTTCTACTCGGCCACCGACACCTACGACGAAAACGAGGCAAAAAAGCGGCGACGAGGCTGGGACACAAAAGTGGCGACGAGGATGGGATAGAAAACATTTCATTTTTTCCATTCTTCTCCATAGCCACATTTCAAAACTTTCTAAATATTTTTTGTTCTTACTGTCTGATTGTCCACGTTTCAGACCAATATGACACCACACTTCACACAAAACATTTGGCGAACCTCTTCCTTAGAGTAATGGGAATACTTTTGGTTGTTAGCAAATCTTTTACTTTCCTGAAAGCTAATTTTCCCATAGAGACCCTTCGCCTTACTTCCTCTGTGCAACTTCCAGTGGATGCTATCATGCTTCCCAAATATTGAAACGATTGCACATGTTCCAATACTCTCCCCCCTAATGATATTTTGATTGTGTCGTCTTCTTTTCCAATATTCATGACTTAGGTCTTATCAATGTTTAATCGCATTCCAAAATCTTTACCCACCCTTACTACATTTTCCATCATTTCCTGGAGCGATTCTTCTGTTTCTGCTAATAATATCATATTTTAATTGTAGGACCTATATTGTGTGACACCTAATTTACTTTTTACAAATGTATATGTAAATTGACAATGAATTGAGATACATGTTGATTGTCTGTTTCCATATTGTAAATCTGAATCTCGTTGCATATATATACAAGGTCATTGTTCTTTACATCAGGAAAGTCATGCACAAATGTCAAGTCTAGAGAGCCATCTGGTACCAATTTGTGAGTTGGATGGCTGTCAACTTAGTGCCCTCATCTTACTTTGTTGGCGAATAAGTGTGTTTTGAAAATTTGTTATTTCTCAAATTCTGAAGAATGAAATGAAAGTTGGGTTTCGAAAGTGGATATTTAAAGTTATGTATTTCTCTGAATTTTTTTATTATAGCAGTTTTTGAATGATTTTTCCATGTGCTTGCAGATCTGAAGATGGCAGTTGAACTGCCTAAACCGGTTATTTAAATAAAAATTATGATCGATCAAGGCTGTTGTCCTTATTAAAAAAATACAATTACTTTTTATTATAGTTTTCGAAGAATTCAGCTGTAATTAATGAAAGAAGGGAACTTATTACTGAAAGGGTAGGTTTTAATTTAAATGACATAGATACTTTTTCACGAAGGCAAATATCTAACAATTTATAGAAAAATATATCAATGTATCACGTATAACATAACAATCTATTTTCAAAAGCAAAACATCGTTCTGTATAAAAAATGGAACACCTGTGCATGTATAGAGCATCTTTGTATTATACGAAATATGAACATTTTCATAGCTGTAAGTTTTTGAGTAATGATTTCACAATGTACTGCAAGACGGGAAATGTCTGTTATGATGTTTATTTATACCTGGATGTGTACAACAGAGAAGACAATACATATATCTCCTGTTGTAACCGACATGTTTGTACACCAATGTTAATCATCCCAGATTTCTTTAAAAGTATATAAGTTATCAAACAGTCACCTGAAGATGAGCCGGGCTCTAAATACATCGTGCAATAATAAATCACGATTTTTGTGGCTGAAGGCGACTTTGCTGTATTTTATATTTACTCGTTGAACAAAATTGCTTAGCTATTTGGTTGACATAATATTCAACAAGAAGGAACGGATATGAGTAAAGTAGTAAGTTGGCTATAGTTCAGTTACGGGTTTCTATTTCCCCTTCAAAAATGAATAGGCGTCATTGAAAAACTAAGTACCACATGCAAATTACTGACTCCTAGGTAAACCAGAGCAAAGCAGTGAATTCCAGTGCTTGCAATAATTACTCAAAACAACTATATACAATAACTAGCTTAAGCCCGCGGCTTCGCTCGCATGTTGCTTGATTATGGTAAATAAGCTATCTTTCAGTAGTGTGCTATTTATTTATTCTTATATTTCCTTATTCGTATGCTTATCCTTACAGAGAAAGAGCTGAAGTCATTGTAGCATGCATACACCAAAGATATGTCTGTGGCATCACGTTTCGCTGTATAGAGTTGCAAACGTCATCGCTGGCCTTCAGTCCGATTTTTTTAAATAATTTGACGACTTTCAACCACCATATCTTCCGACTCCTTGTAGCTATCGGCATCGAAGTTCTATGGAGTACAACGGGAGACTCGGACAACAATTACATACAGACCATTCGTTTGCTTTCTATAGTTTTCGCTGCAGAGCGAAATATTAACACACACACACACACACACACACACACACACACACACACACATAGAATTTTATATACATCGATAACTTTCTAGGTCGGGGGTTCGAATCCCCCCTCGGGCATGGATATTTGTGCCGTCCTAGTTCGTAAGTAGTTCATAAGTAGTTTGTAAGTTTAGGGACTGATGACCCCGTAGTTAAGTCCCATAAGCTTAACAAACATTTGATAACTTTCTATCCCAATATACTCCACCTTTTTACCATTATCAACCCTCAAGCAACAATGCAACCAATAAAAACATTTTCAAACAGTAAATATAATTTTCAAAGAGTAATTATTATTCCGCATTTCGCGTTGTGTTCTTCCAATTACTAAATATCTATCATATCTCTACAAAATCGCGCCTAAAACCTTTCTCACGTATAAATTAGTATCTGTACTAATATTTAAGTCTCTGCGTCTTGTCGTTCGGACGTGATAAGCGTACACCGAACAGACATTCACATTTATAGATATAGATATGGTCGTGGCAGAGTGGCCGAGAGCATTGATCCGCTATGCTACGATGCGCGAGACCGTTCCCTGTCGGGGGTGCGAATCCCCCTAGGGCATGAATGTTTGTGCTGTCTTTTGTGTAAGTTAATTTATAAGTAGTGTGTAAGTTTAGGGAATGATGACCCTGCAGTTAAGTTTCTTAAGCTTAACAAACATTTGAACATTTGATTAATAATAAACAAAAAAGAAAAAAAAAATCAACCACTAGTTTTTATTAAATAAACAGCTCTCTAAAAATATCCAAAAAGATGCAGAAATAAATAATAAGTGGACACTCAAACTTTGGTGGTCCAGTCCTTAATAGAAATAAGCATAATTCATAGCTCCTAAACCCTATCAGACTAACATGGTGTGAAATAAAATAACTTAATTAATATGGTGCGGCTCCGTAGCACAGTGGTAGAGTGCCAGACTACAAATCCAAAGGTCGTGTGTTTGATCCCCGCCAGGTCCTAAGATTTTTATCTGTCACTTTCCACTTCTTTCACCTCTGACAGTGTTGCTCATGTAAAAAATACCGAGTAGCACCGTGGTTCGGAACCCACGTTAAACTGTAGGTCCTCTTATAACTGGCTGGGTAAGTCAGTTCGAAGGTCGGAGGAAGGCAACGGCATACCACCTCCAAACAGGACCATGGCTATTAAAGCACTGTGGTGTTCAAACCAATCTTCGGATTGTTGACTGTTTTTTTTTTTTTTTATTAAAATGAAAACGTTACTGACAATGAGCGACGTGTTTCGATGTGAACGTGGTTGTACAATTCTAGAATCCGTGAGGAAATGTAGGAGTCGGAGTAAAGTCGATCGCACATTACATTATCGATTATCATCGACAAATGAACCGCTCGCGACGCACAGACCCCACGCCTCAGCGAATCACGGCTGACTCTGGGCTTCAGGTGCTAATAGACTATCCTATTAATATTTAATTTCCAATTATCTCCAACGTACCGGTAGCGCCTATGGCTTGCCTGTTATCGACCTACAATTAGAGTGCGACCTGTGACGCATTATCATGTGCAGCCCCAGAAGGTCTAGTCGCGTCGAATGTGATGTGATATTTCAGACAGCGTACATTACAACTGACCCTTTCAAGGAGATATATTTCTGTTTCCGTCAACTTTGTTATTTTTATAACCACTGAAATGGGGAGTACTAGTCGCAAAATCTTGTTTGTTTATTTGTAGAATAGTGATTTCAGTTACATAGTAACCTTAAGCAGAGCAATCAGAATCAAATCTATATACAAAAATGAATTTACCATTCTCAGTGAGCACAAATTTATGGATGGTTGGTACATAGCACAATTGAATACCTCCCTGGAATAGGGATGTAACTATCAAATCAGTAAGTTTTCAGAAGAGAGGATAATTGTTTGTGGGACCTATTTTGTGATATACAGTATTGGAACTCGTTGCATACGCAAGTGTACAAACGTGTTCAGCTATTAAAAGCAATATATACCCAGATGAAGGCCACTGTAACGTTGGCCGAAACGTCGGTTATTTAAGTAATAACCTTAAATCATGACGCGGTACAATACCCAGAAAACTTTTATGTCAATATTTTATTGTTGTAACTTAAGGTTTTACAAATAACCTAATAACTGGAAGTGATACAATGGAAAAAGGATGTATGATCAGCAATATATTTTGGAGTATTTCTTACATGTAACATAAGAGACATATTGTACATGCACTTGGTATTTAAATAAAATAAAATAATATAACAATAATAAAGAAAATAACAATGCGAATGAAGATGTCAACAAAATACTATGACAACAAAATATTTCAGAATATAGTTTTGAAACATCCTTCTAAGCATGATTTTACAATGTTATTCTGGTTTGCAGGTCTCATCATTTAACTTATTTTGAAGTGGCATTGGTATGCTGAAACCACGTTCAAAAAGTCACATTGTTAAACTCTAAGGCTGTTTGTTCAATCCTTATTCCATGGAGGGAAACATTCAGCAGGTTGTAAACCAGCTTGGTGTTCAAATATATGACACAAGATGGCACCACAGCGTAGAGGCATGCAGATCTATTTCCACTGAAATCACACTTTTCGAATATTTGTGGGTTACATCCATATTCCACGGAAGTATTCAATTATCACGACTGGTTCTAATTGACTAACCAATTGAAGACTATAGTTGTGAGGCATCTCATCATATATCGTACATATTTAGGCTTACGTAATATTTTCAGATGTTACGTACGACAACGTCATAACGTGAGTTGCCTCAGATCTAAACTTGTCGTTTCGAAGTTTATATAAGAGCAGCCGTTATATTTATGGTATGTACCAACCATCCGTAAATTGTGATCATTGCGAATGATAATTTAGATTTTGTACGTAGCTTTGATCATGATTGCTTTATTTTTACTTCAGTGTGTACTTTACTTGAATGTCAAAATTAATAGTGATACACAGCAGTATGACGAAATGTTAAAATCCTATACATATTATAAATGCGAAAGCTTGCATGTTTGTTACCGCATCACGCTAAAGCTACAGCACTGATATAGATGAAATTTCATATAGAGATTTCTTATGTCTCGGATTAAGACATAGGCTACATTTCAAAATGTTTATTACAAGTTATTTATTTGAAATATATCCATACAAATACGTAACGGTTGTAAGAAGCTTCTAATACAGCAGCAGAAGTACATTGTAGGGTATGTCATGTTTAGCCGCGAGGGTTAACGCATCATGTAATAGTATTCCGTTATTTTGGGCAATGGTTCGGGTCCTGCTATAGTGAATTTTTTTTTCTTTGTTATTGTTATCTTTTTTACTTTCGAATATACAAAAAGATTCTTGGATACTGCTAAAACGGCTTAACTGATATATAATTACATACACAAGAAATCTGAATGTTGGCGTTTATGCCGCATTCATTTTCATTTGTTGTAACAAATGAAGGAAGTATGTATATAAATTGAAGACTTTAAATAAAATATGCTCTAAGTACCATGGCAAGAAAAAACATTGACGTTTTGTGTAGAATGGGATCTAGATACCAAGCCCTATTTTGTGTACAAAGCGCGAACTGCCACGTATAGATAGCGTACGTAAACTGCAACGAAAGTAGTAGCAAATGCACTCAACAGATGGCAGGCGGTACGCTGCAGTTAACATATGAAACGTTATAGATGTTCGAACGTTGTGATGTTATCGTAATTCTTTAAAACTGTATTCTCTTTGGATTTCAATGAATAATAGTTTATTTGGCGATTTCGATTATTTGTAGCATTCGAACGTTTGCATTTAGTTCTTTTGTCGGTTCGCTTTGTATTTGTAGGATCTCAACAGTTCGTTTCTCCGTTAGATGTCTTTTTTATCTCTTTACTTTTCTCCGTTAGGTTTGCTGTTTATTTCGTTACATTTCTCCGTTAGGTTTGCTGTTTATTTTGTTCCTTTACTTGGCATTTAGTTTCGATAACTGTATTATTGTAATTGTAGTTACTTACTGTCAGGGGTGCCATCCCACAAGTTGGAGCTGAAGGTGGGTGTGCCTGTTTTATTGATGCGTAACTTGGATGAACCACGATTATGCAATGGCACCAGGGTACGCATCACGGACCTGAGAAGGCATATCGTGCAGGTCACCATCATCACCGGTGCAGCCAAGAGAGAGACTGTATTAACGCTACAAATTCCCATCATCCCAACAAACTTGCCATTCCAGGTTAACCGGTTACAGTTCCCATTGAAAGTGGCCTTTTCGATTACTACAAACAAGAGTCAAGGACAAACGTTAAAAGTGGCAGGTATTCATCTGGCCACCCCATTTTCTCGCACGGACAGCTCTACGTAGGCTGCTCCCGTGTATCGAGAGCTAGAAATATCTACATATACTCGGAGAACAAGAAGTCTCGAAACGTTTGTTTACAGGAACGTATTGCAATAGATTTTTGGCTCTCCATCCGTTCCAAGACAATTATATATATTCCGTGCTAACAATGTCGCAAACAGGCATGTAGTTATTTATGCCCTTTCTGGGCACTTTAATGTCCGACTACTGAACCGCGGGTAACACCGCGGGGAGCAGCTAGTAAATAAATAAAGTTCTAGATGTTTGCAGATATTAATGTATTAGGATACCATTTCGGATTGGAATAGTATGCTGCTCGTAGTTAATTGAAAAAAAAAAAAAAAAAAAAAAAAAAAAAAAAAAAAAAACGTGCATCTTGCATATTCATGTACTGGACAGGTGGCTACTGAACCGCTGGGCTGCTATTCACTTTCCAAAATCCATAACCGCTTGTGGGATGTTTCCTTTAGGTTACTTACTTTCATCAAACTCTACCCAACAACACCGTATTAAATATTCATATCCTTGTTACAATGCAGTCAGTGCTGTCGCCATACAAACAATTATGTATAAAAGGAACCGCCACGGTAGAATTCGTGACTTCACTAGTCGCAGCATATTGTCCATCACTGGCAACCATTCCTCAGCCACCACCGCATGGACCTCTGCCACGGAATAGCGCTGTACGTCGCGTATTCTCACCTGGCCTCCTTGCAATCTGATCGGATTGTTCATTGAACAGAATCTGAACACGCCCCTGGCACCACACAACAGAATGTCGCCTGCTTCCTCCACAGGTGTAGCAAATGTACTTCGTCATATATCAGTCGCGTATACTGATCAGTTGGATAAAGGTTTGGAAGTAATTTTAGTGTACTGAGGGAATCGGACAAAATAAGATACCGTTAAACATGAACACGCTTTTGCAGTCAGAATCGTTGAAGCTCTGCTTGAATGAACTGTACAATTATTGGGAAGGTAAATCCGATTTTACACGGTCGAAGAAACGATACACCCAAGGGAGACCCCTTGTTTGGAAGCGTGAACGCTACTGTAAATCTGATACACCTATCCAAAATGGTACAAAACGCAAACTACAATCAGGAACAAAATATTTCTGAAAACTCATCAAATCTAAAAAAAAAAAAAAAAAAAAAAAAAAAAAAAAAAAAAAAAAAAAAAAAAAAAAAAATTACGCCTGGCCCTGGAGAATCCTGGGGCGGAAATGTGCTCCAACCTGGACGGAAAACAATAAAACCACTCGCATCAAAAGCTAAAAGGTAATCACTTGTGTGACTTCAATATGGCCTCGTTTCTCATTGTTTATTTCGAAAACCCCTTTCCATGGAAAGCCCAGCAATGGTTCAGCACGCAGGTGTGTATGGTTTAGACAGGTATATGCCTGGTGAAACGTGTGTACATCTACATACATACTCCGCAATTCAGCGTAAGGTGCGTGGTGGAGGGTACACTGTACCACTACTAGGCATTTCCTTTCCTATTCCACTCCCAAACAGAACGAGGAAAAAAAGAATGCCTATATGCGTCCGTACGAGCCCTAATTTCTCTTATCTTGTCTTTGTGATCTTTACGCGAAATGTAAGTAGGCGGCAGCAAGATCGTACTACACTCAGCTTCAAATTCCGGCCCTCTGAATTCACTTAACAGAAATTCACGATACGAACGTCATCTTTCTTCCAGCGATCCCCAACTGAGTTGCCGGAGCATTTCCGTGACACTCGCGCATTGGTCGAAACTACCGGTAACAAATCTAGCTGCTCGTCTCTGAACCGCCTCTATGTCTTCCTTTAAACTGATCTGCTGCGGGTCCCAAACACTTGAGCAATACTCAAGACGTGGTCGTACAAGCGTTTTATACGCGGTCTCCTTTACAGGCGAAGTACATCTTCCCAAAATTCTCCCAATAAACCGACGTCGGCTGTCCGCCTTGCTCACAACTGTCCTTACATGCTCGTTCCATTTCATAACGCTCTGCATTGTTACGCCTAGATGTTTGAACGACGCGACAGCATCAAGAAGCGCACTACTAATGCTGTATTCGAACATTATGGGATTGTTTCTTCTACTCATGCGCATGACCTTACATTTCTCTACATTGAGAGCTAGCTGCCATTCTTCGCACCAACTAGAAATTTTGTCTAAGTCATCCTGTATACTATTACAGTCAGTTCCAGACGACACCCTCCCATACACCACAGCATCATCAGCAAATAGCCGCAAATCACAACTTACTCTGTCCATCAGATCATTTATATAGATAGAAAATAATAGCGGTCCTATCACACTCCCCATGGGGCACGCCTGACGATACACTCGTCTATGTAACAATCGCCTTACATGATGTGGAAAGTCAGCATCCTCAGCACAACCATCCGGAATGGGCTTGAGCGGCCACCAACATCTTTAAATGATGTTGCGCACCCTATAATCAAGCCGAGATCGCACATAGGCTCTATAAAACCGAAGAAGACATGTACTGTCTGCTCCCCAAACAATTGTGGCTAAACTCACCAGATGTAATTAGCAGCATTGGCCGTTAATGTTTTATTTTAAAAAACCACAGATCGATTTCGATCACATAATGATCATCTTCAGTGTCCTTCCAACTATAGAACAATATCAAAGATCAGTATGGAATACACACAAATACAAATTGAACTGGAATACCACATTAAATATAATATACAGACACCATACATACCGAGCATATGCATGCCCTGAATGCAACTGCAACGGTAATTTGCAGTGTCAAAGTTTGAAATAACCGCGCTGCTTACAAACGTCATGCAGCGGCGCTGTAGGGATGGGCGTTATTAACGCCCTCTATTACTTAGATGTTCCACTAATTTTTTATGCAAACCAAATAAAATTAAAATGTGTTTTTATACAAAAGATATATAGGCTGAATAATCAATAAAAATGAAAAACAGCATACAGAAATAAATAAAATATCAGGTAACAAACAAGAGTATGATTTTAAGCGTCTTGTGCTAATTATAGATACTACTAGCGTAGTAAGTTATTTAAACAGGCAAGTATAAAAACATTTAAAAAAATTTTTTTAAATGAGCAGTACCATGAAGTACTCTTTATACATTGATTGTAACTACGCTGCAAATTCTTGAAAAGGACGAAGAAGAGTAAGGGGATATACTTCTTAATGTTTTATGACAAAGTAACGAAGGTTAATTGCAGCGCCATCTCGTTTTGCGTGCTTGAAGCACGTTACATAGCTTTAAGAAAGTTACAGTACAGTATAAATATTACATCCGTCAGAAGCAAAGTATAAATAAAACATACAGAGTACCTAACGTAAAGGCTTAAGTTGTACAGAGTAGTATGATTTAATGTTAAAACATATAAAATAAACAATCACGTAAAAGAACGTAGATATCATTCATTATAGATGACGTCTATAATCAAGCGGAGATCGCACATAGGCTCTATAAAACCGAAGAAGACATGTACTGTCTGCTCCCCAAACAATTGTGGCTAAGTTAAAATATTCAGTACTATCATTTTCTTAACGTGTGTTAATCAGGTTAGTTATGAGTCAAACGTAAGAAACAGTGTTGCTCAGCTGCGTTTCAGGTGAATTTACAACATAGCGGGAACAGTTAAACAACCATACACGCATCGTTATCATTAGAAAATTTAAAACCGCTTTCCTCCGTCCATTCAATCTGTCGGTCTCTCAAACTGGATAAAGGTGTCAAGAAACGGGCACTGTCCCCTTATACATAGTTTCTTCCTCCAGCCCATCGAGTAATGGCTGTGGCGTGCAAATGACTGTACACCATAAAAAAATGTTCAAATGTTTGTTAAGCTTATGGGACTTAACTACGGGGTCATCAGTCCCTAAACTTACAAACTACTTATCAACTACCTTACACTAAAGACGGCACAAATATCCATGCCCGAGAGGGATTCGAACCCCCGACCGTAGTGGCCGTGCTGACCGTGACTGGAGCGCCTCAGTCTCCTCGGCCGCCGCGGCCGGCCTGTACACCATATGTTGAATCTATTTTATAACGCGACAGAGGAAAAGCAAGTCTCGGTGGCGATCTGCCGTTTATTTTAGCCGATGTAGAATTTTATTTTATTTATTTATTTATTTATTTATTTTCATTCTCCACTCCTAGAGGAGTGAAGCGGGCTGTTTGAGATCCGGCCCAAAAAGAGTCACGGTTCTATTCAGCCACTTATCAGACAAGCTGATAGTGGGGCAAAGAGGGGATCCCAATTGGGAAAAAGTGGGACGGGCTTACCAGTACCGGCATATGCCTTACAACCAAGGAAAACCTCCCGAAAACCTTGGTCGGAACCGGAGGATTGATACCAATTTAATTTAGCTCTGGGACGTTGTCCCAGACTACAAATGGGTTATCGGGAGAGAACGAGTGCACTCACGACAACCAAGAATCGGACGCCCGAGTTACTCTCGTAAACAAGCATCCCCATAGAGGAGCCGCACCCGTGAGCACGGTATCCTCTGCGTCCGATGTAGCCGATGATAATGCGAGTATTATTAAAGTTTATGACTAATCTTTTCGGCTGCAGGTTTTGATGTATTTCAGAACGACTGTCTCAGTCTTTTCTACACCTTCCTGTTTAATCAAACATTACCCACTGGTTCTTGAAATGTTTGCCAGGTCTAAGGATACCAAATTAAACAAAGGCTACCATTTTTAAGCGTAAGTGCTTGGTTAGCTGCAAAAGTTCATAAGATGGTGTTAATGGGATACCAAAATAAAATAACCTAAAATGACAGCTTTTTGAGTTTTTCTTCTTACATATTGACCAGCCTCAAACTCCTGCTCAACATGGAGTTAGTGAAATTCTTTTCGTGTTCAAATGTTCAAAATTTTGTAGAGCTTATGGGACTCAACTACGGGGTCATCAGTCCCTAAACTTACAAACTACTTATGAACTAGCTAATACTAAGGACGGCACAAATATCCATGCCCGAGGGGGGATTCGAACCCCCGACCGTAGCGGCCGTGCAGACCGTGACTGGAGCGCCTCAGTCCCCGCGGCCGGCTCTTTTAGTGCTTTACTTTGGCTACAGACAGGTTTGCCTCATTTTTGTTACCATTTATCTACGTCCTCTTTTCACACCTACGTAATTTACAGGAGGATAACGCACAACTTTTGCAACTAGTTTACGTTTGGTCTCAGAAAAAACCAAATATACACTAATTACAGAGTACTGTGTTCATGCAAATGTAAACGTTACTGAAGGTATTTGGACATGTTACGACATGTTCGGTATGCCGGTTTTCGTGGCTGAACCCGCTGACCTGTCGTAAGATCGATACTGTCGTTGACCTCCTGAATGAGAAAGTGCTCCTCCAGGGAATTAGAAATTCTGCTGCTTCGATTGGGTCAAGCTTCGTCTTGCCTGAGTCACATCCTGTCGAAATCACGACGCTTTGGGTAACGGGAATAGAATCATCTTCAGATACCTTCACATACCTTTCGGTAGTCACCGTGACATCAAGGAATCAAGGAATATCGCCTTTTCCTACAATAAAGCTCTTTTCCTTTTTTTCTTTTTTCATTCTTCCATACACAGAGCTGTTTCTACTTCTCTTTCAGATGACAATCTTCAATCTGAAACTAAATTGATTAAAACTATCGCTGTTAATAACTGATGCGGACCTGCTTTAGTTGATAATATATTTCAAAAGAAAACTCAAAATCAAATGTTTGTATAGCTTATGGAACTGCAATCGCCGCGCTACAGTGCAGATAAATTGAAACGAAACTTACTTACTGGACGCACCTCGTATATATTTCGAAACCATTTTTATAATAGAGATTGGTATTAAGAGAAATGATGTTCGTAATTGATTTCCAGTGAACATGTCAACATTTCGCAACAGCACATCCCTCTCTCCTCTCCTCCCCCTGCCTAGTACACATCTACTCCCCAAGACAACCCCTACCTTTCCCTCCCTTCAACTTCATCCTCGCTGCTTCTCCTACCATCTTTCCTTATATACAATCTTTTAAATCCCTGACGTATTAAGAAAGAAATGCTGAAATTCTGTTTGTAAGGTGTGAAATATTACTTTCCTAGGCTGTCAGAAGACGGTGAATGAATAAAATTGAAATAAAAAAGAGGCCAGAAAATAGCCAAGCAATAATTTTGAATGAATATTACAAATGATATTAAACAACAAGGGGCCGCTGGCAGAAAGTAATATTCCAGCACTGATGGTGGAGCTGCAAGTAAAATGTGTCATTCATTCAAATGTTTCTTATTAAATCCGAGCCGCGGCAGAGTAGCCGTGTGCGCTAAGGCGCCTGCTGTGGTGCGTGCGGCCGTTCGCCGTTGGAGGCTCGAGTCCTCCTCCGGGCTTTGGTGTTTATGTTGTCCTTAGAATAAGATTAAGTTAGTGTAAGTAGTTTGTTCAAATATTCAAATGTTTGTTAAGCTTATGGGACTTAACTAAGGGGTCATCATTTCCTAAACTTACAAACTACTTATGAACTACTTACGAACTAGGACGGCACAAATATCCATTCCCGAGGGGGGATTCGAACCCCCGACCGTGACTGGAGCGCCTCAGTCCCCTCAGCCACCGCGGCCGGCTCAAAAGAAAACTAATCAATTACTACTGGTTGGTTCTTCTGTTACGGACCACAAGGAAATATAATATTTCTCTATCCCTGTTATAGGTTCCAGGTTTAGTAAAAGTTTAGCGTCTCCTTAGAAATATAACTGCAATATAGCATTTTCTATCAAACTATCCCTCCTTGCAGATTCAGGTGTTTATAAAGTATGATACATGTTCTTTATAATATACAGGAGTGACTGGTACAGCTTTGGTACTAGATGCGAAGAACACCTTTTAGCTTTTGCTACTAGATGCAAAGAACACTTTACAACTCGTCTTTTCAGGATCATTTATCAATCACAAATCACAGATGAAGTTCAGGAAGATAGTACCTCGTATGTAGAGAATAAAGGGGTAAAGTGTGACGTACTTCAAGATTGGAAATTAATAAACATTCTTTTTTAATAATAATTTCTTTCTCAATAAGTAGTTACAATTACGTGCTCTGAAACAGTTACTCAGGACACTTAAGGTGGTCTTTCTTTATTGGTATTTTCGTGAAGACATCAGGATAATAAAATTGTTTTCGTTATTTTCTGTCATACTGGGCAGACTGCAGCAGCTTAATACGCCGTTCTTCAGCCGATAGAAGTACAATGATTGATGAGAAGGTAAAAGACAATATAACGGATTTAAACTAGAGAATAAAACTTGGCATGGTGGAAAACACGGAGAAATATAAAAATGGCACGAACGATATACATATATAAATAAAACGATGCCACCGTGGCTAAAAACACATAGATGATCAGAAGACAGTGGACACGATGGGGAGATCAGAGACACTGGTGAGCTTTCAGTGGTCACAACTCGTTAAAAACACTTGATGGAGGCACTAGGCAACACAACACATACGATGTACAAGTTATGGGACTGCGTACCCCGCAGAGGGGGGGGGGGGAGGAAGGAAGGAAGGGGTAGTGGGAAGCACGGGAGGAGGGGCAGGGAAGGGAAGAACGGAAGGGAGGCAGGGAGGAAAGGGGGCAGGAGCTTAACCCTGTGATGCATGAATTTCTAACAAATGAGAAAATTTCTAAATGCTGTTTATATAGTACAGAACAATATCTACAATCATACAACAAATTTTGCAATTTACTATGGGCACGGAAAAATAGTGATGTCCACTGAAATGGAGACTGTGGGCTTGATCCCTCCAGTTTCCTTTCTGTGAGTTTTCCCTTTTCAATGGAAAAATTCGAACTAAGTTAGAGTGCATTCAGTGCAGATTTCCTTTGCCTATTTATGAAACTGGTGAAATGCATTTCGATACCGATCGCTGCCACTGCACTTTCGCGATCTTGAAACACTGCTGTCTTCGGGTGAAAAATCGACGCTTCTCAGCTCATCTGGCGACACCTACTGCGCAACACCCAGTCGATGGGTGGGTCACCTGGGGTGGACTCCATACATTACGATTTCAAAAAGCACCGCAGAATGGAGGAAGTACATCCAGTAACAGTCGTCCACTACAGTGGACGCTATACGCTACAGGGTTAAGGACTCCAAGTCAGGGGAGGAGGGAAAAGCCAAGTGGGGGGGATGCAAAATAACGGGAGGAAGGGGCGTTGTATCTATGTTGGGAGAGTGGAGGTTTCGGGCTGGTAGGAGGGATAGAAGTCCTCACGAAGGCGTTATCTGGGACAGGAGGTGGTGGAATTTACCACGAGAGGTGATATGCAGAGTGAAGGGAGGAATAGAATGGTGGACGCATAGCAGAGACCAAGGATTGGTTTTTGGGAGGGGGGGGGGGCTAAACTAGTAGGTCGTGGGATTCTATTTTACGGGAGACGTACGTCTACATCTACATACATAATTCGCAATCCACCGTAATAAAAAGAGGGAGAAATGAGTGCCTATATGCCTCCGTACCAGCCCTGATGTCTCTTATCTTGTTTTTCTGATCACTACGCGAAATATAAGTAGACGGCAGCAAGGCCATACTACACACAGCTTGAAATTGCGGTCCTCTAAATTTCCTCAACAGAAATTCACGAAAAGAACGTCGTTTTCCTCCAGCGATCCCCAATTGAGTTGCCGGAGCATTTTCGTGACACTCGCGCATTGGTCGAACCTACCAGTAACAAACCTAGCTGTTCGCCTCTGAACTGCTTCTATGTCTTCCTTTAAACTGATTTTCTGCGGGTCCCAATCACTTGAGCAAAACTCAAGACGTGGTCGTACAAGCGTTTTAAACGGGGTCTCCTGCACAGTTGAAATACATCTCACCAAAATTCTCCCAATAAACCGAAGTCGGCTGTCCGCCTTACTCACAACTGTCCTTACATGTTCGTTCCAACTCATATCGCTCATAACGCCTAGATATTTGAACGACGCGACAGAATCAAGAAGCTCACTACAAATGCTGTATTCGAACATTAAGGGGATACTTTTTTCTACTCATACTCATTGCCTTACATTTTTCTACATTGAGAGCTAGCTGCCATTCTTCACACCAACTAGAAAGAAGTCATACTGTATGCTATTACAGTCAGTTAAAGATGACACCCTCCCATACTCCACAGCATCATCAGCAAACAGCCGCAAATTACAACTTACTCTGTTCCATCAGATCATTTATATTGATAGAAAATAATAGCCTGACGATACACTCGTCTCTGATGAAAACTCGCCTTCGAGAACAACATACTGCGTTCTATTACTTAACAAGTCTTCCAGCCAGTCACAAATCTGTGAACCTATTCCATAAGCTCGTATCTTCGTTAGCAGTCTGCAGTGAGGCACCGCCTTTTTGAAGTCGAGAAAAACACAATCCGCCTGTTGCCCTTCATCCATGGCTCGCAAGATGTCATGTGAGAAAAGGGCAAGCTGAGTTTCACATGAACGATGTTTTCTAAACCAGTGCGGATTCACAGAAAGAAGCTTTTCCGTTTCAAGGAAATTTACTATATTCCGTAGGAGATACGGATCTGTTCTAAAAACTGCAAGATATGGAAAGGGCTTAGGTCGTAAAGGATCCACTTGGGGAAGGGGAGGGGGATACGTGACGATCTGGAGGGATGGAGGGATTTATAAAGGGCAGGAGGTGCGGAAATCCAAGCGGGATGGAAGCTACAAAGGTCGCATCATACGACGGATCGATAGGTGTACAGGATACTGAAGAGGTCAGAACGCCACGTCTGGCCGGAGAGGTGCTTCAGTAGGTTCAGATGTGATACAGAATTTTGACGGATTGTTCGGAGATGGTGAGTCCAGGAAAGGGACCGATCAAGGATGAGGCTCAGGTACTTAAGGGTGGGGGTGAGTCGGTTGGAACGGTCATGAAGGGTGAGGTAAAAATCGTAGATGGGAAGGAGCGGGTGGAACCTCCCTTCTGTGGAGCAACGACCAGCAAGATTGGACGTGTGCTAAAAAAACATGGCTTGTGATCAGTGTTCCGGCCCAGTATCAGAGACATGTTACGTCCTATTACGGACAGCATACAATTGCATGCTGCATGTCCCGGGCATTTATAGTAGTCCCTGTAAAAGTGGAAGTGTTTACATTGGTCAAACCATTCGAACTGTCGCTAAGCATTGTACAGAGCATGCGCAACACATAAAACAAAGAGAAATTGAAAAGTCAGCCGTGGCAGAAAATTGCCTAACAAATGAGCATAATTTTCAGTTAGTAAACACGAGAATTATGGCTCAAACACCGAATTACTGGAAATCTGTTATAAAAGAAGCGACTGAAATTAGATCAAATAGAAACAATTTCAACAGATACCTGGGATACACACTCAGCAGGGTGTGGAGACGAGGTTTGGCCGTGGAGCGGAATCAGAGGGCCGGTGCATTAAGGAAGCCAGTGCACCAGTTTTAAATGTGGCGCCGGCAGCACGCGCCTCATGACGTCACACGGTACTGCAGCGAGGCAGTGTATTACTTATTGCTGTGGAAGTCCCTGACCGTATAGAGTGCCTGCATCCTGCATAACAGGCAGCCAAGGCGGGCTGCTGAGTTCCCTTTCGTAGGCGCTCACACGTAGTCACATAAACAGCGGCCAACAGCTGAAGAAATGGCGCTATACTGCGGGACTACGTTACGGTCATCCATGTGACAGTGCCCAGCCAATGACAGCGCAGTAACCGGTTGTAGCCCTCCGCCGATGCCGGCTTCATAGGTGCACCGACCGAGTGTGTAGGGCAGTGCATACTCAGTCACCGGCCGCTCCTACGCCTGATCCAGCTGCCGCCGCACGCAGCGTAGTTTTCTCTGTAGTGCAATTGTTTTGCCTTGGCCTAGCACCGCATGTAATAGTTTATTGTCTGTTTATTTTTTCCACTATTACACTTGTTGTCCCTACGTTTTCTTGACGTTGTGTTGTTGTACACCCAGAAGGCTCTTCATCTATCTACATCTACATAGATGCTCTGCAAATCACATTTAAGTGCCTGGCAGAGGGTTCATTAACCACTTTCAAAACTTTTCTCTGCCGTTCCATTCTGTAATAGCGCGCGGGAAGAAAGAACACCTAAACCGTTATCTATCTGATTTCTCTTATTTTATTGGGATGATCATGTCTCCCTAAGTAGGAGGGAGGTAGCAAAATATTTTCACATTCAGAAATAAAAATCGGTGATTGAAACTTCGCAAACAGATCACGCCGCATTGATTTCCACCAAACTTCGTACATTTCCGTGACGCCCCCCCCCCCCCCCGGTAACGTGATAAAACAAAACGAACTGCCCTTCTCTGAACCTTCTCAATATCCTCCGTCAGTCCCACCTGGTGAGGGTCCCACAATGGACAACAGTACTCGAGGAGAGGACGCAACAAGTGTGATGTAGGCACTCTCTTTGGTGGGGCTGGTGCATCTTCGATGCAATCTGCCAAAAAAACGTAATCTTTGGTTCGCCTTCCCCGCAATATTTTCTGTGTGTTCTTTCCAGTCTAAGTTGTTCGTAATTGTAACAGCTACGTATTTGGTAGAATTTACGACCTTAAGGTTTGACTGATTTATCGCGTAACTGAAGTTCAGCGGATTTCTTTTAGTGGTCATGTGGATTACTTCACACTTTTCTTTATTTAGTGTAAATTTCCAATTTTCGCACCATGTAGAATTTTTTGTAAATTGTCTTACAGTTGCTTCTGTTTAATAAACCGTTGTCAATTTGAGGAGCTGTTATCTTTCCTGTAGATCGCAGGACGTAACACTTATTAGTGTCTAAATAATATATTTACGCTATTATTAGTAAATTATGGATTTTCATGGGTCAAATCGCCATTTTCTTGACACAATTTTTACCATTAAATTCGTAATCAGCGACCTCAAAAATACCTGTGTGATGAGTTTTGTGGGAAATAAACATCTTCTTGGGGTTTTGATCACTTTTGGGGATTCCGTCCCACTGTGCCCCGGCTCAGGACTACCTCGCTTACGTGACTTGGCGGCCTGTCTTTCACGTCGGACTCGTAACGCAGCGCCCTGCCCGCCTTGGCATACCGCGCATGCGCTCTGCGGTACTCCAGAAGGTTCTGGACGCAGCTTGGCAACTATACATGCAGGACACCCTGCCAATTAGGCAGTCAGTTATAATCCTGATGACGATGACGAAGCTTGTCATCGAAAGCTCGAGAATTTTATTCGAAATGACGCGGCTTGTTCACCGAGAACATTTTATAGAAGAATGCCACCGCGAAAGACTACGAGAACACACGACCCATGTTTTTTTGTTTTTTGTTTTATTCCTGTCAGAAGCATCATGTGTGGAGAAGTTTATAAAGGTATAACATACAGAGATTACTTACATACATCTAAACTACGAACTATAAACAAACAGACAGAAATATTATATACATTTTTCCCAAAAGCCGGCTACGTCGACAGCATTTGGGGTTGCCAACATCAGGTCCTGTAAGGTGCAGTGTGAAGGACATTCAGGGCAGTTATACACGTGCTGGTTCGTCTGCACGTCTCTACAGTCACAGAGGTTAGATACAGTAGAATATCCCCACTTCATAAGATTATCTCTTGACCGTCCAGTGTTGGTGCGTAGCCTGTTTAGTGAGTTCCAAACCGTCCAGTCCTCATTGTGGCCTGGTGCCAATTATTCCTTTGGTTCCATCCAGTGCCTTTCTCTCGATTTCTTCCATCTGTCCACTCTAGATCCGGGTTGGTCACTGAGGTTGTCGGTTGCTCTGAGAAAGCTCCGTCTGGATTTCAGGCGTCTGGTGGCTGGCTGAATGTTGTGGAGGAGGTGGCTCTCAGACAACTCGGCCCTCGCTCTTTCACTGTAGGCTGCAGCTTCTCTACGCACGGCAGGAGGTGCAATGCCAGCAAGGTGGTATAGCTTGTCGATTGGCATCGTTTTCAGACATCCAGTGACGAGCCTGCAGGTCTCGTTCAGAGCGATGTCGATGTTTAGCGTGGGCCTAATTATACCAGACGCTACTCGCGTTTTCGCCTGCTGAGAAGCAAACTGTTAGTGATGTAGTCCTCGCTACCTCTGGGTTTGCAGCCCAGGAAGAATTTGTAATTTTCCGCAGAATGTTATTTCTGCCGCTTACCTTCATTTTGGTGTTAATGAAGTGCTGTTTATACGTCAGAGCCCTGTCCAAGGTTACACCTAAGTATTTGGGGCTGGCACAGTGTTCGAGTGGTGTGTCCTTCCAGGAGACACTCAGCTTGCGGTTTGCCTGCTTGTTGCGGAGATGGAAAGCGCAAACTTGTGTTTTGCTGGGATTCGGCTTGAGTTGGCTGTAGGCGTAGTACTGACAGAGCGCATCTAGCGCGTCCGTAAGCCTTTTCTCGACCTCCTCGAAGGAGTCACCCTGTACGGCCATAGGATTGTCATCGGCGTAGATGTAGTTTTCCGTATCAGCTGGCAGCGGTTGGTCGTTAGTATATATATGGAAAAGTAAGGATGCCAGTACGCTGCCTTGAGGAAGGACATTTTTCTGAGCCCGCGACCTGCTTTGCTTCCTCTGGAATTCCACGACCCATGATGATTACGTGGGATTTTTCGGGGATGGCGAATAGGAGTCACTGGTTTACACCATGTGGAGAAGTCAGAGAGGGGAGATTCGATAATGTGATGGGAGGGGGAGAGGAAGGAGGCTAGGAAGGCGCTGTTGTCAGAACAGAATATTGCAGGTGGTAGACGGGAGGGTAGGGTTGGGGCATGTCATCGGAATAGATGAGATAGAGGAGGGGGGGGGGAGGTACAGGACGGACATTTGCGGCACCCCAACGGAGGGTAGAACAAACGGGAATTTGAATTACAGACAGTGACATTGGAATGGCGCTAGGAGAGTAAAGAAGCGACCAGGCGGACATAATTAATGGGTAAAGTATTTTCCTTTTCTCTGATTAAATGGTATTGATATTACAGAGAAACTTGTGTCTTCAATTTATGGCTTACAGTACTGTCACACTGAAAATAATTGTCGTTATGTCACACCATTATACTAATATATTGCTCTGATTCTAGATCATTCTCTGTCTGAAAATGCTCTGTCATGTCACAGGAGCTTGTTAACTTTCTGGTTTCATAATCTACTTTCTTACGATGTAAGCTTATGGACGGGACGGCTGTTCCTGTAAGATGGCGCCACGAGTGATTCGTTCACTATTTCTGAGAGGCAGATCAGTCTCTTGTCTCTCCAGCATTAGTCTCTACAGCAGCACTTACCGGCTAGCCATGTTTGGTTATTAGCAATCTACAAACCAGCTATCACTTGCCTCCTAGGATATATTTTATTATTGACCAACCAATGATAAAATTATGTGACTTGACCACAGCGTGCTCCAGATTAACACGTCTCATGCCAGTACGTAATTTACCTGTTTTCAATATTAAATTTTCAATAGAAATAATATATTTTCATCTAACGCTTTTCTAGTATGCCATTTGTAATCCAACTTAGGTAATATACTTTTCTCTATACTTCATTAGAAGGTACGTCAAGGAAAAGGGAAACCCGCGTTTTCTGTATTTTTTGAGCTGGAGAAAACTTTAGACAATGTTGACTGGAATACACTCTTTCAAATTCTGAAGAATATAGGGAGCGGAGAGTGATATTCAACTTGTAGAAAAACCGGACAGCAGTTACTAGAGTCGAGGGGCGTGAAAGGATCACTGTGGTTGGGAAGGGAGTAAGACAGGATTGTAGCTATTACCCAATGTTGGTCTATCTGTGCATTAAGCAATCTATGAAGGAATGCAAGGAAAAATTTGGAGAAGGAATTATTGTTCAGGTATAAGATATAAGGACATTGGGATTGGCTGGTGTCAGGGTCAGTAAAGGACTTGGAAGAGCAATTAAACGAAATGGACAGTGTGTTGAAAGAAAGGTTTAAGATAAACAGCAAAAAAATGGTAATGGAATGTAGTGGCAGAATATCAGGAAATGCTGAAGGAATTACATTATGTAATAAAACAATAAAAGCAGTAGACGTGTTTCGTTATTTGTGTAGCAAAATAACTTCTGATGGCCGAAGAAGATATAAAATGCAAATTGGCTATGCGAAGAAATGTGTTTCTGAAGAAGGGAAATTTGTTTACTTCCAATATTTGTTTAAATATATTATGAAGTCCTTCTGAAAGCATTTGTCTGGAGTGTAGCATTCTGTGGGAGTGAAACGTTGACGATCATGAGTTCAGAGAAAAAGATTATAGAAGCTTTTGAAATGTGGTGTTACAGACGAATGATGAAAATTAGATGGGTACATCACGCAACTAATGAAGAGGTGCTCAGCAGTATTGGGGATAGAATGATATTCTGGGCGTATCCAGACTATGGAAAGGTGTAGATTGATGATACATATTCTGAAACATCAAAACTTCGTCATCGTAATATTAGATGGAAGGGTGTGGCGTAAAATCGTGGAGGGTGGCCGAGAGACGGATATAATAAGCAGATTCAAAAGGGAGTGGGTTGCCATTCTTATTCTCAGATGAAGAGGTTTGCACAAGACTGGGTTTCATACAGAGCTACATCAAACCAAAGAAGTGTCGGGCGCGCAGCCGCATAAAGTTTTCTTCTTCTAATATTTCGGCTGAGAAACGTTCAGCCATCTTCAGAGACGAGTCGAAGACTGACGCTCCAGCACACGCTTCGTGCTTATAAACGCGCGGGCCGCGCTACTGCGCATGCGGCCACAGATACAGCAAGGCGCCAAAGACGTTACTCGGCGGCAAGGAAGTACACGTATATGTAAATTATGTCTGTGGCTGCATGGTCGATTACTGCGGAGAAATCGATGATTTGGAGCTCCGAAAGGCCGGGATTTACAAGATCCCATGTGAATGTGGCCTTTCGTACATAGGACAGACGACACGTACAGTGCAGGAAAGATGCACGGAACACAAGAGATATACCCGTCTTTTACAACCAAATAAATCGGCAGTGCCAGAGCACTGTCTTGATACTGGACACTCCATGACGTACGAAAACGTCAAAATTTTAGCTTTCACTTCATCTTTCTGGGACTCAGTAGTGAAAGAAGCAATAGAAATTCGCTTGGGGACGAATTTAATTAACAGGGACAGTGGCTTCAGTTTAGATAAATCATGGAATCCGGCACTTTCTTTAATAAATTTACAAAGACGCCGCCACAGCACAGATCATAACACATATATTTCTCCGCAGTAATCGACCATGCAGCCACAGACATAATTTACACATACGTGTACTTCCTTGCCGCCGAGTAACGTCTTTGGCGCCTTGTTGTATCTGTGGCCGCATGCGCAGTAGCGCGGCCCGCGCGTTTATAAGCACGAAGCGTGTGCTGGAGCGTCAGTCTTCGACTCGTCTCTGAAGATGGCTGAACGTTTCTCAGCCGAAATATTAGAAGAAGAAAACTTTATGCGGCTGCACGCCCGAAACTTCTTTGAAGAGTCATTGCGCCGCGAAAACATGAAAATGTACATCAAACCAGTCTGAGGACTGAAAACAACTGAGGAAGACACCTCTAGTAGATATTGCAATCTTGTAAAATATTTTAAATATTACCACGCAACTTGTTGGCCGCTAATTACGGTTCCGCTTCAAGACAAGCTATGTTTAAAAACACAGTGTTACGTTGATTGGATTAACTCCTTTTAGTATTCAAGTGGACGACTTCGCACTTTCCTTAGGGTCAGTTGAAACTTTTCGTCCAATATATACATTTAAATCCTTCTGCAGTTGGTTTTATTCATCTAATGATTTTACTGGATGACAAATGACAGCATAATCTGCAAACGAACTAGAAATGATGCTCAGATGTCACAGATCGTTTTTAAAGATGAGTAACTGCAGAGAACCTTAACACTACTCCGGGGAATGTGAGATACCACCTCTGATTTAAAAGTTGCCTTTCCATCAGTTACTACGAACTGTGTCATCTCTGACAGAAAATCACGAATTCAGTCTCTCATCTGAGATGACATTCTACAAACAAGCAATTTGATTAACTTCCAATTTTTGAGGCATTTTGTAAAAAGCCTTCTTGAAATTTAGAAATGTGGAAACAATTTGGGATACCTAGTCGTTAGCATTCATCACCTTCTGTGAGAAATGATCTACTTTTGTTTGAGGATAATGATATTTTCTAAATTATTTTGGCCGTGCAGTTCTAGGCTCCATGTCGGAGACTGCAAGGTTGCTCCCGCCTCCCGCCGGAAGTTCGAGTCCTAACTCGGGTATGGGTGTGTGTGTTGTCCTTACGATAAATTAGTTCAAGAAGTTTGTAAGTTTAGGACCGTACAAATTTAACATTTGAATTTGAGATTAGTGTTCATGTAGGGTCAACAGATCTTTCGCTTCAAGGTAATTAATACAGTTTGAATCCTTGTTCCTGCTGCATATCGACGTCAATTATAAAGTCCTTTAATTGAATGCATTACTCACGTTGCTTTTCTTAAATATTGGTGTCATCGGCAGACTTTTTCCGTCCTCAAATTTTATAACTGCCGTATGGTTCCTGTCAAGCTGTATGTGAATTTTCGCTCCGCCACCCTATTTACTTCAAAATTTGAAAGAGTGTATTTCAATTTCAGATTATTTCTACTAAATCTACAAAAGGCCCATCTTCAAAGATAAGTAGTAGAGCAGTATTGCTTCATATTTTCTTACATTGAAATCCAAATGAATTCTCGCCGAGATATGGTTTTCCATTCATTGGTGACTGATTTGTGTTAGTATTTTGCAACCACGTCGTAATAAACTAACAGTTGTGTATTATTCACACCTTTCTGCACCTGATTTCCTTTCAGTTGGAAGTATTACAGTTTACTTGAATTCTGAGGTTATGTCGCCCTTCCCTTACAGTTTTCACACCAGGTGAAGTAGTTTTGTCATGGCTGGCCCGCAAAAGACATCTTTAGCTCTGAGGGAATGTTATCTACTCCAGTGCTCTAATATTTAGTCCCTGAAATTGTTTGGTTTCTTGTACGTTTGATCGTTTTTTTAGCTGTCGTGGCGTTCAATCAATTGCTCTTATAATGTTTTTATGGTGCAGAATATACTTGATCTCAAGTAAACTTACTCCTTATTATCGCTATTATCTCCAAGATGTTTTCAAAAATGAAGGAGGTGATGTGGACAGAAAGGGGAAGATGGGCAGAGGGAAGGATAGAAAGAGATGAACACAGATCAAGGAACAAACAGAGAATGGGGGGGGGGGAGCAGATGGACAGAGAGAGAGAAGGAAAGAGGAGGTGGATAGACAGAAGAAAGGCAAGTACAAACGGACTAACTTAGACAGCAATAAATAAGTACTAGGGCGACGCCGGATTTTTCAGATAGTTGTACAGAAAATATAACAGCTGTAATAGAAAACAAGGTAATTATCGGGTCGTCACTGGTATGGCTCTGTTTCGATGTACGACGGGCCAGAATGCCTGATTACAGGAAAAAAAGATTGCCTAAAGCATCAAGATATAATGAGAACACAATCGAGTACTGTGCCATTCACAGACAGAAATGTACGTCTCGCCTGCTGTTTGGGCAATGGCGCTATGAAAGTTCTAACAGTCGGCATCCGGTGCCTTATCCAGGTTTCCACTGACGCCCCTCGTCGCTAGAGGAACTGCATTTTAATCAAGTGGGGCTTCCGCTCCGAGTAACGAGCGCTGGCCATCCACATCAAAGGCCGTCCCCAAGCCCTCTCCTGTTTATCCGCACAAACAAGCCCCCTCCTCACTCATGCTACTCAGCTGGTAATTAAAACTTCACGGTGGAACTTTCTCGTCGCCATTCAGTCGAAGGTGGGAATTACGGTCGTAGAATTCAATTGCGGGAATACGACGAAATATTATCAAAAATATCGAAAACACATAGAATTAGTTTTCAGGGAACATAGAATATAAGTTTAGTACATCTGTTCTTAAATTAAGGAAAGTATCATATGGGTACCACAATGTGTGATGCGTTTCTTCATCTTGCTTTCGTCCTTTTGTAGATTCTATTTCCTTTACTACACCTAAGGTAAGTCTACCTTAAGGTTCACATTCCACCTGTACCTTGGTGGACAGATATTTCTTTTACGAACGATGATCTCTTATGATTTTCGCAATCTTCCACTCATCCCTCTTTTCTATATCTTCTTACCATGTGTATTTTCTCTTAAATATTCACCCATTAATAGAATCCAAATTACATCATTTTGTCATACATTACAAGTTTATGCTGGTAATCTCCATTATTTTCTAACCGCGCTGCATCGTTAGTATCACAAATGTTATATAATTGTTTAATAATGATTATGCAGCCAAGATCGAATTTTTCATTTATTATGTGACCGTATATCACGACATTTTATATACTAAAAGAGTACATCCAGATGCCTCAACCTGGATGTACTCTTTAGTATATAAAAATGTCGTGAAATTATGTAAATTACGACAGGTCTGAAGATGGAGTCGAGTACGCCGAAACCGGTCACATAATAAATGAAAAATGCGATCTTGGCTGCATAATCATTATTAAAATGTCGCAAATGATTTTCATTCTTTCGTCTCACATTCTGTAACCTCTACGAGATTTCATCATCCCTATCCTGGTTATTACTACATTGAAAAGGAAGGGCCCAAAGGAACATCTTCTCTAATGCGACTTTTAACTAGTAGACCCCGAAACAAATTTTTTCTTGATGTTTTTGTCGAAAAGATAATCTTCAGCTTGATTTGTTTTGTCTGATGGAATTACGCTATCGTAAAGCAGGTGTGCTAAATCCTTTTTGCTACATCATATCGAAAGTTTTGTGCAAGTGCAGATAGCAAAGATAATTTTTGCCAAAAGTCCCATCTAATATTTTTTTTTCAATCTCCATCGTAAACGTGATGTTTTCATGTAGTGAATTTAAATGACAGTGAAATTTCTCTATTCACTCTTACCAGGAGGCCAAATAACAGTAGTTTGCCTCAAAGATGAATACCAGAAAATAACTGGAAGAAGAAATACACATTGAAAGTTTCCTAAATCATAAAGACAATTTGGCCACCAGAGATGACAGGTTGGCAGCAGCTTCATTGATGCTCTTCAGCCGATTGTATTTACAATTTTGACAAGTCGTTTGTTAAAAACACAGAAAGGTGATAAAATTTGTTGAATTTAAACACTTCAATGCAGAGTAAAATGGAGAGAGCAGACATTAAGCAAAGAATTTAAAGTAAAACATATTGAGAATTAAAACAGCGAAGGTGGTTAAAAATGTCACAGAGGTAGAATTTAAAAATCCAGGGTGGTTAAAAGCACATTGGTGGAGCACACTAGACGATGACGAAGACACTGCTTAAACACCTGGCAACTCTAATATTCTGCCTGATCGGCGGCTGCTTAAGTATTAAAACACCTCTTGAGCACGAAGCACAAACACTGGCACAACACTAAACGGCGCACTGTTAAAATATGTCGAAAAAGGGGCCCAGCAGTTAGAAAATGGGAGGAAGTGGGGATTTTTATTTTGTTTCCTGTTACTTTTAACAAAAATATTCCTGTGAATGTGGACCTCGCATCATAGTTTATTTAGCACTTTTAAAAATCTTAGACACTATCTTCATAATGGAAATTACGAGAAGAGTTCAATAAGTAATGTAACACATTTTTCTAGGTCAATTGTGGTTGGAAAAAAAAATCAAGCATTTCTTGTGGATCAACTTCAAACATTCTCGCTTCGTCTCTTATATTTTCATTAACTTCGGATAGGTGGCGGCGCTATACGAAGCTGTTAAAATGAAGTTTGTGACACAGGTGCCTTTACAAACAACGGGCAGTGATTGAGTTTCTTTTGGCAGAAAACCAGGCCATATCAGACATTTATAGGAGCTTGAGAATGTCTACGGTTATGTGGCACCGGATAAAAGGACGGTAAGTCGATGGGCAATGTGATTTCCATTATCGACACAGGGTCAAGCAAAGCCGGCCGCAGTGGCCGAGGGGACTAAGGCGCTCCAGTCATGGTCTGCACGGCCACTACGGTCGGGGGTTCGAATCCCCCCTCGGGCATGGATATTTGTGCCGTCCTAGTTCGTAAGTAGTTCATAAGTAGTTTGTAAGTTTAGGGACTGATGACCCCGTAGTTACGTCCCATAGACTATACAAACATTTGAAGATTTGGTCAAGCAAACATATCCGATTACCCGCATACTGGCCGGCCGTGCACAGTGGTGACTCCTGCAAAGTCGGAGTGGAGAAACGACTTCAGCGTGTACGTAGGCCCAAAAATCTAAAAGAACTTCTCCATGACAACGCGATACCTCATACAAGAGCAGCTCAGAAAACTTCAGTCGACTGTTCTTGTTTACCCACACTACAGTCCCAATCGTGCACCGTCGGATTTGTTGGAATGGACGCAATACGTAGGGCGCGCTACTCGGATAATGAAGTTGCAGTATGACGTTGCCTCCGACATCGACCAGTGGAATGGTACGGAGCATGCATACAGCCCTTCACTTAAAGGTGGCGTCGAGCCGCGGCACTGAACAGAGGTTACGTTGAAAAATAATGTTGTGTATCTAAAATAATAAATTGGTGTATCTGACTGCTGAAGAAAACTGATACGCAGATAAGTATTGCATCACATATTAGTCTTGGCAAAAAGGTGTCCTTCTTGTTAATATTTTTTTAAAATCATCATGTTTTTATCTGCATGTAAATGTGTTTTTTTTAACATGTCCATTTTGTAAAACGCAGGGCTGAAGAGCAGTGTAGGAGGCTGCTGCCAGCCTGATGACTATGTATGTTAAAAAAAAAAAAAAAATAAATAAAACCGAGCCCACCCACCTCCTCTTTCCGTCCTCCGCTTGGCTATCCCCTCCCCCTCCTTCTCCTCCCGAGCCCTGGTGTCGTTGCGCTTCCTCCCCACCCCGTTCCGTCCCCTCTTTCTCCCTCTTCCCCCTCCCACCGCGCTTCGCGCTTCTCCAACCACCGTCGCTTCCCCTGCGATATCCTCAATATCGTCGATTTTAACAAGTGCTTCTTCCAGTGTTTAGTGTCCAGTGCTTCAAGTGTTGTTCAACAGCGCGTCCGCCGCTGGCATGGAAAGTTCCTGTTCTTCCATCACTGTCTCTTTTTACCTCGTCGTGTACAGTACTCTTCAATGTGTCTTTTAACGCCACCGTGCCACAATTTTAACTTACTTCATATGTTTTTATCATGGTGTGTATCTCCAGTTTTTCCGAATTGTAAAAGTTTAACTCCCCGATTTTTGTGTCAAATTTTTAATCACTTAATGTCGATTGCTTTAACTTCCTTAACTGAAGAGCAGCGTAGCAAGCTGCAGCCAGCTTGTCTATTTAATGTAGACATAAATATGAGAATAAAGAATAAAAAATACGCCCATGCCCTAGGGAGGATTCGAACCTCCGACGTTGAACATCCGCAAGGCGCCTTAGAGCGCACGGAGCTCACAAAACCTAAATACGTAGCTACCCTGTAACTGGTAGCTACATATGCGACTGGTCGTAAGGTGAAATTGTTCAAAACCACCGCATTTGGCCATGTCAGGTACGAACATGGCGCGGCGAAAGATACAAAAAACGGGTATAAACAACGAAACATGTGTGTATACATTTCATATCTGTGTATTCTCCTGTATTAAATGCAGAGCAACAGACTGACACTTGCTACTCGTTCGCAAATTTTGGTCCTTGTCCTTCGAAGTTACATCTCTCGTTTGGGATATGCATCGCAAAAATCTCTTCTTCCATGTATTATGAGCGGCCGTGTCCTTTTCATGACAGTTTGCGGGTTTTGAAAGGACTGCGCCATACTACCCATGGTAAATATTTTTAACTATTACAGGCAAGTAAAATAAATAGAATACATGAATATGCTTCGTGAAACTCTAGCGCAAAATCATATTCAGTATGAGTAACATGAATTATTTACAGACGAATGGAAAAACTTGTGGAATCCGACCTTGGGGAAGATCAATTAGGAGAAACGTAGGAACAATCGAGGAAATACGCCATGACTTATCTTTGAAGACAGGTTAAGGAAAGTCAGACCTTCATATTTAGCATTTGTAGATCTACAGAAAAGCTTTTGACACTGTTGACTGGAATGCACTCTTTCAAAATTCTGAAGGTAGCAGGGGTGAAACATAGGGGGGCGAAGAGTTATATTCAACTTGTAAAAAACCAGACAGCAGTTATTACAACAGAAGGGCATGAAAGGGTCGCAGTCGTTGGGAAGGGGTAAGAGAGGGTGGTAGCTTTCTCCCAATGTTGTTCAATCTGTACATTAAGCAAGCTCTGAAGGAATGCAAAGAGAAATTTGAAGAAGGAATTAATGTTCTGGGAGAAGAAATAAAAACTTTGCGATTGCTGACGACATAGTAATTCTGTCAGAGACAGCAAATAACCTAAGAAGAGCAATTAAACGGAATGGACACTGTCTTGAATGGAAGGTATAAGATGAACATCAACAAGAGTAAAAGAAGGGTAGTTGAATGGAATGTCACAATATCATGTAATGCTGAAGCAATTATATTACGTAATGACACAATAAAAGTAGTAGATGAGTTTTGTAATTTGGATAGCTAAATAGCATCTGACGGCCGAAGTAAAGAATTATAAAATGCAGATAGGCTATCGGAAAAAAGCATTTCTGAAGAAGCGAAATTTGTTGTTGTTGTTGTTTTTATGGACTTCAGTCGGAAGACTGGTTTGATGCAGCTCTCCACCCTACTCTATCCTGAGCAAGCCTTTTCATCTCCTCATAAGAACGACAACCCACATCCACTTGAATCTGCTTACTATACGCGTCTCTTGGTCTCCCTCTGCGATTTTTACCACACACACTTCCCTCTAATGCTGAATTTACGATTCCTCGATGTCTAAGAATGTGTCCTACCACGCGATCCCTTCTTTTAGTCAGGGTATGCCAAAAATTCCTTTTCTCACCAATTCTGTTCAGTACTTCATCATTAGTTATCCGATCTACCCACCTAATCTTCAGCATTCTTCTGTAGCACCACATTTCAAAAGCCTCTATCCTCTTCCTGTCCGCACTGCTTATCGTCCATGTTTCACTCCCGTACAAGGCAAAACACTCCACACAAATGCCTTCAGAAAAGACTGCCTTACACTTAAATTAATATTCGATGTTAGCAAATTTCTCTTTTTCAAAAATGATTTTCTTCCCATTGCCATTCTGCATTTTATATCCTCTGTACTGCGACCATCGCATGTTATTTTACTACCCAAGTAACAAAACTCATCTACCACCTTCATTGTTTCGTTACCTAATCTAATTCCTTCGGCATCACCTGATTTCTTAGACGGCATTCCATTATTTTTGTTTTACTCTTATTAATGTTCATTTTATACGCTCTCTTCAACACACTGTCCATTCCATTCAACTGCTCTTCCAGGTCCTTTGCTGTCTCTGACAGAATTACAATGTCATGAGCAAAACGTAATGTTTTTATTTCTTCCCCCTGAACTTTAATCCCTATTCCAATTTTTTCCTTGCTTTCCTTCACCGCCTGCTCGATGTACAAATTGAATAGCATCGGAGAAAGGCTACAACCCTGTCCTACTCCCTTCCCAACTGATGCTTCCCTCTCATGCCGTTCGAGTCTAATAACTGCAGTCTGGCTTTTGTAAATAACTCTCCTTTCCCTGTATTTTACCCCTGCTGACTTCAGAATTTGAAAGAGTGTATTCCAGTCAACATTGTCAAAAGCTGTCTCCAAATCTACAAAAGCTAAAAACGTAGGTTTACCTTTCCTTAATCTATCTTCTAAGATAAGACGTAAAGTGAGTATTGCCTCCCGGGTTCCTACGTTCCTCCTGAATCCAAACTGATCTTCCCCGAAGTCAGCTTCTACCAGCTTTTCCATTCTCCTGTAGATAATCCGTGTTAAAATTTTGCAACCATGACTTATCAAACTGATGGTTCTGTAATTTTCACACCTGTCTGCGCCTGATTTCTTTGGAATGGGGATTATTACATTTTTCTTAAAGTCTGAAGCTATTTCGCCTGTCTCCTCATGTCCTCGGGAAACGTAACGGCTGTAGTATCCCATTGCTTTCAGCCGTTCGCAGTAACTGCATGGCAAAGCCACATTAGCTGATGTTACAAGGCCAGATCAGTCAATCATCCAGACTGTTGCCCCTGTAACTACTGAAAAGGCTGCTGCCCCTCTTCAGGAACCACACGTTTGTCTGGCCTCTCCACAGATACCCCTCCGCTATGGTTGCACCTACGGTACGGCTATCAGCATCGTTGAGGCACGCAAGCCACCCCACCTCGGCAATGTCTGCGGTTTATGGGGGTGGCGAAATTTGTTAACAACCAATATTAAATTAAATGTTAGGAACCGTCTTCTGAGAGCATTTTTCTTGAGTGTAGCATTGTATGGTAGTGAAACGTGGTCGGTAAGGAATACAGACAAAAGGATTATAGAAGCTTTTGTAATGTGGTGTTCCAGACGAATATACATCTGCCTCCCAGTAAAACTCTAATTACTTGCCAGCCTATAGTGATTTTTCTTGAGATCAGGAGAACCGAGGTTCGAATCGCAAACCTAGTACAAATCTTTGTCTATGCTACAACGAATACACTATCAGTGAATATGTATATGAATGTTACATCTCGGCGGGAAATTGTTTCCTTTGGGTCTTTTTAAACCGTTTTCCGTAGAGTGGATATCAAGCAGAATAAGAAAAATATTCATTGCAAAATCTGCTCAAGGGTGCGGCTTACATAAGTTGGTTGACATACATTTTCGGTCCATCATGGTTCCTGGTTTTATGCACTCCTCTCAAGGTTGATGCACACATGTATTTAAAGTTATTTATCCGGTTATTACTGTGTCCTCGTAATGAATCAATAACGCCACTATCCAGCTAATGAGGCGGCGTCAAAACATAAACTTCCCTGCCCAGTAAGAAGACCGAGTGACTATAAAAGGACATTCTCTCTATCCGCTCGCGACGCATCTCGCCATAAACTGCTGACGAGTAACCACGAAGATTAGATTTTATTCCCAATTTTCGCGGGTTCTTACTTGTAGTACCAGCGTGAATACGTAATGCGCAAGTACTGTGCTTTACGAGGCTATGAAACGGCAGAGCGCCTATAAACAGGAAACTACGCCCGCCGTACACCTGTAGGCCTGTAGGCGCCACCAGCCGTCCCCGTACACTGCGTGCGCAACGTACCGGAAGCTCGCAGATCCCCCAACTTGGGAGTTATGCCTCCCACGCGGGCCCGGCGCGGCGATACATCAGCGTCTCGGCAGAGGAACAATATTCCCGCCAAGAACAGGTGTGGCGTGACGCGGGCGCCGGGTCGGCCGCTTTCATCTCCCGCCTGCCGGAAATTAAGCGCTGCCAGCCCGCCTGCTAAGTCACTCGCCAGACCGACCCACCGGCTGCCAAGTTGCTGGGCTGCTACACGCCTCCTACGGCGAAGTTCCGTTGCTCTGCGTCACACATTAGTCTCTCACTGTTCTTTGTGAACATTCTTCCGTCCCAATACATTTCTCTATCTATATAAAAGCGAAAGGACACTCACTCACTGACGAAACACGAAATCTTGAGAACTACTTCACCTATACAATTACACATATTTTTCACCACGTTACAGCGTTAAATGAATGAAATAAATCGCAATTTTCGATTAGTTATGGCTTCACTGTACTAGGTTTAGATGGAATACCAAATTGCGGCGAATGAAAATTTGTGCCCGGCCGGAATTCGAACCCGGGATCTCCTGCTTACTAGGCAGACGCGTTGGGCACTTTTTTTTTGGGGGGGGGGGGGGGTAAGAAACATGTAGAAATTACAAGTGAAAATAAGAAGCATGTAGAATATTCTGGAAATAATTACAAAGAAATAAATTTTTGCTGGTGGATGGGACTGAACCGACGACCTTCAGCACCGCAATCGGTGATGCTATCCATTGCGCCACGCCGGCAGTTGAGCACTCCGCCACCGAGGACACAATGAGCACCCCGACTGAAGAGGACTCTTCCCTGCACATCTCCCGCAACAACCAAATATCCGTTCGCCACATTTCCTTTCCTAGGCTGTGGTAATAGGAGACAGCGTGGCGAATGGAGATTTGGGTATGGCGGCAGACGTGCAGGGAAGTGTCCTCTGCAGTCGGACTGATCACTGTATCCTCGGTGGCGGAGTGTTCAACGCGTCTGCCTAGTAAGCAGGAGATCCCGGGTTCAAATCCCGGCCGGGCACATATTTTAATTCGCCGTGTGGTGTCGCACAAGTCCAAAGTGCGCGCCACCTACTTTCGCCGCGCGCCGCCATGCACGCACGGCGCGGCGTTCTTACGACAACAGCCACGAGCGCCCTCTGCGGCAACTCCGCTCGTGGCCACCAGTGAACGACATCGTTCACTTGGGACTGAGTTAGGAACCAGTAAAGACTTCGGAATCCGATAGGCACCAGTGAAGACTTGGCTATCAGTTAGGCACTAGGCAGGACTCTAGCTCAACTATGTATCAACATTCTGCAGTACTATGTAAAAGTTAAGTATTGTATAAATTCTGTGCAATATATATCTCGTTCTAATTTACTCTAGTGTTTCTAGTTTCTGGCTGCTCCTCTCCGTACCTGCACCAGCGTGCTATCTTTATTCCTGTGTCGGTCTCATTCCACTCGGCCACCGACACCTACGACGAGGCTGGGACACAAAAGTGGCGACGAAGTTGGGACACAAAACGCCGCACTTCGGTATTACATCTAAAACTAGTACAGTGAAGCCATAACTGATCGCAAATTGCGATTTATTTCATTACTTCACCTATGAAGAAATTTGGCAGGAATGTAGTTTATAGGTAGAAGACGTCAGATAAGAATAGATTTTGCGATACGGGCGATAGTTCAGGAGAAATAACGTCATAAACAATGAAAACCGTCTTGCGGCACGTGATAGTGTGATTATGAGTCTACTGTTTACACTATCTGAACAATGTGTTTGAAAATTACGTACATTAACCTAATTACAATGGAAAAGTAAATAATTGCATGCAACTGCCTATAGCAGGTATGGCCAACATTTCGCTAGTGTCGGCAACGGAGCGACAGAGATAGCTGCGAAAAGAGTGAGGCCGCGGTGGAGTAGCCGAGCGGTCTAAAGCGTCTCGCTGCGAAGAGCGCGGTTGCTCGCCGTGGAGGTTCGAGTCCTCCCTGGGGCATGGGTGTCTGTGTTGTCCTTAGGTTAGTTTACCTAGGTTTAAGTAGTTTGTAAGCTACGGACTGATGTTCACGCAGTTTGGTCCGATAGGTCTACAAACATTAGAACATTTTTCAAAGAGTGAGACCGCACAGCACTGCTCTGCGCTGGACTGTCCCGCGGTCAGATCCGACGTAAACGACGTAACACAGGAAGCACAGATCTGTAATGTGGTCGAAGAACGTTAAAACAGGCAAACTATTTTCTGTTTAGGTAACAGTGTCTGTATGGCAGAATCACTACGCGAAGCTTTAGAAAATATGCGAAACACGAATAAGAAAAATTGTACACGTACACTCGTCATATACAGGGTGTTACAAAAAGGTACGGCCAAACTTTCAGGAAACATTCCTCACACACAAAGAAAGAAAATACGTTATGTGGACAAGTGCCCGGAAACGTTTAATTTCCATGTTAGAGCTCATTTTACAATTTCTCTTTAAATGTAAATTGAAATAATTCGTGCAGACAATTGTCAAAATAACCCAATTGTTTCGTTAGGATGTACTGCACTTCCTCGATTCACCGCCAGTTGGCTCAATTGAAGGAAGGTAATGTTGACTTCCGTGCTTGTGTTGACATGCGACTCATTGCTTTACAGTACTACCACCAAGCACATCAGTACGTAGCATCAATTGGGTAGTGTTCATCACGAACGTGGTTTTGCAGTCAGTGCAATGCTTACAAATGCAGAGTTGGCAGATGCCCATTTGATGTATGGATTAGCACAGGGCAATAGTCGTGGCGCGGCACGTTTTGTATCCAGACAGATTTCCAGAACGAAGGTGTACCGACAGGAAGACGTTCGAAGCAAATGATCGGCGTCTTAGGGATCAAGGAACATACCGGCCTATGACTCGCGACTGGGGAAGACCTAGAACGACGAGGAAACCTGCAGTAGACGAGGCAATTCTTCGTGCAGTTGACGATAACCCTAATGTCAGCGTCAGAGAAGTTGCTGCTGTACAAGGTAACGTTGACCACGTCACTGTATGGAGAGTGCTACGGGAGAACCAGTTGTTTCCGTACTATGTACAGCGTGTGCAGGCAATGTCAGCAGCTTATTGGCCTTCACGGGTACACTTCTGCGAATGGTTCCTCCAACAATGTGTCACTCCTCATTTAAGTGCAAATGTTCTATTTACAGATAAGGCTTCATTCCAACGTGGTCCAATTGTAAATTTTCACAATCAACATGTGTGGGCTGACGAGAATCCGCACGCAATTGTGCAATCACGTCAACCAAACAGATTTTCTGTGAACGTTTGGGCAGGGATTGTTGGTGATGTCTTGATTGGGCCTCGTGTTCTTCCACCTACGCTCACTGGAGCACGTTATCATGATTTCATACGGGATACTCTACCTGTGCTGTTAGAACATGTGCCTTTACGACACAACATGTGGTTCATGCACGATGGAGCTCCTGCACATTTCAGTCGACGTGTTCGTACGCTTCTCAACAAAAGATTCGGTGACCGATGGATTGGTAGAGGTGGACCAATTGCATGGCCTCCACGCTCTGCTGACCTCAACCCTGACTTTCAATTATGGGGGCATTTGAAAGCTCTCGTCTATGCAACCTCGCTACCAAATGTAGAGACTCTTCGTGCTCGTATTGTGGACGGCTGTGATGTTAAATCACAGTAAAACTCAGTTTTTACAATTTCTAACACATAATTTGACGAAATCTGACATTATGATTACACATAATGGGCATGTGATAAGTGAGACTGGACAGTTCAAATTTTTAGGTGTTCATATAGACAGTAAGCTGTCATGGAAAGCCCATGTTCAGGATCTTGTTCCAAAACTAAATTCTGCTATATTTACCATTAGAGAAATATCTGAGATAAGTGATTTTTCAACACGAAAAGTAGTCCATTTCGCTTACTTTCACTCACTTATGACGTACGTCATTGTTTTTTGGGGTAACTCGCCTGATGCAAGAAGGATATTTCTGGCTCAAAAACGGGCGGTTCGAGCAATATCTGGTGTAAGTTCGCGAACGTCATGTCGACCCCTTTTCAGTAGTCTGGGAATTTTGACTCTGGCGTCACAATACATTTTTTCCTTAATGTCGTTTGTTGTTAATAATATCAGCTTATTCCCACGAGTTAGTAGCTTTCACTCGGTGAATACTAGACAGATGTCTAATCTACATTTGCACCACACCACCTTAACACTTGTGCAGAAAGGGGTGCAGTATTCTGCGGCATCCATTTTCAATAAGCTGCCACAAGAACTAAAGAATCTTAGCACTAATTCACATGCTTTCAAATCTAAATTGAAGAGTTACCTCGTGGCTCACTCCTTTTATTCTGTCGAGGAACTCATAGAAAAGTTAAACAATTAAGCTAATTCATTTTTTCTTTATTGATTCTTTTCACTTTGTCTTAAGATTGTCGTGTGCAAAGGACTACTTAAAATTTTTCTATTACCATTCTTGTGTAACAATGTATTGACTTGTTCCATGACCATGGAGTCTGCTCCTATGGAACAGAAAAAACAAATAAATAAATAAATAAATCTCCAGGGCTGCATCAGCACATCAGGGATTCCATGCGACGGAGGGTGGATGCATGTATCCTCGCTAACGGAGGACATTTTGAACATTTCCTGTAACAGTTTGAAGTCACGCTGGTACGTTCTTTTGCTGTGACTTGCCATTCCATGATTAATGTGATTTGAAGAGATATAATAAAATGAACTCTAACATGGAAATTAAGCGTTTCCGGACACATGTCCAAATAACAAATTTTTTTTCTTTGTGTGTGAGGAATGTTTACTGAAAGTTTGGCCGTACATTTTTGTAACACTCTGTATAAAAGAGAAAGGACACTCACTCACTGACTAAACTCGAAATCTTGAAAACCACTTCACCTATGAAGCTGAAATTTCGCAGGACTGTAGTTTATAGGTACAGGACGCCAGCCAAGAATGGATTTTGCGATAGGGTTGATAGCTCAGGAGAATTGACGTCATAAACAACTAAAACCGACTTGTGGCAAATAAACAATGTCTCCGAAAATGACGTATTGTTAATTAGGTACATTAAACTAATTACAATGCAAAAGTAAACAATTACATGCAACTGGCTACAGCAGACATGGTCAACATATCCGTCCTGCGGCCGCGCCCGCACCCCGCGGGCGGAGTACACTGTAGTTCACCGCCCCGGTCGCGACCGTGTGTCGCTAGTGTCGGCAACGGAACGAGAGAGATAGCTGCGGAAAGAGTGAGACCGCACAGCATTAACAAATATTTATTGGTTTTGGCTGCATTTCCCCCACCTCCTCTGAAAAGATACCAGCCCACTTAGGGCGCGATCCGTATGACGGGCGCACTACTTCCCCCACCACTGCAATTACTGCAGCATGTGTGGGAGAGAGACGGCTATATACCAAACGCTACAAGGGGGAACCAAGGAAGGCTCTTTTTTTGTGTGTGTGTGTGTGTGTGTGTGTAACACAGTGAGGCTACTAAGTGGAGATGGCAATAACGTACTTTTATAATGGAGCGGCGATCTTCCTCTGCCTGCTCGCCACTCTGACCTACACGTCGCTGCGCACAATAGGCGGGGCAGTCCCCCGGCAAAGTTACCCGTGCCCGCGGGCGCTTGCACCGGCGGGGCGGTGTTTGGCCATGCCTGGGCTATAGTAAAAGGTAGCGTAAATAATGCTGAGTAAATTAATATTATAAGTCTCTGTTAATGTTGCAGTAATACTGCTTCTCCTCCAAATATAGTGTAATCTAATATATAAAGCAGAGTGCCCTATGTTTATACGCGTTGCATAAAAATCTACAGTTTTGTTCCAAAATTTATGAAATTTTGTACATGTAAGCTTCAATACATGAAGACGGTCGCCGTAAGTGTAAGAATCACATACGATATATAGTTCACGAGATATGATGTCATAAACAATAAGATGCGCGAAAAACTGCTGCATTTTGCGACAATGCTGCTCATTTTCTCCTAAACCATTGGACCGATTTCAATCAAATTTGGTACACACATTCCTTACCGTGAGGTAACAGTTGATGCATGGTTAATAATCACATACGGCACTTGTTTCAAATGATATTACGTCATAACCAATAGAAATCGCAAAAAATGCCATATAATGCGGCGAGACTTTCGAAATACACTGTATGAGAATGAAAGTACTTAGCGATTTGAAACAGACTTTAAACATAATTTAAAACCTTTATTAAACTTTTTTCTCGCTGGAAACCGTAGTAAAATGATGAAAGAAAAAAAGTTTCTCGCTTACTACTTTTCCGCTGTTTATGGAGTAAAACTACGGCTCTCGGTATGACGTTACAATTTATAATTGGAACGCTACAAATTGTAGCGACAGGAAATTTTACAGACAGTATACACATATATAGTTGAATATAGCTTCTAAATTGTATCACAGTGTGAAACGTAGTTCATGAGATATGAGCACATTATCAGTAACTTTCCGTTGTTCATGGACAAGAACTACGGCTTTCGGTATGACGTTACAATTTATACTTTCTACTCTACTAATTGTAGACGCAGTAAATTTTACAGACAGTATTCACGCATATAGTTTAGTATACCTTCTAAATTTAATCACAGTACGACATGTAGTTCCTGAGATATGAGCATGTAAACAGTAACGTTCATGGAAAACCGCCACTTTCCGCACCAAGTTTTAATCTATTAATTCTTTAATACTAACTTTATTCCCAAGAGACTTTAAAGACTTACACCCCTTATACAAATGAATATATACCTGAAAAATGGCAGGAATAAATAAATACCCGGGCAACGCCAGGTTTTCAGCTAGTATACCGAATAAACGGTAAATATACAGAAACTAACGAAGGCACAATATTTCTAACATTGATTGCGAAACGTAATAATACCTACTTTAATTTTATGTAGATAGAATGTACTTAGCCTTATCAGAAACACTAATGATGATAATATCTGACCTATTGCAATACATTTCTGCCATGAACTAATTAATATTTACTAATTAAACAAATCTCTGCGACGCCAAGTAATAGAAAATAACTTCAGCTTGTCACATTAGAAGAAAGAATAACACAAATTTTGGAAAATAAATGATAACAGACTAATTACATTCGTAGCTATTATTATGCAACACTGGTATCGGGAGATGCAGTAAAGCAAGCAGATGGGAATAAATCCCAACATGCTTCGTTACAAGCCGACTACATAGTGTTTCTGATCCGTGACTGTTATATTTAACAGATGAACAAGGGCAACTTTATGCTCTGTTTGAAGTGGATTATCCTCGTTATATTTTTATAATGAACTAGCTTATATGCCCGTGCTTCACAACGGTTGTTAAAGAAGGGCCAGTGGGTAACATGGCTTCTTAGGGTTCCGGATCTCAGTCAGTTTTAAACATAAACTATGTGTAAACTCGGGTGCTTACTTATCCTGCACTCTTGCAGTCCACCTCCCGTTCCCTCCTGTCTCTGCATCCATCTCTTTCTCTCCCATCTCTCTTTCCACCTTTCCCTGTCGGCAAAGTTTTTTACAAGGTCACCCTCTGTCATATATCATACCAACATTTATGTACCCAGTGACTTCCCTCTTAGTTTAAAGGTCATGTGTGCAGAAATTAATCAAGATCGAAGCAAAACTATGGATTTGGTTAAAGTCCGTAAGTTGAGAACCCATCATGCAACAACCGTAATTTTATACAAACAGTGACATTCCTCTTGTCTTTAAGCTCAGATATGCAAAATTTTATCAGTATCGGAAAAAAACTATAGATTTGTAAGCAATAAAACAGGGTCACATTGAAAAACGCCTTCGTTGTTCTCAAATTTTCCAATTCTAATTCACACAACCCTTGTTGGGAGAATAACGAAAACAACCCAAACCGATCTGTGAAATCGGTCGAGCTGTTCTCAAGTTATGGCGCGACCACGATATTCAGGGATACATTTTTATGTTGCAAGATACCCTCCCCCATGCACCGTATGAAACTTTAGGTAGACGCTGGCCTTCCTCTTGTGCTGAACGTCATGCGCGCAAAATTTCGTGAAGATCGGAATGAAACTGTAGCCTTCGTCAATCTGCATGAAAAGTATCCTCCCCCTTGCACATTAATTCTGTCCTATCGCAAAATACTTTCTTAGCTGTCGTCTTCTACCTATCAACTACATACCGGCAAAATTTCAGCTTCATAGGTGCATTAGTTTTAGAAATTTCGTGTTTAGTCAGTGAGTGAGTGAGTGCGTGACTGACCTTTCGCTTTTATTATATGGAATACGTCCTGAATTATGTGTCCTACAAAAAAATTATTTATCAGAATCGTACAGTGAAAAATTAGAAAAATGACTACGAAATGTGTTGTTAATGGAGTTGGTAGTAAATTACAATCTCATGCATATTAGAGCGAATTTTCATGCAATCAATTGTCTTTGACGTCATAGCAACTCAACTATATGTCGTAATATATTATTTCGAAGGTACATCCAATGTTGTACATGTAAAATATCAGAAAAATACGTCGAGATTGTAGAAAAGACGCAATAAATCAAAATGTCATGCCTGATGAGGCCGTTTTTCATGGTCCTAATTGTTTATAACACCATATCTCATGAACTACGTGTCGTACTACGACAAAATTTTGAACGTACGTTCAGTGGTATGCGTGTATACTGTCTGTAAGATTTCTCACGAATACAATTTATAGTGTACGAGTAAGAAATTATAGCGTTATGCCAAACGCCGTAATTTTACTGCATGAACACCGAAAATGTAGTAAGCCAGAAACATTTTCCTTTCATCATTTTGCCATGGTTGTCAGGGAGAAAATGTTTCCCAAAGATTTGAAATTATGTTTAAAGTTTGTTGCTAGTCGCTAAGTGCTCTCCTTCTCAAATAGTGGACTGATGAAGTCACAGTATCACGTGGCGCAATACGGGGAAGTTTTTATTGTTCATGACGTCATATCTCCGGAACTATCGCTCCTATCGCAAAATCGTTACTTAGTTGACGTCTACTACCTATAAGCTACATTCCTGCTAAATTTCAGCTTCATAGGTGAAGTAGTTTTCGATATTTCGTGTTTAGTCAGGGAGTGAGTGTATGAATGAGTGTCCTTTCGCTTTTACATAAGTAGGGAAACGCAAAATTCATATAATGGCCGATCGTTTTATCACATTGGTCTTTGCACTGCATTGAAGATTATATATATATATATATATATATAACTTCGTGTAACACTAATAAAACTGTGACTATTCCGAGACCTGGATTCGAAACAACAGTTACCGCGTATAACACAATGCTGTTGTTTTTCACCTTTCTCCCACTTTCCGTCATTACGCCCTTCCTCTCTTTCTCTGTTTTTCCTTTATCTCTGGCTTGTTTGCAAGGAATACTCCAGAATGCACTTTGCATCTCAATTCCCCTTTCTCCCCGGCACTTGTTAGGGCGATAGCTCCATAAATTTTCCTAAGGCATCTCACAACTTTGTTCATAGCCCGCTGGCTGTCTTCGGCGCGAATATATATCCGTTGCTCTTCTTTAATAGACTTCTTTTAAGTTTGCAGGTATTGCTTTTTTCCCTGCAAAACAGAATAGAAATTTGACTTAGTCGTTGCTAATACACGCATCACTTCCACTGCGCTTCACATGACTTCATTAGCTTCAGTTCTCAGATATTAGATAGTAGGAGGAAATGTAAATTTATTAGGAAACCATTTTGGTTGTATTTTGATATGCAGGTCGTTTTACGCACCAGATATGCAGCTGATGTAGTGTTTACTTCAAAAAATTTGACAGACAACTGCAACGTATCAGCACTCACTCACTGACAGATATAGATTGTATTCTGTCTGAGCCACACTACAGTGTGGCCCATAGATACGTATGTACAGATCCACTTGTGACATCAGTGTGATTTGGAAGATATTGTGCAATAATGTGGAATTACGATGGTATAAAAACGGGTAGAAGATGAAAGAAGACTTCGAAAAAAGATACGTAACCCTTGTTGTTTAGAAGAAAACGTAGGAAATCAGAATGGAAAGTTGTAACACATACATATAGACCAAACTCCAGATATTGGAATATGTAAAACTAATTATTGGGTACGATGGGTGTAACTGCTACCTCATGACTAAATCTTTTGGCAAAGCAGAGGAAACCATGGGAACCCAGTCAAACCACACACAAAAATAAAAAGTGGTCAAAAATTCAGAGAGATTTTGTTATATACAATGGAAACATTAAAAGTCTACACTCCAATAACGTCATTTTTAACTGCCTACTTCCGATTCCAAGATAATCAAAGGAAGATGATGGGTAGACTCTTGTCTTTATTTTTTTTTTCTGGAACGTAGTGCAGATGCTTACACACATTAACCATTACATACAATGTAATGCACAGTATACGCTGAAAATATCGAACTCACACCAAGAGTTCCAGTGTTTCAAAGACAACTCAACAGTGGAGAATTTCACTCGTAGACAGTATTACAAATGTTGCTAATAGACAGAAACGCACTTGAAAATTGTACTCATTTCACGAAGCAGGTAGTGCTGACAAAACACTAAATAAACAATAAAAAACATGGCATCGCGTAGCAGAAAATATATTTACAAACACACCCATCTGCCAGGAAGTTTCAAACACACCCATTGCTTTGACAGTTGCAGGCTTCCACAAATCATTTCTAATGGATTACAACAAATACTTTTAACAACATCAATTTCTTCTGATAAGTTCCTCGCTGTGTTGTATCTAATAACCTCTATGTCGAATGGATATTTGTCCCTAATCTTTCCCTTTCTCTGTTTTTTTTTTTTTTTTTTTTTTTTTTTTTTTTTTTTTAGGAATGTTTCTGTCGCTCTTTTTTAACAGAAGAATTCTTTTACATCTTGCACTCTTTTGTGTTCCCTAATTTTAATGTTAAACGAAATGGTATACAAACAATGGTTTCCAAAATATCTTTAAACCTACCGTAAACGTCAAGTCGTCTACCATGTCGCAGCATTGTTATCGTTGGGTAAATACCCTTAATCGATAGCCCTTGGTACAGGTTCTAGTCATGATTTCACGAAATGGGACGAACGACAAAAAATGGAAGACAAGCGACGGAATTATTGGCTACAAATTCTTCCAGCAGTACATCAAGAGTAACGATGCATGAACGCCAAAAACAGTGACTGTCATAAATTTACGTCACTATCTTTGTTCTCTCTACATAATGTGTGTAACGTAACCGTCTGTTTAGTGAGAAACTATGTCTATTATGCAACACCTGAATTTGTGTTTAACAACTCAACATAACTGTACAAAGATCAGAGATCATTCATCGTAATGGAAGATATGATTTGATTTAGTCCCAAAACTAAATTTCATGTCATACTATTAAATATAGTTTTATGCTCTTTCGTTAACAGATGGATAACGAACTTGCTTAAAAAGCAAAATAGCCGCGGCGGAGTGGCCGAGCACATTGAAGCGCCGTGCTACGATGCGCGAGACCGTTCCCCGTCGGGGTTTCGAATCCCCCCGCGGGCATGGATGTTTGTGCCGTCTTTAGTATAAGGTAGTTCATAAGCATTTGTAAGTTTAGGCACTGATGACCCCGCAGTTGTCATAAACTTAACAAACATTTCAACGTTTCAAAAAGCAAAATACGTTACTAGCATTTCGAGAATATTTAGTAGATTTGTAATGAAAAATTTTACTTCATCGTAATTTAGTTTACTGATGACTCTCTCTTTCCTGTTGCAGGTAAACAACAATCGTTCACCATGGAGGAAAAACTCGCTGTAGTACAACTTATCTGCTTCAGGTATTTCATATTCCAGATTGTAGTTTTATGATTTTTCTTTCGACTCTGTTCTCCAATACAAATGTAAGTTGTTCTGTTTTCTGCCTGAAAAAAATAAATAGCATTGTCTTTCTGGTATTGCCAAGACATTTTATGTGATGTGAGGACTCGTTTGACTTAAAAACGGATCAAACAGCCAATGACTGACTCGATGTTTTACTGAACATTTACATACACCGATACTTGTTCTTTTCCATCTGAAATACTAAAAAAAAAAGCGTTGATTTCATTTTCTCATTTCCTTGATATCAATAGCAATTTCTAGTTTGCACTGAATATTATCGTTTTGTTCATATTAATTAACATTCGGCCTGCTGACATTAATGTTAGCAGAAGCTACGTTCGACGTCAACGTGCAGTAACCAACTGCAAACAGCAGGTGGCAATACTAGCTATGAGGGTTGTAATTGTAAAAACAGCGTCTGGTGAACACAAAGGAAAATGAAGTAGAGAAAAGGTACAGTCGATGTAGTAATGTGCAAATGAAGCTATTTATCTAGCTTCAAAAAGCACATAATCAAAGGGTTTTGTAGCAGGGATGGAAGCGTGTCTGTCATGGCTGTCTAAAACTAGTTCATACGAAACTCTGGTTAAAGTATACTGTGCACGGAATAAGGCCCTATCCAAAACCGGTGCATAGGTAGAGTGCTCGCAGGATAAATTGGCCGGTAGATGCGCAGACCACTGGGTAAGTGGTGGGGGTAGCAGCCAGAGTAGTGAGGGGAAGAGACCAGCGCTGGAGAAAAAGTGACGCACTAATCTGAAGCCAACGCTCCACTACCTGCCGGAGATTTATTAATTCTCTCTTCTGCACGTAACCATACCATCAAAAATACCTTTTTCTAAATACTTAGTGTTATCAACATTTCAGTATCTTAATCGCTTTCTTAACCTTACATATCTTACTTCGAAATACATGTTATTTAAAGCGTTAGTTATGTAACATTTGCGATACAGGATATGGACTGATTTGTTAGTATTACTGTTGTGCATGCACCATTTAACTTACAAACAGAACATTTTTTCATTAGTCTTCAACTTACTGCAGTCATTTGGATAGAGCTTAAACAATCAGTCAGAAACAGTACTAAATCAAACACCCACAATACGAAACGTGATAATACAACCGGTGGTATTTCTTCATTATAGAACGTGTTTAAATTTAAAATGAATGCTCACTTTCTCCTGTTCTACAGTATTGTAGCCCCAAAAACGTAAATGTTTCCTTTTGCCTTTATACACTTAATACCTTATAGTCTGCAGAACTACTTGTCCTTGTTATCTCAGATGTTGTCGTTTTGAAAGTGGCTCCTTTACTGCATTACTTGTCATCTGTCCACTCATTGGGCGTAGTATGCGAACTGCAAATGTATGTTTCATCGACATATGTGAGAGGTCAACACTCTTCACGGTTCTATTTTATTTAAATAATCGACATGTTTAGTGCCTATTTTTAAACGTTCCAAAGCATCTTCCTGTAATCTGTCTTTTGCGCTACCTGGTAAATATTAAGCGTGTTAATCAAACGAAAACGTAAGCACGTAAGTATTACACCAAAATAATAATAAACTAATGTACCTGAAACTTAACTTTGAAGTAGGTACCACATTGAATAAATACTTCCCTTGAAAGACGTGTTTTCCCTTATTACGGGAAAATGTTACTTTATTGTGGGGGTGCTGTTTGTTTGTCACGTGCAAATTGTTTATCAATTTCCGTACTACTTGTACATGACAATCATATAACTCTAAGACCTTTTTCTCTTTATTTTGCTTTTTCTTGAGAAACCTTGAGAACTACCGGCAACTCTCTTTCTCTCTCTATCTCTCTCTCTCTCTATGAAACAGCAGAAGCATCCTGCACTCTTTCAAGCCCACTTTTAATAGGATCTTTATCCCCTTTTTGCCTCTTCCGACATAACTTTAATCACACCGAAAACAATCTCCCTTACCTGTTTATGCAGAACTCTTCCAGCACCTATACTGCACCTATAGCGCTGCCACGCCGTTTATAGCGGTGCGCTCACTCGACGTGGACTGGCTGGCAGGCGGAAGTGGACTGACGCGGACTCCCCTTCCGAACAAAGGAATGGACTTGCCCGGCGCTTCGGGTGAAAACTCGTCTCTGCGCATCGGCCACCTTATTCCGTGCGGTCTCTGTGTTCCACCACGAGTCATAACGGACTGGAGTCAATGACGGACGGACGTACAACTGGAAGGTGTCAGGGGAGGTAGTGCACTCTGACTCCTAAATTACTCGTGGGCTGCTAATTACAGCATTACTCGAGTGCACAAAGTGAAAATATTCGTCTGTCTGGCAGGGTATTCCCACTATCCAGAATATTCAACATAATGTCCTAATCAGGAATGACCACCTCATAGCAACTTTTATTTTACTGCTCAAACATACTATGTTCAGTTACCTTACACCAGTATTGCAAAGAAAAGAAGACTGACTCACTTTAGAGTCAACTATCGTTAGGTGATGGGAATGTAATTCCTAAATCAAAGGATACTCCTTGTATAATTACATTTATTATTACTGATACACTGCCGTGTTGGAATGACTGTGCGGTTTAAGGCGTAATGTCACCGATTGTCGGCAGCTTCCGCCGGTGGTTCCTTAGAGTACGTTTAAATGGTTTGAATGTGTAAGGACCGATGACCTTAATAGTTTGGGCCCTTACATTTACCAACATTTGAACAAATTTCTTTATTTATTTCCTGCAAACATTGTTCACCCATTACTGGCCATTGTCCATTTTTTGGGACGCAGCTATTTTATTTAATTGTGTATGAGCAATGTAACCTTAGCTTTGATTACCTAAAGGATGAATTGACTTGTATAATACCTGGAAATACGAAATAAATAATTTTCCTTTAATCAGATAGGTTTAGGAAGGACTTAATTTTTCTGTTTACTGTACTTTCTCTTCGCTGCACTGTTTGTCTGCTGTACAACAATGAATCATTATTTAGTGTTTTGGGTGTGCTTATGAGTGAACAGACATCCATGTAAAATTAAATACTTCTCCTACATCGTGAAGTAAATGCAATATCAATTTATTTTGTGTGTTCCAATTATGGGACAACAGCATGTTACATTATAAGTATTTTATTGAAATTTACAAAAATTACTATATGCATTCTTGAGATCTGGTTTGTTTTATATTCTATGAGATTTTTCCTCATACACATTTTACCACTCCAAAAGGATGAAAACACACTGCATGGACTTACATTTGAAGAAATTACAGCGGAACTGCATAAGGAGGAAATGAGTGAATATGAATGACTTAAAACTAGTGTTTATTCCTTTCAATGGAGATAAAATATCAGATGGATATATTGACGAAAATATCTTAAAAAAAAAAATAAAAAAAAATTCAAACAACTTTTTCTTTCATTTGTCACTCAAGGTGTAATATTTTTGTAAAAGAATGCTGCAAAAAATAACTGAAGAAGTTTTGACAGGTAACGGGTTAAGAATGGTGCATCGACTGCGAAAATAATCAGATGAAAATTTTGGGGTGTGAAGATATAGTGAATACCAAATAGTTCATCAAATTGCAAAGCTGGGGTAACTGGTGAGAATGACGTTGTGCTCCGTTCTGCAAACTGCAACAGTCAGTAATTGAAATCTCTCCCGATTAAGTCGTGAGATAACGATACAGCACAACTCAAAATGCCGTGGAAGTAAGTGGCAAGGAATATGCGCAGCAAGCTGCTGACTACTTATAAGACGATTACCTGCCGTATTACCCTAATAAAGTTCTTTGTATTACGATAATTTCAAATGCATGTACACAGGAACGATTTTGTAATTTCTTTAATGTTTTTAAGGAATGTATTTTTTAATTTTTTTCAATGGATTATTTATAATAGAATTGTGATATGAAAAGTTTTCGGACACACCCTCGTACAAGAGACGATCGAAATGAAATTACATTATACGTCCAAAGTTAAAGTGTACGGACTAAGTAATTATATCTTTGACGCTGTCAATATCAGCTGTTATAATTCATCCAGCAGTCCAGCTGTCATACTACAGCTAGTGTAAATTACTGTACTGAAATATCACAGTATAAATCGATAGCCATCAATTATTATCAAACATAAGTCTGCAAAATAGACATTTAATTCGTCATTGATGTAATGTTAAGGTAAAATTCGTATATATATATATATATGAGAGTACCAAGCTGAGTTCAGGAAGAGAAGATCGTGCAGTAAGCAGATGTGGAGTCTGAGAACAATATTAACAACGAGAAATTCCAGAAACACCACTATAACATTTGTTGATTTCAAGGCCTACGATTCCATAGACAAATAAACACTTTTCAGTGCACTAGAAGAAATGAAGGTAGACAACAAGACCATAAAACTAGTCCAGGAAACATTGACAAATACAAAATCTAAGGTGAAGTTCATGGGGGAGATCTCAGAACCATTCGACAGGACTGAGACAGGGAAATGGCCCGTCACCCATTTTCTTTAACTCAGTTTTAGAGAAAATAATCTGAACATGGGACAAAGGAGTCAATGGGGTAAGGATGGGAAGACACAAAAATAGAACCATCAACGTAAAATGTCTGGCTTTCGACGATGATATACCCATCATAACGAATAACAGAAAAGAAGCACTAGAGACACTACATGAAATCGCAGCCAGAACAGGAGTACAAATTTCGTATGAAAAAACCAGTACATGGACACGAAATCCACAGGCAGAAACCCAATGGTAACAAAGTATGGAGAGATAGCACAAGTAAAATGTTTCAAATACCTGGGAGAGATTATACAGAAAACAGGACTAAATTCGACAGCCAATGAAGAAAGAGTTGCAAAGCTACAAAAAGCTTACAGACTTACATGGAACCATTACAATAAAAGAAGTATCTCTGTTAATGCCAAATTATGACATTACAAAACAGTAGTCTTACCAGAAGCCTTGTATGCCACAGAAACAACAGTAATCAGAGGAAGAACGAAAATCTATGAAATGGAAAAGCAACAGCGGAAAATTCTAAGGAAGATCTATGGGCCAGTTCAGAGGATATGGATAAAGAGACCGACAAAACAACTGTACAAACAGACATAGACAGTTACAGACAACATCACAAAAAAGAAAGGAAAAATACTATGGCCACATTTATAGGATGAATGAAAATAGGCTGATCAAGAAGATTTTTAACATTGTGATGAGTAATACGATAAGAACCAGCTGGGCAAAAGAAACCATGGAAGACCTCAAGAAACTAAATATATCTACAGAAGAAATAATAAACAGAGAAAAATACAGAAAAAAATCAGGAAACAGAAATTCGAAGAAACACCAAAAGAGAAGAAACCAGGAAAGAAGTGGACAGAAGAGAGAAAGAAGAAACACAGTGCATATATGAGAGGTTTTTGGGAAGAGAAAAGAAAGAGACAAAAAAGTGCCATGAAAATTGATTGTGCTTAAACGCTCTCCTAAATGGGGAATTAACGATAATAATAATAATAATAATATTTTTACAGTTTACATTCTGACGATCGTCTTGTCCATAGAGTGAAACCGGTAAAATTCAATAAATAACAGTAGCGACTTATGGCTGTTTTATAAAATCAAATTTTTTCAACAGTCTCTTTCCCCTATATGCAATGCCTGCTCCTTCTGAATTACAAATGCTGGCAGACAGACGCAAAGACAGGTATGCCCCCGGATCGATACGAGTTCTAACGAGAAACGATCAAATTCTTAAGTTTCGGTACACTTAAGAACACTGACTCTAGGATTCGCTACCGACACCAGGGCTTGTATCTTTCGCACACGCCTCGACGGCGGCTCTGAAGAGCCTGTTTTTCCTTCACCACAACGCTCACTGCCAATCGACGTCCAGAGTTTGCAAGTGCCGACCAGCACTGCCCAGCTTACTCGTTCCCAAAGCGACTCCTGAAAGTGTCCGCCGACACAATGTTTAAAAATACGCTCCCGCCAATAACAAGACCTCGAGGTACAAAAATACTCGAATGCATCTCCCAAAAACCTCCAAGATTTTATTTTTTATTTTTATTTCTAATTTTTTTTTATCCTGTCAGCACCGTGTTCAAATCGCTATGAATACGTCGCACTTTCAGCCATACTATTCCAAGGGCGCCCTAATGTTATTTCCTTTTTTCCTAGTGTGGGAAAACTAGCGTGGATAACAAGCATCCTTGCTTTAATGAACCAAGAAAATAGGGTGCATGTTTCCATCTTATGACTGCCGTTGTAAGCCGTAAAAGTGAACCCCTGCAGTTGGAGGAACGCGATCTCCTGTAACAGACGTAGGGAGTGAATAATCCGAGTTCGTCGCCTATCCCCTCGTCGAGCTCTAATGTCGTCCAAAGGGGCCGGAGGGATTTCAGCGGCAACGACTGACGTTGCATTCACCGCCCTCTGCTAAACGCCTCATATTCTCACCAGCTCTACCTCCAGCCAACACACCTTCCGAATCCTACACATGCAGATCGTAATGTTATTTTGTCTTACCACATGACCCATCTCAATATTTTAATGCGTTCACAGATACACATACACGCGCGTGCGGGCGCGCGTGCCTCGAACAGAATTTGAACCTCAGACGGGAGCAATCCATGACATGACGCCTGAGACCGTGCGGACAGTCCCGCGCTTTGGTTCAGCGGTGACACGGCTGACGAACGCCGCATCATTTAAATGGGGGAATAAGTGAGGAACCTCTCACAACTATTGTACAACTCACCAACCAGATGCACCAAGGCCTACCAACAGTGTCTCCTCAACTACCGTCCAGCTATCGTTGCTACGAATGACCCTCCGAAGCAGACGCCTGCTACATACACCAATTTTGACTGCTGCTGATTGATGACGAAGACTCGAGTTTGCAATTACTGCAACGACGTCCACTGACGGGCGTCAGATAGACCCTTTGGCGTATCACGTTGTATGCTCTCTGGGATAGACGTTGGCGTTTACGGCATGAAATGTCAAAAAGCAAGCCCTAGCGCTTGCGAAAGTGGTCTGAGGAATCGATTTACTTATTTTAACTTGTGTGTTTGTGCGCGCGTGCGCACGCAAGAGAAATACACTATCCATGGGTGTGCTTGTCCATCCCTAAATGCAGTCTTGGCTCTATGGCATCTACTAGCAGAACACAGTAAACGGCTTACACCTAAGTTAACCACATTCGTTTACCATACTCCCATGGCTCCAGTCAAGGAATCCAATCGATGGTCTGTGAAACCGAATCTGTTATGCTGTTTTCCTCATAGAAAAATAGCAGCTGGCCACGGCACTGTCCCACCACTTTGACGGTACCTTTTAGAACCCACTCAATCTCTTCCTGCACGACACCCAGCGGTCAGCATTACAGAAGGTGATAATTGCACCTCCTGATAGGTGATCGTATTAACGTGACTAAATCAAAACTCCAACCTACAGGCCTCAAAAGACCCCTCAGGTACCGACCGACCTCCACCCGAATATACAGATGTTGGATTTCCTGATCGGAGCCAGTGGCGAAACCAGGACCTTGGTCTGGCACGAAAGGGAGAGGGGAGGAACTGAGTGCATTCATGCCCCACATTGCACTTGATTTCTAAAAGTAAAGGTGGCGGAGGGATATTGAATTTTGTAGAAGTAGAAGTACGCAGCCCCTTTGACCCCCCCCCTTCCCCCGGAATTGCCAGAAGTCTACTTCTAAATCAAGTAAGACCCTTATGGTAACGAAGCCAAGTTGGTTGGTTGGTTTTTGTTAAAGGGACCAAAGTACACTGATCACTGGTCCCGACCCATCCAAGTGTCAGCATAGCCCGATAGTGCTTAATCTATATCCTCTAGCAGGAACACTTGTATCCCCTGTGACATGGCCATTCGCCATTAATATGACTGTAAGGCATAAATTACATATTAGCGTCTTATAATCATTTATCGTACGTCAATTACTTTTATGCTTTGTTTTCTTTTTGGTGCATCTTGAGTACGATAATGCTATCACTTCGCTGATCATAATAGTTTACCAGCATTCCTATTTTCTTTTTCTTTATCAGACCAACTCCTGTAGTAGCCCCAACCGATTTTCTATTTATAATCGTGTACTCACCTGACTAGAAATCCTTCTTTCCACCGAATTTCACTAATGCCAACTATATCTCTTTTTAAATTTTCTAGCCTCCCAACCTGATTATTCCACGCTCCGTCCGTAGAATGCCAGTGTTGTCTTTCCTGATGGTCACGTCCTCCTGAGTAGTCCCCGCCCTGAGATCCGAATGGGGTTCTATTTTACCTCCGGAACATTTTCAAATGTTCAGATGTTTGTAAATATATCGGACCAAACTGCGTGGTCATAAGCCCCTAGCTTACAAACTGCTTAAACTAAGATAAATTAACCTAAGGACAAGCACACACACACACACACACACACACACACATACACACACACATGCCCCAAGAGGACTCGAACCTCCGCAGCGAGGCGCCTTAGACCGCTCAGCTACTCCACCGCGGCCCGGAATATTTTACCCGAGAGGATGCCATCATCATATATTCATAGAATAGAGCTGCATGTCCTCGGGAGAAATAATGGCTGTAGTTTCCCTTTACTTTCAGACGTTCGCAGTAGCTGTGTGGCAAAGCCACATTAGCTGACATTACAAGGCCAGCTCAGTCAATCATCCGGACTGTTGCCCCTGTAACTATTGAAAAGGCTGCTGCCCCTCTTTAGGAACCACACGTTTGTCTGGCCTCTCCACAGATACCCCTCCGCTTTTGTTGCACCTACGGTACGGCTATTTGTTTCGTTGAGGGACGCAAGCCACCCCACCTCCACCATGTCTGTGGTTCATGGGGATGGCCTCGCACAGTACATTTATGTTTTCACTTGCCCATATTAGTTGTTATGACATTCATCGTTCCAGTATCTCCTCTTTTACTGAGTAGATAAACTGGCTATTTTCTAATAAATTAAATAAATAATTATACAATTGTCAACTAGCTTACAAGTATACTTACGGAAGAGTCACTCTCCGAATTTTCTAAACTTTGGATATAATCAAAAACATAAAATTACGTGTTTCCTAATTATCTTTCTTTTTGAAAATTTAATAGATTGTACTTCGATTAAATCAAAACTAATTTTAGCAAAACATTGGTTCCTTTCGGGGTAATTGGTACCATAATTTTCACTCCCCCATCAATATACCTAGGCCGATATTCTTCTTTTATCAAAAGACATTTTCGTAACAAAAATCATTAAAATCGCTTCACTAATCTCTAAGTTATCGCAATTTTTCCATTTTAGCCCCCATTTTGGATGGCCGTTTCACTCCTAAATATGTTTTACCGCCCCTAAAATAATGCTTGTCCGTTAAATTTTTATGTATTATTACAACATTAGCAATTTCAGAAAAATCAAGGAGTGAAAATTCCGTAAGTTTAGGCCTACTTGTTAGAGTCGCACATCTAGCTTTTTAAGAAGTCCCGAACTTTATATATACATAGTCATTTGTTATCTGCCTTGATTGAATAGCCCTCCATGCTTCTCTTTCTTTTTTTCCCTCTTCATTGTTCGGTACATTTCTTTAGGTCTGCTATTGCCATTTTGCACTACCTTCTTCGGCCATTCCCTCTTTCCCGGAACATGACTTAGAAGTCTATCTCGTGTCATACTGTGATCTATCCAGTTTACTTCCCTATTCTTCAGCAACATCCTCCGTTTTTCTCCAACAGTGCCCAGTATTGAGTTCATCACATATCCTTCTCCATTTGACGACATATCCACAAACCCTATGCTTCAATTTTCCTCTCATCTTACGTTCTCTTCTGGCTCCATATTACACATTACACTGTCGTTTTGTTAATTTTATTTATTTATTTATTTATTATTTTTATTTTATTTTTCCTTATATATATATATATATATATATATATATATATATATATATAGCTTAAGAGTACTTTCTGCATTCTATGTTGTCATATATTGATTATTACTGTCGCCATTGCTGAGAGGCTGTGTGAAGCTAAAGAGACGTATTCCGTGCTGAGAAACAGATATCATCGTACATAACAGGCTAAAATACAGGATGTAGGCGGTAAAGAAATTTCCCTGTTAACTGCAGATATCCTCAGCCACCGTCTCAGGGTGGAGGGTTCCTTTCGGAGAATAGCAAGGTGACTTCATACAGCCCTGCTTGGTTGCCAACAGGCACGTCCTAATGTACGAAACAAAGTTGATACCATTCCCTGGGAATAGCAACCTCGGTGGTTTCACGAGGCTAGAGTGAGAGGGTAGAGGAGAAAAACTGCCAATTAGCACCTCCCCACTCTGGAGATGGCGTAAGGCGTAGACAACTGACGAAAAACATTGTTTTTTCTGACCATACTAGTTAGCACCGTGACGTTTACTTTGCAGCTCAACAATGTTGCTATCAAGTAGGAAGTTCGTTAGTGCAAAAACAATTCATATCCCCATGCAGGAAATGGCAGCGAACACAGGGCGGAAACGTGGTTCGCTAGAGAGCTCGGGGAGGTGGCAAGCCACAAATTAGATTGATTGAACATAGCAGTGGCCAATAGGAAACTGAGGTACCAGAAAGTGGGGAAAGACATTGCACCCACACTGACCGTTAAAACCCTTGGGTGCCGGATCCCTCTCATTTGCCACCAACCTCGAGTAAGCTCCACGACTGTCTGTTTCTCGCAGGGAGTGCGTCTTTCATTAAATACTGCTAGGAAGGGTAGCTGTATCAGACTCTTCACCAGGGAACGTAAACACCAACTTCCCGTTGTGGCAATGGAAGTATCATTTCGCTTTTTTAAATGATTAGCCTCAGTATAGCAGTATTAGTAGATCGGATGCAATAAATATAATTCCATTTACGAAACAAGTATCCTCTCGAGTCCCGAAAATCCGCATCTCGTATATGCATGTTCCTTGTCCTTTCCGCTCGGTACTAGCAGACTGGAAGACAGCCCCTTTTTCTCTGTTAGGATGCGACAATGTGATCATGTTGGCAGTTGTGACATAATTACTGGAATTGTATGGGAGGCAGGGTGACATTCGTGGATATGAATGAGGCGTGCAGTTCCCCTTTAAGCGATGAGGCGGACGTTCAGGTAGCCTCGCTGTAATCCAGCAACTGCTAAGACACTAGTGGTCAATGGCGAACCGCCGAAAACCGGTAAACCATTGCTTCTGAGGGGAGCTAACGCGACACAGGAATAATGGACGCTCTGGCAGATTCTGGAAAGATAGGCACTCTCTGTCAAACAAATAATAAATTTCATTGTTATATCCACATCTGTTCTGAAGGCATCTACGGTTAAGTTACATTTCTACATGGGGATTACATTGGTGCTTAGCTATTGTTCAGTGCAAGAAGTATACAGTCCTATCTGTTATTTACACGGGGGTTCGAATCCCCCCTCGGGCATGGATATTTGTGCCGACCTAGTTCGTAAGTAGTTCATAAGTAATTTGTAAGTTTAGGGACTGATAACCCCGTAGTTAAGTCCCATAAGCTTAACAAACATTTGAACGTTTTTTTGTTATTTACAGTGCTATTTAGAGCCCCCAGTTATGTGGGATGCTCTTCCATCATATACCCGCCCGTAAGCCTGGGCCGTGAAGAACTTGTAATATGGTGCGATGCAATTCTATCAGTCTAAACTGTGTATAATCTTTGAGTATTACGTTCAGGAGATGCGTTTTATTTTACTTTCTGTATTTACGATGTTCCTTTTCTCATTATGGGACGTTATTTCACATGCAGGTCCTGACTTCTGGGTGAATAAGTCACGCTCTGTTACAAACGGTGTTTTCCGCCTTGTTACATGTACTAGAGACCCACTATTTATACTCACTTTGTTCTTAACTTTTCAAACTTGAATTAGGGTAGCTGTTTTTATTGCATGATAGGCCTCACTATTTTATTTGGTTCTAATTTGCTGATGCGTATGTTGAAGAGACATAGGTCTAGAAACTCAGGTAGTGATTACTTTTAACAAATTAAACTTTTGGATTTTAAAAACTTCTGCCAATTATTTTAATAATAATAATAATAATAATAATAATAATAATAATAATAATAATAATAATAATGGTTAGTTGTGGATATCCAGACGAAAGAAACTGTGCCAAACTCAAAATTACCATGAAAATTAAAAACTAAATTGTTTTTGTTCTACAGGTTTGTCAGTTTCTTAGGACATCATCAGATATTTGATGAAGTTTAGTCAAAGAACTTTTGTTGTCAACAAACCGGAAGAGATGTTCCATGCAGAGAAATAAATTATCATCTATGATGTAGCAGTTACAGTGTAAATAAATATTTAAGTGAACTTTATAAATGAACAGCAGTGCAAGAAGGAAACATTAAAATTATAGGCCTACCTCGAGAAACAGTGCTTACATAAAAATCGATTCACATAATAAACAAACATGTAGAAAAATAGATGTGTTTTTCTTTTATTTTCCTAATAAATTTGTTCTACCAAGAACCGACAAAACAATCAGTTAACATTTAAATTACCAACTTTTCAATGCATCATGCGATTTCAACAAACTATATCTTATATGGTAGATTATTAACGCAAGCTGTTATCTTGAAAGCAACACACTTTTATCTATTTCTTTGAGGCTTTAGAACACGTATTACTTCAATTTATTACGGAAAAACTGTAAGATCATCTTATCCTACACAGTAACTCAGCAATGGCAAGCAGTGTGATATGACCCTCATCGCCTCTATGTTCATGTAACTATTTAATGAATACTAGTCTTGACTATTTTCATAGTAATAGAAATTGTACCTGACACAGAACAAATGTATATCAAGATCTGACAACATACTGATAAGTATTAATTTCATCAGTAACCAACTCCATATGAGTGCCAGAAGTTTTGCACTGATGATGGTCACTCTGTAATTGACATCGATTTGCTATTAATAAGCAAGGATTACGACCAATGCTTCTAGATTTCATGTGTTATATTACTCATTAGCTGAAAACCCGTCGTTGCCCGGTTTTAATTTACCCCACTATCGTAGACTTCTCCTTATAGAGAAACAACTGAAGAACGCGCACCATGCATCGCTGTATGTAACCTTCTTCCTATAAAGTCGTAAACGTTACCACTCACCTTCAGTCTGAACTTTTGTAATTTGAAGACTTTTTACCACCAATCTTCCTTATAGCTATCGACATAGAACTGCTACGGTGTACAAATGTAGACTTCGGTCCTGGACTTCTTCTGCTTTGTGTAGTTGTTGCTGCAGAGACACACACGTAGAGTTCTATATACGTCGATATCTTTCAACCCCCCACACTTGTCATTATCAGTCCTCATAGTGCACAATGGGAGACTGATAAGTACTATCACATATAACCACTATTCATATGCGATGTGTAGTTTTGTTTGTATCTGAAATACAGGCATAATCATATATAAAGGTTTAGATGTTTCTGTCTATATTTCACTATCAAGTCAAAGCTGTATGTTGTAAACGTTCTTGGCCTAATGAATTGAAATATTGACACAATGTTGGACTGGAATACGCTCGTGGATTTGTATCCTTTTTTTAATATGTTTGCAGAACTTGTTGCGAATACGTATAACATCATGAATATGTTGTAGCTTACGTCATAGTATCAGTGATATACGCCACTTTCACATTTCTTTCATAATCATTGATCTCTTGTAAATCAAAAACTCCGCCACGGGCTCTACTGCCGCTCTAAGTGCCCGACGTAAACTTTCATAACTGTGACTGTCGTGGTTGTATATACAGGGTGTTTCACTAAGCGTAATTGCCTCTGTAACTTATGAAATAATAGATGACGGGAAATTGTAATGCGGTAGGTCAACATAAGAAATGTTACACTTTCTGCGGAGCTATGAATATAGTTTATTGTATCATTTTCCAAAGAGTTACAGCACAAAGATATAATTTTTTAAATGGAACAATAGTTTTATCTATCGTGCATTGGATTCGTTGAAACCAGATGCGTCCAAATCAATTTAAACTACATTCCTTTCACTGTTAGTTTGGGAGCTACAACCCTTCAAAGTTTAGGGGGCGGAGGCTACGACAGCGTAGCCGACTGGCTGGTGGTCATGAGACAGTGGGCCGTGCCCCAGAGGATAGCCACTCCGCCAGTCAGCTACGCTATCGCAGCCTCCGCCCCCGGAACTTTGAAGGGTTGTAGCTCCCAAACTGTGATAGGAATGTAGTTTAAATTGATTTGGACGCAGCTGGTTAAAACGAATCCAATACACGATAGAAAAAACTATTGTTCAATTTAAAAAATTATATCTTTGTGGTGTAACTCTTTGGAAAATGATACAATAAACTATGTTCATAGTTCCGCAGAAAGTGTAACATTTCTTGTGTTGACCTACCGCATTAAAATTTCCCATCACCTATTATTTTATGAGTTACAGAGGCAAACACAGTGAAACATAGACTGTGATATTAATATATAAATGTGGATTTAACACACCGAGGGTTACATAAGCGTTGTACTCATAGCGTTGCATAATAGTTTGTAGAACAAAGCAACCAATAAACTGATTTTCAGAAATATTCTACAGTTGGAAAGTCAAAGAGTAAATAACTTTCAAAGAGTAAATATTGTTTCGTATTTTACGTTACATTTTTCAAATCACTAAATATCTAACCAATCGCTACAAAACAATGCCAAAAACCTTCCTCCGGTATCAATTTCCTTTTCAGATTACGATTGAACTTGCTTTGAGACAAATTGAACTTTTGTTTCGTGAAATCTGAAATGTCTGCAGGAATCAGATCGTTAAAACAGAGCATGAATTAAAACCAGCAAAGGAGATAGCGAGAGTTAATGTTTAGGTCAATAAAACACACGAAAACACCACTACAAAAGCTAACTGGCTGAAATCCACCTCTTTATACATTTCTGAGCCGGTGATGTCGAGATGACCTGTAATTAGTAATTAGTAGTTTGTTATTATACAATGAGCTTCTTTATACTGTTCGCCGTAATGAGATGCTTGGATAATATCACGCTTCGCAAGACCAACTTCACGAGAGCGTAGAACAAATTGAATCATTATCGGACTCTATTGTAATGGAACACTGATTGCAGGTTCTGAAATTCCAATGAGTACAAATACGATGTTGGAAGGAGTGGACATTGAAATAAACACGTGCAATCGCGAAGCCTACCGAAATGGGAGCGAAGCATTTTTTTACGATCGAACTCGGTTTGCTGTAAACAATAGTAGAAAATTAATCATTTAATGAAAAGAGATCATTTCGAAATAGAACTCAAATTATTGAATTTAAAAGAAGGGGGTATATTGCAATTAAAATGACATGCTCACATAAATACGAAGGTTGAAACTTAAATAGTGGCAACACTGCTGTGGATACTGTGTAATGTTGGAAAACCTACCTGACCTCCGAGAACATGGACTCGCCCAGCCCACGTCACCGGCGTGCGCACAATTGAGGGAAACACAGTTACCTATGAGCGATAGTTCTCTCATCAAGTTCTTCAACAGGCGTGCGGGAAATCGGCATTGCCGTACAGAACAGTGGCACGTTGCCTAAAAGCCTTCAACGAAGCTCGGAAAACTGTGGGAGGTGTGCATCGGACAGGTCCTCCTAGCGTCTCTGAAGAAGAAGTGCATACTGCTGCCGTGTTAGTGGACAGTGATCGACGGCAGATCATGCGTTAGCTCGCCCACGAAATTGGATTAGCACATACTACTGTGCTTAGCATTCTGAATGACTGCCTGGGCATGCGAAAAACTGCGTCTCGATAGTTTCCGCATGAACTGTCGAAATGCAGAAATGGCTGCGTTACGACGCTGCTCTGACGCACTTCGAGCGCTATGATTGCCAAGGAGAGGCTTTCTTATGGCGTATCGTAACACTTTACGAGATATGGGCCACATCGTACGAGCCAAACTGAAACGCCAATCCAACGAATGGCATCATTATGGGTCACCGCGAAAGTGCGTTATTCGGCCAGAACTGTTCTAGAGATTCGACAGGCAGCAGACCTCTACATTCATCATCAACAGAACAGGCTCTGTTAACGGTATACTATGCCTTCCATATCGGTGGCTACGGGTTCTACTTTGAAGGACAGTAACTCTTTGGGATCGGTTGTGAATAAACAGTTGGCCACTCTCGTATATTGTATCCTTAATAAGAGGTCCGATCAGTACAAGAGTACAGAATATATAGTGAATGACCTAACACTTGCAGCGCAAATATTGCGGAAACGAAAAGTGCGATTGATGTGTGGTTTTCACACAATGGATTGGTAGTCAGGGGCTCGTATTTTTAGCCAATAAACAGATTGTAATATTACTTAGAAAGTGTATTTTTATGCAAACATACACTATTTAAAATGGAAAAATGGTTGATTCTATTATGCACTGGAATTTTTGACACCAGTTGTGTACAAAGAATTGTGAATGACATTTTTATCACGTTTACTTTGGCAGCTACAACCGTTCAAAGTTTCGGGGGCGGAGGCTCCGATAGCGTAGCCGACTAGCCGAATGGCTAGCCCCTGGGGAATGGCCTTCTGTCTAATGACCACCAGCCAATCAGTTACGCTGTCGTAGCCTCCGCCCCCAAAATATGGAATGGTTGTAGCTGCCAAACTAAACGTGATAAAAATGTCATTCAAAATTCTTTCAACACAGCTGGTGTAAAAAATTACAGTGCATGATAGAAACAACCATTGTTTCATTTGAAAAATTATACATTTGCATAAAAATTTCACTTTCTAGGTATTTTTACAGTTTATTGGCTAACGAGGCCTTGACTACCAATCCACTCTGAAAACCGCCTTCATTCGCACTTTCCGTTTCCGCACTATTTGCGGTGCAACTGTTAGGTGATATATAGCGGGTGATCAAAAAGTCAGTATAAATTTGAAAACTTAATAAATCACGGTATAATGTAGATAGAGAGGTACCTGAAGTCGCAAGTGTACTGACATTTGTAGGGATGCTGAAAGACAACATCCGACGCCAGTGCCTCACCATAGTGTCGTGGGAAAGGTGAACCAGAGACTGCGTTTTATTGGCAGAACCCTTACAAGATGCAACAGAACTAATAAAGAAACTGCATACACTACGCTTGTACATCCTTTTATGGAATATTGCTGCCCAGTGTGGGATCCTTTTCAGGTGGGTTTGACTGAGGACATCTAAAGAGTCCAAAGAAGGGCAGCTCGTTTCGTATTGTCGCGATACACGGGAAACAGCGTTACGGAAATGATACAGGATCTGGGATGGGAATCATTACAACAACGACGCTTATCGCTGCGGCGTGTGCTGCTTACGAAACTACAATCGCCAACATTTTCCTCCGAATGCGAAAATATATTGTTGACTCCCACTTACATAGGTAGAAATGATCATCAGAATAAAATACGAGAAATCAGAGCCCGAACGGAGAGATTCGGGTGTTCTTTCTTCCCGCGCGCTATTCGAGAATGAAATGGGAGATAAAATTGTATAACGGTGGTTTGATGAAGCCTCTGCCAGGCACTTAAATGTGATTTGCAGAGTATCCCATGCAGATGTAGATAACTCCGGACATGCTTTACAGTGCTGTTCACATAATTATTCCTCGACTACAGCCATTGTTGAGGAATGACGGTGAACATATTGAGCATTTTCTGTAAAGAACATCATCTTTGCTTTGTCTTAATTTGTGATGCTAATTATTGCTTTTCTGATCAGAGCCTCGTACATATATATATATATATATATATATATATATATATATATATATGGATCGCTGTGCACCACTACCACAATATATACGAGGCGCGTCCAGAAAGTAAGTTCCGTTTGGTTATATAAAATGAACGGGTACAGATACAGAAAAAATATTGATTGTACAAAAATTACAACTGTTAAACTACTTTTCTACATGGCTTCCGAAATTTTGTAGGCAATTGTCGTAGCATGGCTCAAGGTTTTGTGTGCCTTTTCATAGAATGTTGCCGCCTGAATATTCAACCATGTGGTAACTTGTTCTTTCAGTTCGTCATCATCGTTGAAGTGTTGTGCACCAAGGACATATTTTAGGTGTAAGAAGAGGATTACTGTCAAAAGATTTATTTTTTTTTTCACGATAATGCCGAATGTGTCCAAACAATTCTTACGGAAATTTCAATGGGATCTGTTTGATCATCCTCCATACAGCTGGGACATCTCTCCTAGCGACTTTCATCTGTTCTTACACCTAAAATCTGTCCTTGGTGGCCAACACTTCAACGATGATAAAGAGCTTTTACCGCGTGGTTGAATACACAGGCGGCAACCTTCAGTGAAGGATGCATGCAAAAACTTGTGGTAAGCTATGACAAGTGCCTACATAATTTCGGCAGTTATGTGGGAAAGTAGTTTAAGATGTGTAGAATTTTGTGCAATACAAATTTCTTCTGTATCTGTGTACAATTTCATTTTATTACCAAATGGAACTCACTTTCTGGACGCGCCTCGTATATATATATATATATATATATATATATATATATATATATATATATATATATATATATATATATTGTGGTAGTGGTGCACAGCGATCCATGGAATGGAATCGAATAACAAGAACAACTTTGTGTTGCTGAAGAACAATACCATGCCACCGCAAAGGGGGTGCGCCCGTACTTTGCTGCCTCTAATGACGCGAACGTCGCGCTGCTCTTCCGTTCCGCGTCTACTGGATGCTATAAACGCAAAGGGCGCGAGTATATTGCCGCAGGTCTCTCACTGAACGGCCGACGGCGGAGAGAATGGAAGGATTCTCTTCTGCTCTCCTCTCCTCTCTGCGGCTCCGACGGCTGCATCGTCTACGCCGGTCGAGGGACACTTTTGCGCGGCAGGGCTCGGTGGCGATAATAATCGACCTCTCGCGGTCGCACGCCGTCCGCAGCTCGGGACCCCACCCAGCCCTCCCTATCGATTGTCGATATCGCACAGCGGGCCCGTATACGCCGGCCGCCTGTGGCTTCGCCTGAGCGTCGCGCCGCGCGGTGATCGACAGAGCGGAAAGCGGCCACCTCTCGTCTCTCTGTCGACATACGTTAAATACTGGACTCCCATTTTTTTTTTTTTCATCCCGCGTCACTCAAGTACATGGGATACCGTGTAAAGCAGGGGAAGGTATGAAACAATAATAAAAACAAGAAGGAAAAGAACATTCTCTGGTGTCTACATCATATAGTTTGAATAATCAAAGTCCTAAAATTCAAACTTCCTGGCAGATTAAACTTGTGTGCCGGAACCGGGACTCGAACCTGGGACCTTTGCCTTTCGCGGGCTAGCGCACTACCGACTGTTCCCGACACGACTCACGATGCCGCCTCACAACTTTACTTGCGCCAGTACCTCGCCTCCTACTTTCCAAACTTCACAGATGCTCTCCTGCGAACCAGGAGAGCTTCTGTGAAGTTTGGAAAGTAGGAGGCGAGGTACTGGCGGAAGTAAAGTTATATGCCGGACAACGATATTAACTTGTAGGAGAATACAATGATAAATGTAGATAGTGCCAAAATGTCTGTTCTGTTGGAAATAGAGTTGGTAGTTAAATAAAATGAACATGACATGATAGATGCTGATTTTTGAAAGCGAAAATGTAGCAACGAATAAGATTTTTTTTCCTTTAATCGTGTAGGTCATCGACCAAATAAGTTTCGAAAAGAAGGAAGGAAGCCTAATGTTTAATGTCCCGTCGACATTAGTGAAAGAGCTCACGGTCAGAATTTTGGGTGTTAGGGTGGGGAAATAAATCGCCCGTGCCCTTACAAAGCAATCATGACTGCATTTGCCTGGAGTGCTTTAGGGAAAACAAAGTGAACCTAAATCAGTATGAATCGCCGACCTCCCGAATGAAAGTCCAGTGTGTTAACCACTAGGCTGCGTCGCTCGGTGGTTTCGTAATGAATTGTAATTATAGACTGGCTGACATGTCAACCACCTAGTAGGAATGGTTCAACATTATTCTATTACCCTGTCGAGCATACCTTTGATGTGCGAGTAAACGATTAGATTTATACGGTTACGTAATGTGTAGAATATCTAACAGACCGCATTTCTGATATCACCGCCCTGTTGTTACCAAGGTGCTATCAGTCAGCTATCGTGAAGCAAAGTTTCCATACAGGACAAAGCACCCATAATGTTTCGCATTAGACAGTCTATCGACCAACTGAATGAATTTTGTACAGAAGCCGCATCGTTTAACTGCGTGAAGCGGGAATGTCGTATCCTGCAATATGTCATGTTGGCCCGATGTTGGAATTCTGGGGGACATGAGCACTCCCTATCAGATCGTACAGATTTTCGGTGACCAAGAAACACCGCCCCTAAGAACGTGGTTGTATGGTAGGCCCAGCAGTGAGACGTCGTTACCACCATCAGCCAACACGTACTGGACGCTCTACACCAGTCTTTTTCAACCTTTTTGAACGTGCGACCTCAAATCCGAGTAAAAACATCAGGCGACCCCCAGGTCCTTACTGAAACTGTGTCAGTAATTCCAAAGGCAAAGTATTTTTCTCTCCTGTACGTATCTAAGATCTTCGCAGCCATTCACGCCTGGTGGAAACTGAAAAAGAGGTTTTATGACTACAATCATTTGATTTATGGTTTAGCTGATATGAATAATAAATTTCAACGTGTTATGTGGCGACGTGTATGAAATGATCAAATAAAATGCACCATTTCTTAAAACTTCTAGGATGCTCATAAACTTTCGATTTCTTTGAAATGATACTGAAAACCCTTAACCAGTAAACTACTACGATCCTGTAATAAAATGCTACGGTCATTTTTTCATTACAAATAATACTACAGTGAAAACTTTACGAGCTCCAACCTACTGTGATCCAGTAATAAAAAGGTATTGCTATATATTGATCAAAAATGATATTTAGTATTTATTGTTTTTCTGACATAACAATATTTGAATATATGACAAAGTCATACAAGAAAACCACGAGCATTGTAAATATCAGTAAAGATACTGCAAAAAGGTTGATGAGTCGCTTAATTATCGAGTTGGTGGGAAAATGGCTTCTTTGTCTCGCGTTTCGGTCATCCCATCATCAGAAATCAAAAGTGCCGTAGGTACATGTTATACCTGTGACACTTTTGATGTCTGATAAAGGCCGCCTGAAACGTGTCCCAATGAAGTCATTTTTCTACCTACGGATGACTCGTTAATTTAGTGACTTTCATGAAGTCCTGTCACTTCCATGTCGGATTCCTGACAGAGTAGCTGAACGCCACGAAACGTAGATTTGCTTACATGCCGTTACTGCGCATCGTCTGCCCAGTGCACTGGAGCGGAGCGCCAAAGATGATCTCTGTTTGAGGAAGGTGGCGTGTACCAGATTCCGTGTTAGTGTGGCAAGTCATATATTGGACAGACGATGCGTACCGTCGAGGATCGATGCCTTGAACACCAGACTGGTGTCGGCGGTCGCTGAACATTGTTTGTCGGAGAATCCAGCGATGGAGTATGAACGCACTAGGATCCTGGTACAGACGTCGAGATACTGGGACTGCGTCGTTAGAGAGACCATTGAAATTTGCACTAGTGACGACCTCATAAACCGTGTCTGTGGCTATAATCTTACAAAGCTTGGGAACCAGCGATTGGGTTAATTAAGAGTAAATCTAGCTAACGTAACGTAGTGACGACCACGGCGGACAGAGCCCTCACATCGACATCCTCACAGACGCCGTCGCAATCGGTTCCACTGCGCGGGGCGCGGACCACGGAGGGGGCTTCCCGCGGGCAAAGGGTATTTAAATTGCCAGCCACCGGGTTAAAACCCAGTTCCCTTCGAGCTGCCGTAGCGTTCGGATCTCCGTGCTGACGTGTTTCCAGGAGCTCAGTCCGTCAGTTCACCTGATGATGGCGACATTCACCTGATGATCGCCGAAATATTGTGCCCGTTGGATAGTGTACACCGGCAGTACACCCGTGGATATTATCCTATCAGGTGTTCGAATCCCATCCTGGCCAGATTCTGTATCCACTAAAACAACTGCTTATACCCGCAGGAACTATCCCCGGTTAAAAGACTCTGCTAGTAAAGCATTGCGTCGTGTTGTCCCACTGACGTATCTCCCATTATATCAGTAGCGGAGTCATATTTCAGTTTTCTTCATTTGGTAAATACAGTTACATTCATTCATGCGTGGATAAATTACATATCCTACTCGCAAAGATATACTCGCGTCCTTGTAACATATTAGCCAAAAACAGAACTGCACCATACTTTACGGGATCAGAATAAGTTCGCTCCCTGCAAAATAGTCCACATGAAATTCGTACATTTTCTGCAGAATTTATAATTTCCTCCGGATGGTCACAGTGAAGCAGGAAAGAATTTTACGTCGTTTTTCCCTTCTCCCTTTGTTGCCGGTGTCGTCACTTCTTGCTGATTTCATTCCCGGCCTCCTCGGACATTTCCTGCTCTCCTCAGGCGCTATGCTAATTTGCAGTTATTGTTTGTCGATTAGAGCAGTTCGCTCATTTCCATACTGTCGACCTTCAGAAATACATACAGTAAAAACAAACCATTTGCCTGACGCAGCCTAACGGCTCGAGTACTCAGAATGTTCCAACGCGTAAATTACCGATTTTTTCCTCTCGTAACTCTAGATATCTGGGGAAATGGAATCCAACTTTTCTCACAAATTAAGTAGAAACAGGTATCAAAAACGAAATCTTAATGGCATACTCTCATTTAGTTACTCTCTGTCAATTTTACATTATTTGCCCATTGATACACAACATTATCAATATACAGGGTGAACCTAAATTCACGCACTCGGGCTTCGCAGCGCGATTCCTCACATGCTAGTAATAAAAAAAAGTCTCTCACAAAATTTCGTCCGGCAATAAATGGACGTCGAAGATTGAGATGGGTGTGAATACCATACGTCAGTGTGTTTGAGAATTATACAACTACACCAACAGACTTCTAGGAGATATGGGAGATGTCTTGAAGAACAAAGTGAGCATAGAAACCCATGACTGGAAACGTCATCCAATGACGCTACAGAGCGTTGAAGTTGCTAGAGGGGGTGTCTAGCGGTAGAAGTTGGTGCGTGTAACTTGGACTCTCTGCAGCGTCGTTGAATGGCGTTTCCGGGCACGGGTTTCCATGCTCATTTTGTTCATCAGGATGCCTAATACATCCCTTACAAGTTTGTTGATGTAATTATGAAACACACTGAGGTATGGGACACACACCCATCTCAATCTACGACGTCCATTTACTGCCGAAAATATGCGGACGACGAAATTTGGTCACAGACATTATTTTGTTGTTAGCGTGTGAGGAATCGCGCTGCAAAGCTCGAGTGCGCGAATTTAGATTAACCCTGTATACAGAGTGAAAATTATTGAACTGCATGAAACAAAATGTAAATTATCAATACACTACGGCGTGCACGCACTTTATTCAACAAGTAAACGTCACTACAAATATTCGTATATAGATGTGATGTTCGACATGCCTGGTTTGGCGAGGATGTGGCGCACACAAATAGCAAAATTCTGTATGACCGCTGAAGTGTTGCAACATCGTTGCCGTCGATGACCTGAATGGCTGTTTCCTGCACAGCAACGATTTTGGCGTTATTGCTGTACACCTTGTCTTTAATACAGCCCCACAAGAAAGAGTTTATTTTTTCAGATTCGGAGAATACAGCAGCCAATAGAATATATTTCAATAGCCTATCTGTACTCCAAGGCCAAAACACGAAGCCCTATTATAGAACACAAATGACACAGTTTCTTTCATGGGGTCGAGCTCTGTCTTTCAAACCATGAACACCTGCCAGCATAGGAAATTTAGAAGCAGATGTTCCTGGAGTAGTAAACCAAGTCAGTAAACAAAAACAAATCTTCCGGGCCAGATTGTATACCAACTAGATTCCTCTCTCAGTATGCTGATGCAATAGCTCCATACTTACCTGTCATATACACCCAGTGAGAGATACGTACCGAAAAACTGGAAAGTTGCGCGTCACTCCAATATTCAAGAAAGGCAATAGGAGTGATCCCCAAAATTATAGGCCAATCTCTTTGACGTCGATTTGCAGTAGGATTTTGGAACATAGATTTTGTTCGAAAATTATGAACTACCTCGAAGAGAACGACCTATTAACCAATAGTCAACACGGATTCAGAAAGTATCGCTTTTGCGAAACACAGCTTGCCCTTTATTCACATGAAGTGATAAGTGCCATCGACAAGGGATCTTAAATCAATTCCTATCTCCTGGTTTTCCAGAACGCTTTTGACACTGAACCTCTAAAGCGGCTTCTAATGAAATTGCGTGCTTATGGAATATCTTCCCAATTGTGCGATTGGATTCACGATTTCCTATCAGAAAGGACACAGTTTCGTAGTAATTGACAGTAAGTTATCAAGCAAAAAGTGATATCTGGCGTCCCCAGGGAAGCGTTATAGGTCCTCTACACTTCCTTGTGTTTATAAACGATTTAGGAGACAATCTGAATATCTTCCTTAGACTGTTCGCGGGTGATGCTGTTGTTTATCGGTTAGCGAAGTCAACAGAGGATCAAAAGCAACCGCAAAGCGATTTAGATAAAATTTCTACATGGTGCGAAAATTCGCATTTAACACTAAATAATGAAAAGTGTGAAGTATTTCAAATGACCACTAAAAGAAATCCGCTGAACTTCAATTACACGATAATTCAGACAAACCTATAGGTCGTAAATTCTACCAAATACCTAGGAGTTACAATTACGAACAACTTAGACTGGAGAGAACACATATGAAATATTGTGGGGAAGGCGAACCAATTGTTACGTTTCATTGGCAGAACCCTTCGAAGATGCAACAGCTCCACCAAAGAGACTGCCTACAGCACACTTGTGCGTCTTCTCTTGGAGTACTGTTGCCCAATGTGGGACCCTCACAAGGTGGGGACATTGAGAAGGTTCAGAGAAGGGCAGCTCGTTTTATCACGTTACAGGGTGGGAAAGCGCCACGGAAATGCTGAATACTTTGAGGTGGAAATCATTAATAGAACAGCGTTATTCGTTGCAGCGAGATCTATTTTCGAAATTTCAATTACCTACTTTTACTTCTGAATGTGAAATTTGTTGCTAGCACCTACCTACTTAGAGTGACATGACCATCCCAATAAAATAAGAGAAATCAGACCGAAAACTGAATGATTTAGGCGTTATTTCTTCCCGCGCGCTATTAGAGAATGGAATGGTAGAGAAAGGCTGTGAAAGTGGTTAATGAACCCTCTGCCAGACACTTAAATATAATTTTTAGGGCATATATGTAGATGTAATAGTGTAAAGGATCTAAGTACTCGCCGGAATGCGTTGCATTGCGGACGGAGACACACACCTGCACACACACACACACACACACACACACACACACACACACACACACACACCAAACAACGATTTCATACAATACTTGTTTCTACCTGTCGGTGTCGTGTGCCCATTCCCACTCAATCACTCGATATACAGTTCAATGTTGCTTACACGTCCCATTTGATACCTTTCTCCTCACATCGTAGCCTCTAACAATATGCATATCTTAATATCAATTACTAGAATATAACTCAAAGGAGGACTGGTTTTTTTTTTTTTTTTTTTTTTTTTTTTTTGTTTTTTTTTTTTTTTTTTTTTTTTTTTTTTTTTTTTTTTTTTTTTTTTTTTTAGTATCGCAGTTTAGTGTGAATTAATTATGGGGTAATGAATAATTATCTTTTCTGAGCACCTTCCTAGATATGAAATCAGAATATTAATTTGATCTTTACTCTCAACTCCCGGATATTAATTTGTCTTAGTTCGCAGAATTCAACATAATTCGTAGTTGTATTACACTTGCACATGTAGAAAAGCACACAGCGTCAGTGGCTTAACATTAATCGCAACATATCTTCCTCTCACTGAATATTAATTTCTTTTACATTCGCGACCGACGACACAGCACTACGTGCCACCTACAATCACGGCCCAATAGCAAGTGGTACTTTGGCGCCTGAATTCCACAAACTAGCACAATGTTGGCTGGATATTGGCGCCAATGAAAATAACTTTATGTACACCTTCTAATTTTCATTAGCATATCATTTTTAATAATTATGTAATTCACTGTGAAAACTGTAAACGTGATTGTAATCGCCGGTAATGTTGCAGTCATTGGAAAGATTTTTTAAATAGTAAAACATTAACATATAAACTGTGGCAATTCGCGTCATGTAGAAACACGGTGAAGCCTGACTCTGCTTGCAATGCCCGACTGACGGCAGCCTTCCTATAGTTATCTGACAAATCTGTCGCTGCCGCAACGATCTAGCTCGAGCTTGTAACAGCGGCCTACCGTATCTTGGTTTGTTCGGCCAACGGCTGCGAATACAGAAATAACATAAAATTTAGAAAACCCGTAATAATGTATACTAAAAATGTGGGGTAACGCCACAATCATTATTACTTTTTCCTTCTATTTACATCCGTCTGTTTCCATATACTGGCTGGTATGTTTGATAATCCGTTTCACTCATTGTCCACGTAATAATATGTATATATTGTAAGTACTTGTATAACCCACTTACAGATGAAGTCAGTGCGTTAAGCAACCACGTGCCGCAGCAAAGCAATTAGCCTGCACTGGAGGTAACCTGCAATGAACGTCTGTCTTGCGTATTGGTGGACGTGAGGGGGATACTACATCTAGGGCAAAGCGAATGTTTCATGAATTCGTTATCTACCTTCTCGGGAGCTTCCTTTGCAGGGTTCTATAATAGCATTTACTATTTCCAGAATTATATGATGGCTACCGTCAACATCACTGAAATGATAGGATATGGAGAACAGGAAATGTAAATACAAGTTCAGTCAACCATAAATATTTACATACATAAGTACGTTAAGCGCCAATAAATGGATCAAAACATCACGATAATGTAGAGGCACCAATGAGCAATAACATCAAAATATTAAAGCGTCACCAACTGCATTTGGGATTAAAAGATCAAAACAGTTTAACACCATCAGTCCTGAATTATTTTAAAAATAAATAAAATAAAACAATGTCGTACTTTTTCATGTCTATAAGAGCATATCTATTGTATATTTGAGCAAACTTAAAAATTTACATACTTTGTTTTCAAAATAAAAAAAAAATTAAAAAAATTGGACGCTGGGTCTGGAAGGCAGTTAAGGATGTGAAATAAGAAGTCAACAATTATATATGTCATTCGGTATTTATTGTGGAACTTATAACGCAAAGTGGAATTTGTGCAAAATTCTTAAATGAAAACATGAAATAGTTTCAGCTACTGATAGCAGTCTGCCCAACCCCGCCATGTTCAGCGTTTTTCATTTTAACGTGCCATTCTGGTGACAGATGGCAGCCAGAAACATGAAACTATAGGAGACAAACGTCCAGTATACAGGCCACTTGCTATCAAAGTAAAGCGAAATCCAATATATTGGACGCCAGGTCTGAAAGGGTTAAAATTAAATAATTAATGCAAACGTTAAACTACCAAATTAGATGTTCCGATATTTCACAAATTTCATCTTAATAATCCAGAGGATTGCAGTTCACATATTACTTACAGCACCATCAGCAGCATTTTATTTCATCCAATGGGTCTTTTCTCGATTGTAATCTGCTTGTGACCTTAATAAGCTGTAACCAAATGCCAAGCAGAACCTCAGCTTGATTTGTAGTAGTACGTCTAACAGCTATTTAGTGTAAGGATATTTTCACATAACCAATGCTTTTAGAACTGTATCACATAACCAATGCTTTTAGAACTGTATCTTAAATTTTTTGTCTGATTTAGCTCAAAGAGGTAAGCCTTACTCGCGTGAAGACAGCGATCATAGTTTTAGTTCTGTTGTAGATGGTTTGCCAGATACAGTTTACATCACATGTAGTTAGGTTACATTGTGGGATGAAATTGAGGACTACAAGTTGAAAGACCACCGCTAATTGTAAAATTAAATCTGTCTGAAAGGGGCCAGTTGAAAGCTTACTTTAAATATGTAATTCTGGCCGTAAAGCCAGCTAAATGATTCGCTTGAACTACTAACTACTTCCTGCAATAGAATCTTGTTCCCTGGCCCAGAATTTAGAACTGACTTATACTTTAACAGCAGGTAGACAAAGTGACGGTGGTCAACATACATCGTAGCTCACGAGAATTACACACAATCATTAATATACAAGTCACCCCGAACTAAACCATTTCATGAAGGTGGCTGTGAGAACATTTATGGCGCAACGGAATTAAAAATATGATAATTTGCATCTGAGTTTGTTCCCATTACTGGTGGAAAACAACATTAAATAAAAAGGGAGGGTATTCATAAACTAATATTTATAAGAAGGATCAAATTCACTGTTAATTATTCATTCACTTCAAACATGAGCAAAGGGGGGAACCAAGTTTGTTAAACAATAAAAATGCATCCCATATAAAATAAATTTACAGTAACCTAACATCGTCGGAGGAGGGATTTACAGTCAACAAGCATTCAGCCACTCACTCGAGCGAAGCAAAGCGAAACTCATCCAACTCAGCGTGCTGATACGAAGCAGAAGCAGGCGCCGCCATCGTAGGCGAAATTAAGCGAACCAGAATGTACCAAACAACACACGAGAAAAGTTAACTTCGTAGTTTGTTCTGGTCTTTCTTCACTTGAGATGGTACGCGGTAATAGCGACATTAATTTCCATTAAAGTCAAAACGTGAGCATTCAGAATTATTGAGAAACATGGCATGTGTCTGCTACATTACTTATTCGCATCCCACTGAAGGCGAAGTGCTTAAAGATTGTATTCATTTCAACAAAAACCAACGGAATCACATCTTACGAAGCAAGAATACACAATAGGAAGGCACTGGTGTGTGAGCAGTGGCGAGAACACAAGTGACTAGCTATAAACTCTTGAAGTCGGAGCTAGGAACCACGTGGTTCCGAAAACCAGTAAAAATATAAAATTCAATTTCCGAAAAATAAAGAAAAATAGCTACGGCATGGAACCCTTAGAAATGAGTGGAATATCATGAGGAAGTAACGAAATACAGTTAGACGTGATTGGAAAGGTTTTACACGGATGGACGAAGTTCAGTCTTCAAAAATCAGAAAAGTGGGATAAATTCAAACTCGGGGTAAATCAACTAAGAAATACGGCATGCAGCCCCTAGAAATACGTGGTATTTCACAAGCAAGCTAATAAATGGGGTCGCACAAGGCTAGAAGAGAATTTACTGGGGGGGGGGGCTGAATACAAAGTACAAGTTTGGAAACGAAACAACAATTTTAAAAATAGATGGAGAGGAGATCTCGAGGTACTAATGGAAATCAGAAAGATACATGCATACATTCTTGCCTGAAGGGCATAGAAACAGGCACAAGGGTAGCTGAAGGCTTTTTTCTAAGAACACACCACGTGGAGTTACATATCACTTGTGGAAGGAGGAAACAGAAAAGAATATTTAACATGCACTACACAGTATAAAAATATTCCTGCATATTATTCGCGTTCAACAAAGCTAGAAAGAAATTAAACAGAGTTCATACACCGCCAGCTAGTCTCACATAGGTTACCGATTCCCAGCCGTTATCAAACCGAATTATTAGCATATTCACCGCATTTACCTATGCGAAATCACCGAAATGACATTGAATACATTTCCTTACCTGATCGAAAAACTTATCCCGTAAAATGAACCTAAGATCTGAAGTCTAACAAGCGAGACAACGAATCGCTACCATCTCAAGGGAGGAAAGAATATCCAGAACGTCTTACCAGGTCGAAGCGCAACCACAGAATGTCCTATCGGCCCCTGAGACCCTGGCCACCAGGCCGGAAATCCACCGGAAATCGGCAAAACCTAGTAAAAGCCGAGATGGCGGGGAGAGCTGAAACTCGCACATCTTGCCGAGGCTCGCTAACTGGGCATTGCCAACCTAACTTGAAACCAAAGGGTGGAGAAACCTCTTTGGTAGCATCAAAAGCAGAGGTTGGTAACAACTACCTATCGATACGAAGCCAGAGAAATACTAGTACCGAGCAGCCAGCAGCCGACGACGAAAATTCTCATACATACACACAGACTCCCATGATAGAAGATTCTCATACATGCACATACAGAATAAAGCAAGTACACATTCTCACAGGGACAGTGGCATCACGGAGAAACCGTTCATATTGCAACATTCATAGACACAATGATAAATTATTAGCATAATAAAATCCCAACAATATCACAGAAACTAACATTTAAAAACGTAGACTCAATGATAAATTATTAGCATAATAAAATCCCAGCAATATTACCGAAACTAACATTTAAAAACATGAAATGAAAAGATATTCCTCATGCCTCCGAACGAGAGGGGTTCTCGTTTAGCAAAAGGTCCGTCTAGTGAGCTTAGACAATTTACAAAGTTAAAAACCTAGGGAAGACGGCAGTCAGCCGTCTCCTGCTACAGTTCAATCATGGATCACTAGTCAGTGGTCACGTCCATCGCAAGACAAATCCCCTGGTAATGAGTAAGTTTCCGCTGTTTGATGTAACATTCCGCAGTGTCAAGTCTGGGAGCGCGTCGCGCTTGCTACTTGCTCCTAAACCACTGGATCCCCGTCTTGGCCTGACCGCGCCACCCGCAGGGGTGGGCGTGGGCAGAGGCGTTCTGCGGCCGCCGGCCACACTGCCGGCTTGCGGTCTGCCTCGTTAGCGGCGCGGCACCGCCACTGGACACCCCTCCAGGAGCCGCTCAAAGCAGCAGGCGGCGGCCAAAGGACTGGCCGGTCAGCTGCGAGAGGCCACAACCCCTCTAAACTCTGCGACTCACCACCAAGGGTCAGGGCTGCCCAACAACTTTCTGTTTAAGATAGAACAAGCAAACGAAGTTAGTAGAGAGTCCTGCGGCTGTAATACCTTAGCAAAATATCGAGAATCCCAAAAATTCTGGTCCTACAAATTCGGAAAAAAGTACGATGGTTCTCAAAAAATTAAGGTCTCAAAGCCCTGGGGTCGTAGCAGGAGGGAGGAAGGAAGCTCTGAGTTTTACGTCCCGTCGACAACGTGGTCTTTAGAGCTTGCGCTCGGATCCTTGGGTAAGGATGTGGGAGGAAATCGGCCGTGCCCTTTCAAAGGAACCATCCCGGCATTTGCCCGCAGTGATTTAGGGAAATCACGGAAAACCTAAATCTGGATGGCCGGAGGTGGATTTGAAACACTATCCTTCCGAATGCGATCCAGTGTCTTACCACTGCGCCACCTCGCCCGTCTGGGGTCGTAGTGAAACTGTTTTTGTGAATGTTTGGCATACTAATTCTTCGTTGCCACCCTCCACTCTCTACAGACACCACTGCAAGTCCGTTGGGGCTCTCAGTATTTGCTTGGCAGCAAGTTGTAATAGAGCTCCCGTTAGCACATACCGCCAGGTGCGAAATACGTGCAGTCATTCGTTCCTTGAGTGCAAAAGGGGTTCAATCAATTGAAATTCATCGACAGCTGAAGGATGTCAAAAATGCCCGGAAGTGGTATAGAGAGTTTGCAGATGGTCGCACGGAAATTAATGACAATGAAAGAAGTGGGAGACCGTCAATTCCCGACGAAACAATCGCAAAGGTTGAAGAAATCGTTCTTCAAAAAACTCAGACATGCCATTTACAACCGAAGAAGAGGAATGTTTAGAACATCTGCCTTCTTCACGATATCGCTCGCCCCAACAGTCCGTCAAATTGTGGATCTGTTGCATCATCACCGACCCACCATATAGTCCGGGCTTAGCTCTCAGTGACTACCGCTGGTTTCCCAAGTTGAAAGAACACGGCTGGAAGGCGGTTTAATAACGACAACGAGCTGAAAGATCATATCCAATGCTACTTCAAGACCATGGCGGTGGGCTGGCATAACACGGTCGTACAAAATCTGCCACAGCTTTTACAAAAATGCATCGATCGAAATGGAAATTATGTGAAAAAAATAAACAAATATTCAAGATTATGAAATATTTACTATTTATTGTTACTAGACCTTTCTTTAAATTTAAAAAAAAATGGAGACCTTACTTTTGGGATTACCCTCGTACACCATGAAGGACGACACTAGAACTTTCTTTAAATTAAAAAAAAAAAAAAATAAATTAAAAAAAATGGAGACCTTACTTTTGGGATTACCCTCGTACACCATGAAGGACGACTTGGATTATTAGCCGTTGTCGTCAGTGTCAGTGAAGAGAATGTGGAGCGCGTACTAGGGACATTCATAAGGAGTCCAAAGAAACCGGTACGCCGTGTAACCAGTGAACTGGAAATGGCTCCAATGACAGTGTGGAAGGTCCTGCTACAGAATCTGTCTATGAAAACAATCAAATTGGAGTTAGTGCAGAAACTCAATGACGACGAAGTAGACAAGCGTATTGAGTTTGCTCGCACTAGCAACAATGGGTGAGCAGAAAGTCCAGGAACACTTTCAATTATTTATTACAAAAGAATAAAACGTTGAGCAGATATCATACGTATGTCATTTTGAAGAGAAACCCTGATAGGGTTTTCTTCTTCTTTATCCATGTATACTGTGTAAATGGTCAGTGCCCATTATTTCAGAGACACACAGGCGCATCAAGTACGAGCATATCGAGAAAGGGCGCCAATTGCGCCATCTGTTGGCAGAGTGAGGTGTTGTGTTGAGTGGTGTTATGGCGGGTGTGCTTGAAGTGAAATAATTTGCAAGATAATATGACGGCTGTCGTGTACTCCCCAAATCTTTGTGGGTTAACATCTCACCCTCCCTCCCCGGCGAATTATCGATTACCGCAAACGTTGAAAGATGTATGTACAAATTCATTACTATTGTTTCGCCTGTCTTGTATCGATATTTGTATGTAAAATGTTATATGAAATTCTTTGAGTAACTTAACTACATCTATGGTTTACTCTGCTGTGTAACATCTCTGTATGTGAGTAGTAGCTGAACAGAAACGAGAGTCGGTGTGTAGCTCTGGTATTGAAGGGACCTTCTTTGGTTGCCTGCTGAGGCAGCAAGTTTTGTACGAGCTAAGAGAATAATTTCGTAATCTGATTTTCACAGACATAGTTCTGTCTTTATATGATTTTGTATCATTCATATATGTATCAGTCTGAGAAGATTTTTGTAGTTCTCCAATCATAAGGTAATATAATCATCATTGCTAATAATAATTGAGAATGTTAATCTCCTTTACCTGTTTCACTTTCGTAGAAAGCTAACCCTCTTCGTTTCATTGAAAATTTTGACTCTTAAAATCAAAGCATAGTATTGACTAAGTTCAATTTGATTAACAGATTTCGTTATTGGTGTGACGTTTAATGATAATACTGACTGTTGTGCAATACTACACAGGTGAACAAGATACTAAGTTTCTGCAATCAGTCAGTTAGCCGGATAAATTCTTGCAGTGGCATTATTAGAAAGTGGTTTGTGTTTCTTCATATTTCTCTCGCAGTCAAATTTGTAGTGTAGTTAGTGAGCCTTTTGCAGACTACGTATTGTTCTTGCTGTGTTCAAAATATTCGTTCGCTTTCAATCAGTTTAAACCCACTGTTTCCTAACTTAACTGTGCAGGTATTAATATTACGGCCATAACCAAATAGAATTATAGTGTTAATGAATAATAAATGTATTCAGCTAATCTGTAATCAGCTTGATTGAAAAGTTAGTTATTGTGAGTGTTAACTTCCAGCTGATGACAATTATTAGTGCTGATTTAACATCAGATCAGTTTTGAATGAGTAGCTTTAAAGCAGACCTCCTTTAGCTTGCTCACAGTTGCCAAATCAGAGTCGCGACCCTGTTTTTCCTATCAATAGAACAGCCTTAACTTTATTCAACGAATCAACTTACCAGTTTTAACCGGTTATTGTGACCAGTGTTCCAGAGAATGAAGAATACGGTTTTCGCGTCAGCCACACCGGTATTGTTGACAGAATATTACTGAAGTGCATGGTGTCAGAAATGTGTGATTGTAACCTGATATTTTGCCATTTAAACTGTGATTACCTGTTTAGAACTGTTAGACGAAGGCCGTGACTCTTTCATTTATTTGTGAGTTATTAGAAATATAGCAGTTCCACTAATGAAACTTGCAGTTGATTCAGTTTAGAACTTAGCCTATGACGTATTTAAATGTTGTTGGATTACCGATTGAAACAACTCCTGCACTTACAGTCGACGATCAGCAGCCTTATGTATAGGTACGATCAACATAACAATTAATAGCTGCTTATAATGAAAAGCAATCACAGCGGGATTGTTTCAACCACCAAAGCGAAATTTGGTAATTTGCCAAAAGTCAGAGCTAGTCACAAACATGGCTGATTCAGGTGCTATACTAGCTACGGAGCGGCCCCTGTCGAAAGGCAACACTCATAGCCCAGTGGTGTACCGGAAAACGCACTCAACAGGCTGCAACAAGAATATCTAATGACAGTGTTCTCGGCGAAGTCGAATGGCCCGTACATGACAGGACACAAAAAAATATTTACCTCTGGTGAATCACGCTCAAATTAAATGCATTCGTTTGGAGGCTTTGTACCCCCAGATCCGACAGTTATATCTGTTCTCTTTCCCGTTAGTGTGGAGTGTGGCTTCGACGCTAAAAATTAAGCGATCAACAATGCCATCCCTATCCTCATTCACTTGTTGCAACTGCGAGGAAAACTCAAAACGCTTGTCTACGTCGCCGTTATTGAGCTTCTGTACTAGCTCCAATTCGATTATTTCCATATACGGCTTCTGAGGAAGGACTTTCCTCGCTGCCATTGGGCATTTCGAGTTCATTGGATACACGACTCACAGATTCCTTTGGATTCGTTATGTATGTCTCTCGTACGCGTTCCACATTTACTCACACTGGGACGTCAGCTTCTCTTTCCGGGCCACAAGCAACCCGTCGTAACGAATTCGTTGTGCCAGTGGTAAATGGTCCTCCTTCTTGGTGGTTTCTTACCGTACTTGTTTCTGGACATCCGTTGAACAGCTGTAGCACTCTTGTTTTTGTCGAACTCCAACTCACAGAAAGCTGGCTCCGCACCTGAACTCGCCATGTTTGCGACTAGCGCTATCGGCAAATTACCAAACTACGCTGTAGCGGTACACATGAACAATAACCAAGATAATAAACTTTCAGGGCTTCAAATGAAAATGACATGTGTACAACATCTGTAAAATGTTTTGTTCTTGTGCAATAAATGATGGGCTTATTGAGGTTCTGGATACGTCAATATCATACAGACAACATACAGACAACCAACAACTGAAGTATTTTATGCTCTGACTGGAGAAATTTTTAATTGATAAAGAATGAAATTTTTTACTGCTCAGAATCATTCCTGGTTTACATATTCAATCAAGAACAGTGGTTCGTAAATGACTGAAAAGTCGAAATTGTCACCACTTTAAAAATAAAAAGAAATTCACTTTGCGGTCTATGCTATTTATATCAATTTTAAATAAATTGTTTATAATTTAATGAATTTTAACTAATTGTAAGACCGCCCATCTCCATTCTGACAATGTCAGATTTTACAATAAATGAAACTGTTCCCGGAATTTTTGTACACCCTGCGTTTTATATCAAGTTAGTCCAAGTAGCTGCAATTACTGTTTTATGTTTCATGTATTTTGATACACTCTTAGCCATTAAAATTACTACATCACGAAGATTATGTGCTACAGACACGAAATTTAACCGACAGGAAGAAGATGCTGTGATAAGCAAATGATTAGCTTTTCAGAGCATTCACACCAGATTGGCGCCGGTGGCGACACCTACATCGTGCTGACATGAGGAAAGTTTCCAACCGATTTTTCATACACAAACAGCATACACAAACGGCGTTGCCTGGTGAAACGTTATTGTGATGCCTCGTGTAAGGACGAGAAATGCGTTCTACCACGTTCCCGACTTTGACAAAGGTCTGATTTTAGCCTATCGCTAAGGATGAGAAATGCGTACTACCACGTTTCCGACTTTATAAAGGCCGCATTGTAGCCTATCGCGACTGCGGTTTATCGTATCGCGACATTGCAGCTCGCGTTGGTCGCGCTCCAATGACTGTTAGCAGAATATGCAATCGGCGGGTTTAGGAGGGCAATACGGAACGCCGTGCTGGAACCCAACGGCCTCGTATCACTAGCAGTCGAGATGACGGGCATCTTATCCGCAAGGCTATAACGGATTGTGCATCCATGTCTCGATCCCTGAGTCAACAGATGGGGACGTTTGCAAGACAACAACCATCTGCACGAACAGTTCGACGTTTGCAGCAGCATGGACTATCAGCTCGGAGACCATGACTGCGGTTACCCTTGACGCTGCATCACAGACAGGAGATCCTGCGATGGTGCACGCATCGACGAACCTGGGTGCACGAATGGCAAAACGTCATTTTCCTGGCTCACCATCAGGATGGTGGCATCCGTTCAAAAATGTTTAAATGTTTGTTAAGCTTATGGGACTTAACTACGGGGTCATCAGTCCCTAAACCTGCAAACTACTTATCTACTACCTTATACTAAGAACGGCACAAATATCCATGCCCGAGGGCGGATTCTAACCCCCGACGGCAGTGGCCGTGCAGACCGTGACTGGAGCGCCTCAGTCCTCTCGGCCACCGCGGCCGGCGTCGCATCCGTGTTTGGCGATGAACGCACATTGGAAGCATGTATTCTTCATCGCCATACTGGCGTATCATCCGGCGTGATGGTGTGGGATGCCATTGGTTACACGCCTCGGTCACCTCTTGTTCGCATCGACGGCGCTTTCTCCAGATCTCTCACCAATTGAAAACGTATGGTCAATGGTGGCCGTCACAATACGTCAGTCACTATTCTTGATGAACTGCGTTATCGTGTTGAATCTGCATGGGATCTGTACCTGTACACGTCATCCAAGCTCTGTTTGACTCAATGGCCAGGCGTGTCAAGGCCGTTATGACTGATTTCTCAGGATCTATACACCCAAAATGCTTGAAAATGTAATCACATGTTAGTTCTAGAATAATATATTTGTCCAATGAATATCTGTTTATCATCTGCATTTCTTATTGGTGTAGCAATTTTAATGGCGAGAAGTGTATTTTTCACAGCAATGCCTGCTACTCGTCCAGCGACAAGTAACGTAGTGGCATAGCAGTCAGCAGCCACAGTGAAACCTGTATGTACCATTTACTAGGGAATGTTTAAAGCCATTAGGCTCAGTGTGATGCAAACGTATGAAGCAAACAGGTAGCATCACAATCCGACAGACTCGCTTACAACCAACTGAGCGACGTGGGTGTAACTCTTGCCTTCCGCGTCACAGGACGGTCATTTCGGAGAAGTGCCACACAAATCGGGCAAGCTGGATTGTTTGTGCAACGATAATCGTTGCAATGGTTACGTGAACATTTGCAAGAAACCCAAAAAGTCCGTAAAGATCGCCGTAGAGTGTGTGTAGCAGTGGTTGATGGTCCAGCAACCACAGAAGAGCGTTTGTGAGCTCAGAAGTGTAAACGCGAAAGTCTTCCACTAGCGTCACAGCATCGACGTATACGCCTCGAATGGTGCCATCAGAAGATCACGTGGAAGATAGCTTGGCGTGTCGTCGTATTCAGCAACGGCAGCAGGTTGTACTGCACATAGTTGATGGTATTTTACGCGTACGAGATTGACTTGGCGGACACTGTGTCGTAGAGAGCTTTCGTCCAAGATACAAATTCAACTCAAACGTTTGTAAACCTTTTGAACCAATCTGCGATGGTCTCTAGACTTACAAACTACTTAAATTTACACTAAGGGCAACACGCACACACACACACACACACACACACACACACACACACACACACACACGCACGCACGCACGCCTGAGGGAGGAATCGAACCTCCGACGGCGAGCTACCACACACTCCGCAGCAAGCCGCCTTAGACCGCTCAGTCGCTCACCGCGGCCCCAAGACACTGGCCTTACTCCATGTCTGGGGTGCGATGAGCTACAACTCTCTTTCGGCTTATATGTTTTTTGAAGAAACAATAGCGGGAACTCGGGGACCGCAGAATTATGTAAGGCCCCTTCTCTTGCAATTCTTGCAACATGAAGTAGATGTCTTGTTCCAAAAGATTAAGCTCACCTATGTACATTGTATGACACACGACATGCTTTGCAAGACAACTAACTCATCCCTTGTCGATAGCACTCATCAGATGTGAGTAATGAGTTTTTTCACAAGAAAGCTACTTGCTGAAACAGTGTTAGCTATGTGCCTACAGAACGACTCTGCTGCCGCCAAATTAAATTTCGCGAAAAGATCACAGTGATTAAGGCATATAGTCATTCGTTTTTCTCCAGCTCTATCTGAGAGTGGTACAGGACAAAAAAGACTTCTAGTGGTAGGAGATACTCTTTGCCACCTACCGCATAATGAATTTCAGAATTTGCATGGAGATGTAGATGAATACCATACTGACACACGGAGCGTAAGGGCGACGTAGTTGATATGCTGTCGTAGTTCCTGTAGAAGTCTCGTCAGGGTGATTATAGTATTATCTGTGCGACGCAACATCTCATTTTCTGCACGTCCACTTCTGTTACCTCCTTCGTCACTGTCGCTACCTCAGCCAGATTCCGGCGTCAGAGGGAAGTGGGTTTTTGTTACTCCCGAAAAAGACGAGCTGGATTTTCCCCGATCCTCTTAAATGGGTGGCGGACGGAGCACGCGAAGCCATCTAGTAATTTCCCCACGATGCTCGGTAATTTCCATCGCTTTAGAGGAATACTAAATATCCCGGAAAGTTTTAACACCTTACAGAGGTACTTTATGTAGGAGCAGGAAATGCCAAATGTCAATCTCTACATTCTACGCAACATTATTTCTGGCTTAAATGTGACTTTTTTGGTACTCATTAGTCCTTGGTGAAGAAAGTCCGCAGTTGCATGATGCTAGGGTTACATGACCTTTTACATAAAAATGGAATAGAGATATACAATAACAACATCTTTATTGCTCATGAAAACAGAAATTGACAACTTTCGTGACAGTAACATAGACATTTTGAATCTGAATTCCATGTCGCAGCACACACCAGAACACGTCCTCATACACTAACGTTTGTCTGCATAGCATAATATCCACTAGATCATGAAGAGACTGTTGATCCAAACTGTTCCACTCCCTAACAGTGATCAGAATCATTCACGAAGAAACTGTTCCAACTGGCGTGCAGAAGTATTAGACAGTACAGTCAACAGAGCGTTCGCAATTTCGACGCTAGTACTGCATGTACGCTCCTTTTCCTGCCTTTCCCAGGGAGAGGATCTTAGAGGTGCCGAATGTAGCGTTGCGTAATTGTCTGTCATGGAATTTCCAACTCGTGCCTTATTTGAACCACATTTCGTTCCGGTCGTGCAGACCACGCAAGATGACGTTTTATCCGTGGTCTGGGGATCGTGCTGCCAAGGGTACTTGACGTACACCGACAAGAGCATGTTGGTTGGTACGGGATGCATGTGGACGTGCATTGTCCTGTAGTAAAAGCATATCGCCTTGTCAGTGAATGAACGTTAGGTAGAGGGTTGGTAGATGCTTTGGATGTGGCGTGCACTGTTCAATGTTCCCTCGACGATCACGAGAGGAGAACGGCCAGTATAGCATCCGGCTTCCCACACTATATAAACATCAAGTCTAAAATAAGGGGATAAAAAAGTTCTGAAGCTTACTATCCTTCATCTTACCCTGCTTTCCCCTAATTTGGTACCTTTGTGAAATTTATATTTATGCGTGTGAAGTATATTTGATAGCAATAAATGTCAATCTTACCAGTTTAAATTGCATTTGTATATTCCAGAGTGTCCAGTCATTGTTGAGAGGAAAGTGTGTTATAGGTGAAGACATTACAACTTTTAGTTGTAAGCTCTCTACAACGTCTTAAGTGTAAGCGCAGGTAGGCAGCTTGCAAGCCTGTCTTGCTAGTGTTCAAGCACCAACAAGGCGATATGATTTTCTTACAGGACAATACGCGTCACACGTATCCCGTACCACACAACGTACTCTCCAAAGCGTACGTCAGCTGCCTTGGCCAGTACCATCCCTAGATCTGTCCCACATTAAGCATGTTCGGGACCCAATAAAATATAGTTAAGTGGCATATTACGCCTGTGGAGAGCGATCGAAAATTTATATAAAGCATACTTACTTCAGCCAAGATCGCTAGTTTATTTTTATTTACTTTTTTTAACCGGTTTCGATTATTTATGTCATCATCTTCATAATTTTTTTTCATTTTTTTAACACAATGTTCTTCTATTTTCACTTTACGTGAGTCATAAAGTGAAAATAGCAGAACAGTGTATATTTCTTTCTGAAGATGATGACATAGCTCGTCGAAACCGGCAAAAAAAAAAAAAAAAAAAAAAAAAAAAAAAAAAAAAAAAAAAAGCCAGTAAAATAAACTAGCGATCTGTGCATTATACTAATAAAATATCTTGTGTGGTCTGGACAACCGGCACGAAATCTGGTACAACTGAAGCAGTGTAACATTACTTTTGTGTTGTTGCCTGTACGCATTAATGTCAAAAGCTGCGATTAAAAGGTTAAGGATTTTTGTTAAGATTTCGATCATAAAAGATCAAATAAAATCTGATTAAATACTTTAGAGAAGGGTAGATGAAATACACGAAAAGACTAAATAGAATGAAATGGCGGAATACAGACTGGGGTTGAGGCAACACACAAAAATAACGTTAAAGGGAAAACTTACGGAAAGTACCCACTGTAGCTTCTTTCTGGAAATGTTTAGCACAGCAGCTGAAACTATTAAGGTGTTGAATGGTTTAGATAAACTTTATGACAGTTTCCGCAGTAAAATAATGTTCATACTGTTCGCCTCGTAAGTCATTGTCGAAGGACCGTGTACTAAAATATGATAAGGCAAATAACAAACATAAAAAATCTTCGCGAAACTGTTAATACGAATGCAAGTTCTAAAAGGGAAAAAAAGGTAATGATTTAAAGTAAATGACTGGGATTTAATAGAGGCATTACACGAAGCGAAAGTGATAGCGTCTGAACATCATGTTACGACGGAATATCGAGGAGCTGAAAATCTCAAAGAAAATGAATAATTAAGAAAGGACGGGACATTATTAAATGAAAACGGGGTGCAGACATTGCTCTTAACAAAGGTGGGTATATTTTAAAGTAAAATTTAACAGCACTCATACTTACATCACAAAGCAGTCTGCGTACATGTCCACACTTAATAGCCTGAAACAAGAATAAATAAAGAGAATTTCTGAATGGCAATTCCTTCTACACATTAGATGAATTTCTAGTTTATAGTTAGTACTTTAGGGGAAAAAATTAAAAAATAATAATAATAAAAAATAAAAATATATAAAATAAAATATTCAAATATTGAGTGTCATGTAATATTATGTATTGACACATTTCATTTAACTGACACGTTCCACATCATTACGAAGTGTCGTATTCATGATCTATGGAACAAGTATTAATCTAATCTAATCTGACCGCGGTTCCGTCCTCTCGACACACTGGAAGAAACGAAAGACGAGCGAAAAAAACCTTTTCACAGATAAAATATTACGAGAAGGAGGGAAACACGGTGACAAGCGTCGCTAATCGATAAAAAAATATATTAATTTAAATTACTTATCGTTACGGCACCATATGGAATTTTCATGGCAGGTCATTCTTCCAAGACTACATTCGTCACCTATACGATCTTCTACATGGCAGAATTGAACCTGGCATTGCTGCAAAAGGAGGATATGCACGGTACTAGCGTCTACACAGCGCACGCTCTGGTGACTGTACTCAGGTGCTTATTGCTCTTTCTATGTGATCGTACGTTGTATACATACTCAATAGTGTGTCAGTAAAAGTTTCCTCTGATAGGTCGACTAATTCAGGTTGTTTTTTTTTTTTTTCAGAAGTGCTAGTTTCCACTCCTTATGAATGGATACCTTTTATGTCAGGCAGTTTTTATTGTGAATTCTGTACAGGACGAGGAAACCGGTTTGTTTCTTTAATTTTGGAGACATTCATGTAAACAACTACAGTACTAAGTCAATCTAATCTACATATATACTCTGCAGATCACATCCAAGTGCCTGGCAGAGGGTTCATTAACCACTTTCATAAACTGTGTCTACCGTTCCATTCTCTAATAGCGCGCGGGAAGAAAGAACACCTAAATCGTTTCGTTTTCGATCTGGTTTCTCTTATTTTATTGGGATGGTCATACGTCCCTATGTTGGTGGGTGCTAGCAAAATATTTTCACATTCAGAAGTAAATGTCGGTGATTGAAATTTCGCAAATAGATCTCGCCGCAATGAGTAACGTCGTTCTTTTAATGATTTCCTCCTCAAATCGTGCAACATTTCCGTGACGCTTTCCTCCCTGTAACGTGATAAAGCAAAACGACCTGCCCTTCTCTGAACGTTCTCAATGTCTTCCGTCAGTCCCACCTGGTGAGAATGCCACATGGGCAACAGTACTCCAGGAGAGGACGCACAAGTGTGATGTAGGCAGTCTGTTTGATGGAGCTGTTGCATCTTCGAAGCATTCTGCTAATGAAACGTAACCTTTGGTTCGCCTTCCTCACAACATTTTCTATGAGTTCTCTCCAGTATACGTTGTTCCTAATTGTAACTCCTAGATAATTGGTAGTATTTACGACCTGATTTATCGTGTAATTGAAGTTCAGTGGATTCCTTTTAGTGGGCTTGTGTATTACTTCACACTTTTCATTATTTTCCCATCGGGTATAAATTTTGTCTAAATCGGTTTGCAGTTACTATTGATCCTGTGTTGACTTCACTAACCGATAAACGACAGCATCATCCACGAACAGTCTAAGGGAGCTATTCAGATTGTCTCCTAAATCGTTTATAAACACAAGGAAGAGTAGGGGACCTTTAAGCGTTCCCTAGGGAACGCCAGTTCTCACTTCTGTTTTACGTGATGACTTACCGCCAATTACTACGTTGCCGAAAAGCATCATTACCAAATTAGGTTGTATATCATCGTCTTGCGCGAGACATATGGATCCGTAGAAAACTTTTTCTAGTTTTATCAATGCCGTGGCGGAGAGACCGAGCGCATTGAGGCGGAATGCTACGATGCGTTCCCTGTCGGGGGTTCGAATTCCCCCTCGGGCATGGATGTTTCTGCCGTCTTTAGTATAAGCTAGTTCATAATTAGTTTGTTTAGGGACTGATGGCTCCGCAGTAAGTCCCTTAATCTCTACAAACATTGGAACATTTTTTTTAACTTTTTTCATTAAATAAAATGAAGGAATTACTCCTGCGATTGACGAGACCAGTAGGACCTCTCGTGGCCACTTCGGGTGCCCCTCAGAGTATTACTGTGTTACGTATTCAAACAATTTGACGATGAAGGTGGAATTTTTCTGTGTGAACCGAGTTCGAAAAAATACATTAAAAGAATTCCTGTTCCTTGCATTTCTATTGATAAGTTCCATCGATGACGAACTTCCCGTCCGGTGCTGAGTTGTTAGTCCTCACTGCCCCGGCGTTCAGTGACACCGATAGCTCCAGTATATTCTGTCCACCGGCAAATAATTCACGGGGCCCCGCCGCCAGCAGCGCTTCGCGGTGTGCTGTGCCTGCTTTATGGAACGCCTCGTTTATCGACGGGCCACCGTTCACTGTGTCGGCGGTGGTGACGTAATCGGCATTAATGACGTAGCGACGCTGTCGTCGCCGGTAACTGATGTCTGCTTTACGTGTCCGCTGTCGCCAGGAACTGGACGATGCAGGCTCAGGCGCCTGCTTTGTTTGGAAACAATGTCACATGTTTTCCTTAATTACTAGTACAATGCACTAACTGATTTCCGTCTCTTATAGTTTTTCTAAACCGAATTTACCGGATTAACGTACTGACATGTACAAAATCTTTAGAGACGAAACACAAGCTCATGTTTTGGGAAGGGCCAAACCATGGTATCATCAAATATCGAATAAGCCATTAAGTCGTTTTTTTTTTAGTGATAATCCATCACAGTGATATTGATGCCGAGTATTTTGTCTCCCGAAAGGCGTTCGATACGGTTCCGCAGTGGCGTGTAACGAACAAAGTACGAGCGTGTGGAATATCAGAATAACTGTGTGATACAATTGATGAGTATCTAGCAAAGATAATACAGAATGTTGTTCTCAAAGGAAATTCGTGTCCTGATTAATTTCAGCCGAACAGGGATATCAAAGGACCAACACTTCTCATAACGTACAGGGTGATTAAACGTCTGTGACTTTATAAATTACAATGATACATATCAGCCGCGGCGGAGCGGCCGAGCGCATTGAGGCGCTATGCTACGATGCGCGAAGCCGTTCCCCGTCGGGGGGGGGGGGGGGGGGGGGTTCGAATCAAGTGTTCAAATGTTTGTTAAGCTTAAGGGACTTAACTTCGGGGTCATCAGTCACTAAACTTACAAACTACTTATGAACTACGTTATACTAAAGACGACACAAACAACCATGCCCGAAGGGGATTCGAACCCCCGACCGTAGCGGCCGTGCAGATTGTGACCGGCACGCCGCAGACCTCTCGACCACTGCGGCTGGCAGGGTACGAACCCCCCCCCCCCCCTTTGGGGGACTAATGACCCCATAGTTACTTCCCTGAAGCTCTACAACCGTTTGAACATTTTGGTACATATCAGTGCCGCGACAGGCTTTCGATGTCAGAAATCCCATCCCCCTCAGCGGTCACACATTATAATATCCGCGAGCATTTGCGGAATAGAAGTTTGGGTGGAGCCGAGAAGCGAGCTCGGATGTACCAGAGATTAACGCGACTATTAGCGATAAGTGGTTTATTTAGCTTCGCGATCCGGCCAGCAAAATTTTCAAGTGTCGGAGACTGATAGTCAGTCCTAGTACGAGCAGCAGCGGTCTGAATATTTCGCAAAATTTTTGATACTTATGCGGATCTTTAGTACTGCTGCAGATCACCGCCATTATCCTTTCCAGTACAACACAATACAAAAATTTAGAAATCCGACTTGGCACATCGGGCGTACAAAAAGGATCGGTAATGTCATAGATAACGTGCAATATCAACCTTATACCTTATTCCAAAGATCAGTCCACTTCAAAGTTACAGATTTGTTAAGCTTGTTATAGGTATCTTATTAAAATAGTACCTGTTGGCTTTGTACAAATCTTTTTACAAACTCTGTAGACCCCTCTCTATCTATCGAGCCCTACACTGCATGCACTTCAGTAACTTTAATGTAGTTTGCATCATCTGAGAATAACAGCTTACGCTAAAGTGATTGCATCACTGTCTACCTCTGCTCGATTAGATTAGACTAATTCTTGTTCCATAGATCACAAAAATGACTTTTCCCAATGATGTGGAACATGTCAGTTTAATAAAAGGTGCCTATACATGACACTCAATATTTTAAGGATTTTTTATGCATTTAATTTTTTATATATATTTTAGGTATCTTTTTAGCGAAAATACTTTTATCTGAAAGTTCACGTAAAGTGAAGAAGGAATTAGTTGCTGGTAGAATTTCCGGGTAATAAGGCCGTGGTCCACAAAACTTTTCAGTTTCACCTAACGTTTCGTCCAAAGCTGCGCCGGACATCCTCAGAGGTCTTCTTACTTGCGTTGATTCTTGCCGACTACCTTAGATGTCCGTCGCAGCTCTGGACGAAACGTTAGGTGAAACTGAAAAGTTTTATGGACCACGGCTTTATAACCCGGAAGTTTTACCAGCAACTACGACATCCGGTCGTGAAAGCCTTCATTGCTTGAGTAGAAGGAATTGCATTTCAGAAATTCTTTTAAATACTGGTTGACAATCTTTCAGACTGTTGAAGCTACTTGGTATGTGGCCAAAGACTTTTGTGACAGCATAATTCACCCCTTTCTATGGCAAACATTTTATCTCTAATAGTAAATATCACTCTTTCTCCTAGTGTTGTAACTATGCACACTGCTATTACTTTTGAATTGGGTCGTATTGTTAATAACAAATTATAATAACAATATATGTATTGTGAGGCTACCGTGAAGATCCCTAGATCCTTAAATAAATGTCTGCGGAATGCTCTTGGGTGGGCTCCAGCAATTATTCTGATTAAACGCTTTTGTGCATTAAATACATTTTTACTCAATGTTGAATTGCCCCAGATTGTGATCCCATACGAAAGCAGTGAATGAAAATGGGCATAATAAGCTAATTTACTATGATGTATATCACCAAACCTTTAAATGATGCCGCGTTGGAGTAGTTGAGCGGTCTAAGGCACCTCTCTGCGGAGCGCGCAGTTGCTCGCCGTCGGAGGTTTGAGTCCTCCCTGGGGCATGGGTGAGTGTGTTTGTCCTTAGGTTAGTTTACCTTAGTTTAAGTGGTTTGTGAGCTACGGAATAATGACCACGCAGTTTGGTCCGATATATTTACAAACATTTTTTTTTCTTTAAATGATCTCGACAGCAGTGGTTGAACTCAAAAGTTTCAGCAGATCTTCGATGTGTTTCTTCCAATTCCATACCTCATGAATGGAAACACCAAAAAATTTTGAACTACCTTAGTTACAGATTTTTGTTTAAAGTCTATATTTATAATGGTGTCATGCTGTTTACAGTACGAAACTGTATATAACGGGTTTTATCAAAGTTTAATGAGAGTCCATTTGTAGAGAACCACTTAAACATTTTCTGAAAGACATTATTTACAATCTCTTCTGTTAATTTCTGTTTGTCAAGCGTGATAACTATAGTTACGTCATCACCTAAAACAAATAGCGTAGCATCTACATGAATATAGAATGACAGGTCATTAATGTATAATATGAACAGCAAAGGACCAAAGACTGAACCTTGTGGGACCCCATTTTTTTATAGTTACGCAGTTAGAGGAATTACCTGCTTCTTGCATATTATGTGAGAAACAGCTAACTCCTTTAACCAAAATACAGCATCAAAAAAGATGGAAAGTGTCAAAGCCAAATTTATTTCGGACCTATCACGTGATATAAATACCATATGTTTTAAAATACAGCACCATGCGCACAGTACCCAGATTTGTGCTATTACTTGCTACAAACTCTGATACGCGAACTGGATAGACCCAGAGAGGCCTTGGGTATCTTTTACAGGTCCATCAGTCAATGCTGCTTGCACATATTGCCGAAGTAGATATGGTGGAGGGCTGGTAGTATAATCCGGATCAGTCTTTCTGCAGTTATAGAGCAGACGTTTACGATTGACGAGAGATCGCGAGAAGAGGAAAGCCAAACCAAGAATGGAGTTCGGTGCACGATGAAGAAGTCCTGAATATTGCGTGCTATGTGTTGACACCAATGATTCTTTTGAAATGTAGCCGTAGGTAAGCTCTGAAGGTATGGCAAGGCCACAGGATCCAACACTTCACAAATATAACGCTCGTTAATTACTGTACCGCCACCTACATCTACTTTAAGGAGAGCCTTAGGTGGTCAAATAAATTAAAAAATACGATTTTTTTGCTATCAACAATTAATTGGAACATTGCTCCTTAATGCAAACTTTGAATTATTGTTCTTCTCGTCCTAGAAGTGGAGTTATTACCACTTTCTCCCGCGCCTGCACAGGAAGTTGGCGGGGCCGCTGAAAGCATCTAACACCGTCTCATGACTCCTGGTGTAAACGTAATGCCAAAAAGGACTGTGATCACAATTATGGGTTGCCAGCAGCTGTGATAAAACCAATAAAAGCAATTTCTCATGACTTAGCAAAGCCAGAATTGTTACTCTAATGTCTACAAGGAAAAACGCAGAATCCTAATGAGAGCGTAAATAATTTAATTTGGTCAGTGATTCCTAAAAGAGTGTTTGTAAGCATAAAAACACTACACTTCGGCATTTATGATGCAATAGCAACCTACAACCAAGGAAACAATGTGAGTTGTGAAGTATTGAAGGGATTAGGATTTCAAGCTAGAGTGAACACTCAACACTCTACAAGCACTAAGAAATATTGACAGAGGGAGGGTAAGAGGAGCAGAAAGAAGATAAAGAAATATGAAATATGATGGAACAACAGGCCAGAAGAGAAGACCAAAACGGAGGCTCTTGGATGATGAAGGAGAACATCCTGATAATCCATCCTATAGTGCAGGAAAGTATTGAAAAACTTTCAAATGTTCAAATAATTGTAATTCTTATGGGATCAAACTACTTTGGTCGTAAGTTCCTAGACTTATACTACTTAAACTAAGTACAACTAACCCAACAAACGTTACAGCCGACAATGACGGCGACTTAATTACTGATTTAACCAAACAAACTTCTTCGCATGGTGCTGTGTTTTCAATCAAGCGATCTTTGTAGAATTTTCACAGTTAGTGAGGGCAAGGTAAGCAATGATCAATGGCGACATGTGGGAATATTTTCCAGACCAGGATAGGATTCCAACCCGGGTCTCCGTCTTGGGGACAGCGACTACCCGCGCACGCCTCCCGTCCACGCCATATTCCCATAAGTCACACTCTACGAAAGTGGCGCCCCTATCGTCCACGCCCTCTTGTGCTGGCCATGCAGATTCCCGAACAAGGTCGAACGATATCACCGAATCTCCGGTGAAGTCCCGTACAAATACGTACATAAATACGTACGTACATAGTTAAACACGACCGAGAGGTCGACACATCATCTGGAGGGTCGATTATATATATATATATATATATATATATATATATATATATATATATATATATATATATACTTTTATGATGAAAAACGCATCTTACAGTGAATAAGAATGACACAATCATAGTAAGTATTTGTTGCTACCGCTGCTCAACAACCACATTCAAAGGCAAGCGCCTGCCGTAGCCGCAACCTCAATAACACTACGACCGGCACGGCTGCCGAAGCCTGAGGCGCAGAACTCTGGCACAAACAAATAAGTTGAACTTCTGCAGTTATTGGTCCCTACGCTTACAAACTACTTAAAGTTAGCTTAGAACTAGACATGCCTGTGAGATATGGCGAGCAACCGCGCGCTCCGCAGCAAGGTGCATTATTACACTCGGTCACTCCACCGCGGCAAACAAATAAACAATCGTTCCCCCACCTCTTAAAGTTCCTGGAGCATGTTCAAAAAGATTTCGAGTTTGCAGCCAGTCGTCGTAAACTTCATTCCACATCCGAAACCTTTTGAACATTTCAATTGCCAGGAAATTTTAAAATTTCAATTCCTGGATTATATCCGCATCCTTTACGTATCACGCAAGATAGATTCTTGTCACCCCCTTGGATATCTTATCCTCACCACCCCCGCGTCTCTGCCAAGCAAACAACACTATATCCCTCCACTTGCAAACACTACACATCCTTTCCCAACGTAAATTCCGCCACCTACCCCTACCGAAAGACGATCTCCATCCCGATATCTATCCCTCTCCCTGACCTAATCCTCTTCTTTTCCAGTAGACGTAGCGCTTCCTCTACCTACTCTCGCCCCCTCTTTATACCGCACCATGCCTGCCTTCCTTGCCCTTCCTTCACCAGCCTTCTTGCGCTTCCACCGCCGTCTATCACCTCCCCTACCCTCCTTATCCCAACGTGCTTCACATTGTTTCCTTAGGTGCAGTTGTGCCTTGAGAATGGCAAGATGTGCTCCGGTCAAAATATCGGCCATGGTCGACTACTTCACCCGGCAGCATACCCGTAAGTTGTTTGAACATTCATTACGCCACGGAAAAGTTAAGGTTTCATAAGAAACGGAAGCATTGGTTGGGATGATGTTAATATTGGGTTGCAGTCTTTCCCATTGTTATTCAATTTGTACATTGTGCAACAGTTGAAAGAAAGCAAGGAGATATTTGAAGAACAAATTACAGTTCAGATTGAAGATAAAAAGTTTTTGGTTTGTGATGATATTGTAATTCCCTCAGAGACAGCAACGTACCTGGAATAATAATTCAACGGAATGAACAGTGTTTTGAAAGTTGAGTGAAACAACGTTAATGGAATGTAAGAAAATCAGGCGATGAAACAATAAAGGTGGTAGATGAGTTTTGCTTCTACGGCAGTAAAATTAGATGTGATGGTCGCAGTTCAGATGATATAAAAGGCAGAATGGCAATGGTAAGAAAATCGTATCTGAAAAAGATTAATTTGTTAACATTGCTTATTAAATATTTAAGTCTTTCATGAAGGCATTTGTGTGGAGTTTTCCCTTGCACGGTAGTGAGGCATGGCAGATAAATAATTCAGGCAGAAAAGAATGCTGCGTAGATAGCGTAAGTAATGAGGAGGTACTGAACAAAATTAGAGAGGAAAGGAATTTTTCACATATCTTGAATAAAAGAAGGAACCGATTGGTGGAACATATTATTAGACATCAATGTATTGTAAATTTATCATTGGAGGCAAGTGTGTGGGTTAAAAATTGCAGAGGTAGACCAAGAAACGAATATAGTAAGCAAACGGTTTGGGTTGCCATTCGTATGTTGTGATGAAGAGGTTGCTCAGGATGGAGTAGTGTAAGGAGCTGTATCAGACCAGGCTCCGAACTGAAGACACCACCAACGACGTCCTTTTTATTTTAAATGTGTTTATTTCCGTCAACAGTTGCTATAAAATTGTTTCATAACATGTTTCGATCACTTGGATCATCTTCAGATCTTATAGTTGCGTCCGCAACTCGTCTGGCTGAGTACTAATTGGTACTCAATTTTATTAATTGTAATACTTACGATAATATATACGTTTTTCTTTATGTGTGTGTGTATACATTTTTGATCGCCTCTGTATATTTTTATAAACTGCTACCTCCCGAATCAACCAGGGTGTGATATCTCCGGTCTTTTTGTATTTTGGATATCCAGCACCATATGAGGTAAACGGCAGCAGCGCCTCACTGATTACGTGCCATTCATGCAATGCATTCACATCAGTAAGTTTAAAGGAGGCCACCACGTAGCTTTCAACGGCTAATGCCAACGAAATATCCTCACTGTCTATAATGTCCTATGCCAAATGAATTATTCGCCACTTCAGCGGTGGAGTTGAATATCCCGAACTGAAATTTACACCGAAATGATACAATCTTAATTGAATCTAGTCAACATACTTTGAGGTTGGAACGGCGTTGCAGTCGCAAGAAGATAATTTCATGTGACTCAAGGGCCTGGTGCAAGTCTTTCCATTGGACTCCACTTCGGCAACTTCCGTGTCCCTAGCCTACCCCAGTTATCCAACCGGGGAAAGGGGACCTTCAGCTTAACTAGAAATCCGAACCCTGTGTCGTTTCTTCACATCGTTGAGAGGTGAAGGAGGGGCTAAAGCGTACGTTGAAGAATCCGAGGTGCGATAGGGTTGGGAACCTGCGGCCCTTCGGTTTCCGATAGATATAGTCAACTATGACAAGCTAATCATGAGAATTGGAGATCCTAAACCCTGCTTTTGTTGAATGTAAATCTGTTTAATTAGTGTCTTAGCAGTTTCTGCCTGCGAGAATATATTTAACTGTTAATAAATTGATGCTTATTTTAACAATGGAAAATCCGATTGGACTGTCAATAATTGGGGGACAGGATAGGTAACAACTCACCGTAGCTAAAGAGTCACACTGAGCTGCTGACAGGCGCGAAAATAGATGTTCACGAAAACACAACTTCAATATTTCGTCTTGGTCTTAGTCAGAAATAGAAACACTTTCTCGCAGTCACTCAGACAACTAAACACACACATCCTCCATGTCCGAACAGTCCAGCGCCACAAGCATCTAGCTAGACGCCTTCTATTTTTGTGGAAGGGTAAGGACGAAAATTTTAGTTTTATTTATTTGATTATCTATTTTCTGCCTGTCAGCACGAACGTGGACGATGAGTAGTTCAGACAGGAAGAGGTCAGAGGTCTTTAAAATAGGATGCTACAGAAGAATGCTGAAAATGTCTGTAGATCATAACTAATGAGGAGGTGCAGAACAGATATTTCTGATACACCCCGATTAAAAGAACGGCTCGAAAAATTGTATGATACATTTTTAGACATCAAGAATTTGAGAAAAGTGTGAGGGGAAATAGAATAGAATAAGAAGATCAAAAGACTAATACAGTAAGCAGGTTCAAATGGATATGAGTTATCATTCTTAGGAGAAGATGAAGACACTTGCTCGGGATAAAGTAGGTTATAGAGCTGCATAAAATTAGTCTCCGGAGTGAAGACCAAATCATGAAATGCATCATGTATGTAGTATCCTTAGTTCAGGAATGGTTTGAGGCTTTCGAAGCGACTCACAATAGGCAAAAGAATCCATGGGCTTGATAACTGGTGAAGGTTGTGCATGTCAATATGTGCCCTTTGACCAATCACTTCTCTTTGGAAAGTTTCGTTTAATAATAGCGGTCGGCAGTAACATCATTTGGTGGACACCATCGTGTTGAAAGTGAATTCTTTTTGAAATTTCTCAGCAAACGTCATAAGTCCTCGTACCACACAGACACATTGCAGAATCGGTTTCTCTGGCTGCTGTGCTCTGACTCGGAACGCAGGAGCCGGAGAGACAGTCGTGCGGCTCTAAAGTGTGCCTGTGTGATTGTGTGAATGGGAATATGTGTCTTTTTTTATGGAAAGCTACGTTGCATTTGTACATTTTTTGTGCGTCTGTTGCGAATCGATGAACGTCTTCCTCATTATAAATTTTTATTTTAGTCTCATCTTAGAGTTTTTTTTTCATCAACAATTTCAGCAACGGTGACATTCAGTCATAACAGAGCATTAAATCGTCTCGTAACATCAGTATTGCTTTTAATTTCCGCTGTGAAATAACTGCCCAATCTTTTGTTTCAAAAATAATAAAACTTTTGTTATTACGGTTTGCTGAGAAATTTTTTTCTGAATAATTTTCTGATACAATTTATGTAGAAATGCTTTTGTAGCACTACAATATACAGTGAAAGAGATTTAGCTTGAAAAAATTATTAACAAGAAAAACCGATTATTACGGAATAAAACTGCGGTTCCGTGTAATTTCTATCGTTGTTTTCTTTTCTTTTGGCCCGGAACAAAATTCGTTCAACAAAAAATGCTCTCTCCGGTCGGACATAGCTTATGCACTCGCGACACCTCCAGAATTTTTTGTTTGGGACAAATCATTTGCTGGCCGCCCATGTGTGTGTGTGTGTGTGTGTGTGTGTGTGTGTGTGTGTGTGTTGACAAGATTCCGGCTGCAGAGACCAGGTGGCTTTTGCTAGGCCTGAAAATGGTCGGGCCGTCTTTACCTCATCATCGTAAACAGGTGACCGTCAGAGCCGCCTAGGCTGGTATAGCGTCAGTTGGGATATTTTTGTCTCAGCTGTTGTGGTATACATGAAAGTTTGTTCTGCGACCAGTATTCTAATCCCGGTCTCTTGTTGTGCCAACCTTTGCATCATCCTGGCAGGACTTCACACCCTTTCACGGGCTACTCCAGCAAATACCCCGTCAGACGCAAATTCGCCGAGCGCTCCCAGGCGCCTTGATGCAGACAGCGCGGTTGCTCGCCGTCGGAGTCCTTCCTCGGGCATGGGTATGTGTGTCTGTAGAATAAGGTATTCTAAGTTAGTTTAAGTAGTCTGTAAGCCTACGGACGTAACCGCGGAAGTCCAAAATGTTCAAATGTTTGTTAAGCTTATGGGACGTAACTGCGGGGTCATCAGTCCCTAAACTTACAAACTACTTATCAACTACCTTATACTAAAGACTTCACAAACATCCATGCCCGATGGGGGATTCGAAACCCCCGACCGTATCTGCCGTGCAGACCGTGACTGGCCCGCGGCAGACCGCTCGGCCACGGCGGCCGGCCCCGCGGAAGTTACTTAGATATACAAACATTTGAATTCTAAATTCCCATACGTCCTCCTACATGCGGGCCGCGGTGGCCGAAGGGACTGAGGCGCTTCAGTCACGGTCTGCACGGCCACTACGGTCAGGGGTTCGAATCGCCCCTCGGGCATGGATATTTGTGCCGACCTTAGTTGTAGCTAGTTCATAAGTAGTTTGTAAGTTTAGGGACTGATGACCTAGTAGTTAAGTCCCATAGACTCTACAAACATTTCGTCCTCCTACATTGACCACTGTAGTGCAACTCAAACTATATTCCTGTCTGGAGTCAGGTCCTCTTGTGCATCCGAGGTGAAATATGCATCTGTTCTCGACGTGGAGATGTAATCAAAGTTTTGGTAAGGTGAGTGCTAACAGCCGTCTTATATTTAATAACATGCATCTTTAACCGTCAGCTGTTTATTAAATCCTTCGACTAGTTTTGGTCCAGGATAATAATCATAGATAAAATTAAATAAAACGGATTAGTCAACAGCTTTAAAATAGATCTGGCTAAAACAACAGGAGTCACTTTCAATAAAATTCAAAAAATATGTTTGTTTTGACTGCTATGGTAATCTAGTATGACATTTGTCATTTTTATGAAAGTGACTCCTGCTGTTTTAGCCACATCTATTTTATGCTGTTGACTAACATTTTTAATACGTTTTTATCTATTACGATGGTCCTGGACCGAAACTAGTGGATTTTAAGGATTTAATAAAACAGCTGATGCTTAAAGATGCATCTTATTCAGTTTAAACTTAATAACTGTGATTGTTTTTCGGACTTACAGCCGCAGTTTACCAATTCGACGTTTGATGTAACACCTACTAGAAGCTGAGATAAAACTACCGCAATATATATTTAAAACGGCTGCAGCGTCACATAGCGACGTTTGTTCTTTCACACATGTTCAAAAAATAGACACCGTAATTCATAAATGACTAGGTGTCTTTCTCCAATGTCTGTAATGAGATACTAGATGACGCAAACAAAAATTTCTAGTTGACATCATAAACGCTAGCTAGTCCTACAGACAGGAAAAACTAAGACGATGCAAAAGACTAGGAAAAATTACGTTATGTTCGAAAACAAACCATCTCTTTTCCATTTTCCTCCTAAAGGACCGAACGGGTCATGTCATCGGTACCAGACTAACGCATGCAAAGAACAAAACATACAGCCATGCCCGGAGGACGACAACTTGATTAAATATCGATGCGCACGTAGATGACTGGAATGAAATGGTGCGAACGTGTACAGTTGAATTGAAGGCGGAAGGTTTACTTCGGTTTGTTAGAAGAATTTTGAAAAAGGGATCGTTCATATCTCAAGCAGAGCGCGTACACATTAATTCTTGACTACTGTTCAAACGTTTGGGATCTCTACGAGATCTCTTTAAAGGGAGATAAAGGACGCGGCTATATTTGGTTAATTGTCAGTTCGATCAATTCACGGGGACCTGGAGTGGGGGGGGATAGGGGATTCACCAAGGTGGAATACGACGTCCTTTCCTAAAAATACAATTGAGGAATTTTAGAGGGCCAGTATTTGGGGGTGACTCATGACAGCATAACGATGCTACTGCAGCTAAGTTGCATTTGACATGAGGACAACAAACGTAAGATCCGAGAAATTAGTATTCGCACGGAAGCATTTAAACAGTGATTTCTCCTACACTTCGCTTGGAAGTGGAACTAAAATGGCTAATACCAGTATAACATGCGTTAAGTCACGCACTTTATGGTGGACTGTAAAGTGTATGAGGTTTTTCACTAGTGGATATAAAAAATTGTACACCCTCTTATAGATTTTTCTAATTCACTCAGATGGTTGAAACAATGCATATGGATAACATTACATAATTACAATTACAGAATAACAGGATCTGATTTGGGGAAATGATTTGAGAATGTTGATTGGAATACATTCTTTCAAATACTGAAGCAAGCAAGAGTAAAATATATGGAACAGAAGGTTATTTACAACTTTTACAAAAACCAGACAACAGTTATCGAGTTGAAGGGCATGAAACGGATGCAGTGACTGGGAAGGGAGTAAGACAGGCTTATAATCTGTCTCCATTGTTATTCAATTTGTATAGTGAGCAAGCTTTAAAGGAAAGCAAGGAGAAATTTGGAAAAGAAATTAAAGTTTAGGGAGAAGAAATACTAACATTGCGTTTTGCCGATGACATTGTAATATTGTGAGAGACAACAAAGGATCTGGAAGAGTAATTAACATTCACAATAGAAAAACAGGGCTAATTGAATGTAATCTAAGAACATAAGACGGTGCTGAACTAATTAGATTAGGGAACGAAACAATAAAGGTGATAAATGAGTTTTGTTACTTGAGCAATACAATACCATATTGCCGCGAGACACCATGTAAACCGACTGCCAGCGTGGCGCGGGAGATTGCATCACCGACTCCGATGCTGAAGGTCGCCGGGTCAATTCCGTCTACCGGCAAAAATTTATTGCTTTGCAATTAAAAATTCCAGAATGTTCTACATCTTTCTTATGTTTGTAAATTCTACTTGTCTCTTATGTTAACTATTCATCTAATCTCTGGTACATACTGTCTGTGTATAAATAGCAGAGCACTCTGCCCGAGAGGCAGTTAGTGCTGCGTGTAAAGTTCGTAATAAACCTGCTTTCAGTATAAGTGCTGTGTTAAAATGTTCAAATGTTCGTAAATCTATCTGACCAACTGCGTGGTCATCAGTCCGTAGCTTACAAACTACTTAAACCTAGGTGAACTAACCTAAGGACTTTACACACACCCATGCCCCAGGGAGGACTCGAACCTCCACGGCGAGCAACGCGCGCTCCGCAGCGAGACGCTTTAGACCGCTCGACTACTTCACCGCGCCTAAGTACTGTGTTAAATTGCCTTCGAAGTCAATCCTGCTTCCATTTCAACGCGACAATATGACGATCGCAGTACAGATGATATAAAATGCACAATGACAACGGTTTAAGTAGTTTGTAAGAGTAGAAACTGATGACCAACGTAGTTTGGTGCCATAGAATTTCAAACATTTTTTTTTTTTTTCTGTATATGAAAACATACATACATGCGCCAAGTTTCATGGTGACTGAAATCTTCTTCATGAAAACACACATTTATGTGCTTCCTTTGATGGTGACCTGTCAAAGAATTTGGATGTTTCTTGTAACGTACTCTCCGCCATGCCATTAATTCGGGTATAAGCTATCTTCGTTCCACATTTCATTCAATTCCGTCCAGCCGATTCAGCGTGAAGAGTAAGAAAATTATTAACCCACTGTAACGTACCCTCCGCCACTCACCGTAAGGTGGCTTCCGAAAGGAGCCCACATATTAATCAGGATATAAGCTACCTATGTTCTAATTTTAATTAATATCCGTCCAGCAATTCCAGCGTGAATGTGTAAGACACGAATTAACTAACTGTAAAGCACCCTCCGCCATGCACCGTACGAAGTTAATTTCAATATGCCTATAACTTCGCACTGGAGAAGCTTCATGAAATCTCACAGAAAACTGGGCTACAAATCTCTTATGAAAAGACTCAATACATGGAAACCAAGTCTCCCCATCACAACTCAATATGGAAAAGTGGCTCAAGTTTCTCACTTCAGATATCTAGGAGAGATGATCCAACCATCAGGACTGAACTCAATATCTAATCAAGAAAGGGTCTCAAGATTACAAAGAGCATATAAGCTAACTTGGAACCATTACAATAAGAAATCTATTTCTGTTAATGCAAAACTAAGGCATTACAACACAGTAGTCCTACCAGAGGCACTCTATGCCGTAGAAACTACAGTGATTCATGGTCATACGAAGATCAGAGAGATTGAAAAACAGAAAAGAAAAATTTTGAGGAAAATATATGGTTCAGTGTTTCGGGAAGGAATGTGGATAAAGCGGCCAACAATAGAGATTTACAAAGACATGGAAACAATAACGGACACCATCAAAAAGAGATCAGCAGGATGAATGACGCCAGGCTCAAAAGGCAAATATTTGAGATAGCAAACAAGAGCAAAAACAAGACGAAGAGGATCACTGAAACGGAAGAGGATATTAAAGAACTGGAAATCAAAATGTTCAAAATGTTTGTTAAGCTTATGGGACTTAACTACGGGGTCATCAGTCCCTAAACTGGAAATCACACAAGACAACATAAACAATATAGAACAGTTCAGGAACGTTATAAAGAAAGATAAACTTAAACAACACACGGAGAACAGAACAGGAAAAAAGTGGTCAGAAGAACGCAAGAGAGAACACAGTGAACGCATGAGGAGGCTTTGGGAAGAACTAAGGAAGAAGTCATAATTACTCAAGTTCAATCGCTCTCTTTAAAGGGTTGTTGTTGTTATGGTCGTCAGTCCGGAGACTGGTTTGATGCAGCTCTCCACCCTACTCTATCCTGAGCAAGCCTTTTCATCTCATAAGAACGGCAACCCACATCCACTTGAATCTGCTTACTATACGCGTCACTTGGTCTCCCTCTGCGATTTTTACCACACACACTTCCACCCAATGCTAAATTTACGATTCCCCGATGTCTAAGAATGTGTCATACCAATCGATCCCTTCTTTTAGTCAGGGTATGCCAAAAATTCATTTTCCCACCAATTCTGTTCAGTACCTCTTCATAAGTTATGCGATCTATCTACCTAATCTTCAGCATTCTTCTGTAGCACCACATTTCAAAAGCCTCTATTCTCTTCCTGTCCACACTCCTTATCGTCCATGTTTCACTCCCGTACAAGGCAACACTCCACACAAATGCCTTCAGAAAAGACTTCCTTACCCTTAAATTAATATTCGATGTTAGTAAATTTCTCTTTTTCAAAAATGCTTTTCTTCCCATTGCCATTCTGCATTTTATATCCACTGCTGCGACCATCGCATGTTATTTTACTACCCAAGTAACAAAACTCATCTACCACCTTCACTGTTTCTTTACCTAATCTAATTCCTTCAGCATCACCTGATTTTCTAAGACCACATTGCATTATTTTTGTTTTGCTCTTGTTAATGTTCATTTTATATGCTCTCTTCAACGGGAAACAGGTGGAACGCTGCTCATTTGAGAAGCGGCGACTATCGGGTTTGGGAATGGAACCGACGCGCGGCACTCACTAGGTGCCTGCCGGGTGCCCGCCTCACGCGTGGTTGCCCCATTCTGATCGCGGCAGCTCAAAGCCAATTTACTGGAACAGTTCACTCGCGGTAACGAGTGGTCGCGTTAGCGCATACAAAGGCATTAACAGCTCGGAAAAAAGGCCGCAATCAGCAAGAATTTAAATACGCGCGCGGCACGCGAAAACTTCAGCACGTGTCGGCGGCAGCGTTCCTGAAAATAGGGGGCATGCCACCGTCACAATGGAGCGAGTGTTGTTGCAGTTGTTGTGACCTTTCCGCGTCGTGGTTTCATTCACTCAGAGTGTGTAAACTATCTGACAAAATATAGATAGAGCTCACATTTTCACATAGCCACACAGAGGGAATTATAACTTATCATAACGCAAATCTGGGCACGTATAACAGGTCTAAAAGAAGTAAAGTTAATAGTTGGGTGTTTTCACCGGCCCCCCAGTGTTGCTGTAGCAGTTTTAGAATCATTCAAGGAAAGTCTACACCAGGTAGTGCATAGGTATCCGGGCCACGTAATATTAGTCGGAGGAGACTTCAACTTTAAGAGTATAGATTGGGACCTCGCTAGTTACATTTCAGGCGGTACAGACAAGCAGTCTTGCGAGCTACTTTTGAACAGTTAAACCGGCAACCCACGCGCAAAGGAAATATTCTGGACCTTATAGCCACAAACAGGCCCGACCTTATTAACGATGTCTGTGTAGAGGCAGGAATTAGTGATCATGATATCGTCATAGCGTCGATGGTGACCAAAGTTCGTAAACCAATCAAGAAGGCTAGGAGCGTGTTTTTGTTGGGAAGAGCCGATAAGCAGATGTTACGATCGCACTTAGAAAATGAATGGGCGTCGTTAAATTCCGGGACTATGGATGTAGAGGAATTGTGGACTAAATTTAAGTGCATTGTGAGTAAAGGGTTAGAGAAATATGTGCCAGTAAAGACGATTAAGGATGGAAAAGATCCACCGTGGTATAATAATAATGTTAGAAAGCTGCTGAGAAAGCAAAGGCTGTTGCTCTCGACTCAAAAAAGAACACGCAAATGATGACAGGCAAAAGATAGTAGAGATTCGTACGTCTGTGAAAAGATCGATGCGCGAAGCATACAATAATTACCACAGCCATACCTTACCAAAAGATCTTTTCGAGAACCCGAAAAAATTCTGGTCCTATGTAAAATCGATAAGCGGGTCAAAGCCCACTGTCCAGTCACTTGTTGATCATTCCGGGGCAGTAATAGAAGAAAGCAAACTGAAAGCTGAAGTTTTAAATTTAACCTTTAAGAAATATTTCACGCAGGAGGACAGCACAAATGGACCATTATTTTATCAACGTACTAATTCCGAAATGGAGGACATAGTAACAGGTATTTCCGGTGTAGAGAAGCAGCTGAGAGATCTGAATACGAAAACGTCTGCTGGTCCGGATGGAATACCAGTTAGGTTTTACAAAGTGTAGGGTAAAGTGGTACAAATTCTATATCGGTACAATTCCGATCAACATAAGTTTTCGCGCCATTTGTCTGTCTCATAGTGTCTCGTTGTGTCGCGTTGTAGAGTAGCAGGTTTCTACAGCTCCTCCTGTCTTTTCCAAGAATACACCGCTTTGAGGTAAGGAGATATAAATTTTTTCCCTTTAAAGAGGTAAGTGCAGCTACTTAGTCTAACGCGCTCTTATAAATCATCTAGTTAAGGGTGACTGGATTCGCTGCCAAAAATGCAATATTTGTTACCACGAAGTATGCGTTGGTGCATGACAGAAAAATTTCTTTTTATGTGGAAGATGCCCGTAATCAAAATTGTACGAGGAAGTGATCACAATTGTACCTAGTGTGGTACATTTTCGATCGTTTTTTCTCAATTCCATAACCTTTTTTTTGTGTTTATAATAACATTTGTAGCTATGACATTTGTGTTACATATTCATTAAACATCCAAGAACAAGTGCCATAGTTAAAATTATTCCTTTTCTCAATTTATTTCCAGTTGTAATAACATTTGTCCGAAATGATCGAAATTGAACCACCTTACCCTATTCTGCAGCATTGCCCCCCCCCCCTACTTAGCTTGCATTTATCGCGAATCTTTAATTCAGCACAAAGTACCTAGTGATTGGAAAAAAGCGCAGGTGACTCATGTTTATAAGAAAGGTAAGAGAACTGACCCACACAATTACAGGCCAATATCGTTGACATCAGTTTCATGTAGAATTTTGGAGCATATTCTCAGTTCGAATAAAGTAAATTTCCTTGAAACGAAAAGCCTTCTTTCTATGAATCAGCACGGATTTAGGAAACATCGTTCATGTAAAACTCAGCTTGCCCTTTTCTCACATGACATCTTACGAGCCGTGGATGAAGGGCAACAGGCGGATTGTGTTTTTCTCAGACTTCAAAAAGGCGTTCGGCGCGGTGCCACACTGCAGACAGCTAACGAAGATACGACCTTATGGGATAGGTTCAGAGGTTTGTGACTGGCTGTAAGACTTCCTAAGGAATAGAACGCAGTACGTTGTTCTCGACGGCGAGTGTTCATTAGAGACGATTGTATCGTCAGGCGTGCCCCAGGGGCGTGTGATAGGACCGCTATTATTTTCTATCTATATAAATGATCTGATGGACAGAGTAAGTTGTAATTTGCGGCTGTTTGCTGATGATGCTTTGGTGTATGGGAGGGTGTCGTCTTTAACTGACTGTAATAGCATACAGGATGACTTGGACAAAATTTCTAGTTGGTGCGAAGAATGGCAGCTAGCTCCCAATGTAGAAAATGTAAGGTGATGCACATGAGTAGGAGAAGCAATCCCATAATATTCGAATGCAGCATTAGTAGTGAGCTTCTTGATGCTGTCAATTTGCGTAACATTGCAGAGCGATATGAAATGGAACGAACATGTGAGGACAGTTGTGAGTAAGGCGGACAGCCGACTTCGGTTTATTGGGAGAATTTTGGGAAGATGTACTTCATCTGTAAAGGAGAACGTGTATAATACGCTTGTACGACCACGTCTTGAGTATTGCTCGAGTGTTTGGGACCACCAGCATATCAGTTTAAAGGAAGACATAGAAGCAGTTCAGAGGCGAGCAACTAGGTTTGTTACTGGTAGGTTCCACCAATGCGCGAGCGTCACGGAAATGGTCCGGCAACTCAATTGGGGATCGCTGGAGGAAAGACGACGTTCTTTTCGTGAATTTCTGTTGAGGAAATTTAGAGGCCCCAAAATTTGAAGCTGATGTAGTACGATCTTGCTGCCGCCTACTTACATTTCGCGTAGTGATCACAAAGACAAGATAAGAGAAATTAGGGCACGTACAGAGGCATATAGCCATTCTTTTTTTCCTCGTTCTATTTGGGAATGGAATAGAAAAGGAAATGCCTATTAGTGGTACAGTGTACCCTCCGCCACGCACCTTACGGTGGATTGCGGAGTATGTACCCTCCTAAATACGTTACTTTCACTGTACAACGTATCTTATTATCAAAGTTGCTGTAAAATGTAAATTTCAATCTTTATTACTTGCGTCACCACTTATCTAATACATAAATATGAATTTTTCTTTATTAGTATTTTATGCGCGGTTGTACTGTTCATTCGGTTGTGATGAAACTTTGAAACATATTGCTTGCACTTTCGCGACGGTTATTCATACAATTAAATGACTGTAAGGCACATAGTTCATGAGATATGGCATAATAAATAATGAAATGTGCTCTTCATCCGCATATTTTTATCCGAAAAGTAAGAAGTACAGCTGATATCTGCGGATATCCGCATCCGCGCAGACCTCTACACGTGAAGACAAAGTGCAAAACTTCCTTTTGGGCCATAATCCGGCAAGTGGCAAATGTTGTCATATCGTACATTATTCACTAGTACAGTAGACGCAGTCTACTAAGTAAGCCGTCAACAATCCGAAGATTGGTTTGTACACCAAAGTGCTTTACTAGGCATAGTCCTGTTTGGAGGTGGTATGCCGTTGCCTTCCTCAGACCATCGAACTGACTTACCCAGCCAGTTATAGGGGGACCAACAGTTTAATGTGGGTTCCGAACCACGGTGCTACTCGGTATTCTTCAGATGACCAATACTGCCAAAGGTGAAAGAAGTGGAAAATGACAGATAAAAATCCTAGGACCTTTGGATTCATAGTCTGCCACTCTACCACTGTGCAACGAGGCGCTCTGTATTAATGTAAATTTACATGTACAAGTACAACCAATTTTGCTAATATCAAACGGCCGCGCGATCTGAGATTCCTCGTCACGAATTGTGCCGCTGGTCCCTCCGGAGGTTAGAGTCCTACTACATCTACATGGAGTACTCTGCAAGTCACATTTAAGTGCCTGGCCTTGGAAATTAATGTGTGTTGCCTTTGCGTAAGTTAATTTAAGAAGCGTGTAATTCTAGAGACGGATAAACTAAGCAGATTGGTCCCTTAGTTACACAAGCTTCGAACGCCAGTATAAACGATTATTTTTCTTTATTGAGTTTTTAAACCCCAGGCCGGCAGCGTTCTCGGCGCCGCTCTATAGCCGAGAGGCTTACACTGCACAGGAGACAATAAACGGAGACAACGATACATAAAAAGGAGACAAAATCGGTGAATGTTAACTTTAAAAACGGAACACAGAAAACAGACAACTTAAAACGGTTGCCACGGTGGCTAAAAAACACTGGAGGTTAAAAACAACACGTAGACGGCGAAGAAAATAGCAGACGCTGATTGAAATACACACGCAACACTGGTTCTGTCGGTGTTGGCGGTTGCGGTCACTAAAAAATTCCAGATCACAATAGCACAACATTGACACCAATAGTTAAAAATATAAAATGTGATGAGTCTAATTTAAAGTAATAGTAACGCAGTTATTTTCAACTTACATTAGATGAAATCAGTTACTTAATGGCAGAGTGACAAACAACTTCTGATTAAATGCTTGAGCTCACAGAAATAATTTGAATGAATGGCATATCAAGAAATCAGTTTACCTCGGTTACTTGCGCGGTATGAATGAACGATTACAAGAGATTATTATTGTCTGTTGCGCATTCGGATTCGCGTTAAGGAATATTCGGTAAAACAGTATGTAGTTCCAGATTATTATGCTTGGGGCGTTGCTGTATAGGTTGTCGCCTCGGATGTATCGCGTAATACAGCCATAAGTTTAAGCAATGGAGGGCAGGGTAAAAAAAAAAAAAATAAGGTTACAAGTGACGATAAAAGGCATTCCATAAAATACAAAAGTGTGCTGTTTACTGCAAGGTGGGCATAGAAAAAGTGCCCTATCATAATTCCAGTTTCATCCACCGATTTTGAACGAACCAGCGAACAACGCATCCGCTGCAGCTCGGAGGTGGACATACAGACGATTGCTCGAAATGAAAACCTGGCAGAAAATAAAATGAAACAGAGAATGTAGACAAGTGTAATGTGCGGCGAATACATAGAAAGGAACATCCTTTATCATTTAGCTACACTATAGCAGGTCAGCAACTGGAAGCAGTTAATTCCATAAATTATCTGGGAGTAGGCATTAGGCGTGATTTAAAATGGAACGACCGTATAAAATCAATCGTCGGTAAAGCAGATGCCAGACTTAGATTCATTGGAATAATCGTAAGGAAATGCAGTCCGAAAACAAAAGTAGGTTACAGTAAACGTGTTCGCCCACAGCTTGAATAATGCTCGACCGAGCTAGGTGGCGCAGTGGTAAGACAGTAAGACACTGGACTCGCATTCGGGAGAACGGTGGTTCAAATCCACCTCCAGACATCCAGATTTAGGTTTTCCGTGCTTCCCCTAAATCACTCTAGGCAAATGTCGGGATGGTTCCTTTCAATGGGCACGGCCGAATTTCCCCCCTAAACCTTCTCCAAAAATCCGAGCGTATGCTCCGTCTCTGATGACCACGCTGTCGACAGGACGTTAAACCCTAAGCTTCCTTCCTTCCTTACTGAATACTGCTCACCGATGGGGATCCATACCAGGTGGGGTTGATAGACGAAGGAGATAAGATCCAACGGAGAGCAGCGCACTTCGTTACAGGATCATTTAGTATTCGTGAAAGTGTTACGGAGATGATCGATGGACTTCAGTGGAAGACTCTGCAGGAGAGACGCTCTGTCGGTCGCTACGGGCTTTTGTCGAAGTTTTGGGCACATATCTTTACCGAGGAGTCTAGCAGTATATTGCTCCCTCCTACGTAAATCTCACGAAGTGAGCATGAGATTAGATTAGAGCCCACGGAGAGGCATACCGACAATCTTTCTTCTAACAATACGTGACTGGAATAGGAGGGACAACCGATAGTGATGCTCAATGTACCTTCCGCACATATCGTCTGGTGGCTTGCGGAGTGTGGATGTAGATATAGGTGTAGATGTAGAACAGAAACAAGCTACGATCGGGAGAAATCAGATCGTTCTGTCGAATGTCACGTGTTCTACTCAGGGACAGTATTATCGTGATATGAAATGTAGCATGCGGAGTTTGGATGTAGATGTAGGTGTAGATGTAAAATAGAAAAGAGCTACCATCAGGAGAAATCAGACCGTTCTGTCGAATTTCACGTGTTCTACTGAGGGACAGTATTATCGTGATATGAAATGTAGCATGCAGAGTGTGAATGTAGATGTAGAACAGAAACGAGTTACCATCAGGAGAAATCAGACCCTTCTGACGAATGTCACGTGTTCTACTCACGGAATCGTAGATATGAAATGTGGTTGTTCAGCAGTTTGAACATGAAAAGCTACGCGAATAAAATAGTAGTGTGGCTATACGTTATGTAATAAAAATGTTCCTCATTCTGTTCAACATTTAGCAGATTTTGAAGACTGGTAAGCCGAAATTCGTGTGTCAGAGTTGGTATTACTGCGCGAGGCCCACAGTGGTGAACCCGGCTTGCGTCAGCTGAGTCGTGGATAGCAGCAGCGGCAGGCGTAACAACGGTGTAGTGTGGGCTCCTGCCCCAGAGGGCCCCGCATCTGCAGGAGGCATCCTGGGGCTGGGGCAGGCCTTCCCGCCGAAACGAGCCTGCCTGGCTGGTTGGCCAGCCTGCGATAAGCACCTGCGGCCGTTTTTGTGGCGTGTCTGCCGCCGCCGCGGCCACCGCGCTGTTGCGTGGGTGGAGCGGGCGGGCGGTCGTGCTGCAGGGTCACGACCGGGGGGGGGGGGAGGCGGAGTGAGGGGCAGGCTGCACGCGAACCGCGAACACGCATGCATTGGCCGTACAGTCCGCCGAAGCGCTGTGCAAGAGTGACTTACCGAAATCTCTCATGTTTGTCGGGATTTGCCGCGTAGAAAGCCATTTATTTAGGTAAATATTTTGTAGTACTAAGCAAAGAGGGGAAGGCTGAACTGTGGAAGGAATATATAGAGGGCCTATACAAAGGAAATAAACTTGAAAGCAATATTCTAGAGGAGGAAGATGAGACAGGAGATATGACACTACGAGAAGAATTTGACAGAGCGCTGGAGGACTTGAAACAAGGCCCCTGGAGAAGATGATGTTTCGTCTGAACTGCTGATATCGTTACGAGAGCCAGTTGTGAAAAAATTGTATCAACTGGTATGCAAGATGTATGAAACAGGGGAAATAATCTCAGACTTCAAGAAAAATATTATAATTCCAATTCTAAAGAAAGCTAGTGCAGACAAGTGTGAAAATTACACAACTATCAGTTTAATAAGTCATGGGTGCAAAATACTAACACGAGTTATTTACAGGCGAATGGAGAAACTTGTGGAATCCAACCTTGGGGAAGATCAGTTTGGATTTAGATGAATTGTAGGGATACGAGAGGCAATACTCACATTACGACTTATCTTAGAAGATAGGCTAAGGAAAGGCAAACCTACGTTTTTACCGTTTGTCGATTTGGAGAAAGCTTTTGACAATGTCAACTGGAATACACTCTTCCAAATTCTGAAGGTATCAGGGGAAAAATATAGGGAGCGAAGAGTTATATTCAACCTATACAAAAACCAGACAGTGGTTATTACAGTCGAAGGGCAAGAAAGGGACGCAGCGGTTGGGGAGGGAGTAAGACAGGGTTGTAGCCTTTCCCCAATATTGTTCAATCTGTACACTGAGCAGGCAGTAAAGAAATGGAAGGAGAAAATTGGACGCGGCATTAAAGTGCAGGGAGAAGAAATAAAAACATTGCGGTTTGCCGATGACATACTAATTCTGTCAGAGACAGCATAAGATCTGGAAGAGCAATTGAATGGGATGGACAGTGTCGTAATAGGAAGATATAAGATGAACATTAACGAGAGTAAAACGAAGGTAATGGAATGCAATGTCAGAAAATCAGGCGATGCTAAAGGAATTAGATTAGGTAATGAGACAATAAAACTAGTAGATCAATTTTGTTATGGCCGAAGTAAAGAAGATATAAAATGCAGAATGGCTATGGGAAGAAACGCGTTTCTAAAGAAGCTAAACTTGTTAACATCCAATATTAATTTAAATGTTAGGAATTCCTTTCTGAAAGCATTTGTCTGGAATGTAGCTTTGTATGGGAGTGAAACGTGGACGATAAGGAGTTCAGACAAAACGATGATAGAAGCTTTTGAAATGTGGTGCTACAGACGAATGATGAAAATTAGATGGGTAGATCACGTAACTAATGAGGAGGTGCTTAATCGAATCGGGGAGAAAAGGAGTTTATATCATATCCTGACTAAGAGAAGGGATAGATTGGTTGGACACATTCTGAGACATCAAGGAATTGTCAACTTAGCGTTAGAAGGAAGCGTGTGGGGTAAAAATCGTAGAGGGAGACCGAGGGATGAATATAGTAAGCAGATTCAAAAGAATGTAGGTTGCCGAACTTATTCTCAGATGAAGATACTTGCACAGGACAGGGTGCGTGCAGAGCTGCATCAAACCAGTCTGCGGACTGACGACCACAACAACCAGATTTTGTAGCATTCTACCTACGGATAGTAGAAACACTGTTGGGGTCACAAGGTAGATGCGCATTGCAGTCAGTTGTGTCCGAGCAGGTGCGTCCTCACTCCGGCTACCCGAGCTACGTCACGATGCGCTTTCGCACGCGCGTTAAATCGCCATCGCTCCTGTGTGCACACATGTTTGGACCCCATTTATTTAAGTATAAATAAATTGTTTGACATTATATTATTCGCGCATTTTACAGTAAATTACATCATCGTAAAACAATGACCAGGATACAGTACAGGGCCAGACTAAGGCTATCGGAGGCCCGATGCTGCGGCAAAACAAAATGAGGCCCACTTGAAAAGTAGCTTTTGGGATTTGGAGGCCCTCCAGGACGAGAGGCATGGGACAATCAATAAAAAAGGCTAATAGCGCTCAACAAGATCATCATCATTAGAGACTGATTATGCCGTTCAGAGTTCAATCTGGAGCATAGTACATCTAATAGAATTCCTCCATGATCCCCCCTATTGAATGCTAACATTGATGCCTCGTCTGATGTTATGCCTTTTCCTTCAAAATCATTCTGCACCGAATCTAAGTACTTCCCTCTTAGTCTACCTCGACTCCTCTTACCCTCCGCTGCTTTTCTGATCAGAGATTAGATGCCACAGAGAGGCATACCGATATTCTTTCTTTCCGCCAACAATACGACACTGGAATAGGATATTTTTCAGATTTTATTTATTTATATTTATATTTTTATTTTTGTTCTAATACAACTCCATGTTATTTCTAGCATGTGTGTCAATTTTTACCTCTCTATCTACAGTATTCCGCGATTTATTAAGTTATAAAATGTATACAGACTTTTTGATCACCCGCTATATGTGACGAAACTGGGCTAGATTTTAAAATGTTACCAGCAAGAACACTTGCTTCTCGTGAAGAAAGAATTCCTCCTGGGCACGAAAAAGCAAAGGGCGGCTACCAGTTATGACAGCTTCAAATGCAACTGAAAACCACAAACTAAAACAGGTTGTGATTTGGAAGTCTGCCAAGCCAAGAACATTCAAGAATGTACCATCTCAGCTCTTCAAAACAATGTTCACGTTTTTAAATTGTGTATTTTATATAGTGACTAAGTGCAATGTTGCACTTGTTCTTTTATACCCAATTTTTTAACAAGATGACCAGCTTGTAATATTTATGTGACCATAGGATGGTGTCACAGTTCACCGAAACCGGTCGTCATGGAATAAATTATTAATGTGCTATCTTGGCATTTCATTTTGAAAACTATAAAACGACAGATCGCCTCCAAACCCGACTATGTCAGGTAATCTTAATAATTTATTTTTCCCATTTATATTTCGATAGTCGAAAGTTTAGTTACTTACAAGGAAAGTACTTGGGCACGAACAAACACATATACACCAATATTGAATGAGAGATGATTTAAAGATCCCTTATTGCACTAGTGATACTCCCGCATCTGCAAAACTCTGCAGTCGTCCGTTAGAGGCCTCTGCGTGTGCCATGCCGCATTGCACTTTGACCTGTCGGTTCGCCAGTAGGGACGGTGCAGTGTGCCTCCGAAGTTGCGTTTTGTGATGTTATTTGTGTGGTGAAGCGTCAGATGGGGTGGCGATTGCTAATCAATCCTGCTAATGTATTGCGATTAGTTCAGATGAAGTTACGAAGAACCCTTCTTCGTGAAGATGGTATTAGTGTAGAAGATGTAACATTACCGCCCAATAGAAATATTGGTAATTAATAGCATTTGATAATTAAACAGTATGAAGTTCACTGCAAACATTTACCATGCCAATGCAGTAAATGTTACACAATTTTAATCTTATTAATTATGGTAGCAATGTATGTACACAGTTGGGTGACAACATTTATAGTTAGGCCATAGGTAGAAATTCTCCACGTTGAGATTTGCTGTGCGCTTGTAGCTGACGGGAGGCCACCGAGCAGGCTTGTGGCTTGTTCCAGCTTAGGATTTTCCAGTTCGTTTCCGGTGAGTGGAGAGAGGGACAATGGCGAATGCCAGGCACAGTGCAGTGCACAGCGTGAAATAATATATTCTAATACTACTGTCATTTGAAGTAATACGATGCAGTTATGAACCTTTAAGGCCATCATTAAAAAATAGCCTGTTGATAAATAAACAATACATTAGCTGATATAGTCACATCTGGCATAATATGTTTAATTGACAATGAAAAGTAATAAATTACCAATGAATACAAGACAGTTACACAACTAGCATGGCAATGTTTGTTTATAAAAATAATATATTAACTATTTCTCATTTTATTTTCAATTAATCTTGTGTATTTTATCTTCAAGTATTCAGTTAAATCACTTATCTGTGATATAAGAAATTGCACGATTATGATAAACAGTACAAAGGATGTTTATACCAGTATAAAAACCTAAGAAGAAATTTGTTTAATGTGTAGTGTAATTATTTTGATTTTAAGTAAAGTTTTAGAAATGGATTGGCTGAGCGCTGTACGTTGGCAAATCGGTTAGAACAGCTCACATGGGTAAGTTGATGACATAGGGGAAAAAACCCCGGCAGTTGAGCTTTTGGCGCGTGTGCGCGCGAGGGCAGGAAGTGACGAGACGGGAGCACGTGGGGTAGCTGGCCGGGCTGCGTCGCTCGGCATCAGTCGGCATGTGTATCTCCAGGTGGAGACTTTAGATCTGTGTGTGGCAATCGCCACGTGTGGTTGCTCGTCGTAGACTGCACCAAGTTGAATCGAGTGCTACTGTGTGTTTGTGAATATTTAGCCGGTGGAACAAGGTGTGCATCGCATTGAATTAAAGTGACTGTGATTTGTTAATGTAACACGTGTCGTCGCATAGGCATGAACATAAACGGTGTTTGAGACAGCCACATGGTGTGAAAAGTATTTGCGACAAATATTCATTTTGTCTGGGGCCTCACGAGCTATAACTTTATTTGATAAATGTGTCGACGTACAGACGTATCAGCCACAGGGTTCTAACATTATGAAATAAACAACATAAAGTGAACTTTTACGTGTTTTCAAAAATAGTAGTTAGTACACCCTTTTCTCTCATGAACTTGACTTTATTATGAATTGTTTTGTTAATCGTATGCAGGGAAGGAAAGCTGCGAACGTGTGATATCATCCCCTAGAAAACGAGTCAAACAGTCGCAATCACAGTTCCAGTGTTTTTGCATGTTTAGGAATTTGGTTCGCAGTTGGTGATTGTGAGTTTTAAAAAATTAAACTTTCCCTATTTTAAACTCTCACCCCGACCGTCACTCTCGCAAAGATGAATCATTTGCATGCTTTCTCGTATCTGTTATGGTACAGAAATATGAGCATAAATTAGATACTGTTGTTACAAACTCATAATAATGATAATATGGATGATAATGGCGAGCAACTCATTGCAAGCGGTTGTGCTACGGTAAGTGCGGGAAGAGGCGATGGAAGCAGTGGCAGTGAAAACCAACAGTCTTTCGGGAAGAAGGTTAAAGTTGCAACTAGCATCACGGCTTTTGATGACAATTCGCTAGAGAACATGTACGATGATTATTACATAAGTTATAGTTAAGATATCTGCATTACGTATGGCGTCTACAATTACATCTACAGTGCTATCTAGAGCATGGTTACAGAGCTTTGTAGAAAAACGACACCCACCAGCACATTGAGGTGTACGTAGAGCTCCTGTAACCAAACGTTCTTGCAGATATGTTTGTTCGAGTCCAAGTACTTTCCTTGTTAGAGGTGGTCCCGGTCCGTTCACCTCGAACTATCGAGAGTCTATTGTACATACATTTACTACAGGAATACAACAGAATTAATTATATTTCTTTTACCAAGTCAGCTATGCTTAGAACAATGGTTTACGAGTGGAATGAAACTCTCAAACCAGGATGTTGCCACCTTGGGCGCTCCACTACCCATATGCATATCTACTCTGCATATGTTTTAGGCATTATATTTCAGTATCAGGTACACCAACCGACAGAGAGATTTCTCCGGAAAAGTTATACAATTCAGAACCTGATTTCAAATTCATCTAAATCGATTTTGAAGTAATATTGTTGTTGTCCCAATTTTAATCGATACAAAATTAAATTTTTGCAACGATTCTTCAATTTCCTCACTCCGATTTTATATTTACATCGTCACTCGAACCACTCCTTCGTTTTAATAACGTATCTCATGAAAATAAATCTTCTTGCAAATGTATACGAAGTTTTCTTTTACAAAAGTAAGTAATTTACGTAATGTCTGTACTGCTTTTTGATTTAGTCTTACACGACTCTTTGGTTGTGGTTCTTCAGTCCGGAGGCTGGTTTGATGCAGCTCTCCATGCTGTTCTGCTCTATGCAAGCTTCTTAATAAAAACAGCTCACCTGTTCACTATATACATATTTTGATCTCTCTCTGCGATTTTTACTTCCCGCAATTGCCCTCAATAATAAATTCACCAATTTCTAATAATATGTCGTACAGTTGGATCCCTCCTTTTATTGAAGAAATGCCATAAATTTTTCTCTCCATTTCCGTTCAGTACTCCCTCATTAGCTATGCGATCTACCCACCTTATTATCAGCATTCTTCTGTATCAACAAATTCCAAAAGCTTCTATCCCCTTCTTGGCTGAACTGTTTATCGTCCTCATTTCGCTCCCGTACAAGAAAAACACACTCGATACCTACAGACAAGACATTCTAACACTTAAAATTAGATGTTAACAGATTTCTCTTCTTCAGGAATGCTTTTCTTCGCGTTTAAATACAGTATTTTATGTTTGCACCATTCCGGCCATTAGAAGGTTTTATTTTATTATTATTTTTATTTATTTATTACTATTATTATGCCAAAATAGCATTTTTTATTTGCTTTTATTATCTTTTCCTCTGCTACAATGATACCAGTAAGCAGAATATGGTACACCAATGTACCAAAACCGATCGCGAAAACAAATAAACAAAAAATTTTGGATTCTTGGCATAATATTAATTTAAATGAAAAGATTATCGCCTTTACGTAACACGAGAAAATTAATCAAAAAGTAGTTATTTTCCTGCAATAAACAACAAAATTATCCATTACCTTTATTGCCACAGTGGAATGACTGAGCTGCTAAGTCGGCTTGTTGCTGAGCGCGCAGTTGCTCGTCGTCGGAGGGTCGAGTCCTGCTTCGGGTAAGGCTGTGTTTGATGTCCTTAGGGTAACTTAGTTCAAGTAGTTTGCAAACCTAGGGATTGATGACCATAGCAGTTTGGTCCAATACGTTTGCAAACATCTGTATTGTTTCACTTCCTAATCTAATTCCCTCGGCGTCGCCTGACTGCATTCAATTATGCTTGTTTCTCTCTTGTTAATATTCATCCGATATTCTCCTTTCATGGTATCAGATAGGTACTAAATAACTATGATGTACCATTATTTGTTCCACAATAATATTTATTTTGTTGTAAACTAATTTTCGGCTTCTTAGGCCATCTTAGACAATTTGAAGGTTGCTGATTATTCACATCTCACCACCAGCTACTTTAATTAGAGACCAAAAATTTTACAAAGATATGTGTCCCGTCATAGGATATGTAATCTTTAATTATTTTATACGAAACAAAGGCGCTCAACCAATTAAAGCTAAACAATAACTAAGAAATATCTATAAATTTACTTTCAATAAATAAGCTGAAACACACAGTGAGCCTACCAGTAAGTACAATTGTATATTAACTTATATATACGAATAAAAGTGGGAGGGGTGGTCAGGTGAGTAAGGAAGACATAAACAATGAAATGTTGGTGAGGGACAGTTACTTAGGTTTGGAATATGTGAATATGGAACAAAGGAGCATATTAAAGTATATAACTTTTAAAATTTACTGGTTTTCACAAGAATGATGGGAGTAGAACAAGGAAGGGAAAACATTGGAATCTGGGTGAGAAACATTACGTAATTTGAACACGCATGGTTGCAGGATTATACCTAATAGCTGTTACTTTAATAAGAGTGAGTACTGAAATTGGGTTAGATCATTCAGAATTAGGTTTGGCTTCTGAGCATGATGTTTATTGATAGAGAGAAATTCAAGCAATGATAGCTTTCTGCCTTTATTCGCTCTGTGAAGAACATCACATTAATGTTAATAGTATGACATTCATTAAAGGCATGTTCTACAAAGGTGGAATATCTATTTTTAGTCCCCCTTCATGTTCACCCAGTCTATTAGATATAGCCCTACCTAATTGACCTACATATAATTTGCCACTGCTTTCCAAAGATGAAATCTTGTCTTTGCTATCGAAGAGAAAGTTGGTAACAGTATTCCTGTTATAAAAGGCTGGGTCTATTTTCTAGATTTAAGTTTGGCGGCAAGCATTTCTGACGTTTTACGAACATATAATGTTGGTGCCCATTTTTTCTCGGTGTAATTAGGTACAAAAGTGATATTACCTTCTTTTTCTTACAAAGTATGCTGACAATCAGGGTAGGGGCCGGCCGCGGTGGCCGAGGAGACTGAGGCGCTCCAGTCACGGTCTGCACGGCCACTACGGTCGGGGTATCGAATCCCCCCTTGGGCATGGATATTTGTGCCGTCCTTAGTATAAGGTAGTTCGTAAGTAGTTTGTAAGTTTAGGGATTGATGACCCCGCAGTTAAGTCCCATAAGCTATACAAAAAAATCAGCGTAGGATTATCACCACTGTTGAATGCAATTCATTTCCAGTTCATTGTTGAAATCTATCTTCGTCTGAGGTACAGATACGATGCACGATGCTTTGGAAGGCAGCATGTTTATGCTTGATTCTGGGTATTGGCAGGTATTGCTGTGTCCATGTAAGCTGATTTTCCGAATATTTTAAATACTTTTTTTTCTGACTGATGTCTATGGTCATGTCCACGTATATATCAATATATATATATATATTGTGTGATTATATCTGATACCTTAACTATCAACCAACGTAGCTTTCAGTGCAAAAAAAGTAATTAAAATCTGATGACGGACATCGAACTGACATATGCATCATAGAATACACAGAGTGGTAGGTGGAACCTGTCTGCAAGGACAAAATGTTCGACACGGAACGCAGATAAATGGTACGCGAATGTGAATCAATCGGAAGACTGACCGCTCGGTACGCGCGATAACAGCGTTACTGAGAGCACCGCTGTAAGTCACACGTAAATGCTGAGTTATGCTGGCCACAACTGTCGTTACACGTGCGTTAAATGAAGGCTACAACATGAGCTTCAGTGAAGCAACGGCGGTCTGTCGGCCGCTGTTGATTCAAGTCCGCTCAGTGTACCGCTAACAAGGTCCAGGCCAACTGATTGTCCCATTCCGCTGCTCGCATTAATTCACGTTTCGCACTACGGACGACTTGCACGTCCTGCATTGACGCATTGTACACACGTTTGTTCCCAGCCACGCTGATTCGGACGTCGTCGATTCACTATCGCACTCTCGAATGAAGGAGAGTTATACTCGTCCCTGGTTTAGAGGCGTCAGAGCGTAGACTAGATTAAATTAGAGTCGTTATTGCTCAGCAACCGTTTATTGTTTAAACTCAATTCACGAAAGCAGTCAGTCGTGAAAGGTCTGTTTTAATGCAAATCCATAAACTGTATATAGCAGACATCTACGTTAAAATATCACCCCCCCCCTGCCGGCCGCGGTGGCCGAGGGGACTGAGGCGCTTCAGTCACGGTCTGCACGGCCACTACGGTCGGGGGTTCGAATCCCCCCTCGGGCATGGATATTTGTGCCGTCCTTAGTTGTAGGTAGTTCATAAGTAGTTTGTAAGTTTAGGGACTGATGACCCCGTAGTTAAGTCCCTTAAGCTTAACATTGGAACATTGGAAAATATCCCCTACACATCTTACAAGGAGAAGACCCCTACTCCTCGTAGCCGAATTCCTCCAAATTTATGGTACATGTAGGGCGTGTTGAGATATGAAAGTACACTAAGTGGGAACTCCAGATGGCGAAGCATTTAGGAAATAGAAGGAATTTTGATACGTATCTGTCACCATATGCATCTTATCAACCTTTCAGAAAGCTGTGTTTGGCCCAGCAGTATCAGATCGAATTATTATTATTATTATTATTATTATTATTATTAATTGGTAGGTTCGCGGCTTCCATTCCGCCCGGTGGCAAATATTTTTTGTTCCTTGGCAACGCGTACACTACTGACTTCACAATTAACCTCAACATCAAATATGTTATTTTGTATTTATATGTGCACAACATCTGCAAGAGAGGTCATTAATTAAAACAAGCATATTATCTTGCAAACTTAGGGTTTTGAACGGTCCATAAGGTGCAAAAAATTTAATAATAAAATTTCAGGTCTGCTCTTACTTAATCGAAAAAGAAGAAGAAATCTCTTCCCGAGAAGCTTACATCAAACTACATTCCATTATACATCACCAGCTGTCCTCGCAAGTGTTCAGAGCGACAAGCAGAGATACGCGTGGTTCACTGCCGGACTGTGCGATGAAAGAAGCTGTTTCCAGAATGTCAATCAAGTTTGTTTTTCTATGGAGACATTAAAAGAAACCATGTAACTGCAAAAGGGCGGTGTTCATAACGGGCGCAAGATGCGGTCAAAATTATTACTTCCTCTGTTTCTTCGATGAATATCACCCCGGTACATGTAATTGATCAAGTTGTAAAAGAATGGAAGTACCGATTTACATACACGACGCCCCCAAGTAGGCGTAAACTACAGTCCTTTTTTAAATGTTTTAGTCTCGTCTTTCATCCACTGCCCTTTCTTCTTTTGCTTATATAAATTAATAAAATAACGTATATGATGTTGCGGTTAATTGTGACGTCAGTCTAGATCTACATCAATACTCTGCGAACCATTGTGAAGTGCATGGCAGAGGTTACGTGTTATGGCGTAAGGTCAGCGCCACACACCAGACGTAGAGAACGATCGTGGAGAAGGCAGCGATCTAACGAAAGCCAATAGCAAGCAGACGCCGTGCATCCTGGAGGAAATAACCGAAGATGCGGGCCCTCTACAAGCGGCTATATCTAGGCCGACATACGTCTGGACGACCATCACTTACTATTCGGAAATACGTCAGTTACTAGTGAGAACTCGGACAGTTACTAGTGAAAAATAGTACAGTACTAAGTCAGAACGCGGTTACGAACAAAGCAGTAACTTGGTCACAGCGCAACGAGCCACATACGGACGACGACGCGAGAAGCAAGAAGAATGAAGAAACAGACATATTCTTGAGTATTATCAGTCTCAGTCAATAAATATTTTGTAATACTTACTATATCAATGTTTTAGATGTCAAAGTATCCTGCACCAGTCCCTTTCCTAACAACTAGACTGGGACGAGTAAACAAAGAAAATGCGACGAGGTCACAACAGTACGTCCCACTGTCCCAATTATTAGGGTTTTTTTCCCATTCCATGCACGTATTGAGCATGGGACAATGATTGTTTAAATGCCTTAGTACGTGCTTTAATTAATCTAATCTTGTCCTCACGATCCCCACGGGAATAATATGTAGGTGTATCCATTGCCACAGACCAGAAAAAAAATGCCGCCGGGTGGAGTTGAAACCGCGACCTTCTCAAAACGAATCCGAACTTGTACCGCCGAGCCAAACATCGCTTCCTAAACACGGCAAACAGCGATAGTAATAAGATGCATTCGGTGATGGAGTCGTATCAAAATTTCTTTTATTTCCTAAGCGTTTGGCCATCTGGAGTTCCCACTTGGGGCACTTTCGTGTCTCACCACGCCCTACACGTACCATAAATTTGGACGAATTCGGCGATGACGAGTAGGCGTTCTCTCCTTGTTAGTGCCTTGCACAGGGTTCATCGAATGGTTGTGGAAAAATCAGGTGTGCACTTTTTTGTGTTATCTTACCCTAAGAGTCATCAGTAAACTTAATGTTATCTTACAGGTACAGTGAGGGACAAAAAAGGTTATCCGGTCCGAATAACTTTGAAGTCCAAGAACAGTTTTGAAATTTTTTTTATTAAATTTTTTGCACCTTATGGATTGTACACAATCCCAAGTTTGCAAGATAATATGCTTGTTTTAATTAATGACGTCCCATGCTGATGTTGTGCAAACTGGTAATCGCGGGTGTTGCCAACTCCAGCAGTCTATGCAGTTTCAGATTGCTGTTTACATCGACAAGTAGAAGCAATACAATAGTTGAGATACAGTATATGTGGAAATTCATTGCACTTTAACTCACACATCATTTAGGAAAACATTATCTGACCACGTAGAAGCGGTTGAGATATTAAAATCCCAGGTTGGTACATTTACTGCTATGAACCACTTCTCACATATTTTGTTTCATTGGGCGAGTAGATACGCTGACGGTTTATGAACACAAGGGGCACTTGATCAAATCCCACTTCAGTCAATTTATTTTTTATTTCACCTCTTGGAGGTAATATTTTAAATATTAATTCGCAAAAATATTTACAGTTGTAGGTTTTTATAAGATTCCATTTTACAATAATCTAATCTTTAATCAGACAGACACGTGTTCATAGTAATGACATTGAAAATGGATGTATTTTGGGACGTCAAATAAAAAATACCTTCCAAGGATGTTTATTTATTTTTTCTCCTTGTTATAGGTGATCAAATAATAATTAACTTCCAAAGAAGATTATTTTTAGATATCACACTGATAAACTGTAATAGGTTATTTAATCAAGAGAATACTGAAAAAAAAGGAAAACCAATATAATTTAATTACAAAAAGTAACTAAAGCAAGAAACATTTCTACAGCAATAAGAAAAATAATTAAAATAAAAAAGTAAAGGCTTCGGTAGCGTCCGATCCGATGAACACCACTTAACCCGGGAGGCCGATACTATCAAAGAGTTATCTGTCCTTTCTCATTAGCGTAACTGTCTAATAGTCCTACCGGAGCTGAAGATCGAATATTAAACAACAATGGAAGGCACAGCCTCTCACTCTTGTAAACCACGTGCCTATCTGCTGATACATTTATCTTAGCTCAACACTATAGATTCACCATGTGGCAGTCAAGGTAATTACAAATACATGCATCCATTTTCAACACTTTTACTGTGGTTATAATATGTCTCATTGTTTAAAGATTAGGCTATTCCAAGACGGAATATGTTTAAGAATGTGGAATGTAGAAAAACTGCTATTGTAATATTCCTAGCGAATTAATGTTAAACTCAGCCCTTTGCGTTCGTAAACCGGCAGCCTATCCACTTATTAATTTTTTATTTATTTATTTATTTATTTTGACGGCATCTCTTCGGTCGGTGCTCTGCAACCGCTTCTGCTTCATCGCCATCATTTTGATCGCATTTCTCTTCCACTGGAAGGAAACGATTTTCATAAAATTGTTGGCAATAGGCCTACACGTTTTGTTGTACTTTTTTGTTTACTTTTAATTACTGTTATGGGCTCATAGACATCCAGACGAAGAACCTATGCTACACCCTCTGGACCTGAATGTTGACAGGATTAGTGGTGTAACTCCATTTTTAGATGCGAACACGTTTAGTTTCGAGCCATACAAACATTTTTGCTCGTAATTCATAACATTCATAACATTCAATAAAAAATAAAGCACTCTGTAAGTCTGACTCTGACGGTAAGTATTCATCTAAAAATCCATTATCTGTCAAACTACTTGTCTGACCGATACTCCCTTAGTCACTGGTGTCCACTGGTGTCCACACTGGACTTAAAATAACCGATTACACAAATAAATATACGTGGTTTGAACAAAACAACGTCACAAAACTACTCAGTGCATCAACAAAACTGGATTAACGCTACGTGTCTAGAAACTCCCAGTTACATCACTTCTGCCGTCAGCAAACAGATAGAGCCATTGATTACTAAAACGTGTGTTGTTATTTGTGCGGTTGGTAGGTGAACTACAACGTACATCGCTGACGCATTGGACAGAACGATTTATTTTGAACAAGATCGTATCCTTAACTTAAACAAAGGAAAAAAAAGGAAAGTAGAGTTACACCACTTGTGCTTTAATGGACTCTTATTATTTAAGTAGTATTAAAATAACCAACAGCTGTAATGTCTTTTTTTTTTTTTTTTTTTTAATTACAAGCAACCAGTTTCGGTAGCCATGCCACCATCTTCAGGCCATATTGTTATATAGATAACGAAATATTACAATGTATTTATATAACATAATAATAAAACGGTTATGTTAAGGGTAGGTATGGCTTGGCTACAAATACTTTGTAGAAAATAAAAAGACATACCATCTTACTCTGGGAAAATGGAACTATATAATCAAGTACTAATGGTTATTAATGAATTTTTTGAAGAAATATTCTCACGAAAAACCATACAATAAAGAAAATTGTAAAGGTACGGTTATGCAAAATATGTAGAACTTAATATTCAAACTCAATAATTAAAATTGAAATTAGTTATTTGTGAACCTCATAGAACTTGCTGACATTGTAATGTCATATAAGATATACAAATTGACTTCAGCATTTTCAGTACACGTAAGGTTATCTGTTATATGTAAGTTTAAATTATAAAATAGTCAACCACCTATAGTGGTGTAATTAAAATTGTCAGCTGAACCCATATCGTACTAACAACGATAGACGGTGAATGATGTTCATAACGATTAGTTTATAGTAATATCAAGGTACAAAAGCTATCAGATCAAATGTATTCGGGTATACCCCGTTAATTTGATTGCGCACATGTATAAAAAGACATCTTAAAATGTGAATGCAGACTAGTATGCTCATGAGCATAAATATGCTTTCAAACCCTATAAAAAGTGAAAATGTGGGTAACAAAAGAAAAAGAAAAAAATACTAATACGATGGTCTAGTAATACGCAAGGTCCAAATATTAAAAACGGTGACTTAGCAGAAAGCGTAAAGACAAAAGTCTTTCATATCTTGTTCAGTGTTAATTGTAGTGAAATTGTACTTTATTTTGGCATTTAATAATAAAATGCAATGTCATTTTGAACTTACATATCATTGCTTGCTGTTTAATATATTATTATTATTTTTCATTTAGCTCATTTAGCTTCAGCGCTTATGACACCAAATTAAATAAACACCGTTTACACAAGACAATTCGGAGATGTTACAATATTACGAAATATTTATGAGCTCAAACTGACACCCCCCCCCCCCTCGGCCCTACCCTAGACCAAAATCTCCAGGGTTCGCAAACGTAATGTATGATACGACGTATATTTGCTCAAAGCATTCTTCAAAGGAGCTATCCAGCATCAATTAATTATCACGTACACATGTGTGTCTTAACCATACATGGCACGTAATAATAACGATTACAATTTTAGAGAACATAGATATTATATATATACGAAGTGCTTGTGTCAGTCAGTACTAAGGTGCATCATTTGTAACTGTAATACCGAGGAGAGCAGCAAAGTTTCTTACTATTTTCTTCCTTTACCAATCGATGCAAGATTACTGACGAAGTGCTAACGTATATATTGTGCAGTACCCCATCCTGAAATTAATTTTACAGCCATATTTATTCTTCAGTGTCAGTTTTTATCATTACTAAACCGCCTCTTACGTTTTCAACAGATTATGTTTTATTTTAACATTTCTGAGTCTGCCTGAATTGCAGTCACCGACTATGGACACAGTGATCGAGCGTCTAGGGAATCCAATAAGAATACTTTCAGTGTTTGAGCCCATCAGTAAGCTCTTAAGCTGCACCGTTTAAAGGGAGGGATACAGTACCTGCCATAAATACTAATGTGGCTGTTGGACAGTCGTAATTTGAATTAATTGGGAGGATTAAACAGCGTACACACACGATAAATCTCAGATTGTAGCAGTTAATGCGCTTTCACTATACGACCGCATAAAATAGAGCAGTTCGTAAAATCTTCTCGTACTCCACAAGCAAATAAGGCTTCCCTATCAATTAGTTCACAACTCATTATTGCCTGCTACGGTAATTCTTCGCTCCGCCATAACAACGCGATAATAATTAAACGTAACTAAATCCATTGTAATAATGCGTGTGGCAAGTAACAAGCTAACGGATGGGCAGTAATTAACGACCTTTAATTAATTCCGACAGTATTTATTTATTTGTTCAGTCAAATATCGTGTTCCGAGAATCTCATCATGAAGGAGAGCCTTCGGGGATTTGAAACAAATAATATTTATACATTAACAGACAAATACAGCCGTGGCAAGTAACGTTTATCAGGTACACTAAAAATCAAAGTCTACTACATTTAACACATTTGTACTTAGAAGTACAGATTTATTCCTCGTTATGTATATATACACCTTCACAAAAGCAACACACATAATCTCACGCAACACACCTACTAGATTAAACTGTTAGTTCATACAGAGGCCCTTTGTTGCATTACTGCTTTCTGACGACAATGTTGCTTCCATTTATCTTGAAAATTATGAATTTGTACATTTAATAGACCCTAAATCCATGAATCAGTATATACAGCTTCGTGCATACCAACAGGGTTTATGCACGGGAGTATCCTTGAATCTCACATTGTTCACCATGGTGCTTTGCTCGTTGCGTATGGCAGTCAGTGAGAGTAGAGAGTAAAACTCTGAGAAAATACAAGCAATAAATACTCCCAGGGAAACTGGTGACTTACAAACTTCACCAAACATGCGAAAATGTGTTAATGACTTCATACATCCGAGAAACGAGCGTTGCGCGGTTGCGTCATTGAGATTCCAATAACGACAGATAACTTTTTAACTTCTTTGTGTGTTTTCGTCGATCACAATTCACCGACGATCCATAGAGACTCAAAGATAAAATCTAGATAGACTCGAAGATGAGATTAGATGTCGATTTAGATAGTTCAGGTTGGAACTGCAATAAACCAATGGGGATAGGCTCCATCTCACCGTAGACATGATCGCTGAGATCCAGACATACGCGAATAATAGCTAATCAAACACAACTTCATTTTTTTACCACTGCAGTCGTCAGAGAAATACAGCATACACACACACACACACACACACACACACACTATCACACAGGCACAACTTACGCACACATGGCCACTGCCTCCAACTGCCGCGATTCGACTTTCCACTACTGCAGTTCGTTCCCATCTTCAGGAATTGTTGCACAATTGGCCTTCAGAACAAGAGGAAAAATCACTGTCTACATTCGTATGGTGCATGGAACAGAATGTATTAGCACACACTTCGAAACCGTTTCGCCGATGCCCATGAAAATGGTCTATTGGAGAAGGTTTTAATACTCTTCTGGCCACCGAATGGTGCTTCTCATGCGTGCATTACTACACTTTTACTATAATTACTATAATTTTACACCGTTTGACCGAGTCCAATGATAGTTGAGAATATAGGTATGTTTTTATGGGAAAATATCATACTCCTCAAGCCACCATATGGTACAAGGCGCAGGTACCTTTGCAAGAATCTTTGACGTTATTATTATTTATATTTTCAGTCAGGTGTCCGGATACTTTCCATCATGTAGTCTATTAGCCAGTCATCTATACTGAGGGGTGAAACTCCTTTTCATTTAAGCAACTGATACACATTTTCGGTTGTTCTTGGCAGACTTTACAGAATCTTGTAATTTTACTGGTTTTTTGTGCCTTCTGGCTTTTTGCCTTCCTGATCAAAAATTGTTTTGTAGCATAATGTGCAGTGCCGCCGAAATTTTCTTGCCAGTACCTCAATTTTTCCCAAAATATGGGCTTTCTTTCTTGATGGAGGATTGTCACAGGCAGCATATCCACATAATTGCAAAGCAATGGACTGCTTGAAAATTCTAATGACGGTGTGTGTATTTTAATGTCCAACAATACGTCTTCTGTTCTCTGCTGCGCTTGCCGCTAAATGCGAATAGCACAACAATCTGGACATAAGGTGGCCCGAACCATTGAAAACTAGGACGAAATCGGTGTTACCAGATCACCGGTGGGCCGAACGTATTGGTGTTATTTATCTCATGCGGAATAAATATATATCATTTAAACATTTAGCATAGATTGTGACATGATGAATGTCTCCGCAATTACGCTAAGTCGCTGTAATTTAAGCCGATGGGGAGGAATGAACTGCATCGGGACACATGGTGAGCCGAACCGCAGGGAAGGTATTAATAAGATACATTCTTCGTTTTTTGCACACGTTGGAGTTTGGATAACAAAGGGTTACCATACGTTCTCTTTTTCCAGGACACGTCCTCTTTTTGAGGCAAGAAAATGTGTCTGGCCGGAATTCACAAAATTCTACAAAATGTCCTCTTTTTTTGGGTTCCGAGGAAGAAAATTTATTTTTCTGCTATTGGCGACAACGGGTTCGTTAGCACTGTAGTTCCGAACTGTTCGAAACTATTACGCGCATACACAGAGGGAAATTGTTCAAAATTTCGCTCTCCGCATGCGTCAGACAGTTGCAAACGATTCAGGCCAGTCATGTGGACAACTTTTAGGAATCCCTATAGGAGGGATATGGAAAACTGTGTAATGTATCTTAATGATCAAACAAATGTAAACATTAAAGATACACTGTGCTTTATTAGTTTTGTAATTTTATAAAAGAAAATAAAGATTATAAAAGAAAACAGAACATACCAGCAGCTGAAGTGTGGTGTGCATATTTCAATCAGTCATTTTGTGTTGATAGTTATTCTGAACTGCTGAAAATTGTAGAATATATTTTTTTTTCTATACCTAGTCATAATGCCAACACAGAACGTGTGTTTTCTCTTTTGAACATACAGTGGACAAAAGACAGGAATAGATTTAAAATAGAAAAACTTTCAAACATTTGAATTGCCTCAGTTTTTATCAGTACTTGTTGAAAAACAAAAAAACTCTTGAGAGAGATTTCGTCGTCTTACAAATATAGTTCGTTCAAAAGTGAAAAATACAAGAATGAGACAATTGAGCGTAGTGACGATGAATGAATTGCCAAGGTTCATAATATTTTGTTTTATAACAACCACACAAGGTTACTGTTTTTGTTCGTAGTAGATTTACGTGGTTCATTAATAAAGTTGTAAATTACATTAACAATGAAGTGTCCTCTTTTTTATATGAGCTGTCCTCTTTTATGATGATGTTCATTTGGTAACCCTAGGATAACAATATATGTATGTCTTGCAGCTATGCTGGTGACACCGACTGTTCAGCTTCACCCGCACACAAGTATAACGCAAGGACTTGACATACACGAACACTATTTAATCTAATTCGATATACTTAAACAATTCGACTGTTTCAGGGCACTGAAATAAATCCAACAGTGAAGTCGAAATTTTGTATTAGAGCGGGATTCGAACCCGGATTTCTCACTTCGGGCCAACGGTCTCTTTAACCAAGAAGGCTATACAGGCACGCTTCCTTTCCTACACAAATTCTCAGCTAGTAGCATAGTACGTTGATACTCCCCCCTGACCATTAGTTCCTCTTGCCCGCAGTCTGTACTGATTCCCGGAAGGGATCGAACGTAGTAATTCGTCAGCATTGAAACTGTTATTGCCTCTTGATGGCATACGAACAATTATTGATATGGTGTCTGTTCTTTTCAGGCGTATACGAAAGAAGAAACACCATTTGTTGGCATTAACGGAAATTCAAATGCCTGTAAAGTTATGGGACCTAATTGCAGTTGTCATCGATCCCTAAACATACGAACTACTTAAACGTACCCTAAGAACAAAACGCTTACCTATGCCCGAGGGAGAACTAGAACCTCGGACGGCGAACTCCCGCGCGCATTGCAGCAAGGCGCCGTAGCGCACACGGCTATTCCGCCATAGCTGACATTAATGGCCGTAATTTTCATCTTTTCTGTAGGATTTATGTCAGTGCCTTAAGATCTAAAAGTTTAAATATTTACAATTCCTAAAATAACTGCCGCTAATATCAACAAATGGTGTGTCTTCTTCTGGACGTTACCGAAAGGAACAGACACGATATCAATATTTAGTCTCCTTATGTAACAAAACGAGTTTCCGTAAGAGCAGGTAACTGACAATTTTTCAGTATATAAAAGATTACTGTGCAGTTACAGTGTGCTTGAGAAACATGTTGTTCGCTATATCCAGCTTTTCGTTAGATTGAAAAAAATTATCCCGGTTATCTGAAGAATATTTCTCGCTTATACAAATATTCTCAAATTCTATGTAGGGTATTGCATTACGATTGTACTTAGTCATTATATCAAAAAGAATGATAGAGGTTTTGAATGCTTTACCTCATTTCTAGTTGCTACCCGCGAAACGACAGCGCTCAGAGAAAGGAAGTACGAAAAACGGGGACGATAGGTCGGCGAACCTGTGCTAACTGACAGCACTCGTTTCCTTCAACCGTGTCCTCCCCCCCCCCACTCCCTTTTTGTACTTTTCCCAAATTTCAAAGTCACGAAGTCACAGGGAGGTGATACTGACGCCCTATTGACACGCTTTCATGTGCAGCATGGTTTCCTGCGGTGAAAACTTCGATTCTTCATGAAAAAGAAAACCTAATGTACTGGTTTACTTCAAACACAAGTCGTCAGTTGCAAATAACAAATTTTTCGATCTTCATCTGTAACAAGATACAATACAATCGTGTCATGTATTTCAGTCTGATATGATGCAGACACCTGTAATTGTCGGTGCATTCGTATAACGTATTCACCTACAGTAATTGCCGATTTCTCCTACCCCTTCCGACTATGTCACCACACTAGTTAAAAGTCGACATTGCCCAAGTATTTATGTATTCATCCCATAGTATAATTCCTCTTTCTTCTTCTCTGTAGTCATCATTTCCTCTCCCCTCTATTTCCTTTCCTCTTCTATAAATGTCCTCCATCTCATTCAGTCCATCTTCTCTGTTTCCCTCCCCCTCTCCCAACTCTGCCCATTTCCTCCTCCTTTCTCATCCCTTTCTCATCAACTGTAAAGGAGATCGCTGAAACATTGTCAAATTTTACAGTAAGGTATCCTAGCATTACAAACCTTAGCTATGAGAACACACATACAATAATATCAACTTTGATGGATACAATAATGTCAACTTTGATGGATGGAACGATGTCGAGGGATATTATAAGGTATTCTACACCTTGTAGCATATGCAGTTTTATAAAGACAGCTCAGATATGTAAAATATCATAAATCTAATATATAAAAATTAATGTTCGTTTGTTTTTTATGCACAGTCATACCTACATTCGATTGCGATAAAACTTCAAATCATTGCATGCACCCGCGCGAGGGTTATAGGCATTCTAAAATTAACCTAGTACGATGTATGAAATAAATCGCAATTTGCGATCAGTTATGGCTTCACTGTACTAGTTTTAGATGGAATACGAAAGTTCAGTGAATGAAAATTTGTGCCCGGTTGGGATCCGAACCCGGGATTTCCTGCTTACTAGGCACACCATTTCGCCTCCGAGAACACAGTGACCAGCCCCATTGCATAGGATTCTTCCCTGAGCGTCTCCCGCCACACCCAAAGAGACAGCGTGGCGAATGAAGCTGTGCAAGGAAGAGACGTACGGGGAAGAGTCTTCTGCAGTCGGGCTGGACACTGTGTCCTCGGTGGCGGACTGGTCAACGCGTCTGCCTAGTAAGCAGGAGATCCTATCCATTTGATTTACTGATTATTTAAACACATATACACTTTATATATACATGTGGCGTCTGTTCTGACGGAAGGCGTGCTTAGGTAGTCCTGCAGGTGCGGTGATCACTGTGTTCCCACTGAGGTAGTCGTCAGCGTAATTGCGTAGAAAGTAGGAGACCCTGGTTCGAATCCCGGCTGGGTACACATTTTCAGCTTTGCCCATTCGCAGTTGATATCATATATTCTGTGAATATGAAACATTAAGGATTAGGCGGTGATGAGAATAAATAGGAAGATGGGGAGATTTAATCATGACTTACAGTATTTATTACTTCCAACACAATGAAATAATTAATAAATGGGATGAACAGGCTGGCTGGCTGAATTATAAGTTAAATCCTACTGGTCTCTTAATATATGTTATTTCTTGTTGTAGAAATCCTTCTACTTTGTGGCAGCGTGTATAAAGGAAAAAATCTCCATTCAAAAATAATTCATTCAACCATGTTCCACGCACATATCTCTACAAAACTAAAGTCTACGATCCCAACTGATATTTGGATTGCAAGAGATCAAAATAATGGTCCTCCCGAAAGAATGAGCAAAGAGGCTCTTAATCTCAGCCAAGACACTAAATACTAGTGCAGTACATCCTACTGATACAGAAAAACACAACATAAACAAATTTACAAAATGTAGCAGAAGGGAGGAAAAAATACTCCCCTCCGTTAAACAAAATTAATTAAAACCCGGTAAATACTACAAAGTCTGAGTTCTAGCCAAGCCATGTAGAACCGAATAGCCAGTCATTACCTCCTACAAAGAAACTGGCAAATATATTGATAATCTCAAGACAAAAATTATGCACACCGGTGTGGAAACTTAATAGTGACTCACTGAAGGTGATTACTGGTGATATTAATCATACGAAACACAGAAAGAAGGAAAACAATCAATGTCGGGAACACTCGTCAATCTTGTAGTAAGTCGCCACGAAGAATCCACTGACTTCTCGTGCATCACACATCGTTTCATATCTTGAACCCACGCAGTTAGATTTAGCTGCTGGCCGGCCGCGGTGGGCGAGGGGACTGAGGCGCTTCAGTCACGGTCTGCACGGCCACTACGGTCAGGGGTTCGAATCCCCCCTCGGGCGTGGATATTTGTGCCGTCCTAGTTCGTAAGTGGTTCATAAGTAGTTTGTAAGTTTAGGGACTGATGACCCCGTAGTTACGTCCCATAAGCTGTACAAACATTTGAACATTTAGATGCTGAACCATGGAGCTGATGGCTCATGACTCTCTCAAAAACCGTGGTGGCTAAGTCCAACATTATGTACAAAAAAAAAAAAAAAATAAAATAAAATAAAATAAATAAATTAATTAAAAAAAAAATAAAAAATAAAAAAAAAATAAAAAAAAATCAAAAAAAAAATCGGAAAAGAAATTTAGGCAAATTGTTGCAGAAACGTTATGAAAGCTCACTGAAGGTGATTATGTGCTACTACCGGGCATTGTAGTCTCAGAATTATCGACGATTGGAAAACGCGGGAATGCATGTGCAACTTGCTCTTTACAAAGAATAAAGGAAAAATTCTAACACTTACATCGTCAATTATTTTGAATAAGGAACCCACGCACTTGTTGATCGACCACAATTCCCTGATATTGACCGGTAAAATTAATTTTAAGCTGATTGCTCATGACCCATTCAAAATCCGTTACAATTGCAAATCCCTCAACGCAGTGAATTCGTACCTCTAAAATTCACAAAATCTCACCCCACATTTGATCTCGCGAATGTGTGACGATAATTACAGTATTATTTACAGAATTATTCAAATAAATCGTCACCATTGACACATATCTTAATATCGTATCTGAGCTCACCATACTCACGCCTGCTCTCCACAGGTGCCTCGCAAGCTCTGCCTAACATGGCTGACCTCTCGTTCCATCCGCTTTTGCGTTCAATTTGCTAGGCGGAGCTCTCCCATTGGCTGCAGTCGTAAGGGCTCCACCTCCAACCTGACCGCCTCCAAAGACTCACAAACTGCCAGCTAGCATTCGCTGGTTCTACAAGAAACCTCTCCGCTGATCGCTTAGAAAGCAAAGGTTGGCTAACTTACTCAGGACTCTTACTGCCTATACCCGGGCCGCTGAAACATTGCACTTGACGTTTCGCGTTACGGCGAGTTAAGTTGGCTACACTGCTTTAGCGACGTTGCAACACTAGCCTCTATACGCACAGCAGACGAAATGGTTTTCAGTTGCATCTCGTAAATGTAAGCTACTGAGCAATAAAAGTGCATATAATAATTCATTCTTGAGCAGCAATTAATTAACAGCATATTAATGAAGACCAGAGCACAACAATGCACACGCTTTCAACAACGGAGCAAAGCATTATAGAAAATTAGCATGGGATCACTACAGATACGAAATAAACAATAACCAAGATAGTAACTTCTCTCTCTAATTTTTATAATCAGAATGGTTTTCACTCACCAATTTACGACGATAATAGTACAATTACATCAAGATCCCTATCTTCACTGTTGTCGTCACTGCCAAAATCGTCGTCATCACCAAGACAAATCATTAACCGTTTATGATTACTGATGATCTCTTCCATTATTTGCGCTGCCCGAATCAGTTTTTCAACGTGCTTGACCCTTTTTTATGCAAGAAGCAGCATCCACATTAGCAACAGCTTCACGCAACAGCTTTTCCACCTCTGTTATTGTGAAAGACTTATTGTTCCTTAAGTAATTCTTCACGTCACACCATACCAATTTTATAGGGTTAAAACGGCAGTAAAATGAGGGCAGATTTATTACATAGTGACGCTGCTCCTTTGCGATTTCATCTACTGCATATGTGGGTATAATAGGCTTATTTTGTTTCACGAACGATTATAAAAGAATTTTTGACATTGACATATCCGCAGCAATATTTCTTTCTTGTAACCAATGCACAATAACTGCTTCCCAATCGTTTGAAGCGAGAATGAACTTCCTGCTACGAGCATAAGCTTCGAAGTTTTTATTCATACGAAATTGAGAACTTACTCAGAAAATGTCACTAGACAAACGTCTTTTCGCTGACATTATCCAATCACTTGAACTCAGAAAGTCAAGTTAAACCACTCACAGTAAAACAAATCGCACCGAAAAAATGCACACACAACATAAACACGCGGTAGACACGGTACACAACTTTGTTTACGGTAGCACTGAACAAAGCCGGCAACGCGGGAATGGCACGTGACCACTGGAAGTGTTTATCGCGATGTGATTGGCTCGTTCCTGGCGACTACCGCGTCGCGCTTCTTGCTCTTCACTTGTTATTTGTAAACGTCAAGTGCAAAGTTTCAGCGGCCCGGGTATACCTACCACCATCTGATTTCACAGCACCTCAGGCACACATACACAACACACACACACATACACCTTCACCCAAGAAAGGCGAGATGGGTGCTGTAGAGTCTGGCGCCTTGTTCATTTCTTTACTGATAGCGTTTCCGTGTCCACTGGCCCCTACCCCTAACCTGAACTACAACAAAAAATGCACCAAAACGTCTTCTTAGCTTACACAAAGATTAAAGGAGTAATCCATCCTGTTGCCATTAATTGCATTGAATAAAACGATTAAATAAAGGTAATGAAGGAAGGTAGGAAGGAATCTTAGGGTTTAACGTCCCGTCGACAGCGTTGTCATCAGAGACGGGGCTTAAGCTCGGATATTTGGGTAAGGATGGGGAAAGGAAATGAACCATCCCGGCATTTGCCTGGATTGATTTAGGAAAATCACGGAAAACCCAAATCTGGATGGCCGGGGGTGGATTTGAACCACCTTCCGAATACGAGTCCAGTGTGTTACCACTGCGCCACGTCACTCGGTAAAAGGTAATGACGCCATCAAATATAATCTTGTTGAAAATTATGGGCACATTTGTGGGTGGTTTGCTACCCCAGTTATCACTTGCTGCTATGTTCTTAAATGTTGTCAGCTAATGGACGTTGTATCTTATTTAATTTGATTTTAAAACTTTGGATTGTACGATACAAATTTCTTAAAATTGTATTCATTTACATAAATATATATGTTGGAAATTGTGAGAAGTTATTATATGTTATATTTTCATTGTACTTACAAACTGGTAACGTTAATAAACCTTACATCAGATTATAAGCAAGCCAGAGGGTCCGGCCTTTCACTTGATTCATCCTACGCTCTCTCAATTATTGTTGTGATTATAGGTTTAGGGACACACTCATGTAAACACGTTGCTTCATTTTGAGCTCCATGTTCCAATGAGACGAGTTCCCATACTGACACTGTTAGCTGGGTCGCAGCGTGTACCACCGCTTCACTGAAGTGCTTTGCACGATAGGGGTTGCTTGTTAAAATGTCCCTCAATGTGTAAACGCCAGCACCTTGCCCTCGCCAGAGCGGTTTGTAAAATATGGGACCATTCACCGAACTTTTCAGACGCACCTGTCGAACGGTAATAGCCTATGAAAACATATCGGTCGTTGGCACATTAAGAATATATAATCTGCTGCCGCGAGCCCGACTCCACCATCTTCAATGGATAGTGAATCTTCGATACTACAAGCTACACCTGCTGGCGAAACATCAGAAAAAAAAAATCAAACATACCTCGGCCAAAAAACTCAATACATAAGCCAAATTGCAATGTTGAAGTAATTAATCAACATGCAATGTTTTAACAAATGGCTCCGAAATCCTTCACAATTTTGTAAACCGGTAACCTGTACTCTCCTCTGACATTGCGGCACACTTATTAGGATAATATGCACAGGCAAGCAATTAGGAAAATAAAAAGGAAAAAAAGAAAATTGATTACAGAATCCAACAGGTGCGGCTGACCAAATTAACGATACACGTGACATTTGATACTGAGGTAACGTATCTTGCAATCTCATACGAATAAATTACAACTAAATCCAACATTTACATTCAGCAAGTCATTCCTTGTACCCAGCAGATACAACTACTAATGCCCAATGACAACTACAGTTGGCAAGAAATTAAATAGTAATAATAATGTTGGGAACAGCTACGATTCTGTACATAATTTAACTGTTGGGAGAAACAATGGAGACTTTCCTTTGTCGTTAAAAATCAGCAGAACCAGCGTTTATTTCATTGTTGTTGTTTACGAATGTCAAATCTGTTCTCGTATTTGAGACTCAGACACCGTTTTGGCGTAAAACGTAAGAACAGGACAATTTATGAGTACTGGATGCATATTTGTCTTGCTGTCTTGTAATTAATAATCCAAATTACATGTTGGAGTCTTTGGAATTTGTAAATATGTTTTCACCGTGATTTATGTTGGGGAAATGTGTCTGGCATCTTCAATTGCCACTGGGCACTTGTGTTGTTTTTCAGGTGGGATGATAATTTTTTGACAGTGAATGAAATAATAAATGTGCTTGAAGAAGATGGAGCAGTATCATCGGATCAGTTGGTATCATCAAAATGTTCAAATGTTTGTAAATCTATCGGACCAAACTGCGTGGTCATCAGTCCGTAGCTTACAAACTACTTAAACTAAGGTAAACTAACATAAGCACAACACACACACCCATGCCCCAGGGAGGACTCGAACTCCCGACGGCGAGCAACCGCGCGTTCCTCAGCGAGGCGCCTTATACCACGCGGCTACTCCACCGCGGCGTTGGTATCATCTCTTTTTTTGTGAAAGACAAGGTGGAGATACTGATGAAGAGACTAATTTATCAGAAGATAAATCTTGCGATATATACATTTGAATGACAACACACACACAAATAAAAAGACGAGTTTCATCAGGGGTATACCAGCAATTTATTTGTTATTAAAAGAAAAAAACATTCTTCAATAAGTGTAAGTGTAAGAAAAACTCAAATAGACTGGCATGTAATATACGGTGTCATTCATTACCAGCGTTGGTACAAAACTTCATATTGACAAATATAGGGTTGTTTTTCAGCATTGCCGACTTTATGGCACTGCCATACGGTCCCCGTGAAAACTTCGTAGTAGATCAATATAAAATAAATTATTGACACTCATATGATAACGTACTCAGAATGTAGCGCTGCTGTCCTAGGTTCTAACAAAAATCAGTGTCAGTGTCGTCACTGTGTGTGTTAGACTGTCGATTAGACCACTAAGCAAATTGTTCACAGTGTGATGTCTATGCTCTAGGGTTTAATAAACCATGAGGATGTGACGCCATAGTTAACGTGATATTATCAATCATGAGACGCAATAGATCGCGTGATGTCAAGAGGAACAAGATGCTTTACGTCACGAGACCTCAGGACTAGTAAACAAAATATTCTAGGCCGAAACTTTCGCAGTCGAATTAGAATTTAATAAGCGTCTCGTCTGGTTTCGTTTGTTCTGTATGCCACAGCCTACGGTTTTGAAAACGATGCACAGAGTGCATCGAAAGAACTCTTCGATTTACTGACAGAAACTTCTAAAAATAAGACAATAACAATTGTTTGTAAAGCTTGTTGCACTTAACTGCGGGTTCATAAAAACTATTTATGAACTAACTTATACTAAAGACAATTCAAATATCCATGCCCGAGGGAGAATTCGAACCTCCGACGCGGAAGGCCGCGTGATCTGCAACGTGGCGCTCCAGACCGCTCGGCTACTCCCGCACGGAACAAATGAGATTATATCCGACTTCAAAATGCGTCAGAGTTTTTATAACTTGTGTATTTAATATCATCGGATACTCATCGTCCTCGGAGGGGACATAAAGAATGATTTGAGGTAGCGAGTAGTGAGGAGCAGAGTTTATCAATCTCATTCGTCAAACATTAAACCCCTAACTGGACAATGACCCCTCAGTCTCGACCACCAGAAACAACTAATGTATTTATGCAGTTTTTTCATGTCACATAGATCATTTGAAAACAACGAAACACAACCCTTTGCTGAGTATTGACAATTAAAACTATGTATACACATCTCGATTTTATTGCTTTGTCTTATTCGGATACATTAATTGCCTAAGTAACTATTTAATTCCACGATCTGAATTATTTCCCACTATGGAAGTCGTTTCTTTGGAATCAGAAAGCAATAAAATGGGTATGTACTATATTTGAGCTATGTTAAATGATACTATAAAACGCAATTGCATACAATTCTTGCGTTCTCTCATCACAGTACGAACAGCATCGCAACAATTATGTGTGACGTAATTTGTTTGCGACCGACATAACGGATGGGATCACCAGGTTCAATCGATGTGTTTCTATTTCAATGAAATTGTGACTGCGTCTGGTCTATTTTAATTCCAAATTATTAATTATTTACCAACAGCTGTAAAGTTTGTTGTTTTATTGAACTAGTGGTTTCGGTATCACAATAATGCCATCTTCAGGCCATGTCATAACATATATCCAAGTAAACTCTTGAAATGGCCTTATATACCGGTTTATTTAGTAATTCACATATCCTGGATAAACGTGTGTTAATTCACACATGTGATAGCAGCTGTGAAAATAAGTAACAGCATTAAAGTCTTTGCCTCAGGACCATACGTGCCTAACTGCCAGAGCTGGAGCAGGCAGGAGCTGGTGTCCTTACCAGATCCAGCACGAATGTTAAAAGCGGCGTTTCCTCTCACCCCTCCCTGCCGCGGGATCTGCTGTATGCTGCCTACAGGGGGTTCAAAAGAGAATTTGGACCTCAGCCGCGCTTGCGCATTGCAACGCTGCAGCCACTGCCGCCTATATTAAGCGGTCGCGCTACGACTCGTATACGAGCTGTTTAAAAACAATGTTTTATTTTATGTATTTCTTTCCTTTTTTTCACGACCATATTTCCGGGGTTCACTGAACCAGTAAACACATAGGACACACCGCCACCGGTAACTTGCTGGTAGGGGAGGGGCGGGGAGCCGGGCTTCATATGGCTTTCCCTAGATACCTGAATCTGGGTGATTCCAAATAATTAATGTATTATTAAAATAGAGAGAAACAGCTTTGGCCGCATTGAAACTTTTTTATGTATCAGTGTGGCCAAAACTGGTTCTCCCTATTTTAATAATTTTAATGAGGTTGCACTGCACCAGACTTCAGACGGGGTCATCTATAATTAATGTATTTACCAACATCCGTGGAGTTTGTTGTTATATTGAACTACCAGTTTCTGTCTTACAGTAACACCAACTTCAGGCTATGTCGTAAGATATTTCCAAGTAAACTCTTGAAATGGCCTTATATACCGGTTTATTTAGTAATTCACATATCCTGGATAAACGTGTGTTAATTCACACATGTGATAGCAGCTGTGAAAATAAGTAACAGCATTAAAGTCTTTGCCTCAGGACCATACGTGCCCAACTGCCAGAGCTGGAGCAGGCAGGAGCTGGTGTCCTTACCAGCTCCAGCACGAATGTTAAAAGCGGCGTTTCCCCTCACCCCTCACCCCTCAGCAGTTTGTAGAAACATATTACTCAGCTTTAAGCATGGAAGAAAAGCGTAAAATAGAGAAGCTTGGTAGGCCGACGCCTCAGCTGAGGTTGAAGCAAGCGCAAAGAGGCCGAGCTAAGAGATCCTGCAAATCGCTTTTAACGAAAGTATATCCAAAGGAAAGGGTGGGGGAGGCTAGCCGAAGCACTTTCCTGCGGTGCTACTCGCAGAGTTGCGCCAAATAGCAAATTGTCACTTTGGTCGGCGAGGGTTGGGGGGAGGGGGGGGCGGGCGCCGAAACATCGACGCGCCGAGCAGGTAGGGGGGGGGGGATGGCACTGAAAAAAGTGAACCTCCAGTCATCTGAAGCACCAGTCACCACTGCTAGCTGGCCAGTAACGGGCCACATAGTAAAATTTCCTGGTATTTCTGTCACCTTACAGCGAAGGAAATTGGCGGTGCCTTCTAAAAGGAACCATCCCGGCATTTGCCAGGAATAATTTAAACAAGTCACGGATCACCTAAATCTGGATCGCCGAAGGTGGATTCGAAGCGCCGTACTGCGAGTCCAGCGTGTCACCACTACGCCACCTCGCTCGGTCGGCTTTCGTCTGACGTGACTCAACAAATTCGGTCTGTTGCACAGCAAGCTGTGACTGCGCGCGCCTTTCTCTTGCGTTTACAGCAGCGTGGACTGTCCGCAAGACGTCCACTGCTGCGTTTAACACCGAGCCAACACCGCAGGCGTCTGCACCGACAGTGGGCGACTAACGACAGATATTTTTTGGAATAACACGATTTTCTCGAAAGTATTATAAATAAAACAGTCACAAATCGCAAAAACATATCATTTATACAAATTATGACCGGTTTCGGCCTGTTTACAGTGCCATCTTATGGTCTATGTGGCATAGGCTTGACGTCCACGGAGCATGGGACAAGCGGCTGCTCCTTGGACGTCAAGTCTATGCTACATAGATCTGACAATGGCCATGTAAGTAGGCCGAAACCGGTCATCGTTTGTATTAATGATATTTTTTTGCGATTTTGTTTTATTTATAAATACTTTCCAGAAGATCGCTGTTATCCCAAAAATGTTTTAAATTTTTTTTAATCCCATTGTGTTTACTGAGGAATGCCGAGTCTGCCTGCGCAACCATGTTAGAGACTGGAGACTGGGGATTGCCATTCTAGTCCTGCACCAGAAATTATGGTTTGGTTCTGAATTCAAGTCCCACACCCCCTACCCCCTAGTGGTGTTACTTTCTCTCTCGCTCTGGGTTTTTTTTTTTTTTTTTTTTTTTTTTTTTTTTTTTTTTTTTTTTTTTTTTTTATGGCTAAGTGATGTCGGTAAAGATTAAGGTGGGTGCCGAAATATTTGCTGGGGAATGTAATTTTGAATGTGTGAGACACTGAATAAGACGTGGAGGATTCCACACATCATGTTTAGCGGCGATAATGATTTTGCATACAGATAACACCAAAAAGCATCACGACACAAGAAACCGGCGGAATCCGTACTTTATTTGCCTTTGGACGTTACTGCAAATTCTCTGCTCCTTTCGATGTTTAAAAGCTGAGGGCCGGCAGCGGTGGCCGAGGTGACTGAGGCGCTCCAGTCACGGTCAGCACGGCCACTACGGTCGGGGGTTCGAATCCCCCCTCGGGCATGGATATTTGTGCCGTCCTAGTTCGTAAGTAGTTTGTAAGTTTAGGGACTGATGACTCCGTAGTTAAGTCCCATAAGCTTAACAAACATTTGAACATTTTTGAAAAGCTGAGGAAGTAAATTTCTTTTATTGTGAAATGCTCATTTTGTGAGTCTATGAAAGGGAAAAATGTAAAACCTTGCAAAATGGTAAGTTAACTAGGAAGGTAGCAAATTTATGTAAAAATCTATCGGACTTCGTTATGACGGACGATTGCTTGCAGGCATTGAGATTAAGTCGGTGCACATGGTTAAGAACGCTTCTAGAAATTTTTATCGTGATTGACTACAGGATTTCAACAGTCACTTAAGCTTCATTTCACAAGTGCTGATTGCAGGAAAATAATGCACTAAAACTATTTGGAATAGGTAAGGAATCTTTTTAAATGAAAGTAGAATCTGAAATAAATTGAATTGTTATTAGCAAAAGTTAGATTGTTTAAGGCTCACACTGACATTTAAATGGAACACGTCCGATCAAGAAGACGGTAAAAATAAGACAGACCATGAGTAACTACGTTGTCTCTCCAGCTCAGATAAAAGATGAGTACCATCACAGACTGACAACGACCACGTTGCAACAGTATAATCCGCGACCATAAGTGGCTCGCATTGTTAACAATACTCCGCCGTCCATATGACTGCATTACCTGTCTTCGCATTCCTGTTCAGCAGATCTCTCACCTATCGAAAACATATGGTCCATAATTGCCGCAGTGCTGGCCACTTGTGGAAAAAGCGTGGACTGATGCATCTCAACAAAACACCCGGAAGCTTCTCTGATTTAATGACGAGACGTTTAGCGGCGGTTACAGGCAGGAATTACGACATCACTCATATTATTATTTTCCTCACTTCACATGGGTTTGTATTTACAATCGTTTGATCTTTCTATAGTGTTACCTCCCAAATGAAGTTAGCTCCGAAAACTATGCTCCTTTTTTGTGGCTTTCCTGCAGTGTAAATAAGATTAGGACATTTTTCCTTGGCGGTATTAGATTTTTTAAGGAGGGATAGATCGTAAAACGAACCGACTTTAAGCAGGACTGAAGCACCATACGACATTTTAATTTTTGCTGTCTACATTTTTACAAACAAAGTCGAAAAAATTTGTCAGCATACAGAAAGGATTCAGGTTTAATACAAATAGCAGTGCCTGCATTTCTTGTTATACGTACACTTTTTTGCATCATTAAGATAGCTTCTTCGATGAATTTTGCACAGCATAAAAATCCCAGAGGTGTATGAAATTCTATACATTTCCAAATCTGTTAAAAACTGTGATAAAAATTGAAATAGTTCCCTATAGTATTTGAGATTATTTCTAAACAAGAATTTTAAATGTACAAGTTCATTCATTTTTTCATTAAGTAAATCGTAGAGAATCATACGCGTGTAAGTATGGTTTGTATGCTGTACAAAATTCATGGGGAAGACCTTTACTTATAAAGAACATTGTAACTATAGCAACAAATGCAGCCAAACGTAAATGAAAAATTAATGAAAAAAATATTTTAAAAAATATATATATTTTGTTATTTTTTTCATCTTCGACTGGTATGAATGTGAATCCTGAACTATTGTTGTTCATGCTGACATTATTATGAATTCATTTGAAAAAGTATAGACGAAATTAAAATTTCCTGTGGTGCCTCTCCTGTACAAGTGGGCCCGTTGACATCCTATCCCCCTTAAGTAGCTACGTAAGCTCCCCCTGCGTATTAATTGCTCATATTTGTGTTAGGTCTCCAGCCGGATGAAACCGTAACACTTAGACAATATACCTGCTGTCCACCTGGCCGTTATCTTCAGGTGAGAAAAGCTATGCCGCTCTCGCCGTGACTTATCGAAACTATGAAGGTTCATATGTGCATAGTTTCCATCAGTCACGGCGCCAGGGGCTTTTCTCAACTGAAGATAGCGGCCACATGGACCGCACTAATATTGTCTAAGGGTTACAGTTTCATCCGCTGGAGACCCAACATGAATTTGAATGGTTCGCGGGGCAATGAAGTTTCACGCAGTGCACCAGCGTCATTTGGGTTGCCTGGTCCGCAGGCGTTAAGCGACAAGGTTCTTCAGATGACGATACCTCTTGCTGCCCGATTTCGCATCGCCTGCCATGTGAGCGTATCATTCCACCCTCTCTGTGTTTGTGAAGACTGAACGGCCCACCAGCGATAAGAGGCAGGGTAGTCAGTTTGTGGGCTCACAACTGGAGCGGAAGCTCAGTCTTCTGAATTTGCAGCTAGTAAAAGACGGAAAATCATGAAGTAAACATCGATTTGGTTCAGCATATGTTTATCGGTACTGGAATTTTTGTTATCTGCGAAGAGTCGCTGGTCTACATCAATCGAATGTTAACTAATATGAGAAACTACCAGGTTCTTCTGATGAGAAGACAGAACTAATGTCTGATGAAGACTGAACTCTTGTCTGCCGAAATGAAGGTTAAGTGAAGCCAATAAATTCATATGCAACTGGAGTGGATGATTAATTGCAGCTTGTGGACATAATATTTTGCCGTACCCCAAGAAATCTACATAGGCCTTCTGTTGTTTTTAAACTATATGAATGATGATCACCGTGTAATGGTGCAACTCTTGAATCTTCCGTGCTTGCTGTATTTGATGTGTGGTTAAATCCGCCTTATGCAAGACACCTTGCTTTGTTTTAACACCCAAACATGTTTCGACACTTATTGTGCCATATTCCGTCGGTTCTGGCTTTTATTTCGTAGACGTGTTACATAGTTTTGGTTATGCAGCCATTTAGATGAGTAGTTTCATTTGACAATTTTGTTTGACATTAAACTTAATTTATTACGCTACTTACATTTTGCCATTCGCAGGGTTTCTATCTGCTTTGATTCAGGAAAGAGAAATTTTTCACACCATGTCATCTGCAAACAACAAGACGTTTTTTATTAAAATACGTCTACTTGTTTGCAGATAACAAGCTGTGAAAAACAAGACTTTTTATTTAGAAACGCATTGTTGCTTTCAGATGACATGCTGTGAAAACCTTGTCATTCCTCAATCAAAGCGAATGCAAATCCTGAGAAGACAAAATGTAGGTAGCGTAATAAATTAGTCCTAATATCAAACAAAATTGTCAAATGAAATTACTCGTCTAAATGACTGCATAACAAAAAAATCTGTAACTTGTTATTCCAGAAAATAAAAGCCAAAAACCCAAGAAAGATGACACAAAAAGTGCAGAAACATTTGGGTGTTAAACAAAGCGAGGTGTATATTAACATTGAAAATAAAAAAAAAATTAAAGCGCCTTTCGCAAAAGTTACTTGGAGAAGTAAGTTTGAAACTTGATTCTCACTCGTAAATAAGCCCATAAACAAAATATTGTAAGACCAGCTTGTATGCCCGTGCTTCGCAACGCTTGTTAAAGAGGAACCGGTGTATATCATGGTTTTTTAGGGTTCCGGACCTAGGTCAACAAAAACAGAATCCTTGTTGGATCGCCCTGTCAATAAACTTTCTCCTAGCCAAGAGGTCAAATTTAAGTAGAAGTCATTGACGAAAATGATGAATGTTCATAAAGTCTTTCATACAAAAAGTGAAAAGTCCGTACTCCGGAACGATGTAAATTCATTGTTAGGTTGTGTTCATAAGTTAAGACTGCGGTGTATAATATTGTCTCCTTAAAACACTTCACTCGTTGAGATGAGGAGTAGTAATAATAATAACAACGCCATGTATTGGTTCTGTGATGTAGTACTAAACTGTTTATCTCTCACAGTAAGTCTATACTGAAGTATTAGTATGTTGGCCGCGGTGGAGTAGCCGAGCGGTCTATAGTGCCTCGCTGCGGGTCGCGCGGTTGCTCGCCGTGGAGGTTCGAGTCCTCCCTGGGGCATGGGTGTGTGTGTGTTTTGTCCTTAGGTTAGTTTACCTGGGTTTAAGTAGTTTGTAAGCTACGGGCTGATGACCAGGCAGTTTGGTCCGATAGATTTACAAACATTTGAACATTTATTAGTATGTTGCAGAGTTGCACTGGGATAATGTAGTTTTTTCTGTATACAGTGCTGCCTATTATCGAAAATGCTGGAAGTCTGGTAATTCAATCAACAGAGTTCATGTCTGTTTAAATGGTGCTGTCAATGTGCTGCCGGCCGCGGTGGCCGAGGGGACTGAGGCGCTTCAGTCACGGTCTGCACAGCCACTACGGTCGGGGGTCGAATCCCCCGTCGGGCATGGATATTTGTGCCGTCCTAGTTCTTAAGTAGTTCATAAGTAGTTTGTAAGTTTAGAGACTGATGACCCCGTAGTTAAGTCCCATAAGATTTACAAACATTTGAACATTTGTTTTGTGAATGTGCTATAAAGTAAGTCTTGGTAGTCGTTAAAGGTATGGCTTCAGCTGACCGTCTGTATAGAACTTTTCATTAAGTATATTATTTCTAGTGAACCGTCTTGACTGTGTTAGCAGCACTCTTTCAGCTAATATATGTCCAAAGTCTTGCAGTGATTACTTCGTAAAGAACGAAGTTGAAATCGATCTTGTGTAAAAGAACTGCACATTCGGTTGGATTATAACTCAAAGTACAATTGTCTCTGCATAAGAAGACGCCTAGTCCGCACCAAAAGTAAGTAATTACAAATTTTAAATATACATCGAACAATTATGAAAGCAGAGATGTTTCTGATGAGGTTGTCGCTACAGCACGACAGTGTTATCAAGTTCTTCAAGACACGGGAGGGGAATCGGCATTGCCGCCAGACCAGTGGTACGTTCGGTAAACTGTGGTAGGCATGGATCGGGCAGGTCGTCAGTCGCACAGTATTACTGTTCGTTTTTGGAGCATCACCTGCGACTAGCTTTGCGAAAGAAGCGGCAACACTTTCTGCACAACCCACCCATCATTCTGCACGACAATGCGCGGGCACATCACTAGTTGTGGCTGATCTATTTGGTCTGTACTATCCACAATACTCCCCAGACTGAAGTCCTTGTGATCTTGACTTGATTCCGAAGATGAAAGAACCACTTCAGAATTGATCGAAAGATTCGGCAGGAAGTAGACCGCTCCATTCAAAAAAATGTTCAAATGTTTGTAAGGCTTATGGGACTTAACTACGGGGCCATCAGTCCCTAACATACAAACTACTTATGAACTACTTACGAACTAGGACGGCACAAATATCCATGCCCGAGGGGGGATTCGAACCCCCGACCGTAGTGGCCGTGCAGACCGTGACTGAAGCGCCTCAGTCTCCTCGGCCACCGCGGCCGGCCCGCTCCATTCGCACCATCAACAGAACAGGCACCGCTAACGGTATACTACGCCTTCCACATAGCAGGAAACGTGTTTTACACAACGCTCGTGACTACTTTGAAAAACAGTAACAGATGCAAACGTGTAACACTTGTGTATCGGTTTAAATAATTGCCAGTATTAAGTTCCATCCGTCGTAATTCAGCTTATATCCAAGCTAGGTACTAAGAAGACCAAACTGCACGGATTTTGGAGTTCTTGAGTAGTTACTTCGGATGGTATTGTACTAACCGCACAATGTTTCAGCGAGGCAACTTCTCGCCACCTTCAGGTGCTACTGCCGCTGTTGCTTCTCTGCTTGCCAATATATATGCTGAATGAAACTTCCTGGCAGATTAAAATTGTGTGCCGGAACCGGGACTCGAACCTGGGATCTTTGCTTTCGCGGGCAAGCGCTCTACCGACTGAGCTATCCCGACACGACTCACGATGCCGCCCCACAACTTTACTTCCGCCAGTGCCTCGCCTCCTACTTTCCAAACTTCACAGAAGCTCTCCTGCGAAACTTGCAAGACTAGCACTCCTGGAAGAAAGGCTATGGTGGAGACACGGATTAGCCACAGCCTAAGGGATGTTTCCAGAATGAAACTTTCATTCTGCAGCGGAGTGTGCGCTGATATGAAACTTCCTGGCAGATTAAAATTGTGTGCCGGAACCGGGACTCGAACCTGGGACCTTTGCCTTTCGCGGGCAAGCGCTCTACAACCGAGCTACCCCGACACGACTCACGATGCCGATCAGCGCACACTCCGCCGCAGAGTTAAAGCTTCATTCTGGAATATATATGCTGGCTTTTTACTTCTGTGACGTCATAGTAGACTACAACGTCGACTGCGCAAACATTGAGAGCCTGCTGCTGCTGGCCTACTTAGAGCTATTAAATACCCAGGTTGAATCGGCCGCCATGTTTTCCCCAAGATGGTTGGAATCGCGCTGCGCAAACAACGTGGAGGCGAATGCCCTGCAATCTTTCACAAATGATATCGCAAAAAGTAATCAGTAGTAAAATTTAACTTTTACGTTACTTAAATCTTTATGTCATTGTGACGAAGTGCGTATCATGTCGTTAATAGTTACAGTTAATAAGATATTGGCTTTCAAGTAAGACTGCGCTAAGTTAGGAAAAGGTTGCAATGAAAAATAAGGGGGATGCCATAATGTTCCGTTTGTTGCATGTTACGAGGTACGTTGCTGCGGTTAAAATTTTCCTAACATATTAAATTTTATTTTCGACTTAGAAGCAGATCCCTCTATCTTTCACCCATACCGCTAAAATTTATTTTATGTACCGAACTAATTTCCGATGGCAATAAGGCCAGTATGAAATATCGTGTATCTCATACACGGTTAGAGGTATCAATATGATACTTTGGTAAATGATAAAGTGCAAGAGCGGCTTTATTGAAGAAAGTGTAGATTTTTTAATAAAAAAGTACAGTTACAGATTCATTAATTGATGTACACTTATTCCTAGATTGGTCACATATGTTTTTTAATTGACCAATTTCAAAACCTAATAGGCGTTACATTTCCTTCAGTTTATCGCCTAACCCATTGTGTCATACATGGGTATTAATTGGACAAATATACTAGAACTAACGTATGATTACATTTTCACTCACTTTTGGTGCATAGATCCTGAGAATTCAGTACCCAGAACAACCAACCCTGGCCGTAATAACGGCCTTGATACGCCTGGACATTGAGTCAAACAGAGCTTGGATGGCGTGTACAGGTACAGATGCCCATGCAGCTTCAACACGATACCACACTTCATCAAGAGTAGTGACTGGCGTATTGTGACGAGCCAGTTGCTCGGTCATCATTGATCAGACGTTTTCAGTTGGTGAGGGATCGGGAGAATGTGCTGGCCAGTACAGCAGTCGAACATTTTCCGTATCCACAAAGGCCCGAACAGGACATGCAACGTGCGATCGTGCATTATCCTGATGAAATGTAGGGTTTCGCAGGGATCGAAAGGAGGGTAGAGCCACGGGTCGTAACACGTCTTAAATATAACGGCCATTGTTCGAAGTGTCGTCGATGCGAACAAGAGGTGACCGAGACGTGTAACCAATTGCATCCCAATACCATCATGCCGTGTGATACGCCAGTATGGCGATGACGAGTACACGCTTCCAATATGCGTTCCCCGCGATGTCGCCAAACACGGATGCTACCATCATGATGCTGTTAACAGAACCTGGATTCATCCGGAAAAATGACGTTTTGCCATTCGTGCACCCAGGTTCGTCGTTGCGTACACCATCGCAGGCGCTCCAGTCCGTAATGCAACGTCAAGGGTAACGGCAGCCATGGTCTCCGAGCTGATAGTCCATGCTGCTGCAAACGTCGTCAAAATGTTCGTGCAGATGGTTGCTTTCTTTCAAACGTCCGCAACTGTTGACTCAAGGATCGAGACGTGGCTGCACGATCCGTTACAGCCATGCGGATAAGATGCCTGTCATCTCGACTGCTAGTGATACGAGGTCGTTGGGATCCAGGATGGCGTTCCGTATTGCCCTCCTGAACCCACCGATTCCGTATTCTACTAACAGGTCATTGGATCGCGACCAAAGCGTGCAGCAATGTCGCGATACGATAATCCGCAATCGCGATAGGCTAGCAAAGTCGGAAACGTGACGGTACGTATTTCTCCTCCTTACACGAGGCATCACAACAACGTTTCACCAGGCAACCCCGGTCAACTGCTGTTTGTGTATGAGCAATCGGTTGGAAACTTTCCTCGTGTCAGCACGTTGAAGGTGTTGCCACCGGCGCCAACCTAGTGTGAATGCTCTGAAAAGCTAATCATTAGCATATCACAGCATCTTCTTCCTGTCGGTTAAATATCGCGTCTGTAGCACGTCATCTTCGTGGAGTAGCAGTTTATTCGCCAGGAGTGTATTTAACTAACATTATCTCAAGATATAAGTTATCTCAGTTTTCCTGTTTGGAGGCGATAAAATTTGATGTAATTTGAGCGTTTCATTCGCTTAAAGTGTTCACCTAATTTCAGTGGAAAAAAGTTCCTGGCATGGCGAAAACTTCGTAACGTCGTCAGCAAGTGGATGTTCATAAAGTGTCAATATGTCATCTTGATAAATTACTGTCGCAAATAAAACTAAAATGTAAATGTAGTGTAGTTCTTAAAGAACACATCGACGAAAGTTCCATGTTCATAGAGTGAGTGGTTTACGAGTGTGAACGAGTTGAATTAACCGCGAGATACTTCGTGAGCTTGGGATAAAAGTCTCGATCAGCGGCATGGCCTATTGTACGTATTTGACGTGCTGCGGCTGTGTTGGCAACGGACTCTGTGGATGCTGGGAGGAATGGCGGCACACAATGTTTGCAAGATGTGAAAATGGATGTATCCCTACTTTTGGATATCATGCTCCGATGTAGGGGCCTGAATATGGCATAGAGAAATGCCGAATTGAATAAATATTTCATTATACACACGGCTGTTGGTATCTCAGTTCCTTCAGACTCTTGACCAGCCGCTGTCCTGTTTCCACCACCGATGATGGATTCAATAACACTTTATACTATGTTTTTTTTTTTTTTTTTTTTTTTTTATAGCGTGTGCCAATCTTGAAGGACAAGCAACCGACGTAGGGAAGAAAAACCATCCTTGTGGGGCTCCCTGTTTCTTCTGGTTCCTCTTCAGAATTCGAGCAAGCTGGTGAAAATGCAGCACGAATCCCTCAAAAGTAGCCGTTGTGGGCGAGCACAGAGCGGAGATGGCAAAGTTCTACTGATAAAAAATTTGCATCTGACATCGCTCTTGCCTTGTGTACATCCGTAGTAATTCGCTGTGTTGATATGGGTGAGTACTGCTCGTAGCTTGTACAGGTCGGTGTGTGTAGGTTTACGAAACACACCATGACTCAAGGAGCCGTATCATTTCGACGAACTATGAAATCCAGAAAAAGGTGCTTTCAATTTTCTTCCACGGTAAAACATATGTTTGTATGGAATGAGTTGAGATGTTCTAAAAATGAAGGCAGCGTGGCAAACCCATGTGTCCATACAACAAAGGTATCGTCTACATTCCTCCAGAAGCATTTAGGTGTGAAGTGCTTTGTCCTCGAAATTTTCCAATATCTATGGGAGCCAGAGCGCTGCCCGTAGCAGTACCATGAGAACAAAGCACTTCAGACGGTCCCATTAACAACTAAATGCTTCTGGAGATATGTGGACGATACTTTTATTGTATGGCCAGATGGGTCTGCGACGCTGCCTTCATTTTTTTAGAACATCTCAACTCCATCCATCAAAACATCGTTTGGAAAGCAGGAGGCTGTGAGAACGGACCTTTTTTTTCTCTGTGTGTGTGTGTGTGTGTGTGTGTGTGTGTGTGTGTGTGTGTGTGTGTTTTAGGGCGCACAACTGCTGAGGTCGTTAGCGCCAGAATCAAAACTGGGATATGCCCAAAGATAATAAGCCTATATAAGCTAAAAACATGGGATAAAATGCAACAAAGGGAAGAGCTAAATGTTCTTTGACAAATTGGTCAAGTTGATAAAATTCAATATTCGAGCAACAGCTCGTGCGTCATCAGCTAAAATATCTTCCAGTGTATCCGGCAAATCCAGTGCAATCCGAACAGGGGGAAAATTTCAACAAGACAATAAAAATGGAGCACCGACAGCGGGTGACCAAGAACGGACCGTGAAGCGCGCAGCGATAGGTCAATTGTTAGAGCACTTGGCCGCGAAAAGCTAAGGTTCAAGTTCGAATCCCGGTTCCCGCACTAAGTTTTAATCTGTCAGGAAGTTTCATGTATTTAATTACCTATCTTTCGCTGAAGACGTAGCACAATTTATATCTGGTACCAACTGTCGAGACGGAGGCAGTTTATCACCCACGCTGCCACGTAATCGTAACTTAATTAATTTTAATATTGAAAAAAGTCTTTTACTCGCATAACTGGTGACAAACATGAGTATAACTGTTGCACCCTCATTATGAATACATGTAAACTCATCTCGAGGAATACCTGCATAGAACACCTGAGCTATTTTAACGTAATACAATTTGTCTTTTAATCGGTGATACATTTACTGGTCTTGAAAAGTCTTTATAAAAAAAAAAAAAAAAAAAAAAAAAAAAAAAAAAAAAAAAAAAAAAAAAAAAAAAAAAAGTTGCTAGGTTGGCAGTATCCTGAAAAGTACCTGAAAACTACTCCTGCATTTTTTCCCAACGCTAACATGAACTTTACAAAATTTTCATTTTCTTTTTTGGTAGAAATCTCATGGAATGGGCGCTGGCAATTGGAGATATATCGCACCATAAGCTGAGTGGAACAAAGCCGCATCGCATAACAACATGAAAAATGTAGCGCCGTAGCGAGTGTTTCCGAGGAGTACCGAGCGAAGCCGATTTAGTCCGTCGTCATTCGGTCACCCAGCTGGCCCGCGTGCCATTGGCTCCACCGCGGTCAGACGTTTATGGCGGCAAAAAATAAATAAATAAAACAGAAAGCGAACTTCATCAGAAATCGTGAAAATATCTACGAACGCAGCGTTCAACGTTCAAAATGTGCACATAAATAAGAACTTATGGTAGCCTTCTTTCCTCCTGATTGTGTTATCATGTCCGTAGAAGGCACGCGGCTTGGCGGCATTATCATCCGCCGCTCTTCAGTCAACGGATAAACAAAAATAAACAAGACGATAAAAGTGACATGTGTTGTTGTGATCTTGAGTCCAGAGACTGCTTCGATGCAGCTAGCCGCCCTACTCTATCCAGAGCAAGCCCCTTCATCTCCTCATAAGAACGGCGCTCATATTTATTTGAGGCTCCTTACTGTATTCGTCATTCGGTCGCGCTCTGCGATTTTTATTCCCATACATTTCCTTCCAGTGCTAAATTCACGATTCCTTGATGTTTCAGAACGTGCCCTACGAATCGATCGCTTGTTTTAGTCAAGCTATGTAAGCAGTTCCTTACATCCGCAATTCTGTTCAGTACATCCTTGTTAGTTACGCGATCTACCCACCTAATCTTCAGCAATCTTCTGTAGAACCACATTTCAATAGCCTCTACCCTCTTCCTGTCTGAAATATTTATCGTCCATTTTTCATTGCTTTCCAAGGCAACACTCTACACAAACGGCTGTAGAAGTGACTTCCTTGTACTTAAATTATCAGTGTTAACCAAATTCTCTTTTTCAAATATGATTTTTCCCATTGCTATAATGCATTTTATACACTTTGTAATGTGACAATTATATGCTATTTTAGTAAGTAATAACACTCATCTACCAACTTTATTATTTCTTTGCCAAATGTAATTCCTTCAGCATCGCCTGATTTAGACTGCATTTTATTACACTCGTTTCGTTCTTGTTAATGTTCATCTTATACGCACCTTTCAACACACTGTCCATTCCGTTCAACTGCTCTTCCAGATCCTTTTCTGTAACTACCAGAATTACAATGTCATCAACAAAACACAATGTTTAATGTAAACGAAGGCTTCGGCGGCCGTTGTCATTGTTGATAAAACGCTTCTGGGTATTGGACGGCATCGTCAATACATCAAATGTTTCACCGACGTTTCGGCCACTATTGCAAGCGGCCATCTTCTGGGTGACTCCTCAAACACCATCCTCATGCCCTAGGTCGTGAATTACCTTACCGTTGCTCCCATCCTTCTTTCTTCCCTTCTCTCCCACCTGAAGAAGGAACTGTGTTTCGAAAGCTTTTCCTCTTTCGTCCTTTTTCTTTTTCTTCATTTGTGACACTATCGGCGGTACAGCACAAAGGTAAGTACTGGCCAACCAATCTATCTCTTTTTTTATTTTTTATTTATATTTATTTGTAGAAAATTGTCAGCAATCAGTCGTAAATATTTTGTTTATTCAGATCTCAAATAAATAATGAAAACATGTAACCTCCAACATGGAGATCGAAAAGTTTTATAGGTTTTAAATATTTGTTTCAAGCATTGAAATCTAGATCTGAATAAACAAAATATTTACGATTGATTGCTGGCAATATATATATATATATATATATATATATATATATATATATATATATATATATAAAGCGTTGAAGACACTGTTAACTGAAAGTAAACGATCTCACTAGGCCTAATAGTAGCATCCGTGAACTATCATATTTATCTCTATTTTTCTAAATGCATCGCTGACTGTAGTCAGCTATTACAGCCGTATGTAGCACATACACTCTCTCGTTCAACCATTTCCTACTTCTAAAAAATACGCCGCCGAATGATGTAAGTGTTCTGTGTCCAACAGTGTTAAGCGACCGTTCACTCCTACTTGTAGTTTACAACTCGTGCCGCTAGGAGCTGCTCGGGAGAGCTGCCACACGTTTCCGCTAGGCGTTTCGGCTTTATACGCTATTTGGAAGGAACCACTCCGCCACAGGCCATGTTCAAAGATGCAGTCTCCATCCCCGAACTATTTTTCAACAGAGAGAAGGAAGAAGGAGCTTGAAACATCAATGTAAGGCTTTGCTGTCACAGTACCACGCAAAACAACAAGGGCTGCAGGCGCCTCAACATGACCACACCATAACACCACCGCCTCCGAATTTTACTCTTGGCACTATATATGCTGGAAGATTACTTGAAACGACCATTCGCCGTACACACACACTGTCATCGAATCGCCACATTGTATACCGTCACTACCACAACGTTTTTCCGCTGTTCACTGTTCAATATTTACTCTTTTTACACCAAGCGAGACGTCGTTTGGCAATGGCCTGCGTGTCGTGTGTTTTATGAACAGCCACTCGAACGTGACATCCAAGGTTTTTCAACTCCCGCCTAAGTCACAATACTTGGAGTATATCCTGATGCAGTTTGGAATTCCTGTGTGATAGTGTGGATAGAGGCTAGACTATTACACTATAAGGCACTCTTCAACAGCTGTCTCTGTAAGTCAACAGACGAGGTCGGCCTGTACCCCTTCGTATGTACGTGTCCATTACGTTTGCATTTCCCTATCACATAGTGTGTATACACGGAGACAGTCCTACGTAAGGAAGATAAAATCTGTTGGTGCCCTTGTAACGGCTGTGCCATAAACAAGAACCAGACCAAAATAAAATTAATCGTGTTATTCCGACCACAGATTCGAGTTGCCAGTAAAATCACGAACCACTAACAGACCGACCGATCCTTAATTAAAAAGTAGCAAAATTAAATCAATTATTTTAAGACGTTTTATTAATTTTTACCAACCAAGGAGCATCACAGAATGATTGCTTACTTGACGATCGAATGGAAGAGACAGAGTAATTTCCACATAACCCGTTTTGTTAATGTAAAAATTTCTCAAAATGGAGAATTTCCTGTAGCCGTTAAATTTAAAAGCAATCGGAAGCCACGCCATGGCGGAGGCATAGAAGCATTGTCCCGCGCTCCAAACAGGTGTTCCAACCTGAGTTTCCGAGACACAGTGCCGCCCGCAAGGGTTAGTCTTCTCCAACGGTTTCTCTCCCCTACCTGTAAGGGTGGCTACAGCGATTATTTTTGAACAGCGGAAGCACACTGCGGTGCTGTGCCAGGAGAACAGCCACGCACCGCCATTCGGTTGCAGAGCTTGGAACTATCCACCTCGCGGACAGTCAAGGGCGGAAGTTACCACCGTATTAGTAAAGCGTGACTTTGATGACCGTCCGCGTCTGTTACAATGATAGGCGAGTGGGAGCATCCGATACACATACCATTCAGTTTATAGTGAGGTAAGCTTGCCCGTTTGGCCCCTGCGTTCGCTATAGTATTACGACTTCATGGCTAGCAACATTCTGATTCAACCACTCTCAGCTCTCTCTACAGACTGCAAATATATCTGTTTTAAAGTGTGTTTAATTATTAATTATATTATTAATTATCTCGAACAGAATGATCTATTGACCCAAGGTCAACATGGATTTAGAAAATATCGTTCATGCGAAACACAACTAGCTCTTTACTCACACGAACGGATGAGTCCTATCGACAAGGGTTCTCAGATTGATTCCGTATTTCTTGATTTCCAGAAGGCGTTTGATACCGTACCTCACAAACGGCTTTTAATCAAATTGCGTGGTTATGGTATATCGCCCCAAATTTGCGACTGGGTAGGGGATTTACTGTCAGAGAGAACACAGTTTGTAGTAATCGATGGTAAGGCATCGACTAAAACAGAGGTGATATCGGGCGTTCCACAGGGTCATTGATCCTCTGCTTTTCCTTAGTTACGTAAACGAGTTGGGAGAAAATCTAAGTAGCTCTCTTAGATTGTCTGCAGATGACGCCGTCATTTACCATGTAGTAAAATCATCTGAGGATCAAAACCAACTGCAGAACGATCTAAATAAGATATCACTATGGTGTAAAAATTGTCAATTGACTGTAAATAATGCGAAGTGTGAAGTCGTCCACATGAGTACGAAAAGAAATCCATTAAACTTTGTTTGCAAGATAAATCAATCAAACGTGAATGCCGTAAACTCCACAAAATATCAAGGAATTACTGTTACTTGAGACTTAAGCTGGAAATAACACGTAGATAATGTCGTGGGAAAGGCGAACAAGAGACTGCGTTTTATTGGTAGAGCCCTTAAAACATGCAACAGTACTACTAAAGAAACTGCATACACTACGCATGTCCGTCCTCATTTGGAGTATTGTTGCCCAGTGTGGGATCCTTATCAGGTTGGTTTGACGGAGGACATCGAAAGAGTTCAAAGAAGGGCAGCTCGTTTCGTATTGTCACGTTATAGGGGAGACAGCGCGTTACGGATATGATACAGGATCTGGGATGGGAATCATTACAACAACGGCGCTTATCGCTGCGGCATGGGCTACTTACGAAACTCCAATCGCCACATTGTCCTCCGAATGCGAAAATATATTATTGACTCTCACTTAGTTAGAAAAGATCATCAGAATAAAATACGAGAAATCAGAGCTCCCACGGAGAGATTCATGTGTTCTTTCTTCCCGCGCGCTATTCGAGAGTGGAATGGGAGGTGAATGGTATAAAGGTGGTTCGATGAATCCCATGTTTATTGACTGTTAAGTAATTCCTTGTCCTACAGCAAGGTTATTTCGTGGCAAAATAATCTTATTTGTGGAACAATATTAATCATCCAACAAGGCTACCTAAATTTCGTCATATCTTTATGAATACAGATTTCACCACACTTTTGCCTATTTGTTCTGTAACTTTCCTACTGTCAGTCTTTTCAATTAATGAATCTTCAATAAGGCGACGAAACACCTGCCAAGAAATCCGTCGGCTTTACGGTCTAAGGACAGCAGATCAGCAGGCGAGTGTAACTTCCTATCTGAGAGGAAAGGCGATAGGCAGCAACCCTTCTTGTAATAACTTGTTTAGAAAAATTACAACATTTACAGACAAAAAAAAAAAAAAAAAAAAAAAAAAAAAAAAAAAAAAAAAAAAAAAAAAAGGAAGAAGAAGTTCAAATGTTTGTAATTCTATCGGACCAAACTGCATGGTCATCAGTCCATAGCTTACAAACTACTTAAACCTAGATAAACTAACCTAAGAACGAACACACACACCCATGCCGCAGGGAGGACTCGAACCTCCACGGCGAGCAACCGTGCGCTCCGCAGCGAGACGCTTTAGACCGCTCGGCTACTCCAGCGCGGCCATTTACAGACAATTTATAACCTGATCTTTAAGGGCTGTTTTACTACATTAGGGTCAAATCTAGTCTGCGATACCGCTTTGACCATTGTATGTTCGACATAAATATATCATTTCAGGCCGTACAACTTCGAGTGCAAGCTTTCTTTAAAATTACCTAATTATTAAATATATTTTCAGACGTGGTATCACTAAGTAGATTTGACCTATTTATGTGAAATCTAACTACCAATACCGTATTGTGGTAAACATGTGTTCGTAGTCACTACGTTTACACGCAACGCATTTTCCGGTGGACGAAAACCGATTTTCGTAAACCGTTTTTCGCTGTCGTGTTTACATGGCATAGCCTGAATCGGATTTCCTAGCCCACTTACCACTTAATATGGCGGCTGAAAAAATAGCTGATTCGGTTCCTGATTTAGTCAGTACTATCGCTATTTTTCTTTATTTAAATACACAGATTCATATAATTACGTAGGCTTCTGCGGCCAGAGTCAGA